>LR990934.1:12200202-13414781 GCA_905163415.1 Noctua fimbriata | reverse complement strand
GGTGTGGTTGCATAACCCAGTGCAGAGCAAGAGGAAATCTCCGAAATTGCAAGCAAAATGGGATAGACCATACCGAGTCGTGACTAGGATTAACGATGTCACCCACCGAATACAGAAGGGTCCACGAGGTGCGCCTAAGATTGTCCATGCCCTAAGCCCCGTAGTATCGCGCCAATCGGTCTACGATTGGCGCGACACTACGGGGCTAATGATGCTCGGGACGAGCATGTCTAAGGAGGGGGCAGTGTTACGTCGGTTGCTTTACAAGAACATTCTAAATTACGTGCAAGTCTCGATTGTTGCTGGAAGGACCCGTCTAGAACATTAGAGTCTAGAATGTTCTAGTATAGAACTGTCCAGAAGATTAGAGTCTAGAATGTTCTACTATGGAGCTTTCTAGAAGATTCGAGAAAGTTGTGGAACTTTCTCAAAGGATGATGCCCCACTAAGAACTGTGAAGAAGGTTCCTGACAGTTGTGGAACCTTCTCGAAGGATCGGTCGGCATATAAATAGCCATCGTGTTTGCGGGAACAGTCGGTCTGATTTTGGCTACTTGTGTAGGTACTAGGTGTACGAAGCGAATCGGAGTGAAATAGAAGTACGATATCTAAGTGAATGATGATCAGTAGTGTATTTGTGATTAAGTTTTAAGTGTTTTGTGATTATTAAAGTTATTTGTGGTTTAATCGGTAGTTTTTCATTTATTCCATACCCAGCTCGTAACAATTTGTTTATTATAGAAAAAACTGATCACTCGTTGTCTTAATATTCTCCTTGCTCATTGGAATCTCAGTAGTACTAGTTGAGGCAGAGTTGTTATGAGTCTCAATCTTTGTGATTGGCAAAACTTCTTGAGAACCGAATAGTCTGTATGATTAACCTTTTCTTGTGGTAAAAAACCTACCAACAATAAAAAAGACTTTCTCATGTCAGTTGAAGAAAAAATGGAAAACACCTTCCTTTCAAAGGAGACTGATTTTGTATGGTAAGTGGTATATGGACCAATAGCGTGATGGTATTTCTGTGGAGATACTTGAGTTACATACCACAAACTCCTGGATAAATAACAACAGCCGCACGGGTTGATCTTCTAGGTTAAGCCGCACTTGTCAGGGTCGGTCTGTGGATGGGTGACATTGAGTTCCATTAATTACATACCGAGTTTCTTCACTACCTCGGAAAGCACGTTAAGCCGTTGGTCCCGGCTGTCATTTGTAGATCTTTGATAGTCGTTACCAATATTCAATGGCCTGCTGGGTTTTGGTGGACTGCCAGATAGGCAGTCGCTCCGTGTAAAATACTGGTATGCAGCTGCATCACGTCAGAATGAAAGCTGACTCCAACATAGTTGGGAATAGGCTAGGCTGATGATAATGATAATACTTATCACAATCTACTTTCACCAACATAGTGACACTACACGCAGCACGTAATTGCATTTTTCCGGGATCCTGCCGTTTTGCTGAAAAGATTTTGACAAAATTTCATTACCCAAACAAATTTTAGCAACCTTTTTTATACCATTGCAATATTTAGTACGCATATTTTTATTTGGTCAAATTTTTTCTTGGCAAAATATTATCAAGTATAATGTCATTATGGCATTTGGTCTTTAATGAAATGATTTATTACAGCAAACAATCTTCAGACAATAAACGTTTGGTGAAATGATTTGTAAAGACAAAAAATATTAAGGCAAAAATAAGATTTTTTAGGAACTATATAATTAAAAATGCAATTTTATTTTAATATAATCATTTGTTTAATGCAAAATATTTTTACATTGCAATTTTATTATTTTAGCAATGGACATTAGCAATTTTATTTCGGAGTATGGTTAGGTTAAAAATGGTTAGGTTAAAACTGTGACCTCCTACAACACGACTTGCATTAATAGAAAAAAGATTTTGTTTTTAGTAGGTTACTCGGAACTCTACTATTTAGATTAGGTTAATTACTTCTTTAAACAAAATGGGTAGGTTAGGTTAGGTTAAAACTGTGACCTCCTACGCAAAGCCGAGCGAGTGAAGCGAGCGGTGCCGCGGTAGCGGCCGGCGTGTGCCAGAAACGACTTGCATTAATAGAAAAAAGAGATTGTTTTTAGTAGGTTACCCGGAACTGAACTATTTAGATTAGGATAATTACTTATTAGGTTAGGTTAAAACTAGATAGAACTAGATAGTGTTACACATTGAGCGACATTTATGATTTACCTCCTACCCACTTAGCAGTTCACATTTTTGTCATTTTAGCATTTGACTGAATAGGAAAGTGTGAATTGAAAACCTAAATATTTGGCTTATTTGATTTTGCGTAAAAACTGTTATTCCAAATTTGACTAAATAAAAAATGTTAAAAGTACTAGTTGGTAAACAAGCTATAGTTTAAACGTTCATTTCCCAAACATTAGGTTTGCGTTACAATTTTTTATGAATAGATTTTTTGCTAAGTAATAATTTGGCAAATAAAATTATGCGAAAAATTTTTTGGGAAGTGAAAATTTGTCAAATTCCTTTCGGTCAAACAAGGGAGACCCCATTTTTCCATACTCCTGTCTGTGTTTTCCATTCTAAGTCGTGTTTCGATATGAATACTGCTGACCACCCGCGGCGCTTAAGTCAATAAATGTCTACCGAACGAACTACTTCTTTAACTTCCCAATACCACGATGGCGAAATTTGGTGAATTGTACGCCTCGGCCAAGCTAATTAGTTTACATCGAACACAGCGGTAAAATTTTTCGCATAATGTTCTGTATGGTGTCCGGACGTAAAGAATAGCACCATCCCATATCTTCCCGTGGGTGTCGTAAGAGGCGACTAAGGGACTTACCAGAGAATGGGCAGCAGCGTTCCCTGTGCTTTATAACAACCATACTGCGATCGCCAACCCGCCTGCCAAGCGTGGCGATTATGGCAAAACCCCCCTTCTTGGGGGAGGTCTATGTCCAGCAGTGGACGTCTTTCGGCTGAAATGATGAACACAGCGGTAACTGTCATTGTCCGAGACGGTAATGTTCATATAGCCGCTCATTATTATTGTGTGCGTATACGTAGTCTACCCTACACGGGGTTTATTTTTTTTATCTTTAAACGCGTAGGGTACACGGGTAAAATAAACGGGTTTACAATAAGACCAACATTTTTTTTCAGTTGCGCGTGAGCAGCCGAGTCGGACGCACACGTTTGGAACGTTGGACCGTAATATTACTATCGCGCGGCATTTTTTTTAAGACTACCCACTTAATAATTATGTTAATCTTAAATGGATGTAATAAGTAATGTGAGTACGTGTGACTCAAGTGACAATGAAACGCAGAACATAGTTATGGAAAGTGAGCAATCATTTAATACTACGTTAATGGAGGAGTTGAGGCAGAGTGAAGAGTGTGATCAACGAGTTGTGGAGAGAGAGGGCGGCAGGATGATGAGGAGATCGTGGAGGAAGATGGTTTTGTAACAGTAGTTAGGGGGCATAAAAGACCAAACAGGAAAAACTCGGCCAACAATAGTTTGGTGACGGAAGATGATAAAAATACTGAAGAGGAGAAGCATATTATATGTGTGACTGGAAAAGAAACTTTGCCGAAACAATTTGGAATGGCGAAGCTGTTACGATCATGTAATATTCCTAATATAATTAAAATGGTGTATAAAAAGTGCATTCAGGGTTTTGATTCATTTCGAAAATAGAGAAAGTGCTACAAAGTTGATGAATTGTGAAAAGATGACCAATTTAGGTTATAGAACACAGATGACGGATGAACTCAATTTATGCTATGGGACTCTGAGGCAAGTAGATTTGGAAACGGATGAGAAAGAAATTTTGGAAAATGTGAGTTGTGAGAATTAAATTCTATCAGTTAAACGACTAAAAAAACTATCGGACAATGGAGAATGGATTGATTCGGAAACAGTTCGGATATGTTTTAAAGGTGCTACTTTGCCACCGTACGTATACGGCTACGGTTGTAGGTTTAAAGTGGAACCCTATACGTTTCCAGTGTCACAGTGTTCCAGATGTTGGAATTCGGTCACCTATCGAGATCTTGCCCAACTAATAAAACAATATGCCCCAAATGTGGCAATCAACATCCAAACTGCGAAACAAATGAAATATGTTTGTGTTAATTGTAAAGGACCACACATGGCAATGTACAAGAAGTGCCCTAGTTTTATAAAAGAAAAAAGAATTAGAGATATTATGACCAAAGAAAATTGTACATACAGAAAGGGATTGGAATTATATCTAAAAGAGAAAGGGACTCGACAACTGAACATCACAACAACGGACACAGAGAGAAATACGAATTCGGAAAGCTTAGAAAATGAGAATGCAAATTATACACAGATAAGAACATACAAGGACGCAGTTACAGGAAAATCAAATGCTCAAAGTTTAAGTGTTGCATCTGGTAGTATGACAAACATAGACAGCTTGAGAAATAAAAATAACCAACAGAGATATATACCGAGGAAGAAGCAAACTGAGACCAGCTCTATGAGTAGTAATACGAAAAAAGATAGCCCGCAATATACAACGAGAAACTACGAGTACATGCATAGAAACTGACAAAGGCGAACTGCCAGAGACAGTGGATACAAGCTCTAACATAGATTTTATTAGTATATATCAAAAAGTTAAAGATATGTGTTTTTCCGACAAAACCTGGCATGTGAAAATACAGGAATTAGTCAAAATTATCTTTGATGTATGTAGTAGATTATTCCTTAAAGTTTTCAAAAGTGATGATGTGTGGAGAAAAATTATATTTATGTTTAACAATGGCTAACTATAATAGAAATAAGTTATCTCTTAGTATTGTACAGTGGAATGCACGTAGCTTGTTGTCAAAACGTAATGAATTTGAATTATTACTAGCACAAGAAAAAGTACACATAGCGCTAGTATCAGAAACTTGGTTGGAACCGGATAAACATTTACATGTAAGTGGATATAATACTTTTAGAAAGGATAGATTGGATGGTTATGGTGGGCTAGCTATTTTAACACATAAATCTTTAAAAGTGCAACAGTTTAACACCAATATCAATAATCCTAGTATAGAAATTATGTGCCTAAAACTTTTGAATTGCTATGAAATTAAAAATATAGTGTTAATATATTGCCCTTCTTCGGTTCGCACTTCTCTTTCTGACTGGGAACAAATATTTTCAGTATTCTCAAACAATTGTATTGTTGCCGGAGACTTTAATGGACACCATGTAACTTGGTCCTCCAAAACTGACGCAAGAGGAATACAGCTATATGATTCGGCTTTAGACTCGGGGTTTATTGCCCTTAATGACGGTAGCATGACAAGGGTGACTTTGGTTGATGGAGTTGCACAAACTACTTCTCCTGACATTACATTTGTATCCTCCGATCTATCTGTTTTGTTGGACTGGAAAGTTATAAACGAGAATTTAGGAAGTGACCATTTGGTTATAAAATTTTCGTACAAATATAATAGCTGCTTAAATCCGGATGGTATAGTTAAAAAACGGAACTTCAAACTAGCGAAATGGTCAGAGTACAGTAAGACTCTAGAAAACTATTTGATACAAACTATCGTTCCAAGAAATGTATAATCCTTATATGATAACTTTATAGAACAATTGAACAAAGCTGCGGATGAACATATACCTTTTAATAAAATTTGTAATAATCCCACAAATGGTTTTCGGCCAAAGTCTTACTGGAATCCTACTCTGTCTCATCTAATAGCACAACGTAGATTAGCATTAAAAAAATTTAGGAAAAATCCCACACCGAATAATTTAAGTTTACTGGATCACAAAACGAAAGCTGCTAAAAAAGCTATCAGTCAGGAGAAGTTAAAAGACTGGCAAAATTACTGCAGTAGTGTCAATGAAAAAACATCTAGTTCTGAAATGTGGAAACGTATGGGATGGATTAAGGGACGTGGATCGCCCAGGTCATCTGTTTCAAATGAACACAAGGTACAACTCTTGTGTAGTCTCGCTCCGGATTACGTCTACCCAAAACACCATCAATTTAAATCAAATAATACAGTACTAGAGGACAAGTTCACTTTACAAGAAATGATTAATTGCTTTAAACGAAAAGACACAGCGCTTGGGACTGACGGGATTACATATTCTTTGATATTTCATTTGTCTCCTATTAGCAGAAAATATTTACTGGAATTGTACAACCTCATTTTTAGCACTGGGATTATCCCAAAACAATGGCGGAATATATTAGTAACACCAATACCAAAATCCTCACCAGATAATAATAGTATTAAATTAAGACCTATCTCCTTAATATCCTGCATATGTAAAATCCTTCACTCTATGTTGACAAAGCGGATTGAGTGGTATATTGAAAAAAATAAGTTGTTATCTCAGTATACCTCTGGTTTTAGGAGAGGCCAATCTTGTCAGGACTGTCTAGTTAAGTTAGTTAGTCAAATCTACACAGGATTTTCACATAAAACTCCAACAGTAGCTTGTTTTCTTGATGTTACGAATGCCTATAATAATGTGTTAATAGATGTACTGGTGAACACTTTAGATGAGATAGGGATTGGAAAAAAGTTTTGTCAATATTTATGGAATTTTTTTGAGTGAAAGACATCTTATGATAAAAGATGAAATAGATAAAAACAATTTTTTCATAAGATATACAGATAGAGGATTGGCTCAGGGCGACCCAATTTCACCCATACTTTTTAACATCGTCACAATTAAGTGTTTCAATGAAATTCAGAATGTTACTATGTGCCAATATGCAGACGATTTTGTCTTGTATCGAACGTCTAAAGATTTCAAAGAAACCCAACGAGCACTTCAAATAGTGCTGGATAGATTGTGCCATGTGTTAGATGAATTGGGATTAGAACTATCGGCCGCTAAATCTAAAGTGTGTATTTTTAGCAGAGGTTTTAGAAGATCAAAGGTAGAACTTAAAATAAATAGTCATAATTTAGATATAGTTATCAATTATAAATATTTAGGTGTATGGCTCGACAGGTCCTTACGCTGGAGTAAACATATTAACACAATTGTTGGAAAAGTTCAAAGAAACCTTAATTTACTTAAAGTTTTAGCGGGCAGGTCTTGGGGATTGCATCCTCAACATTTAAGACATATTTATATAGCTCTGATTAGAAGTCGCATAGATTATAGTTGTTATTTGTATGATGCGAGTGCGAAATGTCACTTAGATAAGCTAAATAAATTACAAAATCAAGCACTGCGTATTATAGGAGGTTTTGTCAAATCCACTCCGATACATGTCATGGAGAGTGAGCTGTGTGTGGTTCCACTGTACATACGAAGAAAATATTTAGCTTATAAGTTTTGTCTGAAAGCCAAATCCATAGAAAATAATATAACAAATACTCTATTGGATAAACTCCATACTCTTCGACTGAATTGTTACTGGCGCAATAAGGTTATTCCTATATTAGCCGTAGCATATAACGAGGTTAAAGAAATTGAGGTAGCGTCTTCCAACCCTTTATTGATGTTCACCCTAAGTACATGGGTCACTAACATTAATGTGAACGAGATTATTGAATGTAATTTAGAGGCTGTAAGGTCACCGAAAGGGTCTTATGATTGCACTTTACTAAAACACGAAGTGACCAAAGAATTATGTACAAAATATAATGGTTGGGTTACTATTTTTACAGATGGGTCGAAGAGTGTAGATGGACGCGGAGCGGCTTACTATATATCTTGTAATAACGTAGATAGCTCAAATAATAACTGCTTTAAAATAAGTGAACCTGCATCTATTATGACGCTGGAGCTCATTGCAATCTCAGAAGCATTGAAATTTGTCAGAAATTGTCATGACAGAAATATTGTTATTTGCTCTGATAGTAAAAGTTCACTACAGCATATAGCTCGATGCGCCTCTGGACACAGAGGTGCTTCGGTAGCATATGACATTCTTTCTAAGATAGATGAATTTCTAGGATAGATGATGATGATTAATCAAAAAGGTGTTCAGCTGAGATTGCAATGGGTCCCATCGCATATTGGAATACAGGGTAACGAGAAGGCTGACATGTTGGCGAAATATGCAGCCAAAGACGGAATAGAAACTAATATTAAACTTGATTACTCGGATATATTGCCTAAATTCAAAAATGTTTGTTATGATCATTGGAAGGAACACTTTAACAAAATTTCAATAGAAAAAGGAATCTGGTATAAAACCATACAATGTCAGCCTCTCCGTGTGCCCTGGTTTATTAATATTAACTTAAGCAGAAAATTTGTGGTCACAGCTCACAGACTTAGATCTGGACACATTCCATGTAACAAATACGCCTTCTTGATGAAAAAGAATACCTCCCCCAACTGTGAAGTGTGTGGAGTTATAGAGGACATACATCACTTGTTGATGGAATGTGTCCGATATGAGGCTGATAGGAGCAAGTTGTTCAGGGCTCTAAAATTGAACAAGAACGACATAGGTACATTTCACCGATTACTAGCTAAACCGAGTTCAGATGAAGCAAGAAAGTTGTTCGACTTTATGGCCCTGATACATTGATCTCTTTTTTATATTGTTTTAGGTTACGATGGGACTGACATGCGCTGTACGTCATAAAAGTCCCTAAAATTAAAAAAAAAAAAAAAAAAAAAAAAAAAAACCAACATTTTATACAAGTGTAACATGGTCACCATAGCTGATCGGTGTAAGAGCTTGCGTCAGTTAGTGATCTAAGCTCGACGATGTGAGTTAGATCGCAGCTGACGAGTTATTTTTGCTGTTTTTTACTTTTTGTTCTTTATTAAATTAATTTTGTGACCAATAAAATCACTCAAGCAAAAATTAAAAAAGTAATTAAATAAAACCAATAAAATAATTTGATTTTTTATTAGATAAACATTGGTATTTGGTTTGAAAAAGCCTTTTCCTTCCTTTGGTTGTTTTAAGATTCAATTTGGTGGGGGCTGTACGTTAGCAAAAAAAACTTGTGTGGCTGATACAATGATTAAACACATATAGGCTATAGCTATACATACTAGACGTTCGAATGAGTAGAACACTGTTGTTTACCAGTTTTTTTGACAAATACAAAGTTTTTTGTTGGTAAGGATGGACGTAAATAATTTGTCAAAGTAGGCAGGTATATAAATTGAATCAAAGAAAAATTATAGATGAAGTGAATCAACATGTAAGATAGTAAGAAATTATGACAACTTCTAACCGCATAACAAAAACATCACTATACTTTCAATACTTTACGAGTTGTGGTTTTAAAAAGAGGATTCATCATTTCTAAAAAGCGAAAAGCTTATGTTAGTATATAGATATATACTAACATAAGCTTTTCTTAAGCTGTCTAAGGGCTAAATCAAGCTAATTTTCACTTGCAGCCATTTGCATCTTGGAAGAAAGGTATAAACTTTAACATTTTAAAAACTACAGGCTGCCTTGGTAGTGGTTTATCTTTAAATGAAATATGTTCGATGGACAATCCACCGCATCTGAAATTACAAGTGGCTCATTATTATAGCATTGCTCTTCCAATGTGGCACAAAAACATCAAAAATATTATATATTTAGCGTATCACCTGACTGTATCTTCTAATGCTTTAGCGTCAAGTAATGTATCATTCATATTCCCGGTGTCTCTTAACTCAAACAGATGTGTGTTGACATCGATACAAATACGTTTAATGTACTGTGATTGAGAAACTGCGTTATGTTCATGTCTTAAGGTGCACATCTGAAGAGCTCCTTCGACAAAGGTAACCCAATTATTTCGCCAGATTATCTGAGCCTTTGTTAAACTGAGATTAGAGCTGTGGATAGCGCGTAAGTCGTCCCTGTAATTTTAATAATATTTTAATGTGTAAAACGTAACATGCTTTCATATTTTTACGTGTTTATTTTTATTATGCACAACCCTCATTGTGCACAACTATCTGTGCTGCAGTAATTTAAACATCAAAACTTACTTATACTCATATCCTCTTTCAAACAGCAATTTGTGTTCCGAACTATTAAGCTTCATTTCATATTCTGTTTCGTTTGAAGGAACTTCCATGTTTGTTCTGACTGCTACTATACGGCCTTCAACCACCAGCATATCTTCATGTGTTACCTGAAACGCGAACATTATCACCCAACATAATCTCTATCTCACCGTTGAGGGTCATAACAAAATCAAGCCATGGATGACTTTTTACAAGTTCTTATTTAACTTGCAATGTTTTTACGTATTTTTGTTTGTATGTTTAAGTCAAATCTTGCAACTGAATTTTAAAACAGTTATCCCCAACCGATCGAGCTAAAATTTAGCATACGTGTCTATTGTTAACTTGGATGGCAATGCATGTTCAGCGAAGTGTCGTCATTCTAAATCTAATATGGCGGGCTTCAAAAATGGCGGACAAGTTATTTTTTATGCACCCCCATGATATGGGTATAATTTAAAAGGGTTTGCTGAGACGAATCGAAACCAGCGAAAACTAAAAAAATAAATCAACCTTTTTTTTCGGGTAGGAAATCATCAAATGACCCCTCTACTAAAACCCATCCATGTTCCTTCTTTGCCCTTTGTGTTCCAGGGCCGCGGTATCTGTTTCGAACAGTCCTGCAGCCCCAGCAGGCATCGGCCCTTGCGGACCTTCCGGTTTGCTGACATCTCTTTGAGGCGCCCGTGGAACACGAACTCGCCGTCGACACGGCGCGCGGGCGGCGGCCTGTCGTCATATGACGGATGGACGGCGAGCTATCCCATTACTCACCGTCTACAGGCCAGCGTCTACTGTGGCCGGGAGCCACCACGTAGCCCCCGACGCCCGGGACGACTCCTACGGCGACTGGGTCGTGAGGTTCTCTCCCTCTCACGTTCCGCCACCTCCTTCGCTAACATGACTGGACTCTTTTTTCGTTAAGGTGTATAGCTTTGTGTATGTTCGCTTCGAGTATGGTGCAGATTTGTTGAGACCTCTAGCCCTTTTTAGTTTTTTTGTTTAGCCTTCTATCTCATATCTATATATATCATCATTCATCATTTCAGCCGAAAAGTCCACTGCTGGACATAGGCCTCCCCCAAGAAGGGGGGGTTTTGCCATAATCGCCACGCTTGGCAGGCGGGTTGGCGATCGCAGTATGGTTGTTGTAGAATCAGAGAACGCTGCTGCCCATTCTCTGGTAAGTCCCTTAGTCGCCTCTTACGACACCCACGGGAAGATATGGGATGGTGCTATTCTTTACGTCCGGACACCATACAGAACACAGATATATATCTATCTTTAATTCTTCACTTACCTCAAACCGTCCACTGCCCCTCTGCAGCATGATTACCAGTCGAAGAACTTGGTTGTCGTTCAACACTGGCTGTTTATGGCACTTCACCTTATGAAACTGGACTGATGTTTCTCGTAAAGGCCTGCCAGTTACCAATGATAGTGTGTCCCAAACAAACATTAGTGAGCCACCTAGTGGGAACAATCTGGTACCTAAAACAAATAAGGCGTTATTTTGGATTATAAAACTTTTGCCAAGATGCATTACAAATAAGTTTTATGTAACAAGTTAAATGATTTTTATGAGCATATCGGACAATCCGGCCAACAGATGTCTGAGAAGATGAAAACCCGTTATAACCCGAAGGCAAACAGTAGGGATTTCGACGAGAGTTCACTGGTGTGGTTGCATAACCCAGTGCAGAGCAAGAGGAAATCTCCGAAATTGCAAGCAAAATGGGATAGACCATACCGAGTCGTGACTAGGATTAACGATGTCACCCACCGAATACAGAAGGGTCCACGAGGTGCGCCTAAGATTGTCCATGCCCTAAGCCCCGTAGTATCGCGCCAATCGGTCTACGATTGGCGCGACACTACGGGGCTAATGATGCTCGGGACGAGCATGTCTAAGGAGGGGGCAGTGTTACGTCGGTTGCTTTACAAGAACATTCTAAATTACGTGCAAGTCTCGATTGTTGCTGGAAGGACCCGTCTAGAACATTAGAGTCTAGAATGTTCTAGTATAGAACTGTCCAGAAGATTAGAGTCTAGAATGTTCTACTATGGAGCTTTCTAGAAGATTCGAGAAAGTTGTGGAACTTTCTCAAAGGATGATGCCCCACTAAGAACTGTGAAGAAGGTTCCTGACAGTTGTGGAACCTTCTCGAAGGATCGGTCGGCATATAAATAGCCATCGTGTTTGCGGGAACAGTCGGTCTGATTTTGGCTACTTGTGTAGGTACTAGGTGTACGAAGCGAATCGGAGTGAAATAGAAGTACGATATCTAAGTGAATGATGATCAGTAGTGTATTTGTGATTAAGTTTTAAGTGTTTTGTGATTATTAAAGTTATTTGTGGTTTAATCGGTAGTTTTTCATTTATTCCATACCCAGCTCGTAACAATTTGTTTATTATAGAAAAAACTGATCACTCGTTGTCTTAATATTCTCTTGCTCATTTGGAATCTCAGTAGTACTAGTTGAGGCAGAGTTGTTATGAGTCTCAATCTTTGTGATTGGCAAAACTTCTTGAGAACCGAATAGTCTGTATGATTAACCTTTTCTTGTGGTAAAAAACCTACCAACAATAAAAAAGACTTTCTCATGTCAGTTGAAGAAAAAATGGAAAACACCTTCCTTTCAAAGGAGACTGATTTTGTATGGTAAGTGGTATATGGACCAATAGCGTGATGGTATTTCTGTGGAGATACTTGAGTTACATACCACAAACTCCTGGATAAATAACAACAGCCGCACGGGTTGATCTTCTAGGTTAAGCCGCACTTGTCAGGGTCGGTCTGTGGATGGGTGACATTGAGTTCCATTAATTACATACCGAGTTTCTTCACTACCTCGGAAAGCACGTTAAGCCGTTGGTCCCGGCTGTCATTTGTAGATCTTTGATAGTCGTTACCAATATTCAATGGCCTGCTGGGTTTTGGTGGACTGCCAGATAGGCAGTCGCTCCGTGTAAAATACTGGTATGCAGCTGCATCACGTCAGAATGAAAGCTGACTCCAACATAGTTGGGAATAGGCTAGGCTGATGATAATGATAATACTTATCACAATCTACTTTCACCAACATAGTGACACTACACGCAGCACGTAATTGCATTTTTCCGGGATCCTGCCGTTTTGCTGAAAAGATTTTGACAAAATTTCATTACCCAAACAAATTTTAGCAACCTTTTTTATACCATTGCAATATTTAGTACGCATATTTTTATTTGGTCAAATTTTTTCTTGGCAAAATATTATCAAGTATAATGTCATTATGGCATTTGGTCTTTAATGAAATGATTTATTACAGCAAACAATCTTCAGACAATAAACGTTTGGTGAAATGATTTGTAAAGACAAAAAATATTAAGGCAAAAATAAGATTTTTTAGGAACTATATAATTAAAAATGCAATTTTATTTTAATATAATCATTTGTTTAATGCAAAATATTTTTACATTGCAATTTTATTATTTTAGCAATGGACATTAGCAATTTTATTTCGGAGTATGGTTAGGTTAAAAATGGTTAGGTTAAAACTGTGACCTCCTACAACACGACTTGCATTAATAGAAAAAAAGATTTTGTTTTTAGTAGGTTACTCGGAACTCTACTATTTAGATTAGGTTAATTACTTCTTTAAACAAAATGGGTAGGTTAGGTTAGGTTAAAACTGTGACCTCCTACGCAAAGCCGAGCGAGTGAAGCGAGCGGTGCCGCGGTAGCGGCCGGCGTGTGCCAGAAACGACTTGCATTAATAGAAAAAAGAGATTGTTTTTAGTAGGTTACCCGGAACTGAACTATTTAGATTAGGATAATTACTTATTAGGTTAGGTTAAAACTAGATAGAACTAGATAGTGTTACACATTGAGCGACATTTATGATTTACCTCCTACCCACTTAGCAGTTCACATTTTTGTCATTTTAGCATTTGACTGAATAGGAAAGTGTGAATTGAAAACCTAAATATTTGGCTTATTTGATTTTGCGTAAAAACTGTTATTCCAAATTTGACTAAATAAAAAATGTTAAAAGTACTAGTTGGTAAACAAGCTATAGTTTAAACGTTCATTTCCCAAACATTAGGTTTGCGTTACAATTTTTTATGAATAGATTTTTTGCTAAGTAATAATTTGGCAAATAAAATTATGCGAAAAATTTTTTGGGAAGTGAAAATTTGTCAAATTCCTTTCGGTCAAACAAGGGAGACCCCATTTTTCCATACTCCTGTCTGTGTTTCCATTCTAAGTCGTGTTTCGATATGAATACTGCTGACCACCCGCGGCGCTTAAGTCAATAAATGTCTACCGAACGAACTACTTCTTTAACTTCCCAATACCACGATGGCGAAATTTGGTGAATTGTACGCTCGGCCAAGCTAATTAGTTTACATCGAACACAGCGGTAAAATTTTTCGCATAATGTTCTGTATGGTGTCCGGACGTAAAGAATAGCACCATCCCATATCTTCCCGTGGGTGTCGTAAGAGGCGACTAAGGGACTTACCAGAGAATGGGCAGCAGCGTTCCCTGTGCTTTATAACAACCATACTGCGATCGCCAACCCGCCTGCCAAGCGTGGCGATTATGGCAAAACCCCCCTTCTTGGGGGAGGTCTATGTCCAGCAGTGGACGTCTTTCGGCTGAAATGATGAACACAGCGGTAACTGTCATTGTCCGAGACGGTAATGTTCATATAGCCGCTCATTATTATTGTGTGCGTATACGTAGTCTACCCTACACGGGGTTTATTTTTTTTATCTTTAAACGCGTAGGGTACACGGGTAAAATAAACGGGTTTACAATAAGACCAACATTTTTTTTCAGTTGCGCGTGAGCAGCCGAGTCGGACGCACACGTTTGGAACGTTGGACCGTAATATTACTATCGCGCGGCATTTTTTTTAAGACTACCCACTTAATAATTATGTTAATCTTAAATGGATGAAATAAGTAATGTGAGTACGTGTGACTCAAGTGACAATGAAACGCAGAACATAGTTATGGAAAGTGAGCAATCATTTAATACTACGTTAATGGAGGAGTTGAGGCAGAGTGAAGAGTGTGATCAACGAGTTGTGGAGAAGAGAGGGCGGCAGGATGATGAGGAGATCGTGGAGGAAGATGGTTTTGTAACAGTAGTTAGGGGGCATAAAAGACCAAACAGGAAAAACTCGGCCAACAATAGTTTGGTGACGGAAGATGATAAAAATACTGAAGAGGAGAAGCATATTATATGTGTGACTGGAAAAGAAACTTTGCCGAAACAATTTGGAATGGCGAAGCTGTTACGATCATGTAATATTCCTAATATAATTAAAATGGTGTATAAAAGTGCATTCAGGGTTTTGATTCATTTCGAAAATAGAGAAAGTGCTACAAAGTTGATGAATTGTGAAAAGATGACCAATTTAGGTTATAGAACACAGATGACGGATGAACTCAATTTATGCTATGGGACTCTGAGGCAAGTAGATTTGGAAACGGATGAGAAAGAAATTTTGGAAAATGTGAGTTGTGAGAATTAAATTCTATCAGTTAAACGACTAAAAAAACTATCGGACAATGGAGAATGGATTGATTCGGAAACAGTTCGGATATGTTTTAAAGGTGCTACTTTGCCACCGTACGTATACGGCTACGGTTGTAGGTTTAAAGTGGAACCCTATACGTTTCCAGTGTCACAGTGTTCCAGATGTTGGAAATTCGGTCACCTATCGAGATCTTGCCCAACTAATAAAACAATATGCCCCAAATGTGGCAATCAACATCCAAACTGCGAAACAAATGAATATGTTTGTGTTAATTGTAAAGGACCACACATGGCAATGTACAAGAAGTGCCCTAGTTTTATAAAAGAAAAAAGAATTAGAGATATTATGACCAAAGAAAATTGTACATACAGAAAGGGATTGGAATTATATCTAAAAGAGAAAGGGACTCGACAACTGAACATCACAACAACGGACACAGAGAGAAATACGAATTCGGAAAGCTTAGAAAATGAGAATGCAAATTATACACAGATAAGAACATACAAGGACGCAGTTACAGGAAAATCAAATGCTCAAAGTTTAAGTGTTGCATCTGGTAGTATGACAAACATAGACAGCTTGAGAAATAAAAATAACCAACAGAGATATATACCGAGGAAGAAGCAAACTGAGACCAGCTCTATGAGTAGTAATACGAAAAAAGATAGCCGCAATATACAACGAGAAACTACGAGTACATGCATAGAAACTGACAAAGGCGAACTGCCAGAGACAGTGGATACAAGCTCTAACATAGATTTTATTAGTATATATCAAAAAGTTAAAGATATGTGTTTTTCCGACAAAACCTGGCATGTGAAAATACAGGAATTAGTCAAAATTATCTTTGATGTATGTAGTAGATTATTCCTTAAAGTTTTCAAAAGTGATGATGTGTGGAGAAAAATTATATTTATGTTTAACAATGGCTAACTATAATAGAAATAAGTTATCTCTTAGTATTGTACAGTGGAATGCACGTAGCTTGTTGTCAAAACGTAATGAATTTGAATTATTACTAGCACAAGAAAAAGTACACATAGCGCTAGTATCAGAAACTTGGTTGGAACCGGATAAACATTTACATGTAAGTGGATATAATACTTTTAGAAAGGATAGATTGGATGGTTATGGTGGGCTAGCTATTTTAACACATAAATCTTTAAAAGTGCAACAGTTTAACACCAATATCAATAATCCTAGTATAGAAATTATGTGCCTAAAACTTTTGAATTGCTATGAAATTAAAAATATAGTGTTAATATATTGCCCTTCTTCGGTTCGCACTTCTCTTTCTGACTGGGAACAAATATTTTCAGTATTCTCAAACAATTGTATTGTTGCCGGAGACTTTAATGGACACCATGTAACTTGGTCCTCCAAAACTGACGCAAGAGGAATACAGCTATATGATTCGGCTTTAGACTCGGGGTTTATTGCCCTTAATGACGGTAGCATGACAAGGGTGACTTTGGTTGATGGAGTTGCACAAACTACTTCTCCTGACATTACATTTGTATCCTCCGATCTATCTGTTTTGTTGGACTGGAAAGTTATAAACGAGAATTTAGGAAGTGACCATTTGGTTATAAAATTTTCGTACAAATATAATAGCTGCTTAAATCCGGATGGTATAGTTAAAAAACGGAACTTCAAACTAGCGAAATGGTCAGAGTACAGTAAGACTCTAGAAAACTATTTGATACAAACTATCGTTCCAAGAAATGTATAATCCTTATATGATAACTTTATAGAACAATTGAACAAAGCTGCGGATGAACATATACCTTTTAATAAAATTTGTAATAATCCCACAAATGGTTTTCGGCCAAAGTCTTACTGGAATCCTACTCTGTCTCATCTAATAGCACAACGTAGATTAGCATTAAAAAAATTTAGGAAAAATCCCACACCGAATAATTTAAGTTTACTGGATCACAAAACGAAAGCTGCTAAAAAAGCTATCAGTCAGGAGAAGTTAAAAGACTGGCAAAATTACTGCAGTAGTGTCAATGAAAAAACATCTAGTTCTGAAATGTGGAAACGTATGGGATGGATTAAGGGACGTGGATCGCCCAGGTCATCTGTTTCAAATGAACACAAGGTACAACTCTTGTGTAGTCTCGCTCCGGATTACGTCTACCCAAAACACCATCAATTTAAATCAAATAATACAGTACTAGAGGACAAGTTCACTTTACAAGAAATGATTAATTGCTTTAAACGAAAAGACACAGCGCTTGGGACTGACGGGATTACATATTCTTTGATATTTCATTTGTCTCCTATTAGCAGAAAATATTTACTGGAATTGTACAACCTCATTTTTAGCACTGGGATTATCCCAAAACAATGGCGGAATATATTAGTAACACCAATACCAAAATCCTCACCAGATAATAATAGTATTAAATTAAGACCTATCTCCTTAATATCCTGCATATGTAAAATCCTTCACTCTATGTTGACAAAGCGGATTGAGTGGTATATTGAAAAAAATAAGTTGTTATCTCAGTATACCTCTGGTTTTAGGAGAGGCCAATCTTGTCAGGACTGTCTAGTTAAGTTAGTTAGTCAAATCTACACAGGATTTTCACATAAAACTCCAACAGTAGCTTGTTTTCTTGATGTTACGAATGCCTATAATAATGTGTTAATAGATGTACTGGTGAACACTTTAGATGAGATAGGGATTGGAAAAAAGTTTTGTCAATATTTATGGAATTTTTTGAGTGAAAGACATCTTATGATAAAAGATGAAATAGATAAAAACAATTTTTTCATAAGATATACAGATAGAGGATTGGCTCAGGGCGACCCAATTTCACCCATACTTTTTAACATCGTCACAATTAAGTGTTTCAATGAAATTCAGAATGTTACTATGTGCCAATATGCAGACGATTTTGTCTTGTATCGAACGTCTAAAGATTTCAAAGAAACCCAACGAGCACTTCAAATAGTGCTGGATAGATTGTGCCATGTGTTAGATGAATTGGGATTAGAACTATCGGCCGCTAAATCTAAAGTGTGTATTTTTAGCAGAGGTTTTAGAAGATCAAAGGTAGAACTTAAAATAAATAGTCATAATTTAGATATAGTTATCAATTATAAATATTTAGGTGTATGGCTCGACAGGTCCTTACGCTGGAGTAAACATATTAACACAATTGTTGGAAAAGTTCAAAGAAACCTTAATTTACTTAAAGTTTTAGCGGGCAGGTCTTGGGGATTGCATCCTCAACATTTAAGACATATTTATATAGCTCTGATTAGAAGTCGCATAGATTATAGTTGTTATTTGTATGATGCGAGTGCGAAATGTCACTTAGATAAGCTAAATAAATTACAAAATCAAGCACTGCGTATTATAGGAGGTTTTGTCAAATCCACTCCGATACATGTCATGGAGAGTGAGCTGTGTGTGGTTCCACTGTACATACGAAGAAAATATTTAGCTTATAAGTTTTGTCTGAAAGCCAAATCCATAGAAAATAATATAACAAATACTCTATTGGATAAACTCCATACTCTTCGACTGAATTGTTACTGGCGCAATAAGGTTATTCCTATATTAGCCGTAGCATATAACGAGGTTAAAGAAATTGAGGTAGCGTCTTCCAACCCTTTATTGATGTTCACCCTAAGTACATGGGTCACTAACATTAATGTGAACGAGATTATTGAATGTAATTTAGAGGCTGTAAGGTCACCGAAAGGGTCTTATGATTGCACTTTACTAAAACACGAAGTGACCAAAGAATTATGTACAAAATATAATGGTTGGGTTACTATTTTTACAGATGGGTCGAAGAGTGTAGATGGACGCGGAGCGGCTTACTATATATCTTGTAATAACGTAGATAGCTCAAATAATAACTGCTTTAAAATAAGTGAACCTGCATCTATTATGACGCTGGAGCTCATTGCAATCTCAGAAGCATTGAAATTTGTCAGAAATTGTCATGACAGAAATATTGTTATTTGCTCTGATAGTAAAAGTTCACTACAGCATATAGCTCGATGCGCCTCTGGACACAGAGGTGCTTCGGTAGCATATGACATTCTTTCTAAGATAGATGAATTTCTAGGATAGATGATGATGATTAATCAAAAAGGTGTTCAGCTGAGATTGCAATGGGTCCCATCGCATATTGGAATACAGGGTAACGAGAAGGCTGACATGTTGGCGAAATATGCAGCCAAAGACGGAATAGAAACTAATATTAAACTTGATTACTCGGATATATTGCCTAAATTCAAAAATGTTTGTTATGATCATTGGAAGGAACACTTTAACAAAATTTCAATAGAAAAAGGAATCTGGTATAAAACCATACAATGTCAGCCTCTCCGTGTGCCCTGGTTTATTAATATTAACTTAAGCAGAAAATTTGTGGTCACAGCTCACAGACTTAGATCTGGACACATTCCATGTAACAAATACGCCTTCTTGATGAAAAAGAATACCTCCCCCAACTGTGAAGTGTGTGGAGTTATAGAGGACATACATCACTTGTTGATGGAATGTGTCCGATATGAGGCTGATAGGAGCAAGTTGTTCAGGGCTCTAAAATTGAACAAGAACGACATAGGTACATTTCACCGATTACTAGCTAAACCGAGTTCAGATGAAGCAAGAAAGTTGTTCGACTTTATGGCCCTGATACATTGATCTCTTTTTTATATTGTTTTAGGTTACGATGGGACTGACATGCGCTGTGCGTCATAAAAGTCCCTAAAATTAAAAGAAAAAAAAAAAAAAAAAAAAAAAACCAACATTTTATACAAGTGTAACATGGTCACCATAGCTGATCGGTGTAAGAGCTTGCGTCAGTTAGTGATCTAAGCTCGACGATGTGAGTTAGATCGCAGCTGACGAGTTATTTTTGCTGTTTTTTACTTTTTGTTCTTTATTAAATTAATTTTGTGACCAATAAAATCACTCAAGCAAAAATTAAAAAAGTAATTAAATAAAACCAATAAAATAATTTGATTTTTTATTAGATAAACATTGGTATTTGGTTTGAAAAAGCCTTTTCCTTCCTTTGGTTGTTTTAAGGTTCAATTTGGTGGGGGCTGTACGTTAGCAAAAAAAACTTGTGTGGCTGATACAATGATTAAACACATATAGGCTATAGCTATACATACTAGACGTTCGAATGAGTAGAACACTGTTGTTTACCAGTTTATAGTAAAAAGAGGATTAGAGGAGGAGATTATTAACATTTATACCTAACTATTGCTAAGGTTTATATTTGCTCACATTCGCTTAACAAATATGAATATTATTTGCATAAAAATAAGATTCATATTTGTCTACTAATTAAAATAAATTCGACTAATAATGAGTCGGCAAACTTTCGTTTTCTATTACTTCTTGTAACCTTCACCTCATGCTGTTAACCATATTCGCGCAAATGTTACTAAGCACATTGTTATCCCAATTAAAATTGATGTATGACCTTGCAAAGTGTAGTCGGTTTTGTCGTTCCACAGTGGACAGCAAAGGTGCACGCTGGCTTGCTGTAACGTAATCCAGCAGAATGTAGGTGATTTCTCACAGTTTGTGAGCACATATTGTTGCTGTTGCTTTTACGAGGGTGGACAAGAAGGGATTAGCCTTGTGCCTTGACACGATGTCGTGGTGTCGAGCCGATGAATTTGCCTTTGGTTTTGGCCTAAGATGTTCTACGTCTCCAAAATCCGCATATTGGCGGACCCATAAATGCACGGTTCTCCTCTGTGGATAAAAACAGTATTAATAATAGCTATTATTATAATAAATATATACTAAATTTATATACTACAAATACACTATGTTTATACAATATATTTATATATACCTAATTAATGTTATAATAATACAATACATAAATACAAGATATATACTAACATAAGCTTTTCTTAAGCTGTCTAAGGGCTAAATCAAGCTAATTTTCACTTGCAGCCATTTGCATCTTGGAAGAAAGGTATAAACTTTAACATTTTAAAAACTACAGGCTGCCTTGGTAGTGGTTTATCTTTAAATGAAATATGTTCGATGGACAATCCACCGCATCTGAAATTACAAGTGGCTCATTATTATAGCATTGCTCTTCCAATGTGGCACAAAAACATCAAAAATATTATATATTTAGCGTATCACCTGACTGTATCTTCTAATGCTTTAGCGTCAAGTAATGTATCATTCATATTCCCGGTGTCTCTTAACTCAAACAGATGTGTGTTGACATCGATACAAATACGTTTAATGTACTGTGATTGAGAAACTGCGTTATGTTCATGTCTTAAGGTGCACATCTGAAGAGCTCCTTCGACAAAGGTAACCCAATTATTTCGCCAGATTATCTGAGCCTTTGTTAAACTGAGATTAGAGCTGTGGATAGCACGTAAGTCGTCCCTGTAATTTTAATAATATTTTAATGTGTAAAACGTAACATGCTTTCATATTTTTACGTGTTTATTTTTATTATGCACAACCCTCATTGTGCACAACTATCTGTGCTGCAGTAATTTAAACATCAAAACTTACTTATACTCATATCCTCTTTCAAACAGCAATTTGTGTTCCGAACTATTAAGCTTCATTTCATATTCTGTTTCGTTTGAAGGAACTTCCATGTTTGTTCTGACTGCTACTATACGGCCTTCAACCACCAGCATATCTTCATGTGTTACCTGAAACGCGAACATTATCACCCAACATAATCTCTATCTCACCGTTGAGGGTCATAACAAAATCAAGCCATGGATGACTTTTTACAAGTTCTTATTTAACTTGCAATGTTTTTACGTATTTTTGTTTGTATGTTTAAGTCAAATCTTGCAACTGAATTTTAAAACAGTTATCCCCAACCGATCGAGCTAAAATTTAGCATACGTGTCTATTGTTAACTTGGATGGCAATGCATGTTCAGCGAAGTGTCGTCATTCTAAATCTAATATGGCGGGCTTCAAAAATGGCGGACAAGTTATTTTTTATGCACCCCCATGATATGGGTATAATTTAAAAGGGTTTGCTGAGACGAATCGAAACCAGCGAAAACTAAAAAAATAAATCAACCTTTTTTTTCGGGTAGGAAATCATCAAATGACCCCTCTACTAAAACCCATCCATGTTCCTTCTTTGCCCTTTGTGTTCCAGGGCCGCGGTATCTGTTTCGAACAGTCCTGCAGCCCCAGCAGGCATCGGCCCTTGCGGACCTTCCGGTTTGCTGACATCTCTTTGAGGCGCCCGTGGAACACGAACTCGCCGTCGACACGGCGCGCGGGCGGCGGCCTGTCGTCATATGACGGATGGACGGCGAGCTATCCCATTACTCACCGTCTACAGGCCAGCGTCTACTGTGGCCGGGAGCCACCACGTAGCCCCCGACGCCCGGGACGACTCCTACGGCGACTGGGTCGTGAGGTTCTCTCCCTCTCACGTTCCGCCACCTCCTTCGCTAACATGACTGGACTCTTTTTTCGTTAAGGTGTATAGCTTTGTGTATGTTCGCTTCGAGTATGGTGCAGATTTGTTGAGACCTCTAGCCCTTTTTAGTTTTTTTGTTTAGCCTTCTATCTCATATCTATATATATCATCATTCATCATTTCAGCCGAAAAGTCCACTGCTGGACATAGGCCTCCCCCAAGAAGGGGGGGTTTTGCCATAATCGCCACGCTTGGCAGGCGGGTTGGCGATCGCAGTATGGTTGTTGTAGAATCAGAGAACGCTGCTGCCCATTCTCTGGTAAGTCCCTTAGTCGCCTCTTACGACACCCACGGGAAGATATGGGATGGTGCTATTCTTTACGTCCGGACACCATACAGAACACAGATATATATCTATCTTTAATTCTTCACTTACCTCAAACCGTCCACTGCCCCTCTGCAGCATGATTACCAGTCGAAGAACTTGGTTGTCGTTCAACACTGGCTGTTTATGGCACTTCACCTTATGAAACTGGACTGATGTTTCTCGTAAAGGCCTGCCAGTTACCAATGATAGTGTGTCCCAAACAAACATTAGTGAGCCACCTAGTGGGAACAATCTGGTACCTAAAACAAATAAGGCGTTATTTTGGATTATAAAACTTTTGCCAAGATGCATTACAAATAAGTTTTATGTAACAAGTTA
Organism: Noctua fimbriata; assembly: GCA_905163415.1. Taxonomy (NCBI): domain Eukaryota; kingdom Metazoa; phylum Arthropoda; class Insecta; order Lepidoptera; family Noctuidae; genus Noctua; species Noctua fimbriata. The sequence goes on along the minus strand of LR990934.1, from coordinate 13,391,154 downwards.
AATGATTTTTATGAGCATATCGGACAATCCGGCCAACAGATGTCTGAGAAGATGAAAACCCGTTATAACCCGAAGGCAAACAGTAGGGATTTCGACGAGAGTTCACTGGTGTGGTTGCATAACCCAGTGCAGAGCAAGAGGAAATCTCCGAAATTGCAAGCAAAATGGGATAGACCATACCGAGTCGTGACTAGGATTAACGATGTCACCCACCGAATACAGAAGGGTCCACGAGGTGCGCCTAAGATTGTCCATGCCCTAAGCCCCGTAGTATCGCGCCAATCGGTCTACGATTGGCGCGACACTACGGGGCTAATGATGCTCGGGACGAGCATGTCTAAGGAGGGGGCAGTGTTACGTCGGTTGCTTTACAAGAACATTCTAAATTACGTGCAAGTCTCGATTGTTGCTGGAAGGACCCGTCTAGAACATTAGAGTCTAGAATGTTCTAGTATAGAACTGTCCAGAAGATTAGAGTCTAGAATGTTCTACTATGGAGCTTTCTAGAAGATTCGAGAAAGTTGTGGAACTTTCTCAAAGGATGATGCCCCACTAAGAACTGTGAAGAAGGTTCCTGACAGTTGTGGAACCTTCTCGAAGGATCGGTCGGCATATAAATAGCCATCGTGTTTGCGGGAACAGTCGGTCTGATTTTGGCTACTTGTGTAGGTACTAGGTGTACGAAGCGAATCGGAGTGAAATAGAAGTACGATATCTAAGTGAATGATGATCAGTAGTGTATTTGTGATTAAGTTTTAAGTGTTTTGTGATTATTAAAGTTATTTGTGGTTTAATCGGTAGTTTTTCATTTATTCCATACCCAGCTCGTAACAATTTGTTTATTATAGAAAAAACTGATCACTCGTTGTCTTAATATTCTCTTGCTCATTTGGAATCTCAGTAGTACTAGTTGAGGCAGAGTTGTTATGAGTCTCAATCTTTGTGATTGGCAAAACTTCTTGAGAACCGAATAGTCTGTAGTCACACCTTATCTTGGACATAATCTGGTCAAATATGTTTCTCCATCCGTATTTATTTATTTTCCCAGTATTGTAGGAAAACTTTTCGTGCGATAGGGTAGCATTGCTATCGAAAAAGTATGTGTATTCATTATTTTTTGTCTGACAGAAGGAGGTTATTGAAAAACTGCACTTTATAATTATGTATTAAACCCACTTGACCGTTATTCGAAACCTAATAAAACATGAGAGTAGCATTCTTGACTTCCGGCTAGTACTAGCCGTGCGGAAACAGCCCCACCACTGTCTGCCTCTCGCTCTAACGTCTCTCCCACCATCCCCACCACCACCTAAGGCAGCTCGCGTGCCGATCGCGAGTTAGGCGTCATTGGCGTTTTGATTTCCGACCAAATAGGTCGCTAGTAAAAAGTGCTTGTCCTACAAGTCACTTTGTTAAAACTATTGTGTCGTGCGGTGATAATATTTTTGTGCAACAGTGCAAAGTGTTTAATGATTAATAAAGGTAAATTATTCGTTGTCATGGTAAGTACCATTGCCATTTCTGTATACCTACATAGGTACCTAAACTGTTTCTGTCTTTTAAAAAAATTCCAAATTTTTGATCCGTTAAATACCTACTTTGTTTTTAACGGTAACAGTTTGATTTCATTGTTATTTGAATTCGATTTCTAATTACGTAGGTATACTTACGAAATATTATCGTATTTGAAAAATAACTTAATTATAATAATAATAAATAAATTCTTTATTGGAACAAAAACAATCGTTACAAAATTTATAGTGTTCGGTAATAGCCACATTAGTTAGAAACTGTGTCGTGGCTATTAGCGCCCACCTCCCAGAGAGAGATGATATCAACGTTCCAGATAGTGATACGTTTTTAAATGCAGACATTTTTAATATAAATTACATCTATACCTTAATTCTAGTGCGTGTATTTGTGGTGTATGTGTGTGTGCATGTGTGTGCGCGAGTGTGTGTGTGTATGTGTGTGTGTATGTATGTATGTGTGTGTGTATGTATGTATGTGTTTATGTGTGTGGGTGTTGTTGAAGATAAGTAGTTATGTGAGACTTTAAGATTTAACTAAATCCTCTAGCTCTGTATACGTAAGAGTGGACAACCATTGTCCAGTGAGCCGTTTACATTCTTGATAAGCATGTGGATAAATATTAAGTGCGTTGTTAACTCTGTTATATAATATAGGGGCAAAGAACTTAAATTGTCGTCGGACTAATTGGAGTTTAGATGAGTAAGTTTGGCAGACTCTATCGGATCTTCGTTTATTTTTATTCAAGTCAGGATCAAAGGAAAGTTCTGAATGTTTACGTAGAACTATATTTAGTACGAAGGAGTGCCTCACTGATGGCAATTTACATAGGGCGTACAGTTCGTCAGTTGGGAAACGAATAGGCTTATGTGTCATAACCTTGAGCACAGCTCTCTGTGCCCTCTCCAAACGCAGTAGGAGACATTTTCCAGCGTTACCCCAGGCCGATATACAGTACGTGATGATAGAGTGAGCAAGGGCAAAATAAACGGTTTTGAGGGTAGAAAACTCAGCTGAACTTCTAAGGCTTTTAAAAACGAAAATTAACTTTCTAACCCTAGATACTAATGTGTTTATTTGCCCAACCCATGTCATTGCACTGTCAATCAGGATACCGAGGTATTTAATGGAATCCGTACGCCTGATTTTGAGACAGTCACAGGCAACGTTCGTTTCAGCTTTGCATTTGTGGGCTGTGAGGGAGAAATCAGATATTGGCTGTGATCTAAGTCTCGGGCCAAATGTGACAAACCAAGTTTTGTCTAAATTAAGGGTAAGCAAATTTTGGGCTAGCCACTTCATGGTGGACTGTAGCGCTGACTCTGCGAATAGACGCGTCTCAGTCCAATCACTGCCTCGTACCAGTATGACTGTGTCATCGGCGTAACAAATTAATTTGGAGTTAGGTAGGGAGAGTTTGCAAAGATCGTTGATGTATATAAGAAACAGGGTAGGACCAAGTACGCTACCCTGTGGAACTCCGAAGTTTAGAAACATTTCGTTACTGGTCAGATTTTCTATTTTGACAAACTGTGAGCGGTCCCTTAAATAACTTTTGAAAATTTCAAGTGAGAGACCCCGAATACCAATCAATTCCAGTTTAGTTAGCAAAAGGGGGACAGAGACGGTGTCAAAGGCCTTCGAGAGATCAAGAAAAATGGCAATGGTCTTTTCTTTATTGTGTAGATTTTGAGCCACTGAACCCAATAAATCTAGGACAGCATCTTCAGTACTTTTACCTTTTCTGAAACCAAATTGGTTATTAGCAAGTACATTATTTGCGTTTAGATAGTTGAGCAGTCTTTTGTTTAATATTTTTTCAAGAAGCTTGGATAGGATAGTTAATACAGAAATGGGTCTGTAGTTACTGACACTGCCTCTATCCCCACTTTTGTAAATTGGGTGTACTAGGGCCCTTTTGAAGACCTTAGGGAAGACTCCAGATGAAAGGGCGAGGTTGAACACATGGCAAATGACTGGGACAAGAGTTTTCCTGACAGCACTAATCAGAGTCGCAGGGATGCCATCCCAGCCCACAGCACAATTTAGTTTGAGGGTGAGGATTAGTCTGTCAATTTCCTCATTATCTGTGGGGAATATGGCCATGGAGTTATGATGTGGAAGTGAATTATCACAGACAGAAGAACCGACACGATCATCACTCTCTGGAACCACAATTTTGGAGGCCAGGTTTTCTCCCACACCTGCGAAGTATGTATTAACGGCATCAACAGAACGTGGAGGGTCGGCTTCAATTGACAAGAGCTCACTGGCAGAAGTTTTGTTTGTTGTCAAATTTGAGATGACTTTAATAAGATTCCAAGTGGCCTTCGGATTTTTACGGTGTTTTTCAAATTCTGTACGTTCATACTGACGCTTTAATTTCTTCAACAGGTTGTTACAGAAATTCCTGTACCGGACGTAAATTAGCTTCGGAGTCTCGTTATTGGGGTCTTTTTTCATTTTACAGTAAAGATTATCTCGATTTCTAATACACTTTAGAAGTCCAGGTGTGATCCATGGCTTAATAATTCGTTTCTTGCTCGGGATTATCGTATTATGACAATTTTTGGCTACGACAGAAGAGATAATATTGACTAAGTTAGATGCAGCATTGTCAGCATCATAACAGCTCATAACGGCAGAAAAGTCAGTATTATTTAATATGTTCAGACAAGCATCTATATCCACACGTTTCGATTTTGTCTGGGATTTTTGAGCGTCTAAACTAATATTACAAAAGGCTATTACTGGAGCATGATCGGTAATTAGAGAATCAAGAACCAAGGTTATTGATGGTTTATAAGATTTAATCATTATATGGTCTAGGCAGCTATCCATGCGCGTAGGTAAAAGATGTGCAGGAAGCATACCATGTGATGCAACAGTGTTAAGATACATGTCAGAATTTAGGTCATTACAATTTGGAGCTATATTTATATTAATGTCTCCTATTAACATAATTGTTCTAAAAGAATTTAGCGACTTAAGGGTTGAATCTAAACTAGTGATAAAATTTTGAATGTTATGATTTGAAGGTGAGCGGTATACTGCTACAACTGCTATCTCATTTTTGAATTTCAAAACCAGGCAATTAGCGTCATCGAGTGCTGGTTTTTCTATAGTAAGTTTTAAGTCCTGTTTAGCGTATACAACAACGCCGTCATTTTGGTTAAAGTGATCCGAAAATGAACTTACAAAACCAGGTATAGAAGGTATTTGAGGACATTTTCGTAGCCAGCATTCGGACAACACTATTATATCAAATTGCACCTGAATACGATGTAGCAATATGAGAAGGTTGTTAAAATTAACACTATTCCCTATGCTTCTTATATTGATTTGAAGTATTTTAAAACTATTTTTAACATTTTTCAAATATGAGTCCACTTGCTCCGGGGAGCAATGGTATGATGATGACGCTGACAATAGATCCATATCATTTGTAATTCTGACGTTGTCATCCATACTCAAGACCAGTGGCTGACAATTTTTCCATTTTGGTATGACTCACTGTATAGAAAAGGAAAATCATTCTTAGCAAGATGAACAGAGAGAGACATGATATTATGATCGGGACTGTATGAAGAGGTTTTTTAGGTAAAATGTTGCTTATAACAAGATTGGAGAAGTATGTGTGTATGTGTGTTTTCGTGAGTGTGTGAAGAAGTAGTATATGTTTGTAGTATGAAATTTTAGTTTTAAGAGTTACAATGACTGTTCCATAAGACAGTAAACGGGAACATATTACGAATATAAAACAGATCGAGCTATAACTACAAAAAATATCAGTATTATGTTTGGTTAGATAATAATCGGTTCGACAACAAAATAAAATAACAAAATAAAATAACAAAATACAAAATACCATGAATTGACAAAGAAGAAATAGACATGTGGGGCCTAGTCACTTTTCCAAATTGAATTTAATTTTCAAGAGGTCAGACTCATCCTTGATCACCAAATGCGGGGCACCTGTCTCCTTCCGAAGAAACAATTTACCATTCTTTATCCAACAGAACCTGTATTCATTTGTATTAGCAAAATCACGAGCCAAGAAAAACAGGCGCTTCATCTTTGGGGTTAGATTTTCCGAAACAAAAACTTGTTTTACTGGTCCAACAATTCTTAGAAGCTCGGTTGTCAATTTATTATTATCCTTGTTATATTTTTTATACATGTGGATAAATTTTTCCTTTAACAAATTGCTAGTAAAGTCCACAATAATATTCCTGCTGTCAGGATCCCTGGTGCCAATACGGAAAATGTCCTTGATCTCGAATGGCTGTATGGGTACATTAACAGTTGCGCCGATATTCAAAATAGTATTTAATAATTCCGTTTTAGATTCGGATTTTCTTATAGGTATATTCCTGATCTCAACGCAGGATGATCTAGCCCCATGCTCGACACGTTCTAATTTTTCTTGTAAATTTTGCAAACTCTTTAAATTATTTTTTCTTTCAGATTCAAGCTGTGTTTCTAAATGTTCAATTTTACCTTTGAGGTCATCATAGTCCTGTGACAGGAAAGAAACTGTAGACTGGATTTTTGAATTTTGAATTTTGATCTCTTCCACTGATTCACACAATTTTTCGATTTTCTTTTCTTGGCTCTCCTTGAATTCAAGGAACATACTTTTGATTTCCTCCATGAAGATAGATAATTTGTTATCCTGGTTTATCCTTGACTCGGTACATTTGCGTTTGTTTCGCTGGGTTATGTTTGGAAAGCTGGAATCGTTACTGACCGAATTATCAGTTTTCGTAATGTTTGGCTCCGAAGAGCTATGGTGCAGCGGAGCTGGTGTTGGCGCCACAAGTGAAGTAGACGAGGTGGGGTTTGATGGTGGGGATCGACTTAGTAGCATTTTTCTAGATGAAGTTTCCAAAAATAGCAGAAAATTCAATAATATTGTTGAAAAATATGTAAAAACAAAATTTCGCAAAAAGCAAAAAGTGCTCGTCCTGACAACTCAGATTTGAACTTGCGGTTATCGTTGCCTCGATAACCGACGGTCACACCGCTACGCCACGGGCTTTTTGGAAATGTCGTTGAAATTAGTGACTGGTCGCCGCGGTATAGTGTTGGTGATTTGTGAGGTCACCAAGTCCTTTGTGTGGCTAATGAGGTCAAAGTCCGAAATGTGTTCACTTTTTCGAAAGATTTTGTTCGTTTTTGTATTAAAACTGTTGTCAAAACTAACTGCAGCTTATTAATCACAAAGATTTCACACACGATTGGCACTTATAACTTATTGATTGTTGATAATCAGTTTTTATGGCAATTTATGCACTTTATACACAGTTATACTATTTAAAAACACGGAGCAGATCAAAAACACGTCCGTCTACGTTGACGTCTCGCGGCGGGGGAATGAAAAAAATGAATTATAATTTACCTACCTATAGTAATGTAAAATATTTTTAAACGGTGATACCGTTCGATATACTTATTTGAATTAGATTTTTATTTTTTTCATTTATGTAGGTTTCTTGAACCTATTAAGTGTTTTATTTTCTAATGGTAATATTGTTTGGTATTCGAAGCATTTTTATTTTTATAAGTGTATATTTTAGTAGGTATCGCTACCTACGGTGTAAAACTTTTCTTTGTTCTTGGATTTTTGAACGTTATAAACTGACGTTTTTTGATATTGCATTTTTTATTCATCAGTATAGTAAATCTAAATTGTGATTTCGAACACGAACATGGATAAGGCAGGCCCATCCACTGCAACGAGGGAGGAAGGTGTGGTTGAGAAGAATCGTAATGGTGCCGATGCTGTAAGGAAGCGTAAACGATCTTCAAGTACAGAATCGAGCTCGAGCAGTAGTTCATCAACATGCTCAAGCTCCTCGTCAAACAGTCATACGAACCGTAATAACAGACGTCGTAGGAAGCACAAATCCAAAGGGAAACATGACTCAAGTAAGTTAAACAAATTATTAACCGAAGTATCTAACCTAAAATACGAACTGTCCCGGCGGCAAACTAGCACTCCAAGAGAATTTTATCAAGAAGAATGTAGTTCTTATGTAGATCCTAACATTAGCGGTGACTTATTTGAAGGGGAGGCCAATGAAACCCCCTTACCCCCGTCATCCGCTGCTGATGCCGGAACATGCTATGATAATACGTTTAGTCTAAACATTAGCACAAAATTGAAGGAACCATAGGTTCCTCATGCTTCATCAGCATTTTTAGATCAGTTAACAATCTTGCAACGCTTTGGGCTTTCCGATTGGAACAGTGTGCGCTACGCGGATGTACAAAAGCTGTATGTTCATGATCCAGGTTTTACTAACCTCAAACTTAATGAAGAAATAAAGCGTTATGATACTTCTAAGTTTACAGCACAGATGGAAAAAGCTTTTTCAGGTATAACTTATGCCTTATTAAAGCAAAGGGATGTGATGCAAAACGAAATGCGTAGCTTTTTAACATGGGCACAGCAATCTGAGCAGTTAAGCCATGCCAATATTGTTGAGAAAATAACCGAAGTCTTCACTAAAGGTGAGTATCCAAAAATAACAAGTGACTTATTTCAACTAGTTTGTGGACACAGAGCTGAGCTTGTACAATACAGAAGAGAGGCCATTATAGCTTCGGTGAAAGACCCGTATCATAAAAGTGCATTGCGGAAAATTCCACCGACATGTTCCCACTTATTTGACAGCGACAAGATTACAGCTGTCCTGGAAAAATCAGGAGGCGTGAAAAGCGTATTTTGGCCCAAAAATAAGGATCGCACAAACTCTGCACCGCAGAACGATCCGGGGCCATCGCAGCGACCAAGTACGTCGTACGGTCCTCAGTCAAAAAAAAGAACTTTTAAAAGGAACATCCGTGACCAAAATTATCAATCCTTTCGAGGCAAAGGTGGAAGAGGAGGAAGACATAACGAGGGTCATAAAGGCCGCAGGGCAAACGCTCCCTCATCCCGCCGGGATAGGAGAGAACAAAATAAACGCAAATATTGACTCGAGAATGCCTTTTCGTGCCGGTCAACTTCAATTTTACCACAGCCGTTGGGAAGCGCTCGGGGCACCGCCCTACATTCAAAAAATTATAAAAGGCTACTGTATTCCTTTCAAGAGGAAACCACCACTCTGTCAACATTTTCGCCACCGTCTAACTACACACTCGCCAGAGATGTCAAAGATAATTTCGGAAATGTTATCACAAGGTGTGATAACATTTCCGAAACGATCCCAAGCGATCCCCGAGTTTCATATCAACAATTTTTCTTCGGCCGAAAAGCGACGGCACGATGAGGCCTATTTTCAACCTGAAAAGCCTAAACGAGTATATGTACGAGGCCAAAATAGATTTGCATCAAGCGTATTTTCATCTACTGTACGAGATGACTTGCTTGCCGTTCGGTCTAAGTTCTGCTCCCAAAACCTTTGCCACTCTGACAAACTGGGTAGCCCAGATGCTACGGGAACAAGGTATCCGCACTCTAGTATACCTAGACGATTTCCTCCTAGTCCATCAGAACCGTTCCATTCTACAGGCCCATGTTGCAACCACAATAAACTTGCTCGAACACCTGGGATGGATAATAAACAGGAAAAAGTCAGTTCTAGTCCCACAAAAGTCTCTGGAGTTCTTAGGCATCGTATGAGACACATGGAAAAATGTCAAATATCTCCCAGAAAGAACAACATCCAAACTGAGAGACTACGTTTCGAATTCCCTGCAATCTCGTTCGGTGGAATTGAAACAACTTCAGATACTTATAGGGGTACTAAACTTCGCCAGCTTTGCCGTGACAAGAGGAAGATTAAACTATCGAAGCCTTCAAATGCATGCAAATGCTCTGCTGAAGACACCTTCCTGCACAAAAACTCAGCTAAGCCCAAAAGCAAAAAACGAACTCCTGTGGTGGCTAACGAATTACAGAGTCCCTTCAACTATTCACTGTCCTCTACCATCACACTATCTGACAACCGATGCGAGCGACATCGGCTGGGGGGCCTTGCTAGACAACAAGAGCTTACAAGGCACATGGTCAGCGACGGAACAGGGGTTGTATTTCAACCAAAAAGAATTCATTACCATAATAGACGTCTTACGAGATCACTGTCGTTACCTGAGCTCTTCGGCTTTACTAGTCCAGTGCGACAACAAAACCACGGTATCGTATCTACGCAACGAAGGCGGCACGAAATCTCAAGCCCTAGTAAACCTTGCAGCAGAAGCTTTCGCAATCCTAGATCAGCACAACATCCACATGACGATTTATCACTTGCCAGGCAGTTACAACTAGGAAGCGGATCACCTGTCTCGTCGGAAGACGCCTTCAGAATGGCACCTTCTGCCAACGGCAACAGAAGTAATTTTCTCAAAATGGGACCAACCACAAATCGACCTCTTGGCCTCTCGACGGGCACATATCCTACAGGACTATTGCACACTCTACAGAACCGACCCGCGAGCCAGGAGGTACGATGCTCTAGCAGCGAACTGGACCTACACGCTGTCTTGGGTGTTCCCACCACCCCACTTGATCCCCAGGGTACTAGCACACCTAAACAAGGCAAGAGGCGTTTACCTAATAGTCGCTCCTCGGTGGACAAAGTATACTGGAGACCAGATCTGAAGAGTAGAGCATTAGGTCCCCCATTCACCATCAGGAACCTACCCAAGGTACTAGTAGATGTCTCAACCGGTCTCCCGCCACCAAACGTGGCAGCAATGACGCTCGAAGTTTGGAGATGTGGGGGTGGGAGCCAACATTGATGGATTGGTCTGAAGAACAAAGGTCTCTTTTGTCATCCAGTTGGCGTAATTCTACTCTTAGCACTTATAGACCAGCTTGGAAAAGATGGATGAACTGGGCTAAAAATAATGAGGTGAACTCACTACAACCGAATGGTTCTCAATTTGCACGATTCCTAGCTGATCTGCATCAAGTAGAGGGGCTTTCCCTGAGCACTATTCTCGTTCATAAATCGGCGGTCTCGACTTTTTGTGACCCGGATAGTCAAACAAAAATAAGTTCGCACACCCTCGTAAGACAAGTTCTAAAATCAATCTCTTTGGCTCATCATAAACTACCCAAGCCACCGATTTGGGATACGCTCATTTCACATTTAAGTCAGAAAAATCCTGAAACTGTTAACTTCTACGAAGCTTCCTGTCAAACTGCCGCAATCCTACTTCTCTGCTCTGGGCGACGTGTTCACGATCTTACACTCCTTCGGATTTCACCAGAATGCTATATTCAATCCGAAGATAATATAATTCTCTGGCCGGCTTTTGGATCAAAGACAGACACAGCTAACCGGAGACAATCGGGCTGGAAACTTCTACAAAATAAAGAAAATAAAAGTTTAGACCCAGTCCATTGGGTCAAACATCTCATCCATCTGTCACGCCCAAGAAGGAAAGTAATATCGTCAGACAACTTGTTTCTGAGCACTTTTGGAGACCCCAAACCAGCGACCCGCACCATAATTGCCGGTTGGATGAAGAAAACTTTAAAGGACGCTGGCATACAGGGCACACCGGGCAGCTTCCGATCAGCAGTAGCCTCAAAGAACTGGATGGAACAGTTCCATCTAGACGACATACTCTTAAGAAGTAATTGGAAATCGGCCAATTCTTTTAAGAAATTCTATTGCCGTGAGATTCGAGCAGATGCATCAAAGACTGATTTGATTACTACTCTCTTTGAGCCTGTAGAATAGAAAAACTCATTAATCGAGTCATTATTAACTAATTATAGCTTATTTGTAAGTTTCGAGATGCTATCCCATTAATCCTCATACGTACAAAATGTATATTAACAGTAAAACGATGGTTGTACTTATTGTTGTGATTAACAAATTAAAACACTATTGTGATTTTTCAATATTCTGTTATTTCACTGCAAATATAATACACATTTACTTTAGATCACATTGGCGACACCACCACCAGGCGATAACAAACACGTCTCTCATGTTTTATTAGGTTTCGAATAACGGTCAAGTGGGTTTAATAGAGACATTTTACCTAAAATAAAATGTGTATTAAACCATACTTACCTTATTCGAAACCTAATAACTTAAATACCTGCCTGGTGGTATAAAAACATGAGCAAACTCAATGACGCCTAACTCGCGATCGGCACGCGAGCTGCCTTAGGTGGTGGTGGGGATGGTGGGAGAGACGTTAGAGCGAGAGGCAGACAGTGGTGGGGCTGTTTCCGCACGGCTAGTACTAGCCGGAAGTCAAGAATGCTACTCTCATGTTTTATTAGGTTTCGAATAAGGTAAGTGTGGTTTAATACACATTTTATTTTAGGTAAATTGTCTCTATTAATGCACCTTTTACGTAGATCGGTGTGCAGATAACAATATTAGTGTGAGTTACATTTTTAAGCGAGCAGTTTAGGTTGCGAAGTATATTTGCATAGTCACCATTTTGCAGATATTTTTCTCCAATGAAGATCACGCAGTAGTCATTCGTTGAGAAGTCTTTTAATTTGCATTGAATGGTCCTTAAGAAATGTGTTGAGGTGACGTAAGGTACTAAATAATTGCAATACTCAAACTGATTAGAGAATACTTCTTCGATTAAGGGCAGAGCCTCCCTTGTACAATTGCTGCTGATAATAAAATGTATATTTGTATGTTTCACACCTGCAACATTTTTGCAAGCAAAATTACTCACTAGAGCCGCAGTTTCACAATTTTGCAGTTTTACAGTTTCATAGGAATTAATACGCTCTGTCAGTAATGCGATCTCCTGTTCTGCGATCTTTAATTTATTTTAAATTACTAATATTTTCTGTTCCAAGCGAAGTACGTACACTCTGGTCTCAACTTTCAATGAGGCTGACTGTGGAGAGGACGGTAAAGAACTCAATTTGTGTTGCTGTAACAGGACTTGCTTCTTTTTCTTTGTAATTGAACTCGGATATTGAAAAATGGTAGAGGATTGACACAGGGACTTTAAAGTGTTGATTTCTGTGTATAATATGTTTGTATGTTTATGTAAATCAGTGTTTTCTAGCAATACATTTTCTAATTCATTTTCCGTACTTTCCAGTTTGAGTATGAGTTGAACGCTAGTCTCTTTCATCTCTCTCAGCAAAGTACAAAAGAAACAAACTTCCAAACTAAAGTGAAAAAGTACCTACTAATATAAAAAGTGACAGTTAACAAACGACTATTTACAAATATACAAAGAGCTCGGTGTTTGGAGTGCATCCGGTGTGTGTGTTGTAACGAGAGAATTGCAGCGTTGCATGGTGTCTGTTGCACCATTCGATTCTCCATAGTTTTCTACCATAAACATATATTTGGTACAGCGCCATCTATTGACGCTCCGGAGTACTGACACAGCAGAATCGATAATTGATACCAGCACTGCTAATTAGCTCCTGTACGCAATGCCAGCTGCGAAGTGTGGCGGTTGCGCTAAATTCGTTTCGCCACTAGAGGCCGCTAGGTGTTGCACTTGCAACGGCTTCTATCATCGCGCTTGCGGGTCCCTGCCACTGACGGGTTTTATTGCTCCGACTTGGATCTGCACTATTTGCAAAACTACATCGTTGAGGGACAAGTCGGACGCTACAGCAGCGGAGGAGGAGTCGATGGACACCAGCGGTTTAAGCTGCAGCACACTAGCTGATCCTCAGGATGTTGGCCCTTTTTTTTTTTTTTTTAGGATGGGAAATCATCAAATGACCCCCCCCGCTCTGGGCGGAGCGGAAGGGAGTGTCAGACTTGTACTGACTAAAACCCATCCATGTTCCTTCTTTGCCCTTTGTGTTCCAGGGCTGCGGTATCTCTTTCGAACAGTCCCGCAGCCCTGGCAGGCATCGGCCCGTGCGGACCCCTACGTGGTTGCTGACATCTCTTTGAGGCGTGCGTGGAACACGAACGCGCCGTCGACACGGCCTGTCGTCATAAGACGGCCGGACGGCGAGCTAGCCCATAACTCGCCGTCCACAGGCCCGCGCCTACGGTGGCCGGGGGCCACCACGTGACCCCCGACGCCCAGGGCGTCTCCCGTGGCGGCTGGGACGTGAGGCTCTTTCCCTCTCACGTTCCGCCACCTCCTTCACTAGCATGACTGCTTCGCAGAAGGAGGTGACGGCTTCCCATTCCCTCTCGCTCCGGACCATGGCTTGAACCAGGGCCGGGCGCGAGAGGTCGCCGCCGCCAATCGCCTCTACGAGGATACGGCGCTGCTCCACCCAAGCAGGGCAGGCCTCCACAGTGTGCTGCACCGTGTCCTCCGGACGATCCTCACAGTGGAAACACCCGGGCGCTTCCTCCCGCCCGATTCGGTGCAGGAACCTCCCGAAACAACCGTGTCCGGTGAGGACCTGCGTCAGGCGGAAGGTGAGGGCGCCATGGCGCCTCTCTAGCCACTCCTCAAAGAGGGGACTTATCGCCACTATGGTGGCGTGCCCTGCACGGGGTTGCGACAGTCGCTCTCTCCATGTCACCATGAGATCGCGCCGGAGGTCTGTCCGCTGAGCGGCGATTTGCCGCGGCGGAGTTTCCCCCCGACGTAGTGCCTCCGCGCGCCATTCGTGAAGGCGTGCGAGGACTATCGCCTCCAGATCCCATGGCGGCAATCCGGCAAGGAGGCTCGCCGCCTCACCGGAGATCGTGCGGTACCCCCGGACTAGCCTTAGGGCTATCCCCTTTTGGGGCGCGTTCAGGTAGCGGGCGGCTTGCCGCCTCAGAGAACGCGCCCACACCGGGGCCCCGTAAAGGGCCATGGACCGCACGACCCCCGCGTAGAGCCTCCGGCAGGAGGCGTTTGGACCCCCCAGGTTGGGCAGGAGCCGCTTGAAGGCAGCCCCGGTCCGTTCCAGTTTGGGGGCCAAACGTCGGAAATGCTCCACGAAGTTCCACCGGCTGTCGAGGACGAGTCCCAGGTACTTCAGCGTCGACCCGACGCCGATGGAAACCCCTCCCGCCGTCAGTAGGAATCCCGACGGTGGCGCATTCCGAGGCCCATGAAAACTCATGGCCTCGGACTTGTGCAATGCCACCTCGAGACCCAATTGCCGGATCCTCTCCACGACTATCGCAACCCCGCGTGTCATGTTTTCGGCCGCCGCCTCGTGCGACCTCCCTTGTGCCAGTACCAGCGTGTCGTCAGCGTAGCAGACTACGCTGACGCCGCTAGGGAGGTCGGCGCGCAGCACCCAGTCGTAACCGATGTTCCACAAGGCCGGCCCCAGAACCGATCCCTGTGGAACACCGCACGACATCTCTCGCCGGTTCCATTCTCCGCTCTGACCGGGGTAGATAACGGCCCTATCCGTCAGGTAGTCCCCGACCACACGACGAAGGTAGGTCGGCACCCGGTGATACCGGAGTGCCTCTCCAATGCAGCTCCAGGGCATGGAGTTGAAGGCGTTGGCGATATCAAGAGACACCGCCAATACGACCCCGCCCCGGGAAACCGCATCCCCCGTCGTGAGGGCTCTCACGCGCATGATGGCGTCCACCGTCGAGCGCCCCTTGCGGAAACCAAACTGGTGTTCCGCAAGATCCGGCCCCATCCCCGCGAGGTGCCCGGCGAGGCGGTTAGCAATAACTCTTTCAAAGAGCTTGACCACCTCGTCGAGCAACACGATGGGCCGGTATGCGGACGGAGAGTCCGCAGGGCGCCCTGGCTTCCGGATGAGGACCAGTTTCCCCGTCTTCCAACGAAGCGGGAACTGGCCTCTCTCCAAGCATGCGCTTAGGAGCCCTTCCAGTCGGGGCCCGAGAGCCTCAGAGGCCAGGACCCAGGCTTTGCCAGGCAAGCCATCGGGTCCCGGGGCGGTATTTCTGGCCTTCAGCCTGCGTACCGCCACTCTCAGGTCTACCCCAGTCACCTCCGGAACGTCGTCATCGGTGTGGTCCGCTTCCGGCACCGCAAGCGGCGGCGGAGCCATAGGCGGGGGAGGATGCCTCCCTCGCGAAGGGAACAGAGTGCTCACCACGTCCTCCACGAGCTCAGGCCGGAGACTCTGCGTCAGCGGGGGTGCCCGGGTGCGGAGTTTGTCCCGCACCATCTTGTAAGGGTGCCCCCACGGATCTCCGTTCAGAGACTCCAGCATCTCCTCGCGGGCCAGGTTCTTGGCCCGCCGGACAGCCTCTTGGAGGGCGGTCTTCGCCGATCTGTACCCCTCGTAAAGCTCCGCCTCAATGGCTGCCGCATCCGGAGGGCGGATGCGGAGCCTGCGATGCCTGGTGTACCGGTGCCGTGCGGCAACGCACGCCTCACGCAGAGACGTCAGCTCTCGCGGCCACCAGTACACCTGACGTCGGGCGCTTCCTGGCCGAACTCGGGGCATTGCCACGTCGCAAATCTCGGACATGGCCTCCTGGAACCAACCCGCCTCGTTGTTGATGTCGGCAGGCCTATCCGGTGATAACACCCAGGCCTGCACGATCGAGGCTTTCAGGAGGAGCTCCCGGTCCAGCTGCTTCAGCGCCCATCGCGGACCACTCGGGGCCTGTAGGACCGGCGCGCTTGAGGTCTGGGTGGAGACGTCGAACCGGATGTACCGGTGGTCGAAATAGGTCTCCACCATGACGCGCCAGTCAACGACACGCGGCGACAGAGCGGGGCTAGCGAACGATATGTCCACCACCGACTCGCCCGGCATCCGCACGCACGTGGGGACAGAACCCCGATTTAGGACGACCAGGCCTGTCTCAAGAGCCCAGTCCTCCACCATTCTACCCCGCACATCCGTGTAACGAGAACCCCAAGCCAAGTTCTTGGCATTGAAGTCCCCGAGCACAAGTACGGGGAGAGAATGGCTCCCGATGACGGCACTCAACTCCCTGAGGGAGTTGAGGAACTCGGCGAGAGTTCGGTTCGGGGAGAAGTAGACTCCCACTACAACGATCTCCCCGAACCGTGCTGCTACGCACCCCTGACCCTTCCTGACACTCTCAAGGGTCGGGGTACCGGCGGCGGCCGACGCAATTATGGTCACTGAGCCGCTAAGGTCCTCCACCCAGTCATCCCTGGGCGGGACAAAGTACGGCTCAGCGACCACGGCGATGTTAATCGACCACTGCGCCATGCTCTGGATCAACAGATCCTGAGCACAGGCGCAGTGGTTGATGTTCGCCTGGAGAAGGCGTAATGGGGCCGTTACTGGCACTCCATTTCAGCCCCCTCCCGGGCCTCCTGCGAGGGCCCCGCTGCAGAAGTTGCAGCAGTGGCGGCAGCGGCGGCGACAGTGGCGGCGGCTGCGGCGGTGGCGACGACGGTGGGGGTTTTGGAGGTGGTTACGGAGGGCCTTCCGTTGCCCCTGGCCTTGGTGGGTGTACCGCAGGCCTTGCTCCCTGCCCGGTGATCGGCCGGCTTGCCAGATGCCGCACATGCGGCGCAGTGCGGCGCGGCGGAGCAAGCCGCGGCCATGTGAGCGGGCTTGCCGCAACGGAAGCAGAGGCCACTGCGGTCCACCTCCGAGGTGCACCGGACCGACACGTGGTGCCCCACATGGCAGCGGAAGCACCTCAGAGGTCTGGGTTCCAGCAGCTTAACCTGCGCCGACACCCAGCCCACCAAGAGCCTTCGGCCCTCCACAATGGCTTTCGCCGCCGTCACTGGGCAGCTTACCGTTACGGTTCGCATGCCCGACAAGTCCGGACGTAAGGTGCCTGCCTTGACCTGCTCGGCAGGGCACCCACCGGTCCTGGTGACGGCGGCCACCACCTCCTCCTCGGTCACAGAGTCGTCCAGGCCCAGTATGCGCAGGTCTGCGCATTTGATGGGCCTGGACACTCGGGCCTCGTCCGCATTTAGGGACGCTCTAAGCTTTTCAGCCAGAGCGTCAGCGGACGAGCCACGGGTTTCGCCGGGGATCTCCAGCACTCGAGCCCCTGTTGCGGTGACTCTAAGCCGGAGGCCCCCAGTGATCCCGAGCTCCGCGAGATTCACCGTCGCCTTCGCCTTAGCGAGCACGTCGCGGTAGCTCACGCCCTTCTTTTCTGCATCCGGCTGTAGTGTAATCACTACAGCTGCGGTCTTCGGGGCGCTGAGCCTAGCCGCGGCGCTCCGCTCCTTTTGTCGGCGCTTCCGCTCCAGCTTCCGGGCTTTTTTGGCTGCCTTCCGCTCCCTTGTCCTTTCTCCAGCCACCTGCCATCCGCTCTCGGCCGCGGAATGCTTAGGGGGCGGGGGGGGCGGTGGTGGCGGCTGTCTCGCGGGTGGCGCTGGCACAGTCGCCACCTTGCCCTTCTTTTGCGCCGCCGCCTTGCCCTGCCTCAGGGCCGCCGCCTTCTTGGCCGGAGCCGGTTTCGCCGGAGCCGGCCCTTCGAGGGCCAACGCAACCCTGCCGGAGGGCCGGACAGACGGCCCCGGTGCGGTGGCCACAGCAGCCGCATATGTGGCCGCCCTCGGTCCCGGGGGCGCCCTGTTTGCCGCCAGGAGGGGGCGCAGTACAATGCCCTCCAGGACGGAGAACCGCGCCTGGAAGGCAGCCAGCTCCTGCCGAACCAGGTTCAAGACCTGGTTCTCAACCGGCACGGGCTGGCTTAGTCGCTGCTGGCCCCCATTTTGGGGCGCCTTGCCGGACTCTCGCAGACCGGCCAAGTCTGCTCGGAGCTTGCGGTTCTCCTCTTGGAGAAGCTCTGTGGTGGCCGTCAGGCGAGCGACCTCCGCCCGCAGTTTGGCCACTTCGTCTGACGGGGGCTTCTGGGGATATCTGGCCTCCGCTGACGCCACGATGGAGGTGATTGCTGCGGGCATGGCCTTATGCCTGGTGGAGGGCTTCTGTTTGTATGAGACAGCCCTCAGCGCCGCCTCCACCTCCTTCGCGAAACCGGAGCATCGGAGCCGCCGTCTGCGCCTGCCTCGTCGCCAGAGGAGCCCGAACGGGCCACCCCGCGACCGGCCACCCCCGGGTGGCGCCCCTCCTCGGCAAGCCGCGCCGACCTCTCGGTGGCAGAGAGGCCTCGCCCCTTGCCGCGGATCCCTCCACGCTTGCTAGTGGGGATCTTGGGAGCCGAGGCCAGCTCTCCCTCTGTCGACGACCCTCGGTCGCCCTCTGGCCAGGACCGCTTGCGGAAGAACTTTCCGTTCACCGCAGCAGCTCCGGGCCTCCCGCACCGGGAGCTCTCTGAGCCTCCCGCGCTCACATCGCCGGATGCGGCGCCGGACTCCGACCACCCCGCATCCCTCTCTTTCCTTCCTTCGCCGTTACCGGCCGCGTTTCGGGTTATATTTCTATCCATATAGTTCCCACGAGTATGGGGGAAATAAAAAGTCCATCTGGGCAGTGCCCCCTGTACCCAGATAAGCCATAGCCAGGCCCGGCAGTGGTTCGCACTAGCAACTGATTTTCCAAAGGAACCCGTCAGCCATACATCTCCTCGCGATGCGCCGCCGCTTGAGATTCGGGGTAACTTTTTATAGAGGT
The DNA here is from genome assembly GCA_905163415.1 of Noctua fimbriata. Classification (NCBI taxonomy): domain Eukaryota; kingdom Metazoa; phylum Arthropoda; class Insecta; order Lepidoptera; family Noctuidae; genus Noctua; species Noctua fimbriata. Next base: position 13,372,241 of record LR990934.1, on the reverse strand, counting down.
TTTCTACCTCGCGGTCCGGGTGGTTAAGCCAAGACCCTCGGTCCCAATCAAAGCCGCGAGACGTGATCCACGACACTTCGATGGTGGGATTACGATATCGACGGGGACAGTGAATGACTGCGTCCTTCACTGCCTGCTCGGAGGCAGGGTAAGTGCACACCGAGCCCGCCCTTGCTCCTCCGCTGTGCCCTCTGCTTTTCAGAGGGTCACGCGGAGCAACGCCCCCTTGGTCCATAAAGGACCCCTCCCATGTCAGAATATTAGCCATGTACAGTAACATTCCACGGGGAATAAGAATCTCTTCCCATTCCTCGGGGAAGGATACTGCCCACGCCCAGGGTGCACTGGCCCGGCAGCTGCTATTCCCTCCCGACGTATCGAAAGGGACCGGCAGCCATCGGGCACACGAGGAGGAATTCTGACAACGCACCCCAGGATGTTGGCCCTGGTTTGTCAACAATCTTACGCACATTTAAAGAAGTGTTGCGCCAAATGTTGAAAGAGGAGTTGCAAGTAATGCAGAAGGAATTCCATTGCGAGTTTCAGAGTCTTCACACAGACCTAGCTCAGCTGCAGGCGGACAGAGACCACATGAGGGGGGCGTTTGAAACTTGGAAAACAGATTGGTCTCTCTGGAGCAGAAAATAACGACCATGAATGGCTCGGGAGCGGTCGAGGAAGTTGCTCAATTAAAGCGCGAACTGAATGACCGGGACCAGCAGCTATTTTCAAGTGACCTGAAAATCTCAAATCTGCCGGAACTGGCTTCGTAAAACCTTTCACATATGGCGAAGCTTATAGCGACAAAGCTAGGCGTAAGCGTGGAAGATCGTGACATAGTGAGCGTGGACCGTATGGGTGGCAGACAGGTGAACGCCACGAGCGCCGCGGGCCCAGTAGAGACCCGACCCCGTACAGTGGTTGTGCGCCTTGTACGCCGCGACCTGCACGACCAGCTGCTGCGAGCCGCGAGAGTACGGCGAGGGGCTAACACTGCGGATCTCGAAATGACCGGTCCACCAAGTAGGTACTACCTAAACGAACGCCTAACAAAGCTAAACCGGCAGTTATTTCGGCGAGCACGGGAGGCAGGCCAACGCCTCGGCTGGCAATTTGTATGGACAAAGCATGGTCGTTTCCTTGCCCGCCGTAAGGCCGGTGGTAAAGCTAGACTCGTGCGCACTGAGGGAGACCTACGGGAGGTCTTTGGATCGGACGCCAATAATCTCCTTCAGAACTAGTTTTAAAAATATTTTGTTTGGTCTCGTTATGGTACTAATTTCTGTAATGTTTGTATGGTCGAGTCACTTTTTCTTTGTTTTTTGTTGTCGTGCAATGTTTGGCAATGCATGCCTTGACTGTGGGAGGAGCAGGTGTGCAACTTTTATTAATGTAACGTACGGATATTTTCAGCATTACTTCATAACTATTTTAATTCATTTTATTGTATTACTTTGCTGTACCCTTTGTTAGCTAATACTTTATTTTTTTAAGGTATGTACTTTTATTACTCACATGTTTCGTACCTACCCGGTTTGTCTCGCTCGAACCGTATTCTAGATATGTCTAACCATACTTTTTACATAAGCAATGTTGCGAAATAAACACATTAAATTTGGATTACTGAACGCAGGTTCATTATCGACAAATCATGATGAGTTTATTATTACTATGAACCATCATTCAGTCGACGTGATGGCAATTAATGAGACGTGGTTGCGCGAGGGGGAAGAAGGCCGGGCGCCAGTGGTTCCTGGGTATCAGTTACGTCACAGACCACGCCCGGAGTCAATCCGTGCGGGGCGCGGGGGAGGAGTCGCGTTTTATGTCAAAACCGGAACCAGCGTTCGAATCAGAGCTCACCCGCATCATTCTCAGGTGGAACAAATGTGGTTGAATATAACCGCCAAAAAAAAGAAGTTGCTGATAGGAACCGCATACCGGCCTCCTTGGTTAGATTTAAATATATTCCTAGATGCGATCACGGACAGCATCTGTGCACTGGCCCCGTACGACAATATTATTTTACTAGGCGATTTTAATGTAAATATGCTTGACTCAAATAATTCAAAAACAAAAAAGCTCACTAAATTCCTAAATTATTGTAACTTGGAACAAATAGTACTCACGCCTACGCACTTTGTAGGGGAAAGCGCTACCCTGATCGATGTGATATGTACGGACGCGCGGTATCGGGACGTTGCTGTGAACCATATAGCGGAGCTCGGTCATCACTCGTTTGTACAATGCGAAATTGTTTTTAAAAAAGAGAAACCTTTATGTAAAAAGGTGACATATCGCGCGCATAGAGACATATCGGCTGATGATTTCAGGAGGGATCTGGACGCCATCCCATGGGATTCAATCTGCGAGCTACAGGACGTTAATGACATGGTCCACTCCTCTAATAAACACGTAATTAAGCTTTTCAATGCGCATGCACCTTTGAAAACCAAGGTATTCAAGGCACAACCAACACGATGAATAATTGACATCATCAATTTAATGTTTAAGTTAAGAAATGAGGCCCGCTATCGATATCGTCAAACCAAACTGGAAGCACACAAACGTTATTACCTAGACCTTAAGCACCAAGCAACAGTTGGTTTATTAAATGAGAAAAGAGCATTATTTACGAAATATATAAATGACAACATAAGCGACTCAAAATCTCTATGGCATAATATAAAAAAACACGTGCTTCCAGTGAGTAAGAACGAAGATGTGCTCTTAGAACCGTGTATAAATTCGGCTTTTCTAGATGTTCCGGGTAACCCTAATGTTAACACCACTCAAGAAAACTTTTTTAAATGTAACCGTTTTGGGTCCGCCAATTTTACAATAATGCCAACAGACCCGAAAACAGTTCTAAATATAATAAATAAAATATCCACAAATGCGCAAGGGATAGACGGTATATCGAGAGACATGTTAGCCCTCACACTTCCGCAATAATTAAATATAATTACAGAGATTATAAACAGATCCATAACATCGAATGTATTTCCTGTTTTGTGGCGAAATGCAATTGTTCGGCCTCTTCCAAAAAATAATAACCCACAAAGCTACAAAGACCTTCGCCCCATAAGCATATTGCCATGTTTATCCAAGGTGTTGGAGAGGGTGGTATAATTGCAGGTCACCGATTTTCTCGAGGCCCATGGTAAACTGCCTGAACTGCAGTCGGGTTTTAGAAAGGGGCGCGGAACCGCAACTGCCTTGGCAGATGTGTTGGGTAACATCTTGGAAGCTCGGGACCGTGATGAGGGATCTATCCTGGTATTGCTCGACTACTCGCATGCGTTCGACTCTATAAATATTCCTTTATTACTGTCCAAACTGTCGTATTACGGTTTTGATAGGCGGGCGACGGGTTGGCTTGAAAGCTACCTGACCGGCAGGTCACAACGGGTTGAATTGCGCAAGAAAGACGGTTCCACGTTATCTTCCTCCCCACAAACAATAACAAGGGGAGTTCCTCAGGGATCCCTACTTGGTCCGCTTCTCTATATACTTTATAGCTATAAACGGTGTAGTAAAAAACTGTTATTATAGATTATAGGTTCTGTACAGAGTCAGGAATTTCCTTAGTGTTGCAGTGAGGAAGAGATTGGTAGATAGCCTAGTACTATCCAAACTAAATTATTGCGACACTGTTTACGGGCCATGTCTTCTTTCACGTACTGAACATTTAATACAACGCGTACAAAATGCATGTGCTCGTTACTGCCTTGGCATACCCCGGAAGCATCACATCACACCGTATCTAAACGAACACAATATCCTAAAAATGGCTGCACGACGGAAACTACACTTATCAGTTTTGATGTTCGGTATCATAAAAACACACAAACCGGAATATCTTTTCAGAAAAATTTGCTGGAGGCACGAGCACTACAGCTACTCTGCTCGTTCCACGGCCAATCCGCTCTCGATGCCTCGACATAAGACCACAGCCTTCAGGGGTTGTTTCAAGTATGCCGCCACTCGCTGCTGGAATGATGTGCCACCTCCCATAAGATCCCTAAAAACAAAAGAAAATTTTAAATTTCATTTGAATAAAGTCCTTTTAGAAAAGCAAAAGTATGAACAGCAAATACATTATAAATAAATACTCACATAAGGTTTATCATCTATCGGCAAGGCATATCAATCCAAGCGGCTCGAGACAGCATTGCGTTTGTCAAGAAATCACATTACTTGTTAGCAAGGTAGCCATCGGCAACGCCCTAGTAACTAATCACGTGAGACGCGTCGCGTGAGCACAGATTGGAAGACTCGTGTGACACCGCGCCACCCTTTTGACGCATGGTACCTACGTCATCGCGCTCACAGGCGCAGAGGACAAATGCGTGGTACAACGAAGTCGTTTGAATCGGCAGCGCGCGCGCAGGCGACGGTGGCGCGAAGGTGGGGTGGGAGCGAGACAAAAACATGTCTGCAATATATTGTATTTGTGTTTATTTTGGTTAGCCTGCACACAAACTTGTATATTTTTGTAGTGTTTATTATATTTCCTATAGGTAGTTGTTTTATATTATAAGTTTAACCCAAGTACTGTTTATTTTATTATCATATTTATGTAAAAATATTTATGCTGTCTTGGCTTCCGTACGTTTTTTTTGTTTTATGCTGAGTAACCTGCTTGTCGCAGTCACGACGTGCAAGCTGTTATTTTTTTTCTTTTTTGTTCAGTCCTGTTGAATTTATTTGTTTTATTTGTGTTTTGTTTTTTTTTTTTTGTAATTTTGTGTTATGCACGTCATGTACCTGCGGCAAATAAATATATTTTCTTTCTTTCTTTCTTCTTTCTCTCTGAGGTAGTTATTAAATCATATACAGTTCTATCAACACTCCTATTGGGAATTATATATGACTCATCAGATGTTTCGCAGTCAGTAAGTATGTGGTAGTGGTGGGAGTCAGATAACATTGTGCTATTTAACTGTATTTTTGGTACTTGTTCCTTAAGTGATGGTGTCTTCAAAATAGTTTGCTTTTTCCGGAAAGTAATTCCGGATGAAATGTCGGTTTTAGCATATTTCTTGTTTCTGATACACATCTTACATCTCCATTTCTGTTTTGCTTCTGCGTGTGTCCTTGAGCCGATACGTGTGTTCTATCTGTTATCACAGGCACAGAACACAGGGGTGTAATTTTAATGTCTACGTTCTTTTTACATTTATGACATATTACTAGCGGTGTTATTTTACGGCCGCTACAGACTGCCATTGCTTGATGTACTGATTTGTGACTTTGCTTTTTGTTCCCAGAGAAGTTTTTGTAAATTATAAATATGAAATTTAGATATTCCCAAAAGTGAATTGTTGGTACTGAGGGTTGAACTCGCGACCACTTGAACGACACAAGTTAGTTGGCAAAAGTAGTATGCTCTCACCAGTAAGCAATCGGTGTAATATCTGCTTAGTCGATTTTTTTGACTATTTGCGGCAGATTAAATTTCTTTGCCAAAATACGGTTGAAGGTTCAAAATCGCCTTTTTCTTTTTGTCGATGTTACGACAGTAGAAGTTCAAACACGAATGAATCACTTTTTCACTTTGTCTTTGATGTTATTGTTTGTATTGCACTTACTATTAGGTAATTGTTTGGTCACAGAATGTTGTATAGGTTGAAAATTAGTTTTTTATTCCATTTTGTCACTTTTATTGTTTTTGTTATGATTGTTATTGGGACGGATTGTGATGTACTGTTTTTGACATAACTTCACAGTTTGTGAATAAAACTCGATGAAAACACTGACACCATGTTATTGCTTCAAGTTTTATCGGTACAATTCTTTTTATACACTTCTATACTCTAATAGTATTTTAAAAATATTTTTATAAGAGCGATTATTTTAACGTCAGGCTCGCAGCGCCATCTAGCGACGATATTATTGTTGAAACAAACATAAACAAACACATTAGAATACGATTAACGCTGACTTTGTATATGCTATGTAATTGAAAACATCGAAACGTAGGTATCTACTTAGTAAGGTGACGAGATTTAACAGTCTTAAAATCCTTATTGGATTTATTGGATGTATTAGAAACAGCAATACCGCCGAAAAATAGGAACTTTTATTTAAAGTAAAATTACGTATTTTTAATAATTAATTTTATTGCCGTTCCTACAGTAATTATCAATAATTCTATTAAATTGTAATAAAATACCTACATAATAGAATTCACTTCGAGCACTTCCACGTGCAAATCCTGTACGTCATAGCGAGATCTTGAAAACGTACAAGTCAATCGAGCGAACGAATTTTGGCAACAACGTCGTGCATGTTGGTCAAGGTTAGGAATAAACGGCAACGTAGCATAAAAACTACCTATTGTATGAACAAAGACATTTATGTTGCCACACAAGGACTGTAGGTTATTCATGCACTTCCGTAGTAATTTAGTATACGCTTTGTACTCATTCTTATTTTTATTTAAGTAATACTTATACCTTAATGATCGCTTAGTATTACAACATTTCTTTATACCTTTTGTTATCCATTTAGGTTTACCATTATTGAGTTTAAGTTGACAGAGTCCCTCATATTCTCATTTCTGTATAAATTAACAAAAGGCGTGGTGCTAAAATTTTGCAGCTCGCTTCACATCCTGTACTTTTTCAATCCTCCATAAGTTGACAGAGTTCCTCCTAATCTCATTTCTGTAAAAATTAACAAAAAGAACTTAATTTATCCGAGGAACGGTGCAAAAATTTTCGAGCTCGCTTTGCTCGCTCTGACATTCTGCGTTCTTTTCAGATTTTCTTTAGAAACTGACACAATTTATGAAATCCTATCAAATTCGAACTAAATTAAATTTTACAGGCTTGCTCGTGAATCCTGACTTTTGTCGATAGGCTTATCTTTAAAAGTCGAAAAAATCATTCCTTGCCTGATTCGACACCGACAAACGAAAACCTAACTTAATATCCGTGGTGGAGTACAAGCTCTTTTTGGGAAGCTGAAGATGCACCCTGTCGGAAATAAACCTGTTGGTGCCCACGACCGTTTTGTATAGGTAATCCAGAGATGGAATCCGGACATATAAATTCGTTTTTTAACCCATTAGTTTCACACTTCCCCCAATCTGCCTATTTTATAAGGTGTGACCCTTTTATTATTATTTTTTTCGCGGTTGAAAATCCTCATGGATGTCCTCCGTCCTGAGGTGGAGAGAGGGGTCTGTCAGCCTTTAACTAACTAAACACCACCCCGGTGTTCCCTTCCCACTCTTGCACCGGGGATCATGGGAACTAGTGCGTCTTCCACGATCCCCGGTAAATTACGGCAGCCGCACCCGCAGCTGCGAGACACCTCAAGTCCACGGGGGGAGTCAGGTGTCGGTCCCGACTTCTGTTACGAGGGCACGGCGCGGCTCCTCCCTTCCGGTACACTCTGCCAGCGTATGTCGCGCCGTGCCCTCCAGACAGTGGACGCAGTGATGAGACCGAGCCTCCGGCTCCCCCCTGTTTATGTGACACAGGTACTTCTCGAAGCCATGCCCCGAGAAAACCTGCGTCACCCGAAACAACAGGAAGATATGTTGTAACCCGTCCCAACCAAATTCCTGGCTACGGCCCTGTGTGATCCCCCCCCCCTCCCCCCAAATTCTTAGGCTGGAAGCGCGCCACCGTCAGATTGGCTTTTTTATGCTCAGGGTATCAAGTTTTTATGCTTAGTATGTTTGCTGAAAAACCCTCTGGGTTCCCCTACTAATATTTTTGCAAAATAACGATACTGCTTAGTTGAATTAAAACAATAGGAATTATAAACCGACTGCATAATTGCTTCCTTCATTATTCAATAGTTTGTTATTTATTTCTATTAGTTAGCCATTTTAGTTCCCGTATCATAATGAGGGCATTAATAAGGGGATCATGGCCAAATTTCAACAGCTGCACGGGTCGATCTCGAAAGTTAAGCGGTACTTACTGCGGTGGTCCCTGGATGGGTGACATTACAAAGCGAGTTCCCTCTGTGGCAAAAAAGTACGCTAATCCTTTGGTCCCAGCTGTCATTTGTTGATCTTTGACAGTCGTTACGAGTAGTCACAAGCGAGGAGGTCTGACAACCAGTCTTACCAAAGGGTATCGTATTACCCGATAAACATTTACAACCCGCCAGAGGGTCGGCTGGTACCCTGGCGGTGGTCTGCTCGGAGACAGGGTGAGAGCACACCGACCCCGCCCTTGCTCCTCCACTTTGCCCTCTACTTTTAACATTCCCCGAAGAATAAGAATCTCTTTCCATTCCTCGGGGAAGGATATTGTCACACCCAGAGTGCTGGCTGAGCCGGTGCTGTTCCCTCTAGACGTTTCGAGAGGGACCGGCAGCCATCAGGCCACACGAGGCGGAATTCTGACAACGCACCCCAAACTTTTGTTTTTTTTTATGGATGTCCTCCGCCCTGGGGAGAGCGGAGGGGTCAGTCAGACTCGTACTGACTAAAACCACACCGGTGTTCCCTTGCACACTTGCGTCGGGGGGCAACGGGATCTGATGCGACTTCCGCTGCCCCGGACTAGTGCCGGCCCGCCTGACCTGCGGGCCTCATCCCGGGTGGGGAGGGGTGAGGTGTAAAACTCCCCCCGTAACGCACCCCAACCTAACCTAACCTTTTTTAATTTTAGGAATCTTCAATGGATTTTCTTCGTAGGGTAGGCGGAGGGGTCAGTCAGACTCCTACTGACTAAAACCACAGGGTGCTCCTCGTCACTTCTGGCTGGGGTGCGGGTACACCATTGCATTCTTTACAATCACCCCAGCATTGACGGTTTGCTTGCGACAAAACTTGCCTCAGGTAAAGGGGAGGAGTGAGCTGGTGAAGAATACTCAATAACCATGCAACAGACTCCGTCACTATCTACAACTTGCAATCAGCCGAATACTGTTCTTAGTGGGCAACAATGTATGTGAAAGAATCATACACTCAAATACTTGTACAAAACAGTTTATTGGTACTCGACACCTTAAAATTTTTATTCGAGACCACTTTCGCCGTCTGTAGCTGAGAATGGAATGAATTATAAAACGAAATATTTTTACCGCGCCGTTATTACTTCAAAAAGTGATCCATGGGTTGCCATAATTAAAAAAGGATAAAATATTTTAAAAAACAATGTTGCAACCCCCAAATAATATTAGTTTTAAATAGTCGATTATTGTGTATGCTAACATTCGGCTAATCCTGACGTCAAACCCGGCCTCGCGTTTTACAAAATCAATAACAAACAAGATAGACAAGAGAAGAGAAAAAAAAAATGCATCATCGGAAAACAAACATTACAACATCTTACTATTAATATTATATATGACGAAGGAGGAACCTCCGTAGTGTTTTTAAAAGGTGTGACGTCAGCATTGCTGACGTCACAATTGTTGTCTTCTTGATAACCACTCATTTTGGGTCCCTTAAAGAAAACTTCACCAACACTTTATAAACTTCGTTTATTCAACGGGCAGCGTAACGACGTCCCAGAGTTCCGTACCGTACGGCGGTTCGAGTGCGACTAAACTGATTGCCTACATTGCGGCCGTATTTATAGGGCTCGACGCACGTGCGCGTGTTTACAAGTTTTTAGGTTAAGTATTGAAATTATAAAGATGACATTAATTTTACATCGTAATAAACTCAAAGTAATCAACTGATGGTTTATAAACTAATTTAAGGACAATCAAATGATTAAACTTAATTATTCTAGTTTTTCAAGACGAGCTGTTGTGGTTGCGCCGATACGGCCATACTGACAGGTGGTGCGCGCTCTGCACCAGCCTCGTTGCTTCTCGTAGTTTGTTGAGGGTTCTCGTAGACCTGAAGGAATAGAAATAATTTCCTCTGAGTAGTGTATCTGTAAACAACTGGCGTAGTTTTGTATTTTGGGAATATTAATGCTGTTCAGGTTAGTAGGTTCTCGGAGATTTTATTGAAGGGTTCTCGGAGGTTCTCGTAGAGTTCTCGGGGGTTCTCGTAGAGTTCCCGGAGGTTCTCGTAGAGTTCTCGGAGGTTCTCGTAGAGTTCTCGGAGGTTCTCGTAGAGTTCTCGGAGGTTCTCGTAGAGTTCTCGGAGGTTCTCGTAGAGTTCTCGGAGGTTAATTTGGAATATTTGAATTGAGTTACTTACCATTTATTCTGATGGGTCGTCTTCACCCTGTTGGTCGTGGTTTGGCTGTACTTGCAGCTGTTCTCGTGAGGTCGACGGGATGGGCTCGTTTGGTTCCGCAGCGGGATCTCGGTGAGTAGGTGATTCGTTTTCCGCCGATACGGTCAACTGATCACCAGGTTGTGGAGCACGGCGCAGCTGATCATGAGCAACCTTGCGAGGTCGTCCTCTACCGATAACTTTCTTTACCAAATATCGGTCATTTTCCAGTATTCTACAGACTTCATACGGTTCGCTGAATTTAAGGTCAAGCGAGGTTTGGTTGCGCGGGTTATTCTTAACCAATACGTAATCTCCTCTTTGGAAAGGATGAATTTTGGCCTTATGTAGGTTGAAGCGTTGTCTGTCTTGTTCGCTTGAACGAATCATTTTCTGTTGCACCTGTTGAGTAAGCGCTTCAATATCAACGGTTTCGTTGTCAATATTCACCAAGTTGAGAAGTTCAGGAGGTACGCTGTGTTTTCGTTGTGTAATAAGTGTCAATGGAGCAACGCCGGTGACACGATTGGTTGTACAGTTCATTGCCAGCTGAAGTTCCTCGAGTACAGTGTGCCACTGCTCTGCTTCGTAATTTTTAATCATTATCAATGCATTCTTGAGGGTTGCAACAACCCTTTCAACTTGGCCATTCGCTCGGCTGACTCCTGGAGCAATAGCATGAATATTTATACCGATGTTGTCACAGTACTCTTTGAATTCACCAAGAAATTCTCTTCCTCCATCGACTATGATTTGGACCGGTGCGCCAAACAGGTGCACAGTACGTTTTAGAGCTGCCAATGTACTGTGTGGGTTTTTATTGGTACTGAAGTACAGTAAAATATACTTCGAGAAAGCGTCAATGGTGACTATGACGTACTGCTGATCATCTGGAGTGCCCAGCTTCCCTGTTATGTCCATGTGAATAACTTGGAAGGCGGCCGTCGGTTTTTGTATAGGGTGTAATTGGGCTTGAATGGCCCCGGATCTTCCTTTGGATGTTCGGCATATAACGCAGTTATCCACAAATCTTCGAACAGTAGAACTCATTTTGTTAAACCAATAAGTTTCTCTGATCTTCTGTAGAGTCTTTTCCCAGCCGGGGTGTTTCAGCGCAGTGTGAAAAGAATTTATAATGCTCCATTGAAAGGACTTGGGAACGACCGTACTGAGTTGCTGACCGAAGACAGGATCATTGACGTTCTTCTTTAAAACATTGTCCTCCAAGACATAGTCTTCTACTGGGTTATTGTCACTGAGGCTGTCCATTATTGGTCGTAGTTCATCGTCCCGTCGCTGTTCAATTTTGAGCCAGTTCAAGTCTTTTGTCATAACATTGACCGCAAACTCAGTTGGGTTTCTACTGAAAAAGTCAGCATGTTGGAGACGTTCACCTTTGCGGTACTCTACCTCGAAGTCATAATTTTGTAAGAACGCCCACCAGCGATGAATCCTTGGCAGGAGATCCTTTTTATGTTTTGACGCTTTTAACGCGTTGCAATCAGTTATCACGGTGAATTTTCGTCCATATAGATACTGGCGAAAGTGTTTTATAGCGCGTACCACTGCCAGTGTCTCCAACTCGTAGGAGTGGTAGCGACTTTCAGCCTCCGTGGTTCTCATGCTCATAAAAGCAACAGCATGTTGACGTCCATCTGTCACCTGGACCAGTACTGCTCCAAATCCGAGGCTGCTTGCATCCGTGTATAGTAGTATGGGTGCCTCTTCTTGGAATAATGTAAGTGCTGGAGCAGACGTTAGGCATTCGATGATTGTGTTACGGGCCTTTTCGTGTTTGTCTGTCCATGCCCATTTTGCTCCTTGTTTCGTTAGTTCGTACAAAGGCACCATTACACGAGAAAAGTCGGGAATGTACTTCCTAAAGTATCCAGCCAGACCATTGAACTGTCTGACTTGCTTGACAGTTTTGGGTACTGGGGCTTTTACGAGGGCCTCTACTTTGCGTGGACTCGGTCGTACTTGTCCATCGGAAACTACGTTCCCGAGATATTCGATGGACCGTTTGAAGAAAGCGCACTTGTCTGCGTTGATAGAAAATCCCGAGTCTTGCAGTGCTATGAGAATTCGCTCCAGGTGTGATATTCCCTCAGGGAAATCTATGCATTTGCTCAACACGTCATCCACGTAGACTTGTGCAGCTGTTCCCAGCAATGATGTCAAAGCTCTGTTGATGCATCGTTGGTAAACCGAACAAGCATTGCTCAAACCAAACGGCATGGTGAGGTATTCATATAGTCCCTCTGGTGTGACGAACGCGGTCTTCTCTATGGAGGTCTCACCAATGGGAATCTGGTGGAAACCAGCCGCCATATCAAGGCTTGTATAGAAATTACCATTTGCCAACTGGTCAATCTGATCGGAGATCAACGGGAGTGGATAATGGTCACGTAGAGTATTTGAATTAAGTTCTCGAAAGTCCACACAAAGCCGATCGTCACCATTCTTTTTCTTGACCAAGATGATGGGACTTGAGTAGGGAGATTTGCTCTCACGAATGATGTTATGTTCCAGAAGTTCTTGGATTATGGTGCGAACCTTCTCTCGTTCCACTGGGCTGAGGCGATATGGTCTTCTTTCCACGAATTTATCAGGGTTTTTCAATCTGATTTCTAGCTCGCCGGTGTTGACCCTAGTCTTAGGATATCCACGGATAAACAGGTGTTCGTATTTATTCAGAAGTCGTCGTAGTTGCATAACTTCATCTTCATTGGTTAGGTCACAGTCCAAGTTGTTGAAAAGACAAGAACTCGTACTCACATGATTGACGAGTGTTTCATGGATTAGCTTCGTCCCGTTGGATGTGATTATCACACTTAGATTAGTGTCATGGATCAGGTTCATACCCACTAAAATGTCTGTTGACATTTCATTGTCGGGCAATAGATAAAACTCAAGCTCAACACTGATGGTATCTACGACGCATACAGTCGTAAGTTTGGTTAACGATAGTGCGGGGAATTGACCAATTCCTTTCAAATAATTGACTACTGGTCTCCTTTGACCGGGTAAGGCTGTAGCAACAGATTCTCTGATAATTGAGCACTCTGCCCCGCTGTCAAAGACGGCTTGCAAAGACCTTTCACCTATTTTGATGGTGATAGGAGCCAGCTTAGGGCTTGCTACGCAGTTAACGTTTGAAGTCAACGAACGTTCGCGTTTGAAGCAAGTTTCGTAAGTGTGGCCTGGTCTCTTGCAATAGGTACAAGCAGTTGTTACGTTTCGTTTTTCGTTTGTCGTGTTTGCGGCTGTTGTTTTCGAATCCTTATTGCTAGCTTCAGGTTTAGACTCCGAAGGTTTGAATCTGCAGTCATTAGTGGAGTGATTCGTCTTCTTACATATACGGCAGCTTGTTGTTGATGGTGTATTGTCCGAAAAACGTGAACGTTTGTTATATGTGGTGGAACTGGAGCTTGGATGACTCCGCTTCTTACGTATGGATGTTGCAATTGAGATGAGCTCAGGGACAGTGGTTGCCCTGGCATTCATCAGTTCGATACGCAAGCGCTCGTCATTAACGCATCCAATCACAGCTTCCACAGCGTGTTCGTCCCCCAGTTTGTCTTTGGTGACTCTTCGCCACAGGATCCAGGCACGTGATAAGAACTCAGCAATATCTTTAGTTGCATCGTAAACATGTTCTCTAAACATGATGATGTCCCGGGAGTATCTATTTTCGGGTTCAAATGTGGTGATGAGATTTTTCCGCAACTCTTCCCACGTTGTAGTAGTCACCATCCAATCATCAATCCACATTTTTGCACGACCCCTCAATAGGCTGCAGACTTTCATGCGTACATCGAAATCATCAAGCGTGTACGCTTCAATCGCTTGATCTATATGCTGGCACCATTCTCGTACACCGATGTGAGTGTCCGGATCGAATGATGGTAAATAGACGTCCTTGATCCTTATTTTTACTTCGGCAGGTGGAGCACATAAGCGCTCCGACATTTTCTGCATCGTCTCCATCATTTGCATCAGGAATTGTGGTGGTATCCCTCCCAACTGCACTCCATGGTGCGCATACGCTTGTGGTCTTGATTGCAGTTCAGCTTCCAATGATGCATTGGTAACCAACACAGGTTCTTGATGCTGGATGTTGGTTTGTTCCAGTTGATCAGGTGGTGGAGCTGATGAGGAAGCGGGTTGGGTAAGAGCTTCTTGGAATCCCACTTCTGATGACGAAGGAGGAACCTCCGTAGTGTTTTTAAAAGGTGTGACGTCAGCATTGCTGACGTCACAATTGTTGTCTTCTTGATAACCACTCATTTTGGGTCCCTTAAAGAAAACTTCACCAACACTTTATAAACTTCGTTTATTCAACGGGCAGCGTAACGACGTCCCAGAGTTCCGTACCGTACGGCGGTTCGAGTGCGACTAAACTGATTGCCTACATTGCGGCCGTATTTATAGGGCTCGACTAAAAACTTGTAAACACGCGCACGTGCGTGCGCGTGTTTACAAGTTTTTAGGTTAAGTATTGAAATTATAAAGATGACATTAATTTTACATCGTAATAAACTCAAAGTAATCAACTGATGGTTTATAAACTAATTTAAGGACAATCAAATGATTAAACTTAATTATTCTAGTTTTTCAAGACGAGCTGTTGTGGTTGCGCCGATATATACATTAATAAATTAAAATAACCTATATTAACTAACTAACTAAAATTGCGATGTTACTTATCATAAGTAAGAGTTTAATTTGATTGATTTCGTTTTTAATAAATAAGAATTATAAAATTGTAAGAATGTTAGGTACATACGGCGGCACATGAAGAATACATTTCCAGTATAACTTGGCCTCGCTTTGTATACATTTTCTATACAATGAGAGATCCGCATAAACTGGTTTTTTATAGCTTGATTGGCCGTCGCGCGTACCTAATCTTTTACTTGTGGCTAACAATTTTTCAAATTTATTTACAACAAATGTCAACCACTACACATTACATAGATTTTAAAGTCAAAAATAACTGAAAATAATATTGTAACATACCCGGCATGCGTTGCAATTCACTTTTTCCTACCTATTATCTACCTACCGCCTAACTACCTACTACATACTAGGGCACCAAAAAAGCCGTTATTTGGAACCGGTTTCTATTGGTTTCGGGTTTTATATAAAACCGGGTACGCGGGTTTTTCGTTGTTTTTTATTAATTTACAATATGTTTTAGCTCTATTTATTAATTAACAATTACAAAGATTATTATATTGGCCAGGCGCTCGACCAAATGGTGGGAATCCTCAGGAAGGAAGGGACGCGTTTTTATAAAATAAGGGCAGGAAGTCTAAACTTTTGGAGGCGACTGTAGCTTATGACGGAACGACGTGAAAATCCATCCATCACTTCGGCAGAACTACAGGCACTCAACAAAACAATTTGAAAATTGGTACGATGCCACCTTCGATGCTACAGCACACGCTCAATAGAAAAAGCGATTGAGCAAAACCGGGGCTCGAAAGTGTTTGTCCTCCCTCGCTTGGGAGGAGCCACCTGACGAAGTTGACTAAACCTGGTGGCGATATTGTCGTTTCGAAGCCGTAGATTCTTTCAGAAGTCGAAAACTTCTACGGCCAGTTGTGCGCATCGCATGCATCTTGACCTGATCCCGAAAATGGGGATTCCAGACCCCCCTTAACCCGCCATTTCACAAAAGACCTGCCAGAAGTCAGTCAAGGTGAAATCGAGGCCGTTCTCAAGACTGGAAAAGCCCCTGATGAGGATGGTATAACGACTGAGCTTCTGAAAGCGGAAGGATGTCCTCTATTAGGAGAACTTTATTTTAACTCGGTCCTGTTCTCTGGGAGAATTCTAGAAGCGTGGAGAAGGGACGTGGTCGTTCTTTTCTTTAAAAAGAGAAACAAAGAAAAAGGAATATCAGACCCATTTCGCTCCTTAGCCACGTGCTATAGCTGTTTGCAAGAGTCATCACGAATTGTCTAGCGCGAAGACTCGACGACTTCCAGCCACCGGTGCAAGCCGGGTTTCGAAGAGGAAACACACTGTAAGTCCGACGAGTATAATTGGCCTCTGTGTCTTGCATTTGTGGACTATGAGGAGGCTTTTGACTCTATCAAGATCTGGTCAGTTCTGGAGTCTCTGCAGCAATTCTTACCGACTGCGAACCTTCTGATGAGTCATATGCTACCCCCAATAAATTATCAAGAAGTGTTGACAGAACTGTAACTGACCTAGTATCAGTCTCAGAAATGAAAGAGACAATAGCCCAACTTACAATTAAACTAGAAAGTACAGAAAATGAACTGGGAAATATATTGCTTGAAAACACCGATCTTCATAAGCAAATAAACAAGTTGAGTACAGAGAATAATACTTTGAAATCCTTGTGTCATTCCTCCTCCATATTCCGAAGTCCTGTTACAAGCACCAAGAAAAAGAAGCAACCCCTGTTACAACAACACAACGTGCTTTCTTTACCGTCCTCTCCATCGTCATCCACAGTTAATGTCGAAGCCAATGACTACGTAAATATATTGCGCTTGAAACAGGAAATCCTAACCCTACAACAGCAATTAAAGATCGCAGAACAGGAGATTGCAACTCTTACAGAGCGTATAGGAATACTAATCCAATGTAGTCAGAATGCTTGTGAAATTGACATTCTGGAACCGACGCGGAGTATTGAGAACGTCGCTAGTATAAAGACTTGCACTGCCGTGAATGAGCGAGATGCGATTCCTGGGAGAAAGATTTATGTTTTCGGTACTCAACTTTGCGTCGGGCTAGCAGCAGCCATCACACATGCAAGAGCAAATACACAATTCGAAAAATACAGAGCCGTTGCAGAAACGAAGCCAAATGCACCGAGCTACGCAATAATAGCGAACTGTAGAAATATAAAACTGACAACTAACGACACACTTGTAATTTGCGTAGGTGAAAATGACCATAGTATAAACCTAATTTTGTCACAATTACGAATTATATTGAACACATTTAAAAATAACACCATAATTGTATTAAACGTCGTAAATAACGTCTATCTCAATGTTAATAAATTAAACTATTCCATAAAAAATATTTGTAGTAAATATGAAAAATGTCACTTTGTTAAACAAACATCCAAAAACCTGTCTGACATTTGTAAGTCATTGAATTTCATTATAGATTGTAAAGATTATAGTGATAAATATTTGAACCCAAGCGAAATTCGAAAGAGAATAGCGAGTACCAAATCAAGTTTTAAATTGAGCATTGGTCTGCAAGAACCAAAAAAAGGGACAATTCCCTACTACTTTAAGGCACTGTGTCGTCCTGAATCTGCAAAGCCACCTGAAAGTAGCACCTTTATGCAACCCAATGCAAAATGTCTGAAGGGTACAATACCCTACTACTTTCCTGTCCTAAACCAGAATGACTCATTTTTTCGTGACCAAAACAACAAGCAACAATAAGCAACATTTCAGAATATTTCACCAAAATATCGCTAGTGTATTATCCAAGCTAGAACTATTAGAAATTACTATTCAGGAATTAAAAGATACAAATAATGATCCAGATGTAATATGTCTGTCTGAAACTTTTATAAAAAAAGGTTATGAAAGTTATGTCAAAATATATAACTATGAAATGGCGAGTAACTTCTGTAGAGAAAAGCAAAGGGGCGGCACTTGTATTTTAGTAAAAAAAGGATTCAATTACAAAGAATTATCATTTGTAAAAAGCTTTGCAGCACAAAACACGTTTGAAGTCTGCGGGATAGAGCTAATGTGTGGTAAATTAGTTATTATATGTGTTTACAGAACACCTCAATCGGATCCATATCAGTTTATAACTAAATTACACAAACTTTTGCACGATTTGCTAAAGAAATATAAATCTAAAGTAAATATAGTTATAGCCGGCGATTTCAATATAAATACTCTAAAAAAAGGCAACATCACAAATGAGTTGCAAGACTTATCCAACAATTATAATTTGAAAATTCACATCAATGTTCCTACACGTAAATTGTCTTGTATTGACCACATCTTAAGCAACATTGCCAATGCAACTGCTACCGTATTACCTTTACATCTTTCAGATCACGACACAGCGCAAATGCTTAGCTTTCCTACTAAACATAAACCACAAAAAGCACTAATATACCACATTTATAAAAGAGATTATAATTTAGACAATATCCGGAAATTCAAGGAATGCTTGCAAAGCCTTTATTGGTCGGATATATATCTAAACACTGATGCAAAGTCCGCATTCAATGATTTTCATGAACTGCTGTGCCTATTCTACAATCTCTGCTTTCCCAAGGTAAGAATCAAGGTAAACAATAATGCAAAAAATACACAAAAGTGGATCAGCAAAGGGCTAAGACAAAGTTGCAGAACTAAACGTAAACTACGTTATCAGTACTACAAAAATAAAAATTCATCTAATAAAATGAAATATAAAAGTTATTCCCATATGCTTAAGAAATGTATTTATGGTTCAAAAAAGAACTCAAACATAAAATATATTAACACTCATGATAATAAATGTAAAGCTACTTGGACTGTCATTAAAAACGAAATAAATAATACTACCCCCAAAGACAACATAGAAATCATAAAGTTAAATGATACTGTAG
Source organism: Noctua fimbriata (assembly GCA_905163415.1). Taxonomy (NCBI): domain Eukaryota; kingdom Metazoa; phylum Arthropoda; class Insecta; order Lepidoptera; family Noctuidae; genus Noctua; species Noctua fimbriata. The sequence continues at coordinate 13,353,477 of LR990934.1, read as the reverse complement.
TTACAGACCCTGTAGAAATGGCTACTATATTCAACGATCATTATGTAAATGTAACGAATATACCAACACAAAGTGCTGTAAAAAACTCTAGGCAAAATAAATGTACCAACTCAATGTTTCTCAAACCAATGTTGGAAAAAGAGGTGCGACAGGAAATAATGTCTCTTAGCAACACTAGATCGGAAGGCTATGATGAAATAAACACAAAAATCATAAAAGCCTGTTGTAACGAACTGACTAGTATCTTAACTCACCTTATCAATATGTCATTTTTAGCAGGAATTTTTCCCGATATTTTAAAACTGTCTATAATAAAGCCATTATTTAAGAAGGGAGATAAATGTGATATCAATAACTATCGACCCATAACGTTAATTCCTATTTTGTCTAAAATCTATGAAAAATGTATGCATATAAGACTCATTGATCTCTGCAATAAATTCAAAATTATAAGTACCGAACAGTTTGGATTCCAAAAAAACAAATCCACGACATTAGCCATTTTCTCACTTATTAAATCAATACTTTCAAATATTAATAATAATCATATAACTACTGGGCTCTTTTTTGATCTATCGAAAGCGTTCGATCTGGTGTCACACGACATATTACTAGATAAGTTAGAGACTATCGGAATCAGGGGCCCTGCACTTCAGTGGATATCGTCCTATTTAAGTAACAGACAGCAACGTGTCATTATCCATAAAATCAACAAAAATAAAGATATTATACCTTACTCATCAGAATATCGACACAATAAATATGGTGTTCCACAAGGAAGCGTTCTAGGCCCGATATTGTTTCTTATATGTATAAATGATATCATACCATGTTTTATGTCATACCACGCGTATGTAGAATCACTACTGCGCTATGGTCTCGTAATGTGGGGTAATAGCACCGACCTGAATAGAGCATTTATAGCTCAAAAAAAGTGCATCAGAGCAATATGTGGACTTCAGCCTGATGACTCATGTCGACCAATGTTCAAAAAGTTTGGTTTGTTACCGTTGCCATCTCTGTATATTTATGAAATAAGTGTGTTCGTAGTTAGGAATAAGGAACTATTTAAGACAGCAAACGATGTGAATCCTCGGAACAGACGAGATCCTTTTATGTTAGTATTGAATGATTTGCCAAGACTTGCTAAATATAATAAAAACTGTCTAACAATGTGCGTCCGTATTTACAACAAGATACCAAGGCACAAGTGGATAAATGAATGTAATTTCTACAGTTTAAAAGAATTTATGGATAAAAAATGTTGAAGCCTTGTAACATTTTACTTAACCCTGAAATTTTGCATGCTATGTTCTACCTTAGCTAAACATGTTTGAATTATTTTAATTTTATTGAAAACCATTGTATACCATGTTTTCTGCAAATAAATATTATTATTATTATTATTTCCTTTATTTATCTTCTTACTTACTAATTACATTTTTAAATATTTCTTATAAAAACCATATAAAAACATTTAAAAATATAAAAAATAGTGGTCCGCCGGTAGCGGGAGCAGGGTCCAAGCTACCGGTGGTTAGGGCTCCAGAGACAAGAACCTCCTCACAATACGAGCCGTATCGAGGAGTACTGCCTTCTGAATCAGGCCCTTGATCCAACCGCCTAAGGAGAGCTTCGAAAGATGGTCATCGAGGCTCTTGGCTATAAGGCCATTGGCCGTCACGACGATCGGCACAATGACAGCCGAGTTCACATGCAACATGTCGACAACCTCGTGTGCCAAGTCGAGATATTTTATTTGTTTCTCTTTCTCAGCTTTCACGAGGTTCTCGTCATGCGGGATGGTAACATCGACTATCATTACGCGGCGCGCTGATCGGTCTATCACTACTATGTCAGGCTTATTGGCGACAATAGTCCTGTCAGTAATGATAGACTGATCCCAGTACAGTTCTCGAGAACTGGGTCGGGCACATACTTGTAGTATGGTACCTCAGATTCCACAAGTTTATATTTCAAGGCAAGTTGCTGGTGAATAATCCTGGCTACTTGGTTGTGCCTGTGCAAGTACTCGCCGTTAGCCAGACGAGAACAACCAGAAATAATATGTCTGATGGATTCACCCGGACGGTGACATGCCCGACACACGTCAACCGTCCCGTCCTTCATAATATATTTCCGATAGTTGTTCGTCAACATAACTTCGTCCATAATCGCACAGACAAAACCTTCAGTTTCTCCAATGAGGTCGCCGAAGCGTAACCAGGACACGGACGCTAGAAAATCTACATCGGGCCCATGAAGAGCCCGGTAGAAGCGCCCGTGAAGCTCCTTGCCTTGCCATACTTCCTTGCGGTCATCCGTAGTAAGTACTTCAGGTTTGTGCCAGTTCTCTTTAGTCATGGACAGCGGGGTGAGTCCCTTGTCCACTGCGACCACATCTCGGTGCATACCCACCTCGACTTTTAAAAAATATTCTCTGAGACTGCACATCTCGCGGTTGTGAAGGGACTTCGCGTTTAAAAACCCTCGACCCCCGCACTTCCGCGGGATGTACAGCCTCATCACTGATGATCGTGGGTGATGCATCCAGTTTGCGGTAAGCAGTGTACGAACTCTCCTATCCAGGGCATCGAGTTCGGTCTGAGTCCATTTGAGTACGCCGAAAGAGTACATTAAAACCGGCATGACCCAACCGTTGAAAGCGCGCACCTTGTTTCCGCCTGAAAGAAGGCTATGTAATACCTTGTTCAGGCGTCCAAAGAAGCGCTCCTTCAACGATTGCTTCATGTCAGTTACGTTAATGCCTAACGCTTCCGACATACCCAAATACTTATAGCTTTCGGATGAGGAGAGGGATCTCAGGTGTATGAAATCCGAGAGCTGAATTCCCTCGGATTCCATAATCTCCCCTCGCTTTACATACATGACTGCACATTTGTCCACACCAAATTCCATCCTGATGGCGCTACTGAAAGTTTCAGTTACTTTCAGTAGCTCCATCAGTTGCAATTTGTTGGGGGCAAAGAGTTTCAGATCATCCATGTAAAGAAGGTGAGATATGACCTGACCACCTCTCCTCAACCGGTAGCCTAGACCTGAATCCTCCAGCAATGTGCTCAGAGGATTCAGGGCTAGACAGAACCATAGTGGGCTCAGACTGTCGCCCTGGAATATTCCCCGTTTAATCCATACAGATTCATCGTTCCCCTGGATCTGTCGACATCCTGGATATCGAAGGACCGTCCTTCATTGCCCCATACACGACTCAAGGAAGGCGCGTAGAGTTGCATCTATCTTGTACAACTCCAGCACCCTCATGAGCCATGTATGTGGCACCGAGTCGTAGGCCTTCTTATAATCTATCCAGCATGTAGACAGATCTGTTGGCTAATGGCCATGTCGATGAGGAGTAGCTCCTTAGTGCCGCGGGACCCATTCCTACATCCATTTTGAGAGGCAGACATAATGGAGTTTTTGTCAATGTGTGTATTAATTTTAGCTCTCAAAATGGATGTAAGAAGTTTATAGACCGTAGACAAACACGTGATCGGTCTATAATTTTTGGGTTCCGCGGGACTACCTGACTTATGGAGCAGGTGGGTAACGCCTGTTGTTAAAAACTGCGGTAAGGACCCAGACTCTAAGGATGACTGGAATTGGGATGCCAGGCAAGTGTGTGAACTACTAAGCCATTTGAGCCAGAAGTTGTGCAGTCCGTCCGGTCCCGGTGATTTCCAATTCGGTAACGGACGAACTGCTCTGGCTACATCTAAAGGTGTTATCAAAATTGGCTCCATTTCTGGGATAGGTTCACACACTTGCTCGACATCACGCATCCAGTCAGCCTCAGTATGACAGATGGGTACCGACCAGATGCTGCGCCAGAAAGAACTCGTAGCAGCATCATCCGGGCGACACACGTCTGTCATATTCTGGTCAGGTCGCTCCCAAGCTCTGTATACCCACCTCTCATCGCTCTGGAACATGCGATTCTGTGAGTATCGATCAACCCGCCGCTTATACCTCCGAATACGGTTCGCCCATGTATAAACTTTCTGCTTCAGGAAGTCGATGCGCTCTGTGACACGGGACATGTATTCTTGAGGACTGATTCCAGTCCCCGAGAATGCCCGCCTCACAAAACGCATCACACGTGGTCGTGTATTGCCCTCCCTGAAGCAGTGTAGTTTGCCGATGAGTACCCTGGCCCCGTCGATGCGGCACTCGATCCTGCGCTGCCAGGCTGGTACGGCTGGTTTTGGTCGAGTAGCTACGTCACAATTTGGAAACTTGACATTAGCTAAACGACATGCCGCAACAGCCCCACAGTACAGGATCGAGTGTGTATCAACGAGGTTCTCGCTGCTCTCGAATAAATTCTTGAGTTGCGAGTCCAAGGCACACACCAGCGCCCTATTTTTATTATGCATGGGTAACCGTGGTAATCGGGGTCTAAGTTCGGTAGGAGTAGAACGATACTCGCGAAGCGCATCTTCCAAAGCGCTCCTCAATCGGTCGTTGCACTGGCTACTTACCACAGCAACCCTATCATCTTCCTCTACAACAGCTGGGTTGAACCGCGGCGGGGTTGCGTCAATAACTGACGCTTGCACCGCGGTTTGTGCCGGAGTAAAGACAATACGGTTGCTCAGTACCTCTGAGCGCAGCCTATCAAGTACGGCGTCGTCCAACATGTGATTGCGTTGGATAACCCGCACCTGATCCGACAGTCGTTGGGCCGAGACGTTGATGGTTGGTTCAAGTACCTGGAACAGAGACAGCATCCCAACACGGTACGCAGTGAGGTTAGTTCCCCCCTCTGTAGACCCGTAGTATGCGCGCATGACGTTCTCGTTAATGGAATGAGTCCATCTCATGCGCTGCACACAACCACCGGCAGCGGGGACCCGGCTCGGGGCCGGATGGCCCCTAAGTCCCAAGCTTCTCGGTGGCCGGCCTCTCCCCTGCCGACGTACAGGTGTTGGCGACGTCGGCGGAGAGAAATACTCGTCGCTCGAGCTCGACGCAACTGCCACTGCCGGTGACACAGGTGATCCGGGGTCCGGCGGCGGCGTGGCGGAGCTGAGCGACAAGTCCGGGGTTGTAAGGCGTGCGTTTCGGTAGGCAGCTCTCGTAATCATTTTTCGGTTATTATCATGATCTCGTATTTTGCATTTTGTATTTGTTGATGACGCCGTTGACAGACGTCATTTTTTTATAAAAACTGTATTTGAATTTTTCACATTTTGGATATCAAATGGATTATATTTTTATATTGTAGTATTTCCTGTGTTAAAAAGTCTTTAGAGAACTATTGCAAGTAAATACTTTTGTATTATAACCAATATTTATATTAAAATTAAAATTTCGTTGATATAACCGCTGATTGACGTACTTATTATTATTATTATTATTTCCTTTATTTATTTTCTTACTCACTAATTACATTTTTAAATATTTCTTAACAAAAACCATATGAAAAAAAATTTAAAATATAAAAAATAGTAGCCCACCGGTATCGGGAACAGGGTCCAAGCTACCGGCGGTCAGGGCTCCAGAGAGAGGAACTTCCTAACAATACGAGCCGTGTCTAGGAGTACCGCTTTCTGAATCAAGCCCTTGATCCAGCTGCCTAACGAGAGCCTCCTCAGGTATTGGTCGAGGCTCTTGGCAATTAAGCCATGGGCTGATACGACTATCGGCACAATGATCGCTGAGTCCACATCCCACATGTCGACAACCTCGCGAGCCAAGTCAAGATACTTGATTTTCTTATCTTTCTCGGCTTTCACGAGGTTCTCATCATGCGGGACCATTATGTCAACAATCATTGTGCGCCGCTCTGATCGATCCACCACCACTATATCAGGCTTATTGGCTACAATAGTCCTATCAGTGATGATGGATTGATCCCAGTACAATGTGATACTGCCATTTTCGAGAACTGGGTCGGGCACATACTTATAGTACGGCACTTCCGATTCCACAAGGTTGTATTTTAGAGCAAGTTGCTGATGGATAATCCTGGCTACAAGGTTGTGTCTATGCAAGTACTCTCCGTTAGCCAGACGAGAACACCCGGAGATAATGTGACGGATTGATTCGCCTGGACGGTGGCATGCCCGACATATGTCAACCGTACCGTCCTTCACAATAAATCTCCGGTAGTTATTCGTCATCATAACTTCATGCATAATTGCACAGACAAAACCTTCGGTTTCTCCAAAGAGGTCCCCGGAACGTAGCCAGGCTACGGACGCTGATAGGTCTACATCAGGCCCATGCAGGACCCGGAAAAAGCGTCCGTGAAGCTCTTTACTCTGCCATACCTCCATGCGGTCGTTAGTGTCAAGCACTAAGGGTTTGCGCCAGTTCTCTTTAGCCAAGGAAAGCGGGGTGAGGCCCTTGTCCACTGCGACCACATCTCGATGCATCCCCACGTCGGTTTCAAGGAAATATTCCCTGAGACTGCATATCTCGCGATTGTGGAGAGTCTTAGCGTTTAAAAAGCCTCGCCCCCCACACTTCCGTGGGATATACAGTCTCATAACAGAAGAACGCGGGTGATGCATTCGATATGTGGTCAACAATGTACGGACCCTCCTATCCAGGGCGTCTAGTTCTGTTTGAGTCCATTTGAGTATGCCGAAAGAGGACAGCAGAACCGGCATGACCCAACCGTTGAAGGCACGTACCTTATTGCCGCCTGATAAAAGACTATTAAATACTTTTTTCAGGCGGCCAAAGAAGCACTCCTTCAACGATTGCTTCATGTCAGCAACATTGATGCCCAGCGCTTCCGACATACCCAAATACTTATAGGTTTCGGTTGCTGAGAGGGATCTAAGATTTATGGAATCCGAGAGCTGGGTTCCCACAGATTCCACAATCTCCCCTCGCTTTACATGCATGACCGCACATTTGTCCACACCAAATTCCATCCTGATGGCGCTACTGAAAGTTTCAGTAACCTTCAGTAGCTCCATCAGTTGCAAATCGTTGGGGGCAAAGAGTTTCAGGTCATCCATGTAAAGGAGGTGAGATATAACTTGACCACCTCTCCTCAACAGATAGCCTAGACCTGAATCCTCCAGCAGCGTGCTAAGAGGATTCAAGGCTAAGCAGAACCAAAGTGGACTCAAACTATCGCCCTGAAATATACCTCGCTCTATCCTTATCGGCTCGCTATTCCTCTGGATTTGCCGACATCCTGGATAGCGAAGGACTGTCCTCCATTGCCCTATACATGACATCAGGAAGGTGCGCAGAGTTGCATCAACTTAATACAACTCTAGCACCCTCATTAGCCATGTATGTGGCACCGAGTCATAGGCCTTCGTATAGTCTATCCAACATGTCGACAGATCCATTCGGGAACGGCGAACCTGTTGACTAATGGCCATATCAATGAGGAGTAGCTCCTTAGTACCGCGGGACCCGTTCCTACATCCATTTTGAGAAGCGGACATGATAGAATTGTCATCAATGTGTTTGTTAATTTTAGCTCTCAAAATGGATGTAAGAACTTTATAGACCGTCGGAAGACAGGTAATCGGTCTATAATTTTTGGGCTCCGCAGTACTACCCGATTTATGGAGCAGGTGGGTAATACCTATTGTCAGGAACTCTGGCAGCGATCCTGACTCTAAGGCTGACTGGAACAGGATCGCCAGGCGAGCGTGCGACCTTGTGAACCATTTAATCCAAAAGTTGTGCAGTCCATCCGGCCCTGGAGATTTCCAGTTAGGCAACGGACGGACTGCACGAACTACGTCTTGGGGGCTGATAGTGATTGCCCCCATTTCTGGTACTAGATCGCACGCTCGCTCGACCCCCCGAGTCCATTCACCCTCGGTATGGCTAACAGGCACCGACCAGATGCTGCGCCAGAACGAACACATGGCATCATCATCCGGTAGGCGCGTGTCAGCCACACCTTGGTCCGGTTGCTCCCAAGCCCTGTATACCCACCTTTCATCTCTTTGAAAAGTGCGATTCTGAGTGTATCGGTCCACCCGCCGCTTATACCTACGAATACGGTTTGCCCATGCATACACTTTCTGCTTCAGGAAGTCGATGCGCTCTGTGATACGGGACATGTAGTCTCGAGGACTAATATCAGTCCCCGAGAACGCCCGCCTCACAAAACGCATCACTCTAGGACGAGTATTGCCCTCCCTGAAGCAGATCAGTTTGCCGATGAGTGCTCTGGCCCCACCAATACGTCGTTCAATCCTGTACTGCCATGGCGGTACGGCTGGTTTAGGTCGTGTAGCTCTGTCATCAGAAAATTTGACATGAGCTACACGACATGCCGCTACAGCCGCACAATACAGGATTGAGTGAGCATCGGTGAGGTCTTCGCAGTTATCAAAATAGTTTGACAACTGCGAATCCAGAACAGCCACCAGCGCCCTATTTTTGTTAGGCATGGGCAAACGAGGTATGCGTGGTCTAAGGTCGGGTTGCATGAACCGATATTCTCGAATCGTACCCTCCAAAGCACTCCTCATTTCCTCATTGCACTGGGTACTTACATTAGTAACTATGTCATTACTCACGTCGTTATCGCGATTTGGTATTATGGTAGACTGTGGTGGAACCACAGCCTGCGGCGGCGGCGTGGCAATGACATGGCTACTCTGCATTTCAGTCCGCAAGCGATCAAGTACGGTGTCATCCAACATACGATTACGCTGGATGACTCGCACCTGATCCGATAGTCGTTGTGCCGACACGTTGACAGCTGGCTCAAGCACCTGAAACAGAGAGAGCATCCGAACACGGTACGCGGTCAGGTTGTTTCCTTCCTCTGTAGCCCCATAGTATGCGCGCATGACATTTGCATTGATGGATTGCGTCCATCGCATGCGCTGCACACTCCCACCGGGAGCTGGGACCCTATCAGAGGCCGGTGGGCCTCGAGGTCCTAAACCATCCGGCAGCCGGCGTCCTCCCCGTCGACGAACAGGTGGTGGCGTCGTGGGCGGAGAGAAATACTCGTCGCTCGAGCTCGACGCAACTGCCACGGCCGGTGTCACAGCACTCACGACGGGGCTGGATTCCGGCGGCGGCGAGGCGGAGCTGAGCGACGGGTCCGGAGGCGATAGGCGTGCGCGTCGTGCAGCTGATCTCGTCAACATTTTCTTGATTTCATATGTGTTTTTCAAATTTTATGCAGTGACATACGTCATTATTGTTGATTTTTTTTATTATTATTTCCTTTATTTATCTTCTTACTTACTAATTACATTTTTAAATATTTCTTATAAAAACCATATAAAAACATTTAAAAATATAAAAAATAGTGGTCCGCCGGTAGCGGGAGCAGGGTCCAAGCTACCGGTGGTTAGGGCTCCAGAGACAAGAACCTCCTCACAATACGAGCCGTATCGAGGAGTACTGCCTTCTGAATCAGGCCCTTGATCCAACCGCCTAAGGAGAGCTTCGAAAGATGGTCATCGAGGCTCTTGGCTATAAGGCCATTGGCCGTCACGACGATCGGCACAATGATAGCCGAGTTCACATGCCACATGTCGACAACCTCGTGTGCCAAGTCGAGATATTTTATTTGTTTCTCTTTCTCAGCTTTCACGAGGTTCTCGTCATGCGGGATGGTAACATCGATTATCATTACGCGGCGCGCTGATCGGTCTATCACTAGTATGTCAGGCTTATTGGCGACAATAGTCCTGTCAGTAATGATAGACTGATCCCAGTACAGCGTGACATGGTTTTTCTCGAGAACTGGGTCGGGCACATACTTGTAGTACGGTACCTCAGATTCCACAAGTTTATATTTCAAGGCAAGTTGCTGGTGAATAATCCTGGCTACTTGGTTGTGCCTGTGCAAGTACTCGCCGTTAGCCAGACGAGAACAACCAGAAATAATATGTCTGATGGATTCACCCGGACGGTGACATGCCCGACACACGTCAACCGTCCCGTCCTTCATAATATATTTCCGATAGTTGTTCGTCAACATAACTTCGTCCATAATCGCACAGACAAAACCTTCAGTTTCTCCAAAGAGGTCGCCGAAGCGTAACCAGGATACGGACGCTAGAAAATCTACATCGGGCCCATGAAGAGCCCGGTAGAAGCGCCCGTGAAGCTCCTTGCCTTGCCATACTTCCTTGCGGTCATCGGTAGTAAGTACTTCAGGTTTGCGCCAGTTCTCTTTAGCCATGGACAGCGGGGTGAGTCCCTTGTCCACTGCGACCACATCTCGGTGCATACCCACCTCGACTTTAAAAAATATTCTCTGAGACTGCACATCTCGCGGTTGTGAAGGGACTTCGCGTTTAAAAACCCTCGACCCCCGCACTTCCGCGGGATGTACAGCCTCATCACTGATGATCGTGGGTGATGCATCCGGTTTGCGGTAAGCAGTGTACGAACTCTCCTATCCAGGACATCGAGTTCGGTCTGAGTCCATTTGAGTACGCCGAAAGAGTACATTAAAACCGGCATGACCCAACCGTTGAAAGCGCGCACCTTGTTTCCGCCTGAAAGAAGGCTATGTGATACCTTGTTCAGGCGTCCAAAGAAGCGCTCCTTCAACGATTGCTTCATGTCAGTTACGTTAATGCCTAACGCTTCCGACATACCCAAATACTTATAGCTTTCGGATGAGGAGAGGGATCTCAGGTGTATGAAATCCGAGAGCTGAATTCCCTCGGATTCCATAATCTCCCCTCGCTTTACATACATGACTGCACATTTGTCCACACCAAATTCCATCCTGATGGCGCTACTGAAAGTTTCAGTTACTTTCAGTAGCTCCATCAGTTGCAATTTGTTGGGGGCAATTATTATTATTATAATGCTAAGAAGACTGGCGATACATCCAAGTGTTGAAAAGTCTTTATGAAAACGCCACAATGATCTTCCAAACTTAGAACCAGCAAACGGAGCATATCCCATTGCGTCGGGGAGTGAGGCAAGTGTAATTTCCCAAAAAAAAAGGCAAACCCTGCAGTTTTTTAAGAACAACTTTGAGAGGGAGGCTAACAGAAGAATCCAGCTGGGCTGGTTAGCATTTAAGAAGCTTTGTCGGGCCTTTTCGTCACGTATTCCCCAGAGCCTAAAGACTAAGGTCTTAAATCAGTGCGTCCTGCCTGTTATGTTATGACTTACCTGGCCGAAACGTGGACACTAACGGTACGGTTAATCCATAAATTCAAGGTGGCTCAGCGAGCTATGGAGCGGGTTATGCTTGGAGTTTATCCAGCCTACGTTCCGATTTTATTTTCGTTTCTGAATAACTTGTATTTGGACAAATTTATGTTGTGGTTGTGGCTTATTAGTGTGAGCCGTGTGCAGCTATTTAACACCTAATTTGGACTCTCTATCTTTTACCTTGGTGCAAGCCGAAAGTCACATTGAAGCTGCCGACCCTTGGGACGGCTCTCATCCCTTTTACTGACTAAAACCCATCCATGTTCCTTCTTTGCCCTTTGTGGTCCAGGGCCGCGGTATCTCTTTCGAACCGCAGCCCTAGCAGGCATCGGCCCTTGCGGACCCCTTCATTGTTGCTGACATCTCTTTGTGACGCGCGTGGAAAACGAACGCGCCGTCGACACGGCCTGTCGTCAAAAGACGGTCGGACGGCGATCTAGCCCATTACTCACCGTTCCCAGGCCCGCGCCTACGGTGGCCGGGAGCGACCACGTGACCCCCGACGCCCGGGGCGTCTCCCGCGGCGGCTGTGACGTAATGCTCTTTCCCTCTCACGTTCCGCTACCTCCTTCTCTAGCATGACTGCTTCGCAGAAGGAGGTGACGGCTTCCCATTCTCGCTCGCTCCGGAAAAGGGCTTGCACCAAGGCCGGACGCGAGAGATCGCCGCCACCAATCGCCACTACGAGGAGGCTCTCATCCCTTAGCTCTTCCTCCTTTACCTCTTCCTCCCTTACCTCTTCCTCGTGATAATGGACGCTCTCACGTCGGACATCCAGAAAGAGGCACCCTGGTGTATGCTGTTCGCCGATGACTTTTTGCTGATTGCTAAGAGCGGCCAAGAGGTCCAGAGCAGTTTGGGATGGCAAAAGACTGTAATAGAGAATATTGGTCTGCAATTGAGTAGAACCGAAACGGAATACTTGTTTTGCGATTTCGTCGTCCTCTCCAGTCCAGTACCTTTAACTCTTGCCGCAACGCCCATACCGATCTGCTTCGACTTCCGGTATTTCGGATCGCTTGTCCAAGGGGATGGCAAAGTAGACCGGGACGTAACGCACCTGATCAACTCAGATGGATGAAATGGCGACAGGTCACTGGAACAGCAACTTACGACCCACGGATGCCTCTCAAGTTAAAGGGGAAAGTACACAAGTCCGTGATTACACCCGTCGTACTGTATGGATCAGAATGCTGGGCTGTGAAAAAGATGGATGAAAAACGATTCCACGCAGCGGAGATAAGAATGTGCTACTTTAAGAAAGTCTACATTCACCATTAACACCAACACCAATTCCAATAAACGACCAACCGACCTGTTCAAGATATTTGAATTTTAATGACTTTTTTGTGAATTTTTGTGAAACATTTTGTTTTTATCAGAGCGTGGCGACATTAAAAAAGCTATATTTTATTTATTGCGCTCATCATCAGACATCCAACTTTATTTCTACACGATGTAATGAAACTCCAGGAAGTCCATCCATAATAAGGTGGAACAATCACGGTATAGACGGGATTCCGTCTAGGCGGGAGAATTGACCGCGTTTAGATAATATGCAATTTAACGGGTGCAAAATACCGTGAGGAGATGCTCACACTTATATTCCAACCACACCAGTTGCAAATGGGTCAAGATATATATGATATGCATGATGATGCCCGCCCAACTACGACTCGAGTGTTAACTCAGTAGCTACAGTAACATAATGAAGCGGCCCTGGACTGGCTCACGCAGTCCCCAGATTTAAATCTTATTAAGCACGCCTGGAATATGTCAGAACGAAGGTCTTTACGAATTTTCCCGGGAATCTGCTGCGAAACAGTCCATTTTTCATGCATTTTCGTTGGACATGGTACCTTATACCACAAGGCGAACTTGACAACCTTTTGAGCATGAATAATCTTTGCAGATGTGTTAGAAACATCCTAGATGCTCTTGCAGTTTATTAATTTACATTTTATACAAAATGTATTGTTTCATTTAATTTTATTTCCTGCTTTAATTACCAAAACTGTATTTAAGCAAATCTTTTTTTTATTGTTTTTTAAATTTAAAATACCACTTATAAAACAAAAAAGATAAAACAAAAAAGTTCAGATTTCATATTACATTTTCTGTCAGAGTATAAAATTCGCGCACTTTGAGATGAGGATGTTTTAAGAAACTCTTTATAGTTTTGTTTAAATACGTGAATAACTAAAATATCACTAGACACTTTTGATGTGTGTATGTTGGTGACCACACGATTAGGTGATTAAATTGATTTATATTATATCGATCCTCACAAGACTACAATAGCGTGACCTATTTCATCGCTGCGGAAACTTTAAGTTATAGTAATACTAGTTCCCTTGCACGTCTGAATGACAGACCATACGATACTCTTGTTTTAAATATAATCCTTAAGGGGCAATTGGCGGCGGCGATGTCTCTCGTCCGACCCTGGTTCAAGCCATGGTCCGGAGCGAGAGGAAATTCAAAGCTGTCACCTCCTTCTGCGAAGCAGCTTCTGCGAAGTAGGTGGCGGGACGTGAGAGGGAAAGAGCCTCACGTCCCAGCCGCCGCGGGAGACGCCCTGGGCGTCGGGGGTCACGTGGTGGCCCCCGGCCACCGTAGGCGCGGGCCTGTGGACGGCGAGTCATGGGCTAGCTCGCCGTCTGGCCGTCTTATGACGACAGGCCGTGTCGACGGCGCGTTCGAGTTCCACGCGCGCCTCAAAGAGAAGTCTGTAACAATGTAGGGGTCCGCAAGGGCCGTTGCTTGCCAGGGCTGCGGGACTGTTCGAAAGAGATACCGCGGCCCTGGAACACAAATGGCAAAGAAGGAACATGGATGGGTTTTAGTCAGTAGAAGTCTGACACTCCCTTCTGCTCCGCCCAGAGAATGGAGATATAGGGATGAAAGTATGTATGGGAAACAATTCACTCTTTTAAGTACAAGGATATGAAAATTCAGATAAATGCTTTTGCAAAAAATAAAGAATTAAGTGATTCATCGATTTTGTTAAGTTATCTCGAAAATGTGTATAATGCAGGATGATTTTAAAATGGACATTACTTTTGAAATTTTTGTGCACCTCTTTTTATATGGTTTTAAGGGATTAAAAATTTTGTCATAGTCCGTAGGAATCTAATCTGAATATCAAAGTAGGTTTTGCCAGCGGGTTCGCTCGCAATGTGGTCATTAATTAACCCACGGGAACATTTTAATGTATGACCTGTGACAGTCGAGAATAATTTACGAAGATTGTCCCCCTACATCCATACTTAAAAACTTACTAACTTTACCTCTTGACAATATTAGTATAGAAAAACCAGCCAATTGCGTGTCGGGCCACACACAATGTAGGGATCCGTAGTTGCCCATCACAATATGCGAATTTGCCTCCAGACGACAATTTTAATGGTGATAATAAAAAACATACTTACATTTGCAATTGAAAAACTTGTGCTCCCATACATTATGTTTAGGAAAATATGTTATCCAAGTACATTTTATAAGTTAGTCGACTGTTACTCAACTTGTAAAGCCTACTTAGCTATGATAACTTTCCTTTTGATTTCGTTATATTTACTACCACCGTGAATTTTTTCACATACCCAAACACAACCGTTTAGCTGGTAGAGGGGGGGGGGGGACACTTGAGTCCAACAAAAATCAAAGCTTAATATTTCACAAACGAATCCCTTAATCGAAAAATGATTTGAACAAACTCGTAATCGTTTTTAGAGACCTATCCAATGCAATACCACACTATGGGGTACGCGAGAAAAATAAAATCCCCACTTTAGGTGTAGGTACAGGAGATACCCTAATAGAAAAACTTTTTTGCAAAAAATAAAACCGATACCATTAATATTTGCTATGCATTTCTTTTACATTGTCAACAAAAATAAACAAATCTAGTTGTACTGTACACATCTGCGTACACCCTCAGCGAATGCAGGAGTTAAGTTACGATATTGTGTAAACAATAAACATCTAAATACAGACTAAAAAGAACTAAAGTAATGATAAAAATAAGACTAAAAGTAAGAAAATATAAACATCTAAACAACGACGACAATAGGCCACTTAGGCGTCAAAGTATACCTCCGCATCGCTGTCATCTGGAAACGTGCCCAGAAGACTGGCAGCATTGCCACGCTGAATAGCAATGCTAATTCTTTGGCCAAAGAAAGAGCCAGCCCTCTGGTCACGCGAAGTGTCGAACAGTCGGCGAGAGACTTCCTTAAAAAGGAGACGCGCACTCGGTCCCCATGACCCTAACGTTTCGACCCCAAACGGCTCAAAACTGTAGTTACCAATAAGGTTACAGTATTTGCGCCGCTTGAGGATCTCAGCAGCCGCAGCAGCAGCGCATGCACAGCCCGCCGTGCTTGCAAGATGAGATGGCGCAAGGGTGTCGACACAGGTTGCGTCCCACACCAAAGGCCTACCCACCTTCCAAGGCACCAACGTCATGCCGTCTGGTCTCTTGCCATCGTCACGTACCAAGCCGTTTGGTTCTAAAACCGCTGGTACGCCGGCGCTGGCAAGGGCTCGACGAATAATGTCGTTAATGCTGGCGTGCCGTGCAATGCGACCTGCGCTCCTGTAGCAGGACAGGCCATGGTGTCCGAGGCTAAATATTTGCTAAACATCTAAACGATTGCAGAAATCACGGCAGCTTTTGCTGTCTATTATTGAAGAGTTCTTTTGTATATCTCTGAAGATCAGCATCAAATCTTCACCAAATGTAAATGGAACCACCGCCGAATAATACTCTTCCAAATAAAAAAAGAATCATTAAAATCGGTTCTCAATTGGCGAAAATATCGCTGAACATACACACAATGATGATTGCATAATGCCTACGATTATGTGTGCCAATACAATTTGGAGAATTCCCTTGATCTCTCCAGGATCGCAACATCAGAGCCTGACCTGATGACCATGGGAACACATGGGAAGTATACGGTTTCAAAGAATGCCCATAAAATTTGAGGGTTGCCCTTAATTTTCCTGGGACCCCATCATCAGATCCTGACTTATACCTTCCATCATCAGCTCAGCAACATAAGATGATGATGATTAGGCACAAATATCTGAATTGCGCTAGAAAGTACATAATTACAGGAAAAACATTGTATGTACCTGTAAAGTTCACGATCTCGGTAAAGGTCATGTTCACCGGCTTCTTTGGACTACACAAGTTCACTAATAATTCGTATGCCACTTAACCCATGAATGCTATTAGCGACGGTAATTCGGTCGGTTTTAGGTCTTCTTTTACTGCATTTACCAAGAAATACATGTCAAGCCTATCACAGTATCTCTGACAGCTACCGGTCTTCATGTCTAATTCACCAAATTTCACCATCCTCGTCGCAGATGTGGTATTGGGAAGAAACAAGTAGTTCGTTCGGTAGTCATTTATTGACTAAAGCGCTGCGGGTTGTCAGCAGTGTTCATATCGAAACACAACTTAAAAATACCTTATATTACAGACAAGAGCATGGATAAATGCTATTCCGTGCCGCGTGTAATGTCACTATGTTGGTGAAAGTAGATTGTGATAAGTATTATCATTATCATCAACCTGGCCTTTTCCCAACTAAGTTGGCCGCGCGAGCGTAGATTCAACATGAACTTGCACGGAGCGTATGCGCAGGTTAAATGTCACTGGCGCGAGTATTTATTTTTAGGAAGATACCGGTAAAGGATACGTGGCATTGTAAGAGTGCATATTTAAGAATTTTGTTAAAGTCAGGCTTCCAAACATCCCACGCGATGCATCGAGGGTTACGTAAATCACGTTAAAGTGAATCAAATGCGCAGAGTTTTATTTTATCACAATGCGCTAATGTTAAATGCAAATTAATCATTGTGTTTCTAAGTAAATGTATTTAAATTAATTCTATAGGTACTCCTTTTCAGTTTATAAAACTGTTGCACAAGTGCAGTAGTAGATAAGTCTAGGTTCTCTGGTCCTTCATTACAGTAGTTAGGATCCGCGATCTGCACCAAGTAAGTTGTAGCCGTTCATTTTGTATTTACAAAAAACATATCACAAAATTCTGTTCCACTTATTGAAATACTTTTTTGTTTTTTTTTCTGCTTCTGCGTTCATGCGAATGGGTTCAACACGAGTCCAATAATCGTGTTGAACCCATTCTGTCTTCTAGAAGACACAAAACAATAATACGTAATCACTAAAACTTAAATAAGAGCGAATTTCACCAAGAAAACTGAACGCAGTCAGCACATCTAAACCGCATTTTATTTGAGTCGCAGTGATAATACGACGTAACAATAACACGTAATTTAGATGCGATTATTCCCGATCACCCCCAACGGTTTGTCCCCCGCTGGTGGACAGTGACACGATTTAAAATAATAATTCTTAGGTAATGATTTCAATTGTTTCTTGTCAACTCTCTTCACTTTATCAGCCTGCTCCACTATGACGCCAACTCCTCAAGAGCTAGCTCAACCCCAACCGCACCCCGCGACTGAAGTCCGGGAGGCTGCACTGGCGCCAACGCCGGTCGCCGACGGCGAGAGGGTCGTGATCCCCGGCATGTCGGGGCTCTTCCCCTCCTCGCGCCACGTCAAGGACTTGTCGGACATTCTGTACAACGAGGTAAGAGTTTGAAGATTCGTAGCTAACCGTGGGGTACCTGCCTAACACACTCAGGAACCAGTTTTGTCAGTTCAACAATGTTTTTTGGGTTACGTTACGAATGGCGGGGTTAAAAATTATTTAAACAAGACTGGCTACGATTTTTTTCTAAATCCTCCTTTTTTTATCGTCTTGGAAATATAATGGATCCCATGTCCCGGAAAATCCTCGAACAGGCCTATTATGCTATTTATGACGCAGGTGAGATATATTGGTGTGGTGTGTGGTGGTTAATTTCGGGGATGTTGCTCCTAGCTAGCTTCACTATACAAATTTTTAACCCCTATTTCATCCGCTTAGGGGTTGAATTTTCCAAAATCCTTCATAAAAGCGAAGTAGCGAAAAGGGAAGTATCCCTGTCTGTCTGTGTTACCTTGTCACTCCTTAATGTTTGAACAGATTTCGATGTACACAGGTTGACCATGACCTGAGTAAGGAAACGAACATACAACCGGAAGAAGTTTCCTACATTTTATATCCCGGAAGTACATTCCCGTGGCATACTTCTCTAGCTCCGCGTGAGCGTAGTTTCTGGCAAGAGCTTGTATATTTATTTATTTATTTGGCTCACCAACAATTGAATACACTGCTTCAAACATATGAGATACATTCAATAGAGTCACAGACAAGTGTATCAACCTCTTACAGGTAAGCACATCATGCACTACTTATTTGTCGTTGGTACTCACCGCACACAACTATGGTTTTTAAATACATAATTAAAATCAAATTAAAATCAAATAAAATGAAAATCACAATCAGCATCAGAATTAAAATCAAAATCAAAATCGAAATCGAAATCGAAATCGAAATCGAAATCGAAATCGAAATCGAAATCGAAATCGAAATCGAAATCGAAATCGAAATCGAAATCGAAATCGAAATCGAAATCGAAATCGAAATCGAAATCGAAATCGAAATCGAAATCGAAATCGAAATCGAAATCGAAATCGAAATCGAAATCGAAATCGAAATCGAAATCGAAATCGAAATCGAAATCGAAATCGAAATCGAAATCGAAATCGAAATCGAAATCGAAATCGAAATCGAAATCGAAATCGAAATCGAAATCGAAATCGAAATCGAAATCGAAATCGAAATCGAAATCGAAATCGAAATCGAAATCGAAATCGAAATCGAAATCGAAATCGAAATCGAAATCGAAATCGAAATCGAAATCGAAATCGAAATCGAAATCGAAATCGAAATCGAAATCGAAAGCGAAAGCGAAATCGAAATCGAAATCGAAATCGAAATCAAATTAAATATTTGTGTATTTATGGCAACTAGGCCCAATTGTTAGTAACATTGTTCTTAAAAACTATAGTTAGTAAACAAAAAAAAAAAAAAAAACCAAAATTAATAGGTGTGGGGTCTTCTGACCAGTACCTCCACAGCGTGCGACAACCAAGGTGCGTCGTACTTCTCCATTAACATACTTAGGATGCTCTGTTAGAACTAGACCGCGCTCTTGTCAAGATGGAATTTGTTTTTTGCGCGTTATGGCGTAAAAATCATCAGTATGCGCAAACGCGAACATACCGGATGCACTACAATTATAATAGCGCGGCAGTCCCAACAGCATCCTGAACCAGTTGTTATATTGAATACGCAGGGCGTCTAGCGACCTCTTAGTGTGCCTTTCCCACAGGTCGCTCGTGTAGAATGATTGGCAATATGCTTAAAACAGCGTAATCTTAACCCCGATACCACAACGAGCGAACCTGTGTATCAGCATGTTGGCCCTGACTGCTAGTGCCCTGCGCTCTCGATCTATATCTTCATCGTCTTTGAGGTCTCCGGTTAAGAAGTGTCCCAGGTATTTAAATTTGACAACTCTTTTGAGTGGCATCCCGTTCAGCATTACTATTGGGTCGCTGTGTACACGTCTACCGGAGGCCTCATAAACCATGTATACACTTTTGTTTACATTGTAGAGAAGCCCATGACTAGTGGCGTATCGCTCACACACGTGTAACAACTCCCCGATCGAGCCGGCCGTCGGGCCCAGAAGCACCATGTCGTCTGCATAACTTAAGTTATTTACACAAACGTTGTCTATCCAGCATCCGACACGCATACTGCTGAGCCCGGCGACCAGCCCGTTTATGTACAGGTTGAAGAGCTTCGGGGAGGTCAAACCACCCTGCCTCACCCCGCACTCCAACCTGAATGTTTCGGACAGAGAACCTCCCCATCGAACACAATTAAGCTGATTAGTGTACCAATACTTAAAGATCTACAAGAGTTCGATTGCTATTCCCGTTTCCTTCAGCTTCTGCCATAGGACATCATAGGCCACAAGGTCAAACGCCCTGGAAAGGTCAAGGAAGCAGGCATAAATGGGGGTGTTTCTATCCGTGTAGTATCGGACAGTTTGCTTGAGGCCAAGAATTGCGCTTTCAGTGGATAGCTTGGGCCTAAACCCAAACTGTGCGTCATGTAACTGTAAAATATTACCTAATTCTTTATCTGTCTGTAGTTGGATGGATCAGAGATATCACCAGTTCTGCTTTTAACAATGGGGACCACCACTGTTTTCATCATGTTTGTTGGCAAGTACGAGTGACTGATACAGAGCGTGAAAAACATAGCCAGTAACCTCGGCAAATGCACACCTGCATGTTTCAGGTGCTCAATACTGAGGCTGTCATGTCCAGGTGACTTCCCTCTACACATTTTAATAATAACCTTAGTCACCTGCTTAGCAGTAAAACAAGAAAGAGACTTACCCTGGCAAGCCCCAGCAATGACACCCTCGTTTGATGGTCCCAGTGGTGAAGACACTACAAAACGATCCTTGAACATATTGGCTATATCTTCCGAAGCATCAAGGCCCCCGACACTCACAGGAAGGCCCGGCTTAAGGTTAAGCTTATTGGTTGATTCCCAAAACTGGGCAAAGTTTTTCGATGACCTTTGCGAAGCTAAAATGTCCATTTTAATTTGGTCTTGATTTTTCTGGCACCATTTAAGCCTGCTTCTAAACACTCTTTGGCTCTCGCGCATCTCAGCCCATACTCGACCGAACTGAGGTCTGCCGAGTTGTATCCAAACCTGATGCCTTATCCGAGCCTCCCTGTGAGCCTCGCGCACATGCTTGTTCCATCCAACCACACGACCTTTCATTCGTACCTCATTCTGCTCACAGGTATGAATAGCTGACTCCGATAACACAGACACAATATCACTATACAACTTGTCCAGTTCTTTTCTATGATCAGTGTTATTACACATTTTATCAGCACATGTTATAAATTGCTCGGGAAAGTCAATGTCTCTAAGTTTACTATTACACAGATCATGGTATCTTCTGATCTGACTGTTATTTCGCTCGCGCCATAATACTTTGTTAGGGGCTTTTTCTGGAGTTTGCTTGGCCTTTGGCACGATAGTGTCTAGATTGCACTCAACAGTCAATGGCAGGTGGTCCGACCAGAAAACACCATAGTCTATGCTTACACTATTAACAGATTGCCATGCCGCCTCAGTAACAATACAATGATCAAGCCACCGTCTGCTTCCGTTAATATCAGTGATATAGGTATAATTTTCAGTGTTAAAGAGCAAAAGTTACATAGTTCTTTCCAAAAAGGTTGATTAGGACGCGAGTTAAAATCACCTAGCATAAATATGGAATTTACCTCACTATTATTAACTATAACACTCATCTCACTTAAACAATCTGTGAATTCTGACATATTTTCTACATTATCTGTAGGCATGTACACACTAAATACTATAACAGATCGATCACACAAAGACGCTTTTATAGCCGTAAGTCTCACACTTTTGCACTGCACTAACGAAACCGACTGAAAAATGCCTTTCCTCCATAATAAAGCCACACCTCCGTACGGCCTTCCTATAAGAATATCCGCAGATGTGTCAACCGCAGACTTACCCGTGTACTCGAACTTCTCATCAATTGTTCCCAGCAATGGTATATCGTGAGGCAGCAACCACGTTTCTTGGAGCGCAACTATATCGGCGGTTTTACAGATACGTCTCACACTTTCAATAGAACGTTTAATGGACTTACAATTGAATGTTACCATACTGCATTGTATTAAAATTAAAATTTAAAATTTAAAAATAAAATTCAAAATCAAAATTCAAATTCAAATCAAAATCAAAATTTAAATTTAAATAAAAAAACAAAATCAAAATTAAAATCAAGAGACAAAAAAATAAAAATTAGTACTAAAATTATTTTACAAGTTTTTATAAATAATGCTTTTGAACCTACCAAGTGAGTGGCAGAGTGCACATCTACGAGATCACTGCAGCTATTTAATAGTTTACTAGCCGGGGGATAGGCAAATTAGCACCAAGTACGGTTCTGCGAAGAGGAGGACGCAAGGGGGTAACAGGAGCTCGTGGGCTTTTCGTGGGCACACGGAATTTGATCCTGCTCAATAATTGGGGACAGTCAATTTTATGTCGCAAAATTTTAAATAAAAATGACGTATCCAGTAAATCTCTCCTCTTCTGTAGGGATATCATTTTGAAATGCAATAGTCTCTCTTTATATGATATTTTCTTTTTTGTTATCCCGGAAGAGTATGCTAAATGCTACAGAAATCGTTTTTGAACCCTTTCCAATCTACTAAGATTGGAAAGGGTTCAAAAACGATTGCGTGGGTGGCATAGTGAGGTCTCCATACCGTGCTGCAATATTCTAACGAGCTACGGACCAGACTATTATAAAGCAGACTTTTAGTTTTTTTGGATCGAAAACAGGTAACATTTCTAATGACAAACCGAAGCATTCTTGAGGCTTTTTTAACTACATTGTCAACGTGGGGTATAAATGTTAACTGCTTATCGAACAGAACTCCCAAGTCTCTTATCTGCTCCACCTCCTG
Organism: Noctua fimbriata; assembly: GCA_905163415.1. NCBI lineage: Eukaryota > Metazoa > Arthropoda > Insecta > Lepidoptera > Noctuidae > Noctua > Noctua fimbriata. The sequence continues at coordinate 13,330,797 of LR990934.1, read as the reverse complement.
CACCAAGTTACCACTAATGTAATAATCAGATCGTGTTAATTTTGTTTTTCTAGTAAATTTCACGTGGTAGCACTTGTTAATATTTAAGCTCATACCATTTTCGTCACACCACTTCACTAACTTGTCAATATCTTTCTGTAGCAACTTAACATCAAGGTCTGATTCGATTACTCTGCAAAACTTTAAATCGTCAGCATACATGTAACACTCAGAGAATTTCAACTCATTGGCGAGGTCATTACTAAATAGGTTAAATAAAACTGGGCCAACATGTGATCCTTGTGGGACGCCAGATGTAACCTTGTGGGAGCTTGTTTGGTAGCCATTGAGGGCAACAAAGAAGGAACGACCGTCGAGATAAGAATTAAACCAATCAAGGAGGGAGCCAGTGATGCCGTAAGCAGCTAACTTATGAAGAAGTATATTATGACGGACGCGATCAAAGGCTCTGCTAAAATCGGTATATATCACGTCAACTTGTTTCCCAGAGTCAATGGCACTCGTTAGGGTCTCCATGAAAGTCACTAGGTTTGTGCACGTAGATCTTGAACTCACAAAGCCATGTTGGGTATTACTAAGGTAAAGCTTCAAATGAGACTGGATGTAAGGACAAATCAAGGATTCAAAAAGTTTGGCGAAGGTCGACAAAATTGAAATGGGTCTATAATTACCTACATAATTACGATCACTGCATTTATGAATAGGTACAACCTTTGCTACCTTCCAAAGCTTTGGGAATATGCCGGAGGCAAGTGATCGATTGAATATACGTGATAAAGGAGCCGCCAGAGGCGAAGCACACATGGAGACAAAATAAGGAGGGATTCCATCGGTCTAGCGCCTTTTCGGCGATCCAGAGATTTCAATTTAGTGAGCACGGCATCAATCTCAATCGTTGGCGTTGTCAAAGGTAAACTATAAGCTAACATGTCCTGCATGTACTCAGAGGAAGATGAATGATGAGTCACATTCTGTTGACTGTACATGGAAGAAAAGTGAGCAGCAAACATTTCTGAGATATTGATGCCATCCGAAGACGACGTGATGCCGTCAGTCATTGCTAAGGGATATGAACTAGTACCACCTCGCTATTCCTTGATTTATGCCCAGAATCGTTTCGGATCCTTGGTTATTACAGTTTCTAGGTCGCTAACATATTTATTGTAACAGGAAGCAGCCATAACCGAGCACCGTTTACTCAACAGCTTCAGTTCAAGCTCATCCATGGGGTTTTTATATATTTTGTATCGCTGGCGAATCTTTTGCTTTTCTCTCTAGGTTCTTATTAAATTTTTATCGAACCATGGAGGGTATGTCTTATTTTTACGGGTGGAAGGGGGATTTTGCATCTCTATAATATTTTTAATTTTATCGTAGAATATACTGAGCATATCATTCACATCGTGAGCCCCATCAAATAAAAGGTCTCAATCGATCTCATTAAAGTGCTTGAATATAATATCATAATTTAACTTGTAAAAATTTAGTCTTTTGTTACTATTATACGGAAGTCTTGTGTCTGTGTATGATTTTAAATTAATTTCAATTGGGGGATGCAAAGGGTCAATTATACTTAGGGGATTTAGAGCAGAACATACGATACCCGAAGTTAAGTTAGTCAACGCAAGGTCAAGTATGCGTCCTGTCTTATTTGTTATATTGTTAAGTTGAGATATTTGTTTATATGACTAAAATCAGTTAACAAGTGAACAATACCTGGTGCTATATAACCACTATCTAACTCACTTGCCAAGTTCCAATCAATATTACTTAAGTTAAAGTCACCAACTATACACGACGTCAAACCAGACTGTTCAAATATATTATTACAGGAGTCGAAGAAGTGTTCAAGGGTTGAACAAAGTAGAGGCGGAGGCAAATAAACTGCGCACACAGCTAGTTGACGAAAAGACTTTGTAATCGGGATGTCTATGATAACCCACAAATTTTCACAATTACTTTCCCATTGAGTCATCCGTTTTGAATTTATTCCCTTGAGTACGGCAATCAGAACACCTCCTCCATCTTTTTTCCTGTTATCCCTATCTCGCCTATAGACTACATATCTGCTATCAAATAGCTCTGAGCTCATAACAGAATCATTTAACCAAGTCTCGGTTAATATTATAACATTGTAGTTTTCGCAACAAACTTGACGATAAAAATTATGACATTTAGTGCGTAAGCCTCTAGTGTTTTGGTAATATATCTTTAAATCCGGAAATGCTAATGAATTATATTTACTGTTACATTGACAAACCAGTATGAAATTTAAAAAAAAAGAAAAACTATAAGACGAAAAAATACAAATTAAACCAGCTCATTCAAAGTGTCTTTATTCCTTATCAGAATGTGTTCTGATTCCTGTGTCTTCCGCATGAATATCCGACCGCCTCGTACCCAGACAAACTGATATCCGATTTCCTTGGCTTTGATACTAGCGGCCGCATGGAGTGCCTTATTGGTAGTGGAGAGATGTTCTGTAATGTAGATCGGGGATTTAGGTCCAGAGTATCCCAAGTGTGTTGTATTCAGTTTGTTGCATGGATTCGATTTATTAAATTTTATGGTGGCTGCGAGAAATCGGTCACGACTACGGGGGGAAGCAAGTTGTACTACCACGGCACGCGGTCGGGAATTGCTGGTATTTTGTTTAGCGACTCTTGTGCAATGCTTAATGTCGTGGTCTTGAATATTGCTCCCTACTACTTTAGACAAGTGTGACACAATCTCTATCAAATTTTCGTATTTCTTTTCCGGCAGGCACTGAATTTCTACATTGTCTGCACGGGTTTGCTGTTCCAGTTGATTCATGCGTGAAGTCAAATCGTTAATACACACTTTCATCTCAGAGTTCTCTCTTTGCAACTCTTTCATATTCTCCTTGGACGCTGTATATTCTTTTAAAAGATCTTCATACTGATGATTCATGAAAGCCATGGATTTTTCCATATTCTCCATTTGATCTTTTATTGGTTGCAACTGTTGATTCAGGGTTAGTTTCATGTTTTCTATGAACTTAGTTAACATCTCTGCCTGTTCCTTTTTAATTGCTTCCTGAATAAGTAGACGAATATCGTCGGGTGCTAACGCAATTTCAACAGGCGCCTGAGGTGGAGATCCTACGGCTTGCCTCTTATTGCCTCTGGTAGTTGAGATGTTACGCAAAGGCGTGTTATCGGATTTTCTAAGTTTCGGGCCAGAGTTTAGACATTCAGGACAATGCCACTTAGCAGGTATATTGTAGTCGTCAGCCAAAGACAGACATGTATAATGATATGCCTTAACACATTTTACGCATTTAGCGTATTTTTCGTTGTCAGCTGTTTGTTCACAACATCCCTATAACATTCCAGAACTTAGCGACTTAACAGGATTATCTGCCGTTATGATATGCCGACTTTTTTGTAGCAACGTAAATAAACGAATAAGAAATTATCACGTTACCTACGTTAAATCCTTGACTTGTAGGGCGCTCCGATGCTTTGCGCACGTACTCGGTCGTGAGAAAAAGGTGATAAGCGCCGTGCGTAGCTCGTCACTTACGCGTTACGTTAAGTCACTTCTCACTTATTGTTAGACGCGGTAGATTGTAACTTGATGCAAATTGTATTTACAAATTCTGCAGTATTTGAGCACTTCACCAAATTAGTTCACAATGCAATGGTCCACTTATAACTGTAACTATTTACTTCCAACCACGGATAAGAGTTTAAGCGTCTTTAGACAATTTATAACAATATAAAACAGAGAGCGAGTAGTACCGTGACACCGTTTTTATTAAAATTTCTAAAATAATAATAAGGTTACCCTTAAAATGTTTTTTAAATCTGTACATATAAAATTCAAAGTCAGTCAATCAGTCAATCAGTCCAAACCACTGGTCCCCTCCAATTTTCATGTGTCTAGACACAAGAAAATTGGAGGGTGTATTCTTTGTGAAGAGTAGGTATCCACTAAGAAAGGATTTTTCGAAATTCCAGCCATAAGGGGGTGAAATGGGGGGTTGAATTTCCTGTGAATCTTTATGTTCTCTGGGTCGATTGACTCGAAAATTGGTGTACACACTTTTCAATTAATTTTATGAGACATGTCTATCACAGTTTTTCAAAAATCATAGCCGAAAAATATAAATATATAAGTAGGTAGGATTTTTCTGAGGTAAACGTGTCTGTAAATATAATTTTATGTGAAATCTCGATTTTCGCGTTGGGTCTTGATACGCGACATTGATCTATAGGAGGATGTAAAGGACAGCGCTCCACAGACTGATGGAGTGAATTCAGTATATCATACTAAGACGACCGGTACAAGAAATTATTTCAGGAATTTTATTGGAATCCAATAAATTTGGTTTGTTTTATTTCTTCATAGGCAATGTATCGTTACCGTGGCGTGAACGACTGAGCGGATCTGGATGAAAGGACATCATTCTACACGTACGAAAAGCTAAAAGTGCTAGAAAAAAATACGATTTTCTAATGGGAAACAAGATTTTTTACTATTACAACGAGTGTCTACCATTAACATTTCCGCTGCTATTTAAGTTCGAAAATAATAAATTTAAAAATTATAGTTTTATTGAGACTGTTTTCAATTGAAAATAATATCCTAACATTTTTGCCGCCAATTTTGAATTTAGAACTGTTCAATATTCAAATTTGTTGGAATTTTGAATAAAAAAGTTGAAGGAATTAGGATTAATGCAATTGTTTAGTCACAGTGTTGTTTTGAATCTGTCAGCTCACGTACGAAAATGAATTTTACTAAGGAAAATGTTCAGGCTTCATCCACATAACGAAACCATGTAACTCAATTATAAAAAAAATTAAAACGTAAGTACGAAAGGGACCTACTAGTAAAATCAGTTGGTAATCATAGGCTTCTCTGGAAAAATACAAAGAACTAATAAAATTAAAGTTCGTAACACCGAATCTGTGACCGAATTGCTAAATATTAGGACAACGTCACTAGAATCAGTAAATGTTGTCAATAATCACTTTGCCAACGTTTATAAGCAGTTAGTTCAGCAAATAGTGCCAAGTACTAATAATAAACAAGCTGTCCACCAAGCTGCACAGAGTAATACTTTTGTACTCTTAGACACTGATCCTTACGAAGTAGATCAAATATTAAGGGGCTTAAAATCTCTACGGAGGATGCGTTTTCAGCTCTAAGGTAACTGAACACTGATGCTGGCAATAAATGCTTAGCGGTCTTTCTAGACCTTAAAAAAGCATTTGACACCGTCTCTGTCCCTAACCTTGTGAACAAATTCGAAAATGCTGGAGTGAAAGATAATCCTCTAAAATTATTCAAGGACTAGCATTACTACATTTGTATCAGAAAATACAGCACGCCGAGTCCCAGAAACAGTACCACTATGATCATCCGTATGGTGATGGTGGAAATATGAAATTTCACCTCCTCCAGATGCGTATTATTAGTTCCTCCGGCTACGTTTTGCATCACCACGGTCTCTTCTTTAGTCTGCGTACTTCCCATTTTTAATAAACTCGAAATTTTTGTACCGAATTCGACTTGTCACAGCCGCTAGCTAATAAAATATTGTAATCCATCTTAGCTCGGCTTTATTTAGTCCAATTGTTTAAGACTTACAGCCCTTATACGGCACAGCGGCGTCGGTAACGCAATCGCGTGGCGATGTCCGCTGGCAGGGTCACCATGTAAGGTCGAAGGTATTTGTGGAGAGAAATGATACACGCGACTGCCCAAGTAATACTCTCCTTTATTGTAGGTTACACATGATTATATAGGATAACATACATTGACGTCACTACATACACACTACATCACCTTGTACCCCTCCCTGTCCCCTAGCTTTTAAAGTCGGGACAGGGCTGGAGGTTAGTTCTCTTAGTCGGTGGAAAGATGACCAGTTTGGAAACGAGTCTTACAAGGCCGTGCGGATGGTGGCGCGCGGCCTCTCCCCCTTCGGGGGGAGCCAACATTAATACTAATATGTACAAAAATTTGAAAACACGAAAATTTTATCAGCCTGAGGTAATTTACGAAAAGTCACATGTGGTGCCGTAACCAGGATTCTCGTCATTAAATGTACTGATTCACGTCATTGCAACGAGAAAGAACAACTTATAGGTTACTACAATAAAACACAACGTAATTTTATGGTTCTCAGAAAATGTAAGAGACAGCTAGAATTTCAACGGCTAAAATATCATAATTCTAATTAGAAAACGGTTTGATTGAGGTGTTCGAATTCTTCAAACACTGGTAGTGGGTTCAATTCCCGCATGATTTATCAGTTGATATTTTTGTACTCCATAGCATACGCACGACGCAATAGTTGATAAGTAATTAGATTCTTGTGTCACGGCTTGTGGGTTTTAGTTCCGATGCTAATAAAAGTGGGTTCGATTCCCGTGTACTAAGTGTGGAGCCATACCTGCTTTTAAGTGGGTAACAGTTCAAAAGGTTGTTGCTTTTGTTCCAGTGCGACTTTAATGATGGGTTCGATTCTCTGTTGATGGAGGTTTAGTGTCCGATAGTAGCCTTACAGATTTTATACATGTTTGCAATTGCGTGATTTGTATTGGTACGCCCTCAACTATGGGCCAACTCTATATTATTATTGCTTAAATACCAAGAAGCATCAATCTTACAAAAAGGCAATCATAAATGGATTGCCTTTTTGTAAGATTAGAGTTAAATTAAACTATTATCGTAGGAAGTTAACCTAAAACTTTCCGACTCTGTAGCGTATGTCATATAATTGGACAAATACTCGTGTGGACTTATTTCGAATTCCAGGATATTTCATCCTCGCTTGGCTGTCACTACGCTTTGTCTAAACCTTTGGGTTGTGAGTTGCGGTCGGATCAAAGCTTCACCAAATTCAGCTGACGTCGGATGACTTCAACGGCAGCCGTAGCGTGGCTCCAGTGACGAAGCTAAGTTCTACTTTTATTAGACACGATAGTTACCCGTTGTCGCGCAGTATAATTCTGTTATCTTAACGTTATGTATTTTATATTGTCTTGAGCTATAGGAGTTTAAGTTTAAGTTTACTCCTATAACATACATATGTATGTATGTTATAGGAGTTTATAAACCTACCTAAACAGTTCCAATATTGGAAGCTGTCAGGTATTATTCTTGCCAATATTTTAATATCCAAGTCAGGAGATTACAACACTGTGCCCCAATAAGCCACTAATTGTTTCGACAAATTACTAGGGTCTACATTTCAACGTGAAGGCTAAACTCAAGATTCTTATTGGGTCAATGACGGTGCACAACGTGTATTGTGTTTTTAATGTTAGGTAGGCTACTATTTTTATATAAATGGCAAATGGCAGTTATTTCAAACTACATAACTTCATTTCTTAATACAACTTTCCGACTACTTGAATTTCAGAACTGCCTTTTCCTCTTAGAATCGGAGGGGTGTGACTAATTGGAATAAAGTCTAATATGTCTATGTGCGGACTATTTCAGCTACTCCTACAACTACGAGCAACTCAACTGACTAAGCTGACTCAGCGTTGAGGTACACTGGGGAAGGCCTCTATCCAGCGGCACCTGTATTAGCACAAATACTCTTATAAGAAACTCTGGTATGTAAAACTAAATTATAAGCATGTACAGGTCTTCTGCAATTACCTGAAACGTGGTAATTGACAAAAGTATTTTGAGGGAGAATAATTATTTTAAATAGAGGAATTATGTATCGATTAAAAGATACTTCTGCGAAACTAAGCAAAATTATAGTAGACGATGTATCATGATGCATGATGATGCATAATTGTTCCAATTATAATAATCTGTTTATGTGAACATGGCAGAGAGTACTGTCATGAAACGGTACAGTTTATCATATTGTGAAAACTCATCCGCTGTACTGCGTCACGCGACAGATTTTCAGAGGGGGGAAAGTGACTGTCTGTCACGTACTCCTAATTATTATAAATATTTTAGACTTGATTGTTATTTCAAATCATCACACGGTATGGGCCACTTACAAACACATTAAACTCCTATTTTAGGGCTTGACAGGTTGACTAGTTACCGTAATTAATAACGAAGTGTCCTTTCTTCCTTTGAATTGTAAAACAATATTGCATCACTTGGAAACGCATAAATTCTTTACTTAATGGGAAAGGCACTAGAGATAAATGCTAACTGACAGGCCGAATGTAATAATTCAACAAATTCTTAAGAAAAGATAAAAATATCTAATTTCTAAACGCATTTCTGAATACTAGTGCAACATCTGGTTGCAATTTACTCCGGTATTGGGCGCCCAAATGGCCCTTAAAACAATTGACACGGTGGTACAAAAACAGTACTACTAAGTACTAGACCAAAAACGCTGCCTAAGAGCAATGTTTAAATTAAAAGTTACAGACAGCTGCAAAACTTTTTTCATTGATAATAAACTATTTACTTTTCCCTGTCTTTACATATTAGAGCTTTCCATTTTTGTTCTGATAGTGTTAAATACTTGGGTGTGCATATAGACGATGGACTAAAATGGGACAAACAACTCGATACACTAACTACTCGAACGCTTCGTCTTATTCACATCTTCAAATCTCTCCGAAAATTCGACAGTATTGACATTCTCAAAATGATGTATTATACATTATGCCAATCGATTATTGGCTACTGTATAACTGTATGGGGTGGAGCAACGAAGACTCATCTTCTCCGCGCAGAAAGGTCGCAAAGGGCTGTACTTAAAGTTATGCTAAGGAAACCCTACAGATACCCTACAACGCATCTTTACGCTGATTGCAAAGTACTGACGGACCGGCAGCTCTTTATTCTCCAATCTGTCCTAAGGATACATGCCCGTTTACCTCCATCTGATCCAAGAAAGCGTACATATGTTCCCCCAGGTATACAGTTCAACACCTCATTTGCAAGGAGTCAATTCTATGTCTTAAGCCAGCAAGTTTTTAAAAAATACAGAAAGAACTAAACATAATAAATAGACCTAAATAAATTTAATGTCAAGTCAAAAACCTCGAATTAGCTCACATGGCAGCATTATATCAAAACAGAATCTTTACTATGTTACATCGCTTGACATCATAGTAGTGCAACATAAAAGTAATAGTAACTTATTCCCTGCTGTAAAGGACACAACAAACTGAAATACAACAATCAGGTCTCAGTATATATATAAGTTATGTACCGGTGCTCACAATAATCCTTATTAAAAAAAAGTGTTTTAGGTATGGCGCCTATAATCTATAATAAGATTCCAAATAGTATCAAGGAGCAGCATTTGAGTATTAAAAAAAACATCTTTCATCTTTATTAATACAAAAATGTTATTATTCTGTATCAGATTTCCTAACAGATAAAACATAGTTGTATTATTATTTGTTACTTTATTTTAATTTTGATTTTTTGTAAGAAAATAATTTGTTGAGTGATGTGTGTGTGATGTGTTTGTGATTTGTTAATTTGTTGCTTTTAAATTGAAGTTGTATAATTATCTAGTATTTAAAAATTTTTATTCCAAATGGTAGAATGTACCAGGAACAAATACTACTGTAACAACTCATGTATGTACCTACATTCAATGCAAATAATTTCTATTCTATTCTATTCTAACACACCCGAGTATTGACGAATGTTGACTTTTATCTGACTCACCACAGATCCGTAATATTCGTATTCCAATTGGAATAAACTATACTAGTATTTTGGAATCAAATAAATTAACGTAACGAATAAATAAATAAATTCTTAAGCGCAAGCGGAACGTTTCCTTTACCAAACATTTCATTATACAGGGTGATTGGAAGATGGGTGCAAAGCTTTAAGGATAAGATAGTACAGACAATTTAGAACCATTTAAGCCATGGTTGTCTTAGACGAAGTCTTACCAAATATTTTTAACCAAATTTTTAAGTTTTTTTTCGGAAATTCTCAAAATTATGGCCAAATTGAATGATAAATGAATTCATTTTTTATTTATTTAATTAAAGTAATGTGTAAGCAATCAAGCAAAACATGTTTTAGGCTTCTGTGTCATTAGACATTTTTTTTACAGACATTTAAAGATAAGAAAAAATAAAAAAATTGTACAATACGTCTTTTAAACCTTATTCAAAAAAAAAACGGAGGGTGCTTTTTTTGTTCAAACCTTTTTGAAGACATGCTTGATAATCGCTCTTTCTTTTGAGGTATCATTTATGCGGATATCTTACAAATTATTGAAATTAGGGCCTACAAACCAATTTGAGGGAGAATGTTTTTTATTTTAGGCAGACTAATTAAAACAACATTTGAATTAAAATTATTTATTTTTCATGTTCAAAATGACGGCCGTGATTCCTAATACAAGCACGGCCCCGTCTTCTAACTTCTGTAGTCGTTATTTTCAACATCATCTCCTGCTTCATTGTCTCAAACGCTGAATTTATTCTTTGTATCAATTCTTCTCTAGTGTTAATTTCTTTGTTGTTATACACCAGTTCCTTGGCCCGGCCCCACACGAAAAAGTCCAACGGGGTCAGATCTGGGGAGCGAGCGGGCCAAGGGATGGGTCCATCCCTGCCGATCCAGCTATCAGGAAAGCAATTGTTGAGGTGTTCCCTTACATTTAAAGTCCAATGCGCTGGACAGCCGTCTTGCTGAAAGATGACTGTTCGGTCTCTTTCGAAGATCGGGACACCTGATTCCTCTACCAGCAGTGGTAAATCAATTTGCAGAAATTGCAAATAATTTTCGCCATTCAATGGATCAGGCAAAAAGTGGGGCCCAATCAATGTTCTGCCAATTATTCCAGCCCATACATTCACAGAGAATTTCATCTGAAATGACACCTGCTTCTTAAAATGTGGATTGTTGTCTACGTCGGCCCATTCATGGATGTTGTGAAAGTTTGTAATACCTTCCCTTGAAAATTTACTTTCATCCGTCCACAAGATTGATTTCAGAAACCACGCATCTTCGATGTCTCTGTTGAGGAGGAAACGGCAGAACTGAATTCTTCTTTGAGGATCTTGCTCTACTAGACCTTGCACACTCCTGCCATGGAACGGATACTTATCATTTTGGTGCATTGTATGCCACACCTTCCATTGAGAAATGTTTAAATTTCGAGCTACTGCTCTAGTACTGGTAGTAGGATCCGCTTGAAATGCTGCTAAAATGTCTTCGTCGACGGCAGTTTCGTGTCTGCCCGGGTTGACTCCAGGTTCCACGCGGTGAAACCCATCTTGGGCAAGACGACGAAACGTGTTGTAAAACACTCGGACATTCGGTATCCTGCGATTCGGATAGCGCTCTTGATACATCCGTCGCGCCAAAGATCCATTGCCGTCTGCTCTACCGTACATAAATACGATATCCGCATATTCTTGATTGGAAAAAGTAGCCATAGTCACTTAACAATTAAGAAAAACGGCGTAGGAGCGCACTAAACGTCAACTCAACACAATTAAGTCAAAAATCAACACGTGCAGGAGCGCGAGGCTACGACTGGACACGGTGAAACAAAAAAGTTCAAAACTAACGCAAACAACACGTGCAGGAACGCAAAGGGCTACAACTGAACACGGTAAATTGTGAATCAACACGACAACGTCCACTCACAAGGGCAGTAGTTTGACTAATAAGTAAAAGATGTAACGGCTTCATCACAGACCGACTGACCCTGACTAAAGAAAAACGACTTTGTTGCCTCAGTAACTAAGACCATTTTGCTGTAAAAACCAACTCTTTATCGCTTTTTGCTATTCATTGGGCGTTCTACCTGGAAATGCCGTCGCACCGCGCTCGGTGGCCATTGTTTAGAGAATCCCCTCAATGGGTTCCCCTCAATTGGTTCCTGCATGTGCCAAAAATTCTTAGAATTGAACAATGTTATCATTTCGAGCACATAAAGTATTCTTTTAAGCAAAAATTTTGTGTTTTGTTAGACTGCCTAAAATTTAAAATTTCTCCCTCGATTTGGTTTATAGGTCCTAATTTCAATAATTTGTAAGATATCCGCATAAATGATACCTCAAAAGAAAGAACGATTATCAAGAATGTCTTCAAAAAGGTTTGAACAAAAAAAGCACCCTCCGTTTTTTTTTTAAATAAGGTTTAAAAGACGTATTGTACAATTTTTTTATTTTTTCTGAGCTTTAAATATCTGTAAAAAAAATGTCTAATGACACAGAAGCCTAAAATATGTTTTGCTTGGTTGCTTACACATTACTTTAATTAAATAAATAAAAAATGAATTCATTTATCATTCAATTTGGCCATAATTATGCAGTTTACATTAAATTTTGAGAATTTCCGAAAAAAAACTTAAAAATTTGTTTAAAAAAATTTGGTAAGACTTCGTCTAAGACAACCATGGCTTAAATGGTCCTAAATTGTCTATACTATCTTCACCTTAAAGCTTTGCACCCATCTTCCAATCACCCTGTATATCATATATTTGCGCCCTCTTGTCTTATTAGCTTCATACTTTATTATTGATTTAGTTTTATAAGATTTGATATTATTAATTTATATGTTTTAACTGTGAATTCGCAATACTAACTTCACCTTGTACCCCTGCCTGTCCCCTAGCTTCTAAAGTCGGGACAGGGCTGGAGTTCAGTTCTCTTAGTCGGTGGAAAGATGACCAGTTTGGAGACGAGTCTTACAAGGCCGTGCGGATGGTGGTGCGCGGCCTCTCCCCCTTCGGGAGGAGCCGACATTAATACTAATATGTACATGTACAATTAGGGAAAACGAAAATTTTATCAGCCTAGGGTAATTTACGAACAGTCACATCAGCCAGAAGTGAGGATGAGGAACACCCTGTGGTTTTAGTCAGTAGGAGTCTGATAGACCCCTCCGCCTACCCCACAGCGAAAAACATCCATTGAAGATTCCCAAAATTAAAAAAGGCTAGGTTAGCTGTAGGTTAGGTTGGGGTGCGTTGTCAGAATTCCTCCTCGTGTGGCTGCCGGTCCTCTCGATACGTCTGGAGAGAACAACAGCTGCTGGGCTGGTGCACCCTGGGCGTGACAGTATCCTTCCCCGAGAAATGGGAAGAGATTCTTATTCTTCGAGGAATGTTACTGTCCGTGGCTAATATTCTGACGTGGGAGGGGGTCCAATTTGGACCGCGCTGTTCCGCGTGACCCTCTGAAAAGTAGAGGGCACAGCGGAAGAGCATGAGCGGGGTCAGTGTGCACTCACCTTGCCTCCGAGCAGACCACCGCCAGGGTACCAGCCGACCCTCTGGCTGGTTATAAATGTAAAATGTTTATCGGGTAATACGATACCCTTTGGTAAGACTGCTTGTCAGACCTCCTAGCTTCTGACTACTCGTAACGACTGTCAAAGATCAACAAATGGCAGCCGGGACCAACGGGTTAGCGTGCTTTTTGAGCCACAGAGGGAACTCGCTTTGTAATATCACCCATTCAGGGACCTACCTCAGCAAGCACCATTTAACCTTCGAGATCGACCCGTGCAGCTGTTAATATTTAGCCATGAGCCCCTTATTAACGCCCTCATTATAATACAGGAACTAAAATGGCTAACTAATAGAAATAAATAACAAACTATCGAATAAAGCCAATGAAGGAAGCAATTATGCAGTCGGTTTATAATTCCTATTGTTTTAATACAACTAAGCAATACTGTTATTTTGCAAAAATATTGGTATGGGAACCCAGAGGGTTTTAAACAAACTAGGAGGCAAACATACTAGGAGGGATCAAAAAGTAGTGAGAACGACATACTCCTTGGTAAGACAAAATAAATAAATACATAGCTCAGATACATATTTGTAATATTAATAAAGAAAAAAATCTTCGATTCTCTTTTCCTTTTGTTTCTGAATGTAGTCATTTGTTTGCTTCGTGTCAGAAAGTGTTCGCAAAAATGGAGAAAAACGAAATGCGTGCCGTTATTAAATACCTCTGTTTAAAAAAGTTAACGACGCAAGAGATTCATTGCGATTTGGAGGCAACATTAGTAGAGTCTGTTCCGCCGTATTCCACTGTCGCAAGGTGGGCTTCTCAATTTCGAGTAGGGAGAACGAGCACGGAAGACGAACATCGTTGCGGCCGTCCATCGACGTCATTCACCCAATAAAATGATGCGAAAGTCGAGAAAATTGTATTGAGCGATCAAAGAGTTACCATCCGATACTTAATTCAAGAAACGGGCATTTCAAATGGAAGTATTCAATCCATATTGAAACAATCTTTGAATATGAGAAAAGTCTCCGCAAGATGGGTGCCGAGAATGTTAACCGACAGTCAGAAACAAAATCGACTTGACATTTCGAAGATATTGTTGGACAAGTTTCAAGGAAATTCTGAAAACTTTTTGTCTCGTTTCGTAACAATGGACGAAACATGGGTCCATCATTGTGATCCCGAGACAAAACAGCATCATCACCGACCCCGAAGAAATTTCGTGTCGTGGATTCGGCTGGCAAGGTTATGGCCTCAATATGATTGACCACCTCCCTTATTCACCAGATCTGGCGGCTAGCGATTTTTATCTGTTCCCCAAGTTGAAAAAATACTTAATGGGAAACAGGTACGAAGTCGATAACGAGGTGATGGATGCCGTGGAGAGTTTTTTGCAGGACCAAGACAAAACTTTTTTATTAAAGCGATTGAAGCCTTGGAAAAGCGCTGTACTCAGTATGTAGAGAGACTCGGAAACTATGTAGAAAAATAAATTATTAAGTTATCAATAGTCATTATATTCTATCTCATTCTTACTACTTTTTGATCCCTCCTCGTACTCAGCATGAAAACTTGATACCATTAGCATTAAAAAGCTAATCTGACGCTGGCGCGGTACCATCCTAAGACTTTGAGAGGGGGGTCACACAGGTTACACCATATCTACCTGTCGTTTCGGGCGACGCAGATATTCTCGGGGCATGGTTGCTTAGGGAAGTACCTGTTTCGCATAAACAGCGAGCCGGACGCTCTTTGTCATCATTGCGGCCACTGTCTGGAGGGCACGGCGCGGCATAAGCTGGCAGAGTGTGCCGCATGGGAGTGGGCCGTGCCCTAGTAACAGAAATCGGAACCGACACCAAAGGTATTTTTTTCGACTTTTATAGAAAAGCCTATCAATTGACAAAAGTCAGGATTCAAGAGCGAGCTTGTAAAATTTATATATAAATATTAATCATTTATTTCAGACATGGTCCATATAAAAATTACAAAATTAAAATCACATTAAATACATGTACATTAAAATTAAATAAAAGAATCGAGCATAACTCGAGTGATAATTTAATAGAATTTACTACATGTTTGAGTGAGATTATTGCGATTACTGAAAATAGTGATACAGAGACGGTGTGCATATTAGGAGACTTTAACGCTCACCCGGGTGAACGATTTGCAAGTGAACTGTTAACAGTGTGTACAGAGCAATCGTGGTCGTGTGTGGACATGGAGTTGTTACCGAATGATACTTATACATTTAAAAGCACAGCTAACGGTGCGCTGCGGTGGTTAGATCATTGTGTGGTGAGTAGTGCAGCGAGACAATTAGTAATGAAAGCAGCTGTTTTTTATGATGTTTACTCGTCAGACCACATTCCTTTGGTTATTGAGTGTAACATAAATTTAATAATACCTAAGTTAGTGAGCAAAACCCGCTTTTGTAACAAGGTCATTTGGGGTGAAAGAAATGCTAAACAAATTGATGAATATACAAACTTTTGTCATTCAAAATTAAAATTAGTAGTTTTTCCTACGGAATTTCGGTATTTTTCGCATGGAATGTGCTCTGATACTAGCCACCGCAGTCTGTTAGATGAGATGTACGAAACAGTTATAAGTATTTTGAAAGAAGGCGCTGATATTTCATATATAGGTTCTGATAACCGTTGTACTAGAAAATATGTGACTGGTTGGAACGTGCATGTACGTGACACTCACAGGGAGGCTCGCATGAATTATCAGACGTGGTTACTGCATAAAAAACCCACATCGGGGTGCATACATACAAATATGTGTAAATCCAGGAAGGTTTTTAAAGATAAGCTAAAATATTGTCAGGATAATGAGCAGCAAATAAAAATGGATATTATAGCTAAGAATCAGACTGACAAGCAATTTGGTGCTTTTTGGAAGGCAACAAATAAATTGAATCCACGGTCTGGTTCTCCTGTGAGCGTGGCGGGCGTGCATGAGCCAACAGAAATAGCTAACTTATTTAAGCAGCACTTTAAGGTTGAGTCACCACTTGTTGGAACGACACAGGTTGTCGATGCTGAGGCTGTTTCTGGTGACATTGACGTTCATTTTACTCCTAAGGAAGTTGCATCGGTGGTAAAATCAATGAAAAGAGGTAAGTCATCAGGTCACGATGGCCTCAGTATCGAACATCTGAAATACTCCGAGGTGCACCTGCCACGTATACTTGCCATGTTTTTTAATTTGTGTATCAGTCATTGTTATTTACCTAATAGCTTCATGTTTACAGTTGTGGTAGCTGTTATTAAAAATAAAACTGGGAATGCCTCTGACGCTTTAAATTACATGCCTATATCCTTGGCAACTGTTTCAGCCAAGGTGCTGGACAGTCTGCTTGACGCATAATTGGCTAAGAATATAAAACTGCATGACGCTCAGTTTGTCTTTAGGCCGGGGCTGTCCACTGAAAGCGCTATATTGTGTCTTAAGCAGACTGTGCAGTACTAAAAGGATAGAAAAACGCCTGTCTTTGCCTGTTTTTTGGACCTATCGAGGGCATTCGATCTTGTCAGTTATGAAGTCATGTGGAATAAATTGCTATCTGAAACTTCTGTTCCAGCTGAAGTTATATCAATATTCAAGTATTGGTATAGCAATCAAAGCAATTGTGTAAGGTGGAACGGTTCCTTCTCGAGTGTGTATCGGTTGGAATGTGGGGTGAGGCAGGGCGGGTTGAGCTCCCCTCGCTTGTTCAACTTGTACATTAACCGGCTGATTGTTGAGCTCAGCAGCACCAAGGTCGGATGTCATATTGACGGAGTGTGTACCAATAATATTAGTTACGCTGATGACATGGTGTTGCTGAGTCCATCAATCAGCGCTATGAGAAAGCTAATGTCAATATGTGAGTCATATGCGGTGGCCCATGGGCTCAAATATAATGTTGGGAGGAGTGAACTAATGCTCTTTAAAGCCCGAGGTTTTTCTTACCCAGTATTTCCCAACGTATCTCTGTGTGGCACTCCTCTGTGTAGGGTGTCTAAATTTAAATATTTGGGTCACTGGGTAACCGATGATTTAAATGATAATGTGGACATAGAAAGGAAACGCAGGTCGCTGGCTGTCCGTTGTAACATGCTGGCTCGCAGGTTTGCACGGTGTACGAATTCAGTTAAAATCACGCTTTTTAAAGCATATTGCCAATCTTTCTACACCTGCAGCCTGTGGGCCGGTTATTCGCAGCGGGCATACAGCGACCTGCGTGTCCAATATAATAATAATAATAATAAGGTTTTTTTTTCTCTGTTTCAGGTGCTTGAGCCAGCTGTCAACGTGTCGGCACAACGACTATCGGATCAGGTGCGAGTCATCCAGCGTAATCGTATGTTGGATGACACCGTACTTGATCGCTTGCGGACTGAAATGCAGAG
The DNA here is from genome assembly GCA_905163415.1 of Noctua fimbriata. NCBI lineage: Eukaryota > Metazoa > Arthropoda > Insecta > Lepidoptera > Noctuidae > Noctua > Noctua fimbriata. The sequence goes on along the minus strand of LR990934.1, from coordinate 13,313,201 downwards.
TAGCCATGTCATCGCCACGCCGCCGCCGCAGGCTGTGGTTCCACCACAGTCTACAATAATACCAAATCGCGATAACGACGTGAGTAATGACATAGTTACTAATGTAAGTACCCAGTGCAATGAGGAAATGAGGAGTGCTTTGGAGGGTGCGATTCGAGAATATCGGTTCATGCAACCCGACCTTAGACCACGCGTACCTCGTTTGCCCATGCATAACAAAAATAGGGCGCTGGTGGCTGTTCTGGATTCGCAGTTGTCAAACTATTTTGACAACTGTGAAGACCTCACCGATGCTCACTCAATCCTGTATTGTGCGGCTGTAGCGGCATGTCGTGTAGCTCATGTCAAATTTTATGATGACAGAGCTACACGACCTAAACCAGTCGTGCCGCCATGGCAGTACAGGATTGAACGACGTATTGGTGGGGCCAGAGCACTCATCGGCAAACTGATCTGCTTCAGGGAGGGCAATACTCGCCCTAGAGTGATGCGTTTTGTGAGGCGGGCATTCTCGGGGACTGATATCAGTCCTCGAGACTACATGTCCCGTATCACAGAGCGCATCGACTTCCTGAAGCAGAAAGTGTATGCATGGGCAAGCCGTATTCGTAGGTATAAGCGACGGGTGGACCGATACACTCAGAATCGCACTTTCCAAAGAGATGAAAGGTGGGTATATAGGGCTTGGGAGCGACCGGACCAAGGTGTGGCTGACACGCGCATACCGGATGATGATGCCATGTGTTCGTTCTGGCGCAGCATCTGGTCGGTGCCTGTTAGCCATACCGAGGGTGAATGGACTCGGGAGGTTGAGCGAGCGTGCGATCTAGTGCCAGAAATGGGGGCAATCACTATCAGCCCCCAAGACGTAGTTCGTGCAGTCCGTCCGTTGCCTAACTGGAAATCTCCAGGGCCGGATGGGCTGCACAACTTTTGGATTAAATGGTTCACAAGATCGCACGCTCGCCTGGCGATCCTGTTCCAGTCAGCCTTAGAGTCAGGGTCGCTACCAGAGTTCCTGACAACAGGTATAACCCACCTGCTCCATAAATCGGGTAGTACTGCGGAACCCAAAAATTATAGACCGATTACCTGTCTTCCGACGGTCTATAAAGTTCTTACATCCATTTTGAGAGCTAAAATTAACAAACACATTGATGACAATTCTATCATGTCCGCTTCTCAAAATGGATGTAGGAACGGGTCCCGCGGTACTAAGGAGCTACTCCTCATTGATATGGCCATTAGTCAACAGGTTCGCCGTTCCCGAAGCGATCTGTCGACATGTTGGATAGACTATAAGAAGGCCTATGACTCGGTGCCACATACATGGCTCATGAGGGTGCTAGAGTTGTATAAAGTTGATGCAACTCTGCGCACCTTCCTGATGTCATGTATGGGGCAATGGAGGACAGTCCTTCGCTATCCAGGATGTCGGCAAATCCAGAGGAATAGCGAGCCGATAAGGATAGAGCGAGGTATATTTCAGGGCGATAGTTTGAGTCCACTTTGGTTCTGCTTAGCCTTGAATCCTCTTAGCACGCTGCTGGAGGATTCAGGTCTAGGCTATCGGTTGAGGAGAGGTGGTCAAGTTATATCTCACCTCCTTTACATGGATGACCTGAAACTCTTTGCCCCCAACGATTTGCAACTGATGGAGCTACTGAAGGTAACTGAAACTTTCAGTAGCGCCATCAGGATGGAATTTGGTGTGGACAAATGTGCGGTCATGCATGTAAAGCGAGGGGAGATTGTGGAATCTGTGGGAACCCAGCTCTCGGATTCCATAAATCTTAGATCCCTCTCAGCAACCGAAACCTATAAGTATTTGGGTATGTCGGAAGCGCTGGGCATCAATGTTGCTGACATGAAGCAATCGTTGAAGGAGCGCTTCTTTGGCCGCCTGAAAAAAGTATTTAATAGTCTTTTATCAGGCGGCAATAAGGTACGTGCCTTCAACGGTTGGGTCATGCCGGTTCTGATGTACTCTTTCGGCATACTCAAATGGACTCAAACAGAACTAGACGCCCTGGATAGGAGGGTCCGTACATTGTTGACGGCATATCGAATGCATCACCCGCGTTCTTCTGTTATGAGACTGTATATCCCGCGGAAGTGTGGGGGTCGAGGCTTTTTAAACGCTAAGACTCTCCACAATCGCGAGATATGCAGTCTCAGGGAATATTTCCTTGAAACCGACGTGGGGATGCATCGAGATGTGGTCGCAGTGGACAAGGGCCTCACCCCGCTTTCCTTGGCTAAAGAGAACTGGCGCAAACCCTTAGTGCTTGACACTAACGACCGCATGGAGGTATGGCAGAGTAAAGAGCTTCACGGACGCTTTTTCCGGGCCCTGCATGGGCCCGATGTAGACCTATCAGCGTCCGTAGCCTGGCTACGTTGCGGGGACCTCTTCGGAGAAACCGAAGGTTTTGTCTGTGCAATTATGGATGAAGTTATGATGACGAATAACTACCGGAGATTTATTGTGAAGGACGGTACGGTTGACATATGTCGGGCATGCCACCGTCCAGGCGAATCAATCCGTCACATTATCTCCGGGTGTTCTCGTCTGGCTAACGGAGAGTACTTGCATAGACACAACCTTGTAGCCAGGATTATCCATCAGCAACTTGCTCTAAAATACAACCTTGTGGAATCGGAAGTGCCGTACTATAAGTATGTGCCCGACCCAGTTCTCGAAAATGGCAGTATCACATTGTACTGGGATCAATCCATCATCACTGACAGGACTATTGTAGCCAATAAGCCTGATATAGTGGTGGTGGATCGATCAGAGCGGCGCACAATGATTGTTGACATAACGGTCCCGCATGATGAGAACCTCGTGAAAGCCGAGAAAGATAAGAAAATCAAGTATCTTGACTTGGCTCGCGAGGTTGTCGACATGTGGGATGTGGACTCAGCGATCATTGTGCCGATAGTCGTATCAGCCCATGGCTTAATTGCCAAGAGCCTCGACCAATACCTGAGGAGGCTCTCGTTAGGCAGCTGGATCAAGGGCTTGATTCAGAAAGCGGTACTCCTAGACACGGCTCGTATTGTTAGGAGGTTCCTCTCTCTGGAGCCCTGACCGCCGGTAGCTTGGACCCTGTTCCCGATACCGGTGGGCTACTATTTTTTATATTTTTAAATGTTTTTTATATGGTTTTTGTTAAGAAATATTTAAAAATGTAATTAGTAAGTAAGAAAATAAATAAAGGAGATAATAAGGTTTTATTACAAAAGTATTTACTTGCAATAGTTCTCTAAAGACTTTTTAACACAGGAAATTACTACAATATAAAAATATAATCCATTTGAAATCCAAAATGTGAAAAATTCAAATACAGTTTTTATGAAAAAATGACGTCTGTCAACGGCGTCATCAACAAATACAAAATGCAAAATAGAAGATCATGATAACAACCGAAAAATGATAACGAGAGCTGCCTACCGACGCGCACGCCTACCACCTCCGGACCCGTCGCTCAGCTCCGCCTCGCCGCCGCCGGAATCCAGCCCCATCGTGAGTGCTGTGACACCGGCAGTGGCAGTTGCGTCGAGCTCGAGCGACGAGTATTTCTCTCCGCCGACGTCGCCAACAACTGTACGTCGGCAGGGGAGAGGCCGGCCACCGAGAAGCTTGGGACTTAGGGGCCATCCGGCCCCGAGCCGGGTCCCCGCTGCCGGTGGTTGTGTGCAGCGCATGAGATGGACTTATTCCATTAACGAGAACGTCATGCGCGCATACTATGGGTCTACAGAGGGGGGAACTAACCTCACTGCGTACCGTGTTGGGATGCTGTCTCTGTTCCAGGTACTTGAACCAACCGTCAACGTTTCGGCCCAACGACTGTCGGATCAGATGCGGGTCATCCAACGCAATCACATGTTGGACGACGCCGTACTTGATAGGCTGCGCTCAGAGGTACTGAGCAACCGTATCGTTTTAACTCCGGCACAAACCGCGGTGCAAGCGTCAGTGATTGACGCAACCCCGCCGCGGTTCAACCCAGCTGTTGTAGAGGAAGATGATAGGGTTGCTGTGGTAAGTAGCCAGTGCAACGACCGATTGAGGAGCGCTCTGGAAGATGCGCTTCGTGAATATCGATCCACTCCTACCGAACTTAGGCCCCGATTACCACGGTTACCCATGCATAATAAAAATAGGGCGCTGGTGCGTGCCTTGGACTCACAACTCAAGAATATATTCGAGAGTAGCGAGAACCTCGTTGATACACACTCGATCCTGTACTGTGGGGCTGTTGCGGCATGTCGTTTAGCTAACGTCAAGTTCCCAAATTGTGACGTAGCTACTCGACCAAAACCAGCCGTACCAGCCTGGCAGCGCAGGATCGAGCGCCGCATCGACGGGGCCAGGGTACTCATCGGCAAACTACACTGCTTCAGGGAGGGCAATACACGACCACGTGTGATGCGCTTTGTGAGACGGGCATTCTCGGGGACTGGAATCAGTCCTCAAGAATACATGTCCCGTGTCACAGAGCGCATCGACTTCCTGAAGCAGAAAGTTTATGCATGGGCGAACCGTATTCGGAGGTATAAGCGGCGGGTTGATCGGTACTCACAGAATCGCATGTTCCAGAGCGATGAGAGGTGGGTATACAGAACTTGGGAGCGACCCGAGCTAAATATGGCGGACGTGTGCCGCCCGGATGATGCTACCACGAGTTCTTTCTGGCGCAGCATCTGGTCGGTACCCGTCTGTCATACTGAGGCTGATCATACTGATGTCGAACGAGTGTGTGAACCTATCCCAGAAATGGAGCCAGTTTTGATAACACCTTTAGATATAGCCAGAGCAGTTCGTCCGTTACCGAACTGGAAGTCACCGGGACCGGACGGACTGCACAACTTTTGGCTCAAATGGCTTAGTAGTTCACACACTTGCCTGGCATCCCAATTCCAGTCATCCTTAGAGTCTGGGTCCTTTCCGCAGTTTTTAACAACAGGCGTTACCCACCTGCTCCATAAGTCAGGTAGTCCCGCGGAACCCAAAAATTATAGACCGATCACGTGTTTTTCTACGGTCTATAAACTTCTTACATCCATTTTGAGAGCTAAAATTAATACACACATTGACAAAAACTCCATTATGTCTGCCTCTCAAAATGGATGTAGGAATGGGTCCCGCGGTACTAAGGAGCTACTCCTCATCGACATGGCCATTAGCCAACAGGTTCGTCGATCCCGCAAGGATCTGTCTACATGCTGGATAGATTATAAGAAGGCCTACGACTCGGTGCCACATACATGGCTCATGAGGGTGCTGGAGTTGTACAAGATAGATGCGACTCTACGCGCCTTCCTTGAGTCGTGTATGGGGCAATGGAGGACGGTCCTTCGATATCCAGGAAGTCGACAGATCCAGGGGAACGATGAACCTGTATGGATTAAACGGGGAATATTCCAGGGCGACAGTCTGAGCCCACTTTGGTTCTGTCTAGCCCTGAATCCTCTGAGCACATTGCTGGAGGATTCAGGTCTAGGCTACCGGTTGAGGAGAGGTGGTCAGGTCATATCTCACCTTCTTTACATGGATGATCTGAAACTCTTTGCCCCCAACAAATTGCGACTGATGGAGCTACTGAAAGTAACTGAAACTTTCAGTAGCGCCATCAGGATGGAATTTGGTGTGGACAAATGTGCAGTCATGTATGTAAAGCGATGGGAGATTATGGAATCCGAGGGAATTCAGCTTCTGGATCAAGGGCCTGATTCAGAAGGCAGTACTCCTCGATACGGCTCGTATTGTGAGGAGGTTCCTGTCTCTGGAGCCCTAACCACCGGTAGCTTGGACCCTGCTCCCGCTACCGGCGGACCACTATTTTTTATATTTTTAAATGTTTTTTATATGTTTTTTTTAAGAAATGTTTAAAAATATTTAAAGTAAGTATAAAGATAAATAAAGGAGATAATAATAATAATATAATAATATATCATTTATTTCAGGTAACAAAGACCCATAACATATATACCTTATAGACTATCATACATACTTTATAAGAACAAGAAATATAAACTATTGTACACGAAGTGACGGTGTCGTGTTGCACTGCGTGGTGTCGCGTAGCCTACCGCGGAAACGCCGATATATGACACCCTTCGGCCAAAACTCTTCCTTGAGGAAGGACTCAATATGATGAGTCGGAACTCGCACCATAAACGACTTGAAATTCGTGTTGTGGTGCGACTCCAACTTCTCAACCCTCAAGGTCCAGTTGGTCTTCGCCCGGACATTCTCCACGACCTCCTCAACCTTCGTGGTGTGATGTAGCCGGGATACATAAAGCTGCGTCGTTGGTATTGCCGGACGCAGCACATTGGGTCCTACCAGCGCAGTCCCGCACTGGTTACGACAGGGGGGCTTCTTCCTCTTCTTTCTCTCCACCTTCACGAAGCCATCCTTGTCACACGTGCCCGTAGCTGGGCCTTGCTCTTTCGAACCCCTGTTGGCAGGTTCACAGCAGCTCTTCTTAATCCCCTTCTCGGTCCGCGACAAACATTTGTGCGGGTCGACGATAGCTGCGTAGGCACGTTTAGGGGTCGACGTAACCACACGAGTCACTACCTCGACCGGCATCGAGTTAGCGACGGCGGCGGCGCAAGTTGCAACGCGTGCAGTTTCAGCAGCGGGTGACGCAGTGGAGCTCGCCGACTCAAAACTGCCGTTGCTAGCGTTTCTCGCTCCGCGACGTGTGCTCACGTTGGATGCATCAGGTGACCTATTTACCGTTACAGTGTTGCGCAACAACTCCACTTCGGCTCGTAGCTCACCAATGGTGTTATTCGACTCCTCCAACTTGGACTGTACCTCGGCCAGGCCTGCCTTAAGAGTTGTGATGTTGTGATGTGAGTTGTGTTGTGTATAATGCACTCAGGGTACTGTTGGGGCTGCCATGGCGCTGTACGTCAGGGATGTTTGCTGAGGCGCGGGTGGATGGCTTTGCCGCTATCGTTAGGAAAAGATGCGCCTCCCTACTCGCTCGCGTTCGTGGCAGTACCAACACTATACTGGGTGTTTTTACTGATCGGTGGGAGTCCCCCATGCTGCAAAGGTGGGTGCGGCTTCATGCCGTAATTTAAATTTTGTTTTTGCTTATACTAACATTAGTTTTTTAAGTACATTGTTACTAATAAAATATGGACCTTAGTCTGAAATAAATGTTTATTATTATTATTATAACAAAATTAAACACACAATATTGAATTAAAACATTACATAATGCGAGGCGAGGCGCTAACATGAAGTTGCATCCACCTCTGTATCAGGGACAGGTCTCACCGCTCGGACAAAATCTTCAGGAGACTGTTCGAGCTGCTTCGTAGGCGACTTAATATTGAAGCGCTCCGCTTCCTTATGATCGCGAAAAAATCATCGGTTCGCTCCTCAGCAAACATAGTCGACGCACTACAAAACCGCGGAAGCCCCAACAGTAACCTGAAAACATTGTTGTACTGTACGCGCAGTGCGCTGTACGCCCGCTGCGTAAAGTTGGTCCACAGGCTGCACGTGTAAAATGACTGACAATAATTATGCCTTAAATAAAGTCACCTTCACAGGTCTAGTACATCGCGCAAACCTACGAGCCAACATATTACACCGGACACACAGCGCCCAGCGCTCCCATTTAGCAGCCAGTTCGAAATTGATAGGATTTCATAAATTGTGTCAGTTTATAAAGAAAATCTGAAAAGAACGCAGAATGTCGGAGCGAGCAAAGCGTGCTCTAAAATGTTTGCACCCTTCCTCGGATAAATTAAGTTCTATTTGTACATTTATACAGGAATGAGAATAGGAGGAACTCTGTCAACTTATGGAGAATTATAAAAGTACAGGATGTATTAGGGAGTGAAGCGAGCTGGAAAATTTTAGCACCATGCCTTTTGTTAATTTATACAGAAATGAGAACAGGAGGGACTCTGTCAACTTTTATAGAATTGCTTTATTTCTTTAAAGTTGCCGGAAATTTCGGGGAGGCTGAACATCATCACACCCCTCCTGCCCCCGTGGGCAGGAGGGGTGTGATGATGTTCAGCCAGTCCAGCAAAATATAACTATCCCAGGGCCGTCCCAGGGATAGTTATATTTTCAAGTTTTAAGATGAAGAGAACGCAAGAGCAAGCGAAGCTAGTCGGGCCTCTACTTATTTCCAAGTTATAGCAAGGCTTGATATAAATTGTGTCAATTGTTATAGTATAAGTGCGTGTACAATTATAGTGTCCGACCGAAGCATCGGCTTCGGCTACGGCTTTGGCCACCAACGGCCAACCATAAAATAAGCTGAGGTTTTGGCCGAAGTCGAAGGTTTCTAACAAGCGCTGAAATTGAAGAAACTGTTTGGAATGCGCATGAGCTTGATGGAAAAGGAGACACATTTCGAAGAGTAATTATTTTTAAGAAATTGCAAGATAAGTTAAATCATCTCATTAAATGGTTTATAAAGCGTGTATCATGAAGGTGTGGGTATGCATGTGTGGCTCCACTAATTTATTTTTTCCATAACTGTGTTGAACTATGTTAATGAAAAATTGTTTCAGCGATTTCTCATCACGTTCTACCTACTCAGCTATCAAGTAATCTTACTGAATATGTTCACTGAAAAACCCTCTTGGCGCCCCAAATTAGAATTCTACTTTGCATTCGATTATACGGGCTCCCAAGGCCGTTCATTCAAAACACTAACCCAACCTAACCTTCTATAATGAATGTTTCTATTTACATAACTCATTGATAAACTAGAATTATATCTATACTGCTATACTAATAATAATAAAGAGGTACCGCGGCCCTGGAACACAAAGGGCAAACAAGGAATATGGATGGGTTTAATGATTTCCTATCCTAATGTATTTCCGGGGGTCGACTTGGAGAGGGATTTCGAATAACACCACTGAATTACTTTACTACCCGTATATTAATTGATTAGTAACACGTAACTCCGGTGGGTGCGCTGCTCACAAAAACAAAATGATCCACCGGACCCAACTAAATTGATGTAACGAAACCATAGCGACTTTTAATTTTACCAGTGCTGCCATCTATCGAGCGATGCGGTACTAGTTATCCAAAATTATCTCGCTATGATTTCGCTTCTTGCTCAAACATACCGCCCACCAAGGACATACTGCCCAATGTCCTTCAACACCGCCCACCGTGCCAAAGTAATTTAAATTGGTTGAACATAGGCTGTGCCAATGTCATTGGTGAGGAGCTTAACAAATTTAACAACAAAATCATTACATCTAAGCCTTAACTATACTAGCAATTAACAAAAAAATATAACCTAAAAATTAAAATGTATTGCTTAAGAATAAGGTTACAAGTTCAATCGGTTACAGGGAGCACACATAATTTGGACGTCGGTCTTTTTATAGTAGACGACTGTGTACGCAACGTAACAACCCGGGTAACACCATCCGATCCCGGATGTTTCGCTGTAATCCTACCCAGTAACCACTTGCCAGGGGGTAAATTATCTTCCTTCACTAAGACTACTTCACCAATGGATGGTTCCGGGGTTTTGTAAGCCCACTTATGCCTCTGTAAGAATTGGTGAAGGTAGTCGTGCGACCATCGACGCCAGAAATCCTGCATCATTCTCTGGTGGAGTTGCCATCGTTGCAAACTACTTGTATTACATCCTTCATAATTTGAGTCTGGAGGTACAACGAGTGGTTCCCCCACCAGAAAATGACCTGGAGTTAAAATTATTAACTTGTCTTGATCCTCGACATAGGATAACGGTCTCGAATTAAGGCATGCTTCTATTTGTGCCAATACCGTCGCCATTTCCTCATAGGTCAGCGTGGAGTCTCCCACCACCCTCTTAAGGTGATACTTTGTGGACTTTATCCCTGCCTCCCAAAGGCCCCCAAAGTTTGGCGAGTGAGGAGGGATAAAGTGCCACTCAGTACCATTGGTGGCGAGCTCCTCTGCTAATTCTAAATTTAAATTGGATTTTTCTTCCGTAAATAAATGCCGTAATTCTCGTGCTGCTCCCACAAAATTTGTGCCATTGTCGCTGTGCAACTCAGCACATCGACCACGCCTTGCCACAAATCTCTTGAACGCAGCCAGAAAACCCCTTGTACTCAGTTCACTGACCGCTTCTAAATGCACTGCTCTCGTAGACATGCATATAAACAATGCTATGTAGCCCTTGTAAGATTTGTTTCCTCGACCTTTTGAAACCCTTATATTAATGGGGCCCGCGTAATCTACTCCACTACACAGAAATGGCTTGTTTGGTGTAACCCGTGCCGAAGGTAGTTGTCCCATTAATTGTGTTCTAACCTTAGATGCATGTCTCAGGCATTTAACACATTCCCTTACATGTTTTTTAACTGAAAGCTTAACTCCTATAATCCAATATTTGGACCGCAAATAGGTTATCACGAATTGCGGACCACCATGCATGGTTTTCTGATGTGCATCGGCAATTAGGAGACTTGTGAGAAAGGACTCTTTCGGTATCAAAATGGGGTGAACTCTATCATAATTTAATTTTGACATCTCAAGCCGCCCTCCAACTCTTATGATTCCCTTTGAATCCAAAAATATATTTAATGATTTAAGACTCCCTTTTCCCTGATATTCCTGATTATTCCTCAATTCTTCCAATTCATTGGCGAACCCTTCTTCTTGACATTTTTTCACACATATCTCTGTTGCCTCTTCCAGTTCTTGCTTACTCAAATGTTTCGGCCTGATTCCTTGCCTTTGTAGTCTTAAAAACCGGCGACAATAAGCTATAACGCGGATCATTTTTGGCAATGCCGAAAATCTGTTCCAAAAGGTTACATCCAACGTAGATGTGTGTACCTTAATTTCTTCTAAACGCGTTACAAGATGTTTGGGCCTTTTGTATTCGACATCAGGATTCTTTAGGAAGCTCGGCCCTTCCCACCATATAGAAGTATCTACAAGTTCTGAAGGAGAAACACCTCGCGACGCACAATCTGCTGGATTTTGCTTAGTTGGCACATGTGCCCAGTGATATGTATCCAATGTGGTTAAAATATCAGAAACCCGATTGGCTACAAAGGTTTTCCAGCGGCATGGATGACAATTTAACCATGCCAATACTACTTCACTGTCAGTCCATGCGTGCCAATCCGCCTTTGGTATACCCATAACTTCACCTACTTCCGCTATTAATTTAGTAACTAGAACTGCTCCACAGAGTTCCAGTCTTGGGATAGATACTTGTTTAATAGGTGCTACTTTTGTTTTGGATGTTATTAGCGACGTATGAACATTTCCCAAATTATCCACCACCCTAAGGTAAACGACTGCTGCATACGCTGACTTTGATGCGTCTGAAAACCCGTGTAACTCTGACTTCGTGTTATTAGGACCAGTGTGTAACCATCGAGGAATTTTAATCTGAACCAGAGAAGCCAAGCTGTGATGGTAAGTACTCCATTCTTGTACTAAGTTGCTTGGAATTTCTTGATCCCAATCTAAGCCTGCTAACCACAATTTTTGTATATAAATTTTAGCTAATATTATGCTAGGCGCTAACCATCCCAGAGGGTCAAACAAACGCGATATTTCCGAAATAATTTTTCTTTTTGTTACAGGTTCAGTAATCGTCGGGAGTTCCAGAGAGTATTGGAAGAAGTCTTCGCTTGAATTCCATGTAACTCCCAATATTTTTGTTATGTCATCAATTTTTATTCTTAACTCTTCATCTGTAGATCCTGTCTCATCTCTTATAATATTCAATAATTTTTTACTATTGCTCATCCACTTTTGCAACTTAAATCCGCCTTTACACAAAGTATCATTCATTTCTGTGAAGATTTTGATGCCCTTTTCTATGTTTTCAGCTCCAGTCATCAAATCGTCCATGTAAAAGTCATTTAAAATTATTTTCTTTATTACAGGACTATTTTCACACTCGTCATATGCCACTTGGTGAAGAGCACGAACTGCCAAATATGGTGCTGATGCAGTACCGAATGTCACCGTCTTCAGTTCGTACTCTTCTATTTCCTTTTCAGGACTATCCCTCCAAAGTATGCGTTGGAATATCGTGTCTTTGCGGTCGACCAAAACTTGTCGATACATTTTAATGATATCGGCAACTAAACATATCTGGTAAGATCTCCAACGCATTATAATATGCCGAAGTTCTGCCTGCAAGGTGGGTCCAATCAACAAATTGTCGTTAAGTGACATTCCATTTGAACCCTTACAGGACGCATCGAATACGACTCGCACCCTTGTAGTGTCCTTATCCGCGCGGACGACAGCGTGGTGTGGTAAGTATACGGCTTCTTTAATTTTTGTTTTATCTTGTGATACCTTTTCCATATGTTGTAATTCTAAATATTCATGTATAACCTTTTTGTAATCTTGTTTTAATTGATTATTCCTTCCTAATTTTAATTCTAAGCTTTTAAATCTCTTTTCAGCTATACTTTTTGACTCGCCAAACTTGCCAACCAGCTTTGCATCCCGCAATGGCAATCTTACGATATATCTGCCATCTTTATTCCGCAATGTAGAAGTCGTGAACAATTGTTCACATTTGACTTCATCCTCCGTGAGCATCCTTTTTGCAGATGGTTCCGCCTCTAACTCCCAAAATTTTCTTAGCATATCATCATCTTGGACACTGGAATGCATCACGGTAATATGTGAGTGGATATTAGGACCATTGTCCACTGCGACTGCCCCCGACAATATCCAGCCTAAAGCGGTGCCCTGCGCTAAGAGCGTCCCGCTTGAGTTCTTCTTTACCCCGTCCCGAATAACCTGGCTATATATATCAGCACCCAATAAAATATCAATTTTATTAGGCCTGAAATATTCCGGATCTGCCAACTCGGTATCGATTAAGTCTACCCATTCTACCCTGGATACCTTGGTAGACGGGAGAAAAGCCGTGACCGATTTCAGAACGTAGGCGTTTACTTGCAGTTTGAACGTTGCATCCATTCTTGATCCAATCGTGACAACTACTTTGGCAGTCGACGTAGTACCTTTATTTCCACCCACACCCACCACTGTATTTTTTGAAGGTATTTTCTTCAAACCCAAATACTGGACCATGGATTCCGTTACAAAGGATCCTTGTGATCCCTGATCCAGCAACGCCCTAACCACCCGGTAAGTCCCATTTTTTGACTCAGCCTTTAATAAGGCTGTGCTTAACAACACCGCTTGTTTGTCGTTTCCTGTCGAAAAACATGAGACCAGTGGTTTATCCTTCGCTTGCGCGGCAACATCTTTTTCCTCATTAGCCATCGATGAGGTTCCCTCGCGAGCAGCCGAACTACCCTCACCAATAACCGACGCAGACTCCCCCGTGGGATGTAACAAAGAATGGTGGCGGCGTTTACACACCTGGCACCTGTGAGTATTTTTGCAGAACCTAGCAGAGTGGTTACTATTTAGGCAAATAAAGCATAAGTTCTTTTCTTTTACAATATTTCGACGACTATCAATAGATTCTTTAGAAAACTTTGGGCAAGATGAAATTCGATGACCAGCTGAACAATATGCACAAGTAACACTTTTTGTATCTTTTAATGCATGAAATGACTGTGTGCCTTTAGGGTTTTTATCTATTTTGCTATCCAGATTTTCCAAACCGCGGAAGCGACTTGTTAAAAATTCACTGAACTGTTTAAACGTAGACAAATCATCTGTGGTATCGGAAGCTGCATGCAATTCCCAGGCTTTTCTTGTATCTTTATCTAATTTTGTACTAACTATATGAATTATCAAGATATCCCAGGACGTCACATCAATACCTAAATTTTGTAATGACCCCAAACAGTCAGATGTAGTACTGATTAACCTTTTAATATCCGTAGCCGATTCTACCGTTAAAACCCTTTGAGCGAATAGACGTTTTAAAATACCATTTGCCAAAAATCTTTTATTATTGTACATGGACTCTAACTTTTCCCAACTTGAACTATAATTTTCAGATGTCACTTTTACATTTTTTAATAACAGTTCCGCTTCCCCGGTTAAATACCCTTTTAGATAATACAATTTTTGTGCATCATCTAGGCTACTATTTTTGTGTATTAACCCACTGAACAAATCTCTAAAGGTTACCCACTCGTGATATTTACCAGAAAACATTGGTATTTTTACTTCTGGTAACCGAAAGTTATGGAATTCTTTGTTACCGCTAAGTCTAAGGCTACTGTTATTCTCGCCACTAGATACAAATTTATCTTTCTTGAGTAACTCTTTGAAAGTACTTTTTAACTGAATATATAATTCTTCAACCTCGTCATAAAAACAATCTTTATGGTAATTGGAGCTATGAAATTCGGATTTTTTAACTTCACTGATTATTTTAACATGCGTATCATAGAAAAGTTGCCATTGTTGTTCTAAACTTTCTAAACGTGTTTCAATATACGATGCCGTAAGCCTATCTTTTGGGCATTTTTTAAAGTTAATCAAAGACTTTTCCATTTTTACTTTTACATCTTCTTGGATACCGATCAATGAATCCATTTTGGAAACACGACTTATACGCGAACACACAATTAAAAATGACACAAATAATAAAATTTCTAACTACAGCACAATAAACACAACCAATTTAGAACAAAACAGAGTATAACTATCCTAAACTTAATGTCCACTAATATTAAACTTGCACTTCTCAAAATTTAAATTCCAGCGAAATTTTTACAAGTCTTTTAATGTTTAATTTCTATGTTAAATCGGGCATAGGTTCCCCGTAAGACACCACTTTTTCTTGAAAATATTAAAAGTCTTTTAAGTTTAATTTCTTTGTCAAATCGGGCATAGGTTCCCCGTCTGACACAACTTTTTCTTGAAAATTTTACAAGTCCGAAATCACACACAATCAACTAAGTTAATTTTCTAATGAAAATAAAGTTCAAATTCTAATGCACTTTACTATTAGATTCTTCCTGCTTTAATAAGGTTGAAAGTACTCACGATTTTTTCACCAGATACACTCACTGACACTGATGACGTCACGTCGCGATGTACTGCACCACACAAGTGGCGCCCTCTGCTTGCTTTGACCACGAACTGTTGAATCTCTTCCTTCCTTGCGCCGTCCCGTTCCTCCAGCTGTAGCTGCCAGTAGCGCTGCACCACGCTCCACTGACTGCTCCCGGCTGCTCCCAGCACCAGCTGCTACACTGCACTGATGCCTCCCAATCCCGGACACCGCACTTGGTGCCCGCCGAGGAAGGGTTTGCTCTGGACAGCGATCCACTGCCCAGTAATTGACGCACGCAGGGTGGGAATTACCACCGCCGGAACCACCACAAACACTCACGGCCGTATCCGACTCGACAAGGACCATGTATTTCCGGGGGTCGACTTGGAGAGGGATTTCGAATAACACCACTGAATTACTTTACTACCCGTATATTAATTGATTAGTAACACGTAACTCCGGTGGGTGCGCTGCTCACAAAAACAAAATGATCCACCGGACCCAACTAAATTGATGTAACGAAACCATAGCGACTTTTTATTTTACCAGTGCTGCCATCTATCGAGCGATGCGGTACTAGTTATCCAAAATTATCTCGCTATGATTTCGCTTCTTGCTCAAACACCTAAACAAAAAAAAAGGATGTTTTTAGATCATTCAGGTCTAGCTTACCGGTTGAGGAGAGGTGGTCAGATCATATCTCACCTTCTTTATTACATGGATGATCTGTTACACTCTGCCCCCAACAAGTTGCGACTGATGGAGCTACTGAAAGTATCTGAAACTTTTAGTAGCGCCAACAGGATAGAATTTGGTGTGGACACATGTGCAGTCATGGATGTAAAGCGAGGGGAGATTATGGAATCCGAGGGACTACAGCTCTCGGACACCATACACCTATGATCCCTTTCCTCATCCGAAAGCTATAAGTATTTGGAAATGTGTGAAGCGTTAGGCATAAACGTAAGGGGTGCGTTGTCAGAATTCCTCCTCGTGTGCCCGATGGCTGCCGGTCCCTTTCGATACGTCGGGAGGGAATAGCAGCTGCCGGGCCGGTGCACCCTGGGCGTGGGCAGTATCCTTCCCCGAGGAATGGGAAGAGATTCTTATTCCTCGGGGAATGTTACTGTCCATGGCTAATATTCTGACATGGGAGGGGTCCTTTATGGACCAAGGGGGCGTTGCTCCGGGTGACCCTCTGAAAAGCAGCGGGCACAGCGGAGGAGCAAGGGCGGGCTCGGTGTGCACTTATCCTGCCGCCGAGCAGACAGTGAAGGACGTAGTCATTCACTGTCCCCGTCGATATCGTAATACCACCGTCGAAGTGTCGTGGATCACGTCTCGCGGCTTCGATTGGGACCGAGGGTCTTGGCTTAACTGCCCGGACCGCGAGGTAGAAAACCTCTATAAAAAGTTACCCCGAATCTCAAGCGGCGGCGCACCGCGAGGAGATGTATAGCTGACGGGTTCCTATGGAAAATCAGTCGCTAGTGCGAACCACTGCCGGGCCTGGCTATGGCTTATCTGGGTACAGGGGGCATTGCCCAGATGGACTTTTTATTTCCCCCATGCTCGTGGGAACAACATGGACAAATCTGTAACCCAAACGACGGCCGGTAACGGCGAAGAAAGGGAGTCGAGGGATGCGGGGTCGGAGTCCGGCGCCGCATCCAGCGATGTAAGCGCGGGAGGCTCAGTGAGCTCCCGGCGCGAGAGGACCGGGGCCGCTGCGGTGAACAAGGAGTTCTACCGCAAGCGGTCCAGGCCGGCAGGCGACCGAGAGTCGTCGTCGGAGGGCGAGCTGGCCTCAGCCCGTAAGATCCCGACCAGCAAGCGTGGCGGGATCCGCGGCAAGGGGAGAGGCCTCTCTACCACCGAGAGGTCGGCGCGGCTTGCCGAGGAGGGGCGCCACCCGGGGGTGGCCGGTTGCGGGGTGGCCCGTCCGGGCTCCTCTGGCGACGAGGCGGGCGCAGTCGGCGGCTCCGATGCGGAGCGTAAGGCCGAGTTTGAGAAGGAGGTGGAGGCGGCGCTGAGGGCTGTCTCATATAAGCAGAAGCCCTCCACCAGGCATAAGGCCATGCCCGCGGCGATCGCCTCCATCATGGCGTCAGCGGAGGCCAGATATTCGGGGCCAACGTCAAAGGAAGTGGCCAAACTGCGGGCGGAGGTCGCTCGTCTGACGGCGGCCATGGAGCTTCTCGAAGAGGCCAATCAGAAGCTCCGAGCAGACCTGGCCGGTCTGCGCGAGTCCGGATTCCGCAAGGCGCCCCAAAAGCCAGAAGGCCAGCAGCGACCAAGCCAGCCCGTGGCCGTGCCGGTTGAGAACCAGGTCCTGAACCTGGTTCGGCAGGAGCTGGCTGCCTTCCAGGCGCGGTTCTCCGTCCTGGAGGGCATTGTCCTGCGCCCCCCTCTGGCGGCAACCAGAGCGCCCCCGGGACCGAGAGCGGCCACATATGCGGCTGCTGCGGCCTCCGCACCGAGGCCGCCCGGCCGGCCCTCCGGCAGGGTTGTGTCGGCCCCCGAAGGGCCGGCTCTGGCGAAACCGGCTCCGGCCAAGAAGGAGGCGGCCCTGAGGCAGGGCAAGGTGGCGGCCCAAAAGAAGGTGGCGACTGTGCCAGCGCCAGCCGCGAGACAGCCGCCACCACCGCCCCCCCCACCCCCTAAGCCTTCCGTGGCCGAGACCGGGTGGCAGGTGGCTGGTGAGAGGACCAGGGAGCGAAATTCGGCTAAAAAGGCCAAGAGCCGGCAGCGGAAGCGCCAGCAAAAAGAGCGGAGCGTCGCGGCTAGGCTCAGCGCCCCGAAGACCGCAGCTGTAGTGATTACACTACAGCCGGACGCGGAAAAAAGGGGCGTGAGATACCGCGACGTGCTCGCTAAGGCGAGGGCGACGGTGGATCTGGGGGAGCTCGGGATCACCGGGAGCCTCCGCCTCAGAGTCACCGCGACAGGGGCTCGAGTGCTGGAGATCCCCGGCGAAACCCGTGGCTCGTCCGCGGACACTCTAGCTGAAAAGCTTAGAGCGTCCCTAAATGCGGACGAGGCCCGAGTGTCCAGGCCCGTCAAATGCGCAGACCTGCGCATCCTGGGTCTGGATGACTCGGTGACCGAGGAGGAGGTGGTGGCCGCCGTCACCAGGACCGGGGGGTGCCCTGCTGAGCAGGTCAAGGCAGGCACCTTACGTCCGGACCTGTCGGGCATGCGAACCGTAACGGTAAGCTGCCCTGTGACGGCGGCGAAAGCCATTATGGAGGGCCGAAGGCTCTTGGTGGGCTGGGTTTCGGCGCAGGTTAAGCTGCTTGAACCCAGACCTCTGAGGTGCTTCCGCTGCCATGTGGGGAACCACGTGTCGGTTCGGTGCACCTCGGAGGTGGACCGCAGTGGCCTATGAATGGCTAATTGAGAAATCATATGACGAGACCGAAAAACTTCTCCTCCCACATGCATAAGACAGATCTCCGCTCCACTTTCACACTTACCCACACATTCACCATTACTACATCTACCAGGACACATTCACACCATACACGAACCGCACTTTCACATTACTTACACATACACAACATACCTACTACACCTACCACAACCAACTCACTCTAACTCAAATACTCACAAACATTTTTTATTACGAATTATTTTTACTTTTCTTTTCTTTTTCTAAACACAAAAATAATAATTAAATTTGTATTAACCATGTTACTGGTGAAAACAGTTTTACTGACATTTTTGATTTTCCACCTTATGGAATCACTGGTCCCCAAGTCACAGGCTATAAACCTAGTTTGGGTGCCAGGTGATAATACTTAATGCACTTTTATGTTGTACCATATTACTGTACTTGTAACCTCTGTGAACATTTTACTGGAAATAAACATTATTATTATATTATTATATTATTATATTATTATTATATGCTTCCGCTGCGGCCAGCCCGGTCACATGGCCGCGGCTTGCTCCGCCGCGCCGCACTGCGCCGCATGTGCGCATGTGCGGCATCTGGCAAGCCGGCCGATCACCGGGCAGGGAGCAAGGCCTGCGGTACACCCACCAAGGCCAGGGGCAACGGAAGGCCCTCCGTAACCACCTCCAAAACCCCCACCGTCGTCGCCACCGCCGCAGCCGCCGCCACTGTCGCCACCGCTGCCGCCACTGCTGCAACTTCTGCAGCGGGGCCCTCGCAGGAGGCCCGGGAGGGGGCTGAAATGGAGTGCCAGTAACGGCCCCATTACGCCTTCTCCAGGCGAACATCAACCACTGCGCCTGCGCTCAAAATCTGTTGATCCAGAGCATGGCGCAGTGGTCGATTAACATCGCCGTGGTCGCTGAGCCGTACTTTGTCCTGCCCAGGGATGACTGGGTGGAGGACCTTAGCGGCTCAGTGACCATAATTGCGTCGGCCGCCGCCGGTACCCCGACCCATGAGAGTGTCAGGAAGGGTCAGGGGTGCGTAGCAGCAGGTTTCGGGGAGATAGTTGTAGTGGGAGTCTACTTCTCCCCGAACCGAACTCTCGCCGAGTTCCTCAACTCCCTCAGGGAGTTGAGTGCCGTCATCGGGAGCCATTCTCTCCCCGTACTTGTGCTCGGGGACTTCAATGCCAAGAACTTGGCTTGGGGTTCTCGTTACACGGATGTGCGGGGTAGAATGGTGGAGGACTGGGCTCTAGAGACAGGCCTGGTCGTCCTAAATCGGGGTTCTGTCCCCACGTGCGTGCGGATGCGGGGCGAGTCGGTGGTGGACATATCGTTCGCTAGCCCCGCTCTGTCGCCGCGTGTCGTTGACTGGCGCGTCATGGAGGGGGTGGAGACCTATTCCGACCACCGGTACATCCGGTTCGACGTCTCCACCCAGACCTCAAGCGCGCCGGTCCTACAGGCCCCGAGTGGTCCGCGATGGGCGCTGAAGCAGCTGGACCGGGAGCTCCTCCTGGAAGCCTCGATCGTGCAGGCCTGGGTGTCATCACCAGCCAGGCCTGCCGACATCAACAACGAGGCGGTTTGGTTCCAGGAGGCCATGTCCGAGATTTGCGACGTGGCAATGCCCCGAGTTCGGCCAGGAAGCGCCCGACGTCAGGTGTACTGGTGGTCGCGAGAGCTGACGTCTCTGCGTGAGGTGCCGGAAGCGGACCACACCGATGACGACGTTCCGGAGGTGACTGGGGTAGACCTGAGATTGGCGGTACGCAGGCTGAAGGCCAGAAATACCGCCCCGGGACCCGATGGCTTGCCTGGCAAAGACTGGGTCCTGGCCTGTGAGGCTCTCGGGCCCCGACTGGAAGGGCTCCTAAGCGCATGCTTGGAGAGAGGCCAGTTCCCGCTTCGTTGGAAGACGGGGAAGCTGGTCCTCATCCGGAAGCCAGGGCGCCCTGCGGACTCTCCGTCCGCATACCGGCCCATCGTGTTGCTCGACGAGGTGGGCAAGCTCTTTGAAAGAGTTATTGCTAACCGCCTCGCCGGGCACCTCGCCGGGATGGGGCCGGATCTTGCGGAACACCAGTTTGGTTTCCGCAAGGGGCGCTCGACGGTGGACGCCATCATGCGCGTGAGAGCTCTCACGACGGGGGATGCGGTTTCCCAGGGGTCGTATTGGCGGTGTCTCTTGACATCGCCAACGCCTTCAACTCCATGCCCTGGAGCTGCATTGTGGAGGCACTCCGGTATCACCGGGTGCCGACCTACCTTCGTCGTGTGGTCGGGGACTACCTGACGGATAGGGCCGTCATCTACCCCGGTCAGAGTGGAGAATGGAACCGGCGAGAGATGTCGTGCGGTGTTCCACAGGGATCGGTTCTGGGGCCGGCCTTGTGGAACATCGGTTACGACTGGGTGCTGCGCGCCGACCTCCCTAGCGGCGTCAGCGTAGTCTGCTACGCTGATGACACGCTGGTACTGGCACAAGGGAGGTCGCACGAGGCGGCGGCCGAAAACATGACACGCGGAGTTGCGATAGTCGTGGAGAGGATCCGGCAATTGGGACTCGAGGTGGCATTGCACAAGTCCGAGGCCATGTGTTTTCATGGGCCTCGGAATGCGCCACCGTCGGGATCCCTACTGATGGCGGGAGGGGTTTCCATCGGCGTCGGGTCGACGCTGAAGTACCTGGGACTCGTCCTCGACAGCCGGTGGAACTTCGTGGAGCATTTCCGACGTTTGGCCCCCAAACTGGAACAGACCGGGGCTGCCTTCAAGCGGCTCCTGCCCAACCTGGGGGGTCCAAACGCCTCCTGCCGGAGGCTCTACGCGGGGGTCGTGCGGTCCATGGCCCTTTACGGGGCCCCGGTGTGGGCGCGTTCTCTGAGACGGCAAGCCGCCCGCTACCTGAACGCGCCCCAAAAGGGGATAGCCCTAAGGCTAGTCCGGGGGTACCGCACGATCTCCGGTGAGGCGGCGAGCCTCCTTGCCGGATTGCCGCCATGGGATCTGGAGGCGATAGTCCTCGCGTGCCTTCACGAATGGCGCGCGGAGGCACTACGTCGGGGGGAAACTCCGCTGCCGCGGCAAATCGCCGCTCAGCGGACAGACCTCCGGCGCGATCTCATGGTGACATCTCGTCAGCAACCACGTAGGGGTCCGCACGGGCCGATGCCTGCCAGGGCTGCGGGACTGTTCAAAAGAGATACCGCGGCCCTGTAACACAAAAGGCAAAGAAGGAACATGGATAGGTTTTAGTCAGTACAAGTTTGACACTCCCTTCCGCTCCGCCCAGAGCGGGGGGGGCCATTTGATGATTTCCCATCCCAAAAAAAAAAAAAAAAAGGCATAAACGTAACTGACATGAAGCAATCGTTGAGGAAGCGCTTCTTCGGTCGCCTGAAGAAGGTATTAAATAGCTTTCTTTCAGGCGGGAACAAGGTGCGTGTCTTCAACGGTTGGGACATGCCAGTTTTAATGTACTCTTTCGGCATACTCAAATGTACTTAGACCGAACTCGACGCCCTGGACAGGAGAGTACGTACACTGCTGATCGGAAACCATCGATCACCGGTGATAAGACTGTACATACCGCGGAAGTGTGGAGGTCTAGGCTTTTTAAATGCGAAGACCCTCCACAACCGCGAGGTGTGCAGTCTCAGAGAATATTTTTTAAAAGCCGAGGTTGGAATGCACCGCGATGTGGTCGCAGTGCCTAAAGGGCTCACCCTGCTGTCCATGGCTAAAGAGAACTGGCGCAACCTGTAGTACTAACTACCGATGACCGCATGAAGGTATGGTAAGGCAAGGAGCTTCACGGGCACTTCTACTGGTTACGTTTTGGCGACTTCTTTGGGGAAACTGAAGGTTTTTTCTGTGCGATTATGGACGAAGTCATGTTGACGAGCAACTACCGGAAACATATTATGAAGGACGGGACGGTTGACGTGTGTATATTTAACATTTGTACGCCCATGTGGTAGAATGTGATGAGACAAATCTATATTAACTCAAGACCATATAATATACATACCGACCATGTTCTGAAAAATTAATAATGATTTGATTTGATTTGTGCCGGGCATGCCACCGTCCGGGTGAGTCCATCAGACATATTATCATTTCTGGTTGTTCTCGTCTGGCTAATGGCGAGTACTTGCACAGGCACAACCAATATTTTATAACAAGTTGCCAAAGTCAGTTATAGAACTGACCGACGGAAAATTCAAAAAATACATCAAACGTGTCCTTATTAAAAAAGGATATTACAAAATCAAGGACTACATTGAAGATAAAGAAGTTTTATAGTTCCTTCAGCACATGCGGCTTCCCTGGTAGCTCATAAACGGCACAAATATGTGGATGTCTCTAACTATTCTCAATCTAATTTTTTCTCTTCTTTCGAATCAGATTTTTTACAATAGTTTTTAAATCATCAAATCAAATCATTTAGTTTTGCGCAAAACACTGTTTCAATGGTGTTATAAAATTTACATGTTTCAAGTGATTCTACCGTAAGGCATGCAAAATGTATACAATCACGGTTTAGCACAACCAAGATTGACATTGAAGTACATATTATATACAATTAGATCAAATATTTAAAGATATTAAATTAATGCAATGTCCTAGTACAGATAAATTATTTATGCAATAATAATAATATTTAACTTATTTCAATGTCATGATTAGAATTATTACAATATTTAAAGATACATGCAAAATTATTGTTATTACTTGATGTCACTGTGAGGTCTTAACTTTGGAAAAGTTATCGTTTAAGAAATCGTTCAAGTTATAGTAACATTTATTAACTAAAAGGCTCTTTAGAGTTTTCTTAAATAAGGCAGTATTCATTGCCCTTATTTCTTTGGGTTATTTATTAAAAATTACCGGAGCCATGTGAAATACACTTTTGTACATTAAAGCGGTGTATGTTCGGCGGACATAGAAGCGAAGTGCGTCACGTTGTTGCCTATTATTCACTTCTGAGGCTAAGGTAAACAATGTTTTTTTGATATTAAAACTTTTCCGTAAAAGTGCAGATACCGTCATAACCTACACTATTGGTGTTTTTAACCCTTTATGATTTGTTTTATATCTTTTGGCAGACATGGCTTCATAAAGAATGAGTTAAGTCTAGATGTTAGGTATTGCTTATGGTGATCTTTGTGCTTAGTATTAATGGGTGTTATCTTACCTACAAAATAATCATGAAATTTTGATTTGATTTGTCACGATATTATTATTAAATTTAATACATGGGATAGATTCTAATGGTCTGTTTTGCTTTGCAGCATTCATAGTTTGCCATACAGCTTTTGCTTTATTACTTGAATTTATAATATTGTAATTGTTTTGCGCTCGTTGGGTCAAAGATACAATCCTTTTTAGTCTTTTGGTGTATTGCCTCAGTCTTGATTTGTTGTCCATACTTGGGGTTTTTCTATATTTCCACAGTAGTTCCCGTTTCTTAGCACTACAAGTCTTAATACCCCGTAAAACCCACTTGAGTTTTTTATGGATGTGCATAGTTACTGAATCATTTATACATCTTTTGCTCTGAATAGTTACAGCACTATTTTCTTACCTTTGTATAGATTCATTTTTACTGACTATTTGTGAATGTGTGAACATTGTAGGCTTTGTAGCTTCCCAGCTGCTTGTTAACTTTCGTTAACTTTTTTTCTTAAAATAATGTCGTTGTTACTATCGATCCTACGCTGTCCCACCATACAAATGATGTAACCATGATAATATTTTAATACCAAGTGATTTGAAAATAGTAACCATGGAGTTTCTTGCCGGTTCTCCTCCATAGGAAACTACCAACCCGAACCGTGCACCTTTTTATTGAAGTGCGCATCTAGGCCTATGTGAAATAAAATATTTTGATTTTATATAAAATTGTGGAATCTGAGGTACCGTACTTACAAGTATTTGCCTGACCCAATTCTCGAGAAAGACCATCAGTCTATCAATATTGACTGATGACGTAATAGTCAGCACAAAAGTAGGACCCAAAAACTCTAACTGGTCTTTAAGTAATGCACTGGTTTTTCGGTACCGGTTACGGCTTAGGTGGAGGTGTGGGAGGTGCGGGATGCGGTAGGGATGAGGCGGATTCGGAACCGGGGTTGATAATGCCGGATTCATCTAAAGGACTGGTTGATGGACCCAACAGTGTAGCCTCGACCGCCGATAATTCTGGTTTAGTTTAGATTAAGTACTAGTTTTATGTTTTGTAAAATTAGCCTAGTTATTATTATATAAATAGATTATAAGTAACTCTGTATGTTTATTTTAAGTTAGTTAAGAAGGGTGGAGCTGTAATGCAGAAAATTTTTTACTAAGTTGTGTTCCATATATGTATACACTGCTGACCATCCGCGGCGCTTTAGTCAATAAATGTCAACCGAAGGAACTACTTTTTTAACTTCCCAATACCACACTATCTTTTAGCTAGAGCGAGATATACAGAACCTTCTGTCGAGCGCATCGTCGATGATCGCGATACATTCGCATGGAAAAAATCGATGCGATTCCGTAATGTGATTGATGTGGCGCAACCCTTAATCTGCAAGGAACATAGCTGTGTAACATTCGGATGTTTTAGATTGTAAACTAAAAGGCCAATGTCTCAATACTATGTATGTGACACAGAACATACCTGTGACTATCAGATTTACATGTCTTTGATTTTTCTTATAGAACGTGTGTTCAATTATATATCTCATCACATGTTACTATATATTATTATTTTCCAAACAATAATCCAACATCGGATTGACAGACTCACAAAACCACATTGCCATAAAACTGAAACAATATATTTTAATTTTTGTACCGCAGCAGTAGGTACGTACGTATTTAATCGTAATTGATAAAATATGTACATACTTAAGTAGGTATGTCTAGGGATATTTTACATTTATTAGCATTACTTTAAAAGTACATCGACTAGACATTTCAAAACTAATTAAACGCCAATGTGTTCCGAGGAAATTAAAAAAAAAATCATAGATGTGGCAAAATTCAGTAAACTTCATAACAAACATTTTCTTCTTGCCAACATGTGCTAAAGATTTTCATCATCATCAGCCTATAGCAGTCCACTGCTGGACATAGGCCTCCTCAATCGCACGCCATTCAACTCGATTTTCAGCAACTCTCATTCAGTTGCTACCAGCCACCATGTGAAGATCGTCACTCCACCGAGCCTGAGGGCGCCCCACCTTACGTTTGCCGATTCACGGTCTCCACTCAAGAACACGTCTACCCCTACAGTCATCGGTTCTACGGCTAATATGACCGGAACATTGCCACTTCAGCTAAACATATCTATACTAATATTATAAAGCTGAAGAGTTTGTTTGTTTGTTTGCTTGAACGCGCTAATCTCACAAACTACTGGTCCGAATTGAAAAATTCTTTTAGTGTTGGATAGCCCATTTTTCGAGGAAGGCTATAGGCAACACGCTAATATAACATCACGCTACGGCTAATAGGAGCGGAGCATTTATGAAAAATCCCAGCGCAAGCGACGTTGCGCGGGTCAGCTAGTTACTGTATAAAAATAAAAAAAAGATTATTTTCGTACGTTTAATTAAGTCAATACTGCTGACTTTATCTTAACTATGGAAAGTCGATATTTAACTAGAAAAGAGTAGTTGAAAGCAAAAAGTGTGCTGGAAGCAGGATCATGTCAGTGCAATGTTGCTAATGCCATTGGCACCAGTCATAGCGTCATATCCAGATTGTGGTCTCGCTATCGGGATACTGGTGAGGTGGCTAAGTGGCACACTGTTAATATTCGGGTAGCCATCGCCAGACTTAACCGATATTTACAAATTACGGCGAGAAGGCAACCGAACACTACGACTTGGCAATTGGTTTTAATGTTAGTCAGAACACCTAGTCTTCGTTAGCGAAAGAACTGGCAGGAGGAGACCACATGATATCAACCTTCATGCTCGTACACCATTTCCGCTTCCAGCACTACAACGAGACAATAGCGGGCATAGATTAAATAGACGATATGACGATCATTTTGCATGGAACGATCGCCAATCGTCTACAATGTTAGTCTCAGATGAATCGCGGTTCAGATTCCTTCCAGATACATGAACAAAACATGTTTGGCGAACACCTGGACGCAAGAGCCACTTGCGAAATCTCCAGGAAGTCCATCCATAACAAGGTGGAACAATCATGGTATAGACGGGATTACGTCTAGGCGGGAGAACTGACCGCGTTTAGATAAAATGCAATTTAACGGGTACAAAATACCGTGAGGAGATGCTCACACTTATATTCCAACCACACCAGTAGCAAATGGGTCAAGATTTTATGCATATACATGATGAAGCCCACCCAACTACGACTCGAGTGTTAACTCAGCGGTTACAGCAACATAATGAAACGGCCCGGGACTGGCTCACGCAGTCCCCAGATTTAAATCTTGTTAAGCACGCCTGGAATATGTTAGAACGAAGATCTTTACGAATTTTCCCGAGAATCTGCTGCGGAACAGTCCACTTTTCATGCATTTTCGCTGGACCTGGTACCTTATACCACAAGGCTAACTTGACAACCTTTTGATCATCTTTGCAGATGTGTTAGAAACATCCCAGATGCTCTTTTATTTTATACAAAATTTATTGTTTCATTTAGTTTTATTTCCTGATTTAATCACCAAAACAGTAAGTCTAATTTTAGTAAAGTTTTAACATTTTAATTTTTATCTAAAAGACCCCTTAAAAAGTTAAGAAATTCAGATTTTTATTAAATTTTCTGTCAGAGTTTAAAATTCGCGCACTTTGATATGAGAATGTTTTAAGAAATTTTTTATACTTTTGTTTAAATACGTCCCTAGACACTTTTGATGTGTGTAGGTTGGTGACCACACCGATTTGGTGATTAAATTAATTTATATTATATCGATCCTCACAAGACTACGGAAACTTTAAGTTATAATAATACTAGTTCCCTTGCACGTCTGAATGACAGACCATACATTACTCTTGTTTTAAACATAATCCTTAAGGTGGAACCTTCAACGGTCACGTGACGGTCTTTTCTTCCTTTTTCGTTGTGGTTATACTCTAGACATGGACACTTTTTGTTTGAAACGAATCATTTTTTCACTTTTCTACAACGAAAAGTGGGCGCGACCGGCTTTTTTGAAAATAACTTACATTATTTACTGTGAAAAACAATCCTGACATCTAGGCAAAATTTGACATTTCTTTACAATCCTGTGCGAGTGACTTGACAAGCAAAGTTTGCTCAACAAACCCACCGCCATGATTGAGTTCGTTTGAGCTAGATGGAGTGCAGGCGATATAATAATTCTGATAAATCAATATCCTATAATTATTTTATTTCCTCTATTACATTTGATTAAAATAAAACATTATAATAAATTAAAACTGACGACTTTATATGGAAATGTTTTCAAATTAATTTGTTATTGTTTTTGTGTGGCAACATAAATGTCTTTGTTCGTACAATCGGTAGTTATTATGCTATTAACCTTGACCTACATGCACGACGTTGTTGCCAAAATTCGTTCGCTCGGTTGACTTGTATTTATAATACTTTTAGGAAATTGAAATGAAATAACTATCAGGACAACAAATGTAATCTACCAAAACACAAACATTTAAAGTTAAAATACAAAAGTTATAGTTTTAAGTTACAAGTTACAAAATTAAACGAGTGAACAAAACAAGGGGAATAGTAAGAGCGCGCCGCCGAATAAGGGAATGAGCCCTTAGCCACGCTACGCGTTGCCTTAAATAGGCTCGGTCATATGGTCCGGGCTTTCTGGTGGGGTGTAGGTTGGAGACGCAGCTAACAATACATTTTCAAGATCTCGCTATGACGTAAAGGATTTGCGCGTGGAAGTGCTCGCGTGATATTGCAATAATAATTCTAATATGTAGGTATTTTATTCCAATTTAATAGAATTGTTGATTATTATTGTAGGAACGGCAATTAAATTAATTATTAAAAATACGTAATTTTACTTTAAATAAAAGTTCCTACGTTCTTTCGGCGGTATTGCTGTTTCTAATACATCCAATAAACCCAATAAGGGTTTTAAGGCTGTTAAATCTCGTCACGTTACTAAGTAGATACCTACGTTTCGATGTTGTCAATTACATAGCATATACAAAGTCAGCGTTAATCGTATTCTAGTGTGTTTGTATATTTTTGTTTCAACAATAATATCGTCGCTAGATGGCGCTACGTCTAGCCTGAAGTTAAAATAATCGATGTTTTAAAAATATTTTTAAAATACTATTAGTGTGTGGGTGTGTGTGTGTGTGTGTGTGTGTGTGACAATCTGGACTCATTCTTAACAGATTGGTCAGAGAGGGCAAATTATAAGCTGGATTGGAAAGCCATGGGGGAGGCCTTTGCCCAGCAGTGGGACAGAGCAGGCTGATATAAAAAATAAAAAAAATGTGTATAGAAGTGTATAAAAAGAATTGTGCAGATAAAACTTGAAGCAATAACTTGGTGTCAGTGTTTTCAACAACTTTTATTCACAAACTGTGAAGTTATGTCAAAACCAATATCATAATCCGTCCCAATAAGAATCACAACAAAAACAATAACAAGTGACAATATGGAATAAACAACTAATTTTCAACCTATAAAACATTCTGTGACCAAACAATTACCTAATAATAAGTGCAATACAAACAATAACATCAAAGACAACGTGAAAAAGTGATTCATTCATTCATTGTTTTAACTTCTACCGTCGTAACATCGACAAAAAGAAAAAAAGCGATTTTGGCGATTTTTTAAATTTAATCTGCTGCAGATAGTCAAAAAATTCGACTAAGCAGTTATTACACAGATGGCTTAGTGGTGAGAGCATACTACTTCTGCCAACTAACTTGCGTCGTTCAAGTGGTCGCGAATTCAAACCTCATGCTACTTTTGCCAACTAACTTGCGTCTTTCAAGTGGTCGCGAGTTCAAACCTCAGTACCAACAATTCACTTTTGGGAATATCTAAAATTCATATTTATAATTTACAAAAACTTCCCTGGAAACAAAAAGCAATGTCACAAATCAGTACATCAAGTAATGGCAGTAGGGCCGTAAAAAAATGGTAATCGAAAAAGTATTCTCTAATCAGTTTGAGTAGGTATTGCAATTATTTAGTACCTAAGGTCACCTCAACAGATTTCTTAAGGACCATTCAATACAAATTAAAAGACTTCTCAACGAATGACTACTGCGTGATCTTCATTGGAGAAAAAGATCTGCAAAATGGTGACTATGCAAATATACTTCACAACCTAAACTGCTCGCTGAAAAATGTAACTCACACTAATATTGTTACCTGCACACCGATCTACGTAAAAGGTGCATTAATACATAATTATAAAGTGGAGTTTTTCAATAACCTCCTCCTGTCAGACATAAAAAATAATGAATACACATATTTTTCCAATAGCAATGCTACCCTATCGCACGAAATGTTTTCCTACAATACTGGGAAAATAAATAAATACGGATGGAGAAACATATTTGACCAGATTATGTCCAAGATAAGGTGTGACTACAGATTATTCGGTTCTCAAGAAGTTTTGCCAATCACAAAGATCGAGACTCATGACGACTCTGCCTCAACTAGTACTACTGAGATTTCAAATGAGCAAGAGAATATTAAGACAACGAGTGATCAGTTTATCTATTATAAACATATGAATATTCTACACCAAAACATAGCTGGACTTCTGAACAAACCTGATATGTTGACACTGCATATCCAAGAGTTGCGCACTGAAAAAAACATCGATATCGATGTATTATGCATAACTGAACAATTTGTAACTGCAGAGCCTGAATCATTAATTAAAGTACCTAATTTCAAGCTTGCATCGTATTATTCAAGAACCCATCAGAAGTGTGGAGGAGCGTGTTTCCTTATCAGAAATGGGTGTCCAACTTGTGACCTATTTAGGTCAATAACTCCGAACGGAATACGAATTGCCGAATGTTGTATAAGTGGCAAAGGTTCTTCTTAAAAATCTCTGACTAATGATTTATATCTTTTGGCTATTGGTTGCCAGGAAAATCTTAACTTCGGTGTTTAAATAGGTAGTCAGCTTTAGGTCAATAACTGCGAATTAGCAAAAGTTATGTTAGTAGCAAAAGTTGTCATTGAAAGTCATACATTTGAAGATCACCTTAAAAACCTCAACCGAGTGCTGTCGAAAATCCAAACAGCAAATCTCAAGTTAAGTCCGAAAAAGTACTCGTTTTTCAGACAACAAGTGAACTTTTTAAGACACAAATAGTTTCAGGAGAAGGTGTTGAAATAGACCCAGAGGAACTAGTCGCCGTCAAGGATTGGCCAGTTCCGAAAGACAAGAGGCAGTTCAGAGTATTTTTGGGTTGGTACTCCTACTATAGAAGATCTGTCAAGAACTTTGCCGACATTGCAAAACCCCTACACAAACTCACTGAGGAAAAACGGAAATTCTGTTGGACTGAGAATTGCGCATTTCAGGAATTAAAGAAACGTCTTTGCAATACTCCTATTTTGGGATATCGTGACACTGAAAATGTCTTCGTAGTTGACACAGATGCAAGTAATACTGGAATTGGGGGAGTGTTGTCTCAACGGAAAGGAAACCAGGAGGTTGTTCATAGCTTACTTCGGCAAGTCTTTATCCTAACCAGAAAGAAATTACTGCGTTACGAGACAGGAGTTACTCGGCGTAGTAAAGGCATAGCAGCACTTCAGTAAATATTTGCTGGGACATAAATTACAGTTACGAACTGACGATGCTGCATTGAAATGGCTATTACAGTTCAAGAATCCAGAGGGGCAAGTGGCCAGATGGATTCAACTACTATAAGAGTTTGACTTCGTAAGTGAACATCGCAAGAACTCACGGTAACGCTGACGTCTTTTCAAGAAGACCTTTCCCTGAAGACTGTAAGCACTGTACTAGGCAAGAGACTAAGGAAGTAGTGCCCGTGAAGATGCTTAGAATGGATCTCAGCGAAGAAAGGAAGGAAACCCTACAGTAGGCTCAGCGAAATGACTCGGACATCTTCCAGTGGATCAAAGCTGGTGCCCTTAACTCAAGTGGCAGCGATGAGTTTCATCACGAAGAGTTATTGGGCACAATGGTACAGCTTGGTGATCTAGAATGGAGTCTTGTGCCATAAATGGGAAAACGCTTGAGGGGACAGCTGTCATCTCCATCAAATGGTTGTCCCTAAAGCCAAGGTAGCGTTCTACGGCTCTATCTCGGCTATAACTCTGTCATCCACACGAACACCCACTCACAAAAACCCATACACTCCTCACTCACTCACACACATACACCCTGCTCACTTATCTCATTTAGCACAAAATACGCACACCACTACTACAGTTCTATATAAAATGTATAATATACATTCTGTAGTTTACATATTTACCGCCAATTTTGAATTTAGAACTGTTCAATATTCATTTAGAATATCAAAACTATTGAATAAATTAGGATTAATGCAATTGTTTAGTCACAGCGTTGTTTTGAATTTGTCGGGTCAAGTACGAAAAGGAATCTCACTAAGGAAAATGTCCGTGCAATCATTTTCTATAACTTCCGAAGAGGCCTAACACGGCTTCAGTGTTTTAAAGAACTAACATGGGTGTTCCATGATGAATTGCCATGTCTGCGGACTGTCGAACGCTGGTATCTAGACTTCCAGCGTGGACATACCAGTCTTAGTGACAAATCTCGTGAAGGAGGTCCAAAATCCGCCTTCACTGAAGATAACATCGTTGCTGCGAGACAACTAATCCTCGAAGATCGTCTTGTGATATATCGGGGGATAGAGGCGTTATTACGCATCTCAAGGACAACCATTCAGAAGATTTTGCATAAGGCGCTTGGTGTGAGAAAGCTAGTTTCCCGTTGGACCCAGCATTTGCTTTCTGACGATCATAAGGCGGCCCGCGTCAATGGGTGTAAGAAAACTCTTCAAGGGTTCAACCAAGGAGAGTCAAATCACGTCTACGACATCATCAGTGGTGACGAATCTTAGATCAATGCCTACGATCCTGATTCCAAACAACAATCAACAATCTGGGTATTCCAAGATGAGCCCAAGCCGACTAAAGTTGTTCGCTCTGGAAGCACTTCAAAGAAGATGGTGGCTAAGTTCGTGGCGAAAACCGGTCATGTTGCGACGACTGTACTTGAAGATCGTAGAACGGTAAATGCAGAGTGGTAGACCACAGTTTGTTTACCACATGTCATCGCCGAACTTCGGAAATCTAACCCAAACCGACGCATCATACTAGACTATTACAACGCAAGCTCACAAAGCGCTCGTCGAACGATTGAGTATTTGAAACATTCTTGACCTTCTTCCATATAGTCCTGACCTAAGCCCTAACGATTTCTTTACATTTCCTAAAATTAAGAAAACTCTTCGTGGTCAAAGTTTCCAGTCCGGTGAAGAAGCAGTCAACGCTTTCAAATCAGCCATATCAAATGTTTTAATACAGGGTCCGAGCGAATGGAAAAGTGTATTAAACTACGTGGTGAATACTTTAAAAAACAATAAAAAGTACTATAAGATTCTAGTTATTTTTTTAACTTAAAAGGCACGCCACGTAGAAGTATTATTAGCTGCCAAATAACATAATTATGTAGCTTTTGTTAAATTTTATTCTTAATTATGTAAATTCAAAATTCGGTATATCTTTTTCTTTTCGTAAAATTATTTTAAAATGTTTTCTTAAGATAATAAGTACCAAAATTGTTGGTACACCGTAACGTAACTATCTTCGGAAGAGCAAAGTGACCTAACACGGGCTATTGTTGTCTAAAAGATCACTTCAACCACTAGATGTACTACATAACTTGTGAAAGAAAATAAGTTATTTGTATTTGTATCCATCACGATGGATGTTCAGGAAGACATATGAGGGTAAAAAGGGCTCTATTGAAGATCCGAGAGCGATTTTACTGGATCCACTGTCGAGATGATGTGGAGGACTGGTGTCACAAATGTACCAAATGTGCGGCTATGAAAAGACCCCACAAACGCAGCAGAGGTGTATTAAAAGTGTACAACGTTAGAGCCCTTATTTGATTAAATGCCTGGGAATGTGTATTATATCCAATTTTTACACTTTTTCAATAATTCGTAAAATCGTGATAAATACAAACTTAATATTTTTATAAATTTGGCGTAAAAATTTACCATACTTAGAAATTATTTCAGTTCGGATACATTAGTCGGAGAAGACAGTTTAATTATGGGTTTATTTTTTTCTAGATCCACTGTGACGCCCTCTACGAATTATAAACCCTAAATATTTGGCTTTTTTACTTAGAAACTCACACTTTTCCTTTTTTATTTTTAAACCATTTTCTTGCAATATTTAAGAACCTTATTTATTGTATGTTTCTGTAACCTACTAACACTAAAAGTTAAGTAAAATTGTTGTTGCGCTCAGAGGTACTAAGCAACTTTATCGTCTTAACTCCGGCACAAACCGTGGCGCAAGCGTCAGTTATTGACGCAACCCTGTCGCGGTCGAACCCAGCTGTTGTAGAGGATGATGATAGGGTTGCTATGGTAAGTAGCCAGTGCAACGACCGATTGAGGAGCGCTTTGATGCGCTTCGCGAGTATCGATCCACTCCTACCGAACTTAGGCCCCGATTACCACGATTACCCATGCATAATAAAAATAGGGCGCTGGTGTGTGCCTTGGACTCGCAACTCGAGAATTTATTCGCGAGTAGCGAGAAAATCGTTGATACGCACTCGATCCTGTACTGTGTATCAACGATTTTCTCACGACATGCCGCAACAGCCCCACAGGGCTTTTGCGGCATGTCGTTTAGCTAATGTCAAGTTCCCTAATTGTGACGTAGCTACTCGATCAAAACCAACCGTACCAGCCTGGCAGTGCAGGATCGAGCGTCACATCGACGGGGCCAGGGTACTCATCGGCAAACTACACTGCTTCAGGGAGGGCAATACACGACCACGTGTGATGCGCTTTGTGAGGCGGGCATTCTCGGGGACTGGAATCAGTCCACAAGAATACATGTCCCGTGTCACAGAGCGCATCGACTTCCTGAAGCAGAAAGTTTATGCATGGGCGAATCGTATTCGGAGGTATAAGCGGCGAGTTGATCGGTACTCACAGAATCGCATATTCCAGAGCGATGAGAGGTGGGTATACAGAGCTTGGGACCGACCCGAGCTAAATATGACAGACGTATGCCGCCCGGATGATGCTGCCACGAGTTCTTTCTGGCGCAGCATCTGGTCGGTGCCCGTCTGTCATACTGAGGCTGACTGGATGCGTGATGTCGAGCGAGTGTGTGAACCGATCCCAGAAATGAATCCAATTTTGATAACACCTTTAGATGTAGCCAGAGCGATTCGTCCGTTACTTAATTGGAAGTCACCGGGACCGGACAGACTGCACAACTTCTGGCCCAAATGGCTTAGTAGTTCACACACTTGCCTGGCATCCCAATTCCAGTCATCCTTAGAGTCTGGGTCCCTGCCGCAGTTTTTAACAACAGGCGTTACCCACAAGTCAGGACCACGATCACGTGTTAGTCGAGAGTGAAAATTAATACACACATTGACAAAAACTCCATTATGTCTGCCTCTCAAAATGGATGTAGGAATAGGTCCCGCGGTACGAAGGAGCTACTCCCCATCGATATGGTCATTAGCCAATAGGTTCGTCCATCCCGCAAGGATCTGTCGTCATGTTGGATGGATTATAAGAAGGCCTACGACTCAGTGCCACATACATGGCTCATGAGGGTACTGGAGTTGTACAAGATAGGTGCAACTCTACGCACCTTCCTTAAGTCGTGTATGTGGCAATGGAGGACGGTCCTTCAATATCCAGGATTAAACGGGGAATATTTCAGGGTGACAGTCTGAGCCCACTTTGGTTTTGTCTAGCCCTGAATCCTCTTAGAAAATTGCTGGAGGATTCAGGTCTTGGCTACCGGTTGAGGAGAAGCGGTCAGGTCATATCTCACCTTCTTTACGTGGATGATCTAAAACTCTTTGCCCCCAACAAATTGCGACTGATGGAGCTAAAAGTAACTGAAACTTTCAGTAGCGCCATCAGGATGGAATTTGGTGTGGACAAATGTGTGTAAAGCGAGTGCAGATTATGGAATAATAATAATAAATAATAAAAATATTTATTTCACGAAAAACATAGCACTTTGCACTGTATACATTGTTTGAAAATAATATTTACATTATGACGCAATAGTAGACTCTATCTTTTAAACTAGGACTAGCCTGTATCTTAAAAGATAGGGTTTAGCCAAATGGATTCAATTAATATTCACAATCAGAAACCAGTGGAAACAGTGTCAAAGATTTGTACTTACAGCTATACAGAAAAAAGAATAAAATAAAAACAAATAACTAATCTTAAGTGACACAAAAAAAAAAACAGTGTGAATGACAGCAGATATGCATGTGTACTTATATATGTGGGTGACAATGTGTGTCGGTGTGGGTGGGTGTGGGTGGGTGTGTGTGTGTGTGGGTGTGTGTGATGGTGTGGGTGGGTCTGTGTGTGTGGGAGTGTCTGGGGGTGTGGGTGGGTGTTTGGATATGGGTGGGTGCGTGCGTGTGACTGTGTGTATGTTGGATATAAAGTATATGATGTGATCTTTGAGTATGTATGTGGCATTATATTAAGAGATGTAAGTTAGCAGATTCTCTGTAGCCACGTAGTTCTACTGTAATAGCCATTGACAAATTTTTTTCTTCAATATATATCTATTTAAATCCAGTATGTTTAGTTTTTTATGCAGAGTTTTATATACATGTTTACTTAAAAAGTAAAATTGGTGTTGGGCAAAAGAAGTTTTTTGTTTAACGCCTGACGGAATATTCGTATGCTTTTTAGGGTCTGATTTGGGCATGGATCTGTGAGTCCTAAGGACTGACTGCAGAATGAACAGTTGTCTAACAGTTAAGACCTCGCAGTCCTCATAGAGTTGTTTAGTTGGATATCTGTATGGCTTTTTGCACATTACCTTTAGTACAGCTCTTTGTGCTCTCTCAGCTCTCAGCAAGTTGGTTTTTGATGCTCCACCCCACGCAGTAATGCAATATCCAATTATAGACTGACACTGAGCAAAGTATACCATCCTCAGAGTGCCCATATCAACGGGATCTCTTAGCGATTTGAAGACGTAAATGAGCCGTAATATTCTGGATGTTTTCATATCGAGCTGTTTGTCCCATCTAAGGCATTCGTCAATTTGCAAACATAGATATTTGACACTATCGGTTCTACACAGCGCCGAAATATCGGGAACTCAACAAAAACAGTAAACATGGTAAATATCCCGTTTCCTGTCTAAGTAATAATGTTAGTGACCATGGTAGTTTAAAATCTTACTATCGGTTCTGTCTAGTGTAGGGCATGTACATGTGCTAGTTGATCTCTGGCATGTGTGAGCAATTATAGAAAAGTGTTTAGGGGGCATAGTATTACGTCGCATTGCAAAAGGAATGTAACATGTTTTATCTAAGTTGAGAGTTAGCAGGCTATGGTGAAACCAGCTCATAATCTGACTTAGAGCGTTTTCTGCCATTGTTTTTACCATATCACAAGTAGGTCCATAGATGACGATTGATGTGTCATCGGCATACGCGTAAATCTTACAGTTAGGGAGCATCATTCTACAGAGGTCATTTACATAAATTAGGAACATAGTGGGCCCTAATATGCTTCCCTGGGGCACGCCGTAGGTCACAGTTTCCTCATCACTGAGGTAATCACCTATTTTAACTAGCTGAGTGCGATTTTTAAGATAGTCTTTAAACATTTCTAGTGCTGTGCGTCGTACACCCAGACTCTCCTTCCTTGCTATGAGTTTGGGAACAGAAACTGTGTCGAAGGCCTTCGACAGGTCTAGAAATATGCCTAAACATTTAGACCCATCATCAAATTCCTTTGCCACAAATTGTGTAAGGTCCAAAACAGCATCCTCTGTCGATACCCCGAGTTTGAAACCATACTGGTTTTCCGCGATGATGCGACGTTTATTCAAGAAACCTTTGAGTTGTTTATTAAGGATCTTCTCCATTATTTTTGAAATCCATGGTAGGATTGAGATTGGCCGGTACTTATTGACACAGAATCTTTTCCCGGATTTTTATGTTGGAAGGATGATAGCCTTTTTAGTGCGTCAGGAAAAGTTCCTGTCTGAATGCAGCGGTTGCAGATATAGGTTAAGGGAGGCACCAGTTGTTGGCGACATTTCTTTAACAGACTTGACGATATTCCATCCCACCCCACTGCACAGTCGTTACGTAATTGTGAGATAATTGAATCTACTTCCGCTTCATCGACTTCTAGTAAGACAAGTGAGTCAACTGGGGTTAAACTTTTGCATGTATCGCTGTTCGGGGGAGTCGTAGCTAGCTTCTTTGTTTTAATTATATCATTCGCTAAATTTTTACCAATGTTTGAATGATTTGATTTACCGAGCATTGAGGACTATCGTTTATCTTTAACAACTTGTCAGGGCTAGTACGTTCCTTACGAGTATTGGTTATTTCTTGTATGGTTTTCCATCGTTCATTTGGATTGCCTTGAGCTTTTTGTAGTTCACATTTTTCATGGGTTAATTTGAGTTTTCGAGGCAAGTCATTGCAGAAATTTCTGTAACGTGTGTAAGTTATATTTAAGGTTGTGTTGTTAGGTGTTTTATTTAATCTCATATGCATTTGATCCCTATTTCTAATACACTTCAACAAGCCTGGGGTAATCCACGTTTCAAGATTCTTTGTCTCCTTGGAATTATGATTTTAAGTGAATTATTATTCCTTTATTCGTATTTACACATATAATTTTACATTTTTAAATATTTTTATACAAAGTAACATAAAAAAAAACATTTAAAAATATAAAACATAGTAGCCCACCGGCATCAGGAACATGGTCCGAGCTACCGGTGGTCAGGACTCTTGAGAGAGGAACCTCCTAACGATACGCGCCGTGTCCAGAAGTACTGCTTTCTGAATCAAGCCCTTGATCCAGCTGCCAAGCGAGAGCCTCCTCAGATGTTGGTCGAGGCTATTGGCTATTAAGCCATTGGCCGACACGACTATCGGCACTATGACTGCTGTACTCACGTCCCACATGTCGACAACCTCGTGAGCCAGATCTAGATATTTGAATTGTTTTTCTTTCTCTGCTTTCACGAGGTTCTCGTCATGCGGAACCGTTATATCAACAATCATTGCGCGACGCTCCAATCGATCTATCACCACATTGTCAGGTTTATTGGCAACAATAGTCCTGTCAGTGACGATAGATCGATGGCAATTCAACGTGATATTACCATCATCAAGAACTGGGTCGGGCACATACTTATAGTATGGCACTTCTGATTCCAAAAGGTTGTACTTCAAAGCAAGTTGCTGGTGGATAATCCTGGCAACGAGATTGTGTCTATGCAAGTACTCTCCGTTAGCCAGACGAGAACACCCAGAAATAATGTGTCGGATCGATTCTCCCGGTCGGTGGCATGCCCGACATATGTCAACCGTGCCATACTTCACAATCTATTTCCGGTAGTTATTCGTCATCATAACTTCTTCCATTATTGCACAGACAAAACCTTCGGTTTCCCCGAATAGGTCACCGAAACGCAGCCAAGCTACGGACGCTAAGAAGTCTACATCGGGTCCGTGTAGAGCCCGGTAAAAGCGTCCGTGAAGCTCCTTGCCCTGTTATACCTCCTTGCGATCATTAGTGTCTAATACTCTAGGTTTGCGCCAGTTCTCGTTAG
Source organism: Noctua fimbriata (assembly GCA_905163415.1). Taxonomy (NCBI): domain Eukaryota; kingdom Metazoa; phylum Arthropoda; class Insecta; order Lepidoptera; family Noctuidae; genus Noctua; species Noctua fimbriata. The sequence continues at coordinate 13,273,974 of LR990934.1, read as the reverse complement.
CCAGGGAGAGCGAGGTGAGGCCCTTGTCCACTGAGACCACATCTCGGTGCATCCCCACGTCGGCCTCTAGGAAGTAATCACTTTTTTTTTTTTTTTTTTTTTAGGGTGGGAAATCATCAAATGACCCCCCCCGCTCTGGGCGGAGCGGAAGGGAGTGTCAGACTTGTACTGACTAAAACGCATCCATGTTCCTTCTTTGCCCTTTGTGTTCCAGGGCCGCGGTATCTCTTTCGAACAGTCCCGCAGCCCTGGCAGGCATCGGCCCGTGCGGACCCCTACGTGGTTGCTGACATCTCTTTGAGGCGCGCGTGGAACACGAACGCGCCGTCGACACGGCCTGTCGTCATAAGACGGCCGGACGGCGAGCTAGTACAGAACTCGCCGTCCACAGGCCCGCGCCTACGGTGGCCGGGGGCCACCATGTGACCCCCGACGCCCGGGGCGTCTCCCGCGGCGGCTGGGACGTGAGGCTCTTTCCCTCTCACGTTCCGCCACCTCCTTCACTAGCATGACTGCTTCGCAGAAGGAGGTGACGGCTTCCCATTCCCTCTCGCCCCGGACCATGGCTTGAACCAGGGCCGGGCGCGAGAGGTCGCCGCCGCCAATCGCCTCTACGAGGACACGGCGCTGCTCCGCCCAAGCAGGGCAGGCCACAGTGTGCTGCACCGTGTCCTCCGGACGATCCTCACAATGGAAACACCCGGGCGTTTCCTCCCGCCCGATTCGGTGGAGGAACCTCCCGAAACAACCGTGTCCGGTGAGGACCTGCGTCAGGCGGAAGGTGAGGGCGCCGTGGCGCCTCTCTAGCCACTCCTCAAATAGGGGACTTATCGCCACTATGGTGGCGTGCCCTGCACGGGGTTGCGACAGTCGCTCTCTCCAGGTCACCATGAGATCGCGCCGGAGGTCTGTCCGCTGAGCGGCGATTTGCCGCGGCAGCGGAGTTTCCCCCCGACGTAGTGCCTCCGCGCGCCATTCGTGAAGGCGCGCGAGGACTATCGCCTCCAGACCCCATGGCGGCAATCCGGCAAGGAGAATCGCCGCCTCACCGGAGATCGTGCGGTACCCCCGGACTAGCCTTAGGGCTATCCCCTTTTGGGGCGCGTTCAGGTAGCGGGCGGCTTGCCGCCTCAGAGAACGCGCCCACACCGGGGCCCCGTAAAGGGCCATGGACCGCACGACCCCCGCGTAGAGCCTCCGGCAGGAGGCGTTAGGAAGTATTCCCTGAGACTGCATACCTCACGGTAGTGCAGGGTCTGAGCATTTAGGAAGCCACGACCCCCACACTTCCGCGGGATATACAGTCTCATCACCGACGACCGTGGGTGATGCATTCGATTTGCGGTCAGCAGTACACGGACCCTCCTATCCACGGCATCAAGTTCCGTCTGAGTCCATTTGAGTATGCCGAAAGAATACATCAAAACCGGCATGACCCAACCGTTGAAGGCGCGCACTTTGTTTCCGCCTGACAAAAGACTACTTAGTACCTTATTCAGGCGGCTAAAGAAGCGCTCCCTCAACGATTGTTTCATGTCAGCAGTATTGATACCTAATGCCTCCGACACACCCAAATACTTGTAGGTTTCTGTTGAGGAGAGGGATCTAAGGTGTATGGAATCCGAGAGTTGAGTTCCCACGGATTCCATAATCTCCCCTCGCTTCACATGCATGACTGCACATTTTTCCACACCAAATTCCATCCTGATGGAGCTACTGAAAGTTTCCGTTACCTTCAGTAGCTTCATCAGTTGCAAATTGTTGGGGGCATAAAGTTTCAGATCATCCATGTAAAGAAGGTGAGATTTGACCTGACCATCTCTCCTCAACCGATAGCCTAGACCTGAACCCTCCAGCAGTGTGCTGAGAGGGTTCAAGGCTAGACAAAACCACAATGGACTCAGGATCTGTCGACATCCTGGATAGCAAAGGACTGTTCTCCAGTGCCCCATACTTGACATCAGGAAGGTACGCAGAGTTGCATCAACTTTATACAACTCCAGCACCCTCATAAGCCATGTATGAGGCACAGAATCACAGGCCTTCTTATAATCTATCCAACATGTAAACAGATCCCTTCGGGAGCGGCGAACCTGTTGGCTAACGGCCATATCTACGAGAAGTAGTTCCTTAGTACCGCGGGACCCGTTCCTATATCCATGCAGACATGATAGAATTACTATCAATATGATGGTTGATTTTAGCTCTCAAAATGGATGTAAGAACTTTATAGACCGTTGGTAAACAAGTGATTGGTCTATAATTTTTGGACTCCGCAGTACTACCTGATTTATGGAGCAGGTAGGTAATTCCTGTCGTCAAGAACTGGGGCTGCGACCCTGACCCTAAGGCTAATTGAAACTGGGATGCCAAGCTAACGTGCGATCTCATTCCATCTCGAGTCGCAACGCCTTGCGGACGTGTACAGTGACTGTGCTCCCCAGTAACTCATTGATTTTGTATGCCCTCATCTGATTGGGTGTCGTTTAAATTTTAAATTCCCTTTTACACCTTAAGTGTTTTTATGAACTAACTCCGCCTATTGGGCGGTCATAGAGTGAAACAAATAGCTTTTTGTCGTGTCATCTGGGATTGTGGCGCTCTGATTTGCTCCGGCGGCGGTGGATTTGAACCTGCGACCGGTGCATTGGCGGTCGCGCGCTGTCGTCCCGAACCAACCGTACTAGTCATCGAGCGGCGAATTTGCGGTTGCCGTTTGTGAGCAGTGCTACGAGCTGATTTCATCGTGTGTGCTACGACGCGCCGCGTGACTGCTACGCGCCTACGAGCCTGCGCATCGGCTACGCGCTGCGCTGCTGCGGGTGTCCCTGAGATTACGCCTTGCTACTTATTTCCTGTGGGCTAAGGTTTGAGTGTCGGCTGGCGCTTAGTAATGCCTCGCTTAAAACGGACTCCCCCAGCTACTCCTGCATCTAATAGTAGCATGGCTCAGCTGGTTCAGTCAATGTCTGATTCTGACATTCCTCAGGCGACCGCAAGCAGTCCATATGAAAGTGTTAATATCACCTCGCGATATAAACGTCCACGGTCAACTTTTTCACCTGGCAGTGAACTGCAAGACTTCAAGCAAGAAATTTTAGATATGCTCAATACATGGAAGGCGGAGGAACAAGCTAATTTCCTTAAGTTTTCTCAAGAACAAAGTTCATCCTTAGCTAAACTATTCTCGGAGGTAGCTGAGCTGAAATCGCAAAACTTAGCCATTCAAAAAGCTAACATTGAAATTGAGAAGACGGTCAGTTTCATCAATAATCAATATGACGATCTGATGAAACAAATTGATTTATTACAAAAAGATAAACAAATGTACAGGGATTGTATACAAAATTTAGAGATGAAAATTGGAGATTTGCAACAATTATCACGCTCTTCTTGTGTCGAGATTCGCAATATACCACTCAAAGAAAATGAGTGTGCAAAAGATTTGTCTGCGATTGTTTCCCGTGTGAGTGCTGCCGTCAAAGTGCCTCTTAAAGTCAACGATATTCGTGACGTTTACCGATTGCCTGGCAAACCAGGTACCGTCAGGCCGGTTGTCGCCGAATTTACTACTATGGAGACTAAGAACGTGTTCCTAAGCTCGGTGCGCAACTACAACAACAAGCAACCCAAGGAGTCTCAACTCAGTACTACAAACGTAGGAGGTCTTGGCGACCACCGTCCGATATATGTCAGTGAGTACCTCCCGGCCAGCTCAAGAAAACTATTTTTTGCTGCACGTGAGTTTGCAAAGCGTAAGGAGTATAAATTTTGTTGGACGGCCAATGGTAACATACTGTTGCGGAAGGAAGAGGGAGTCAAACCAATACTGGTCAAATCCGAGCAGACGCTTCGGGATCTAGCACAAACCAACCAATGACTACTAAAACGTCATTCATTATTGTTTTTTTATACTAGTTTCGTAATAACTAATTTCTACCTTATTATAAGTTGTATTCCCCGCATGTTTAAGATTATTAACACTGTTTGTTTTGATTATGTATTAAGAATAACACACCACTACAATCATCCTTCACATACACATAATCCTCAATACACTCACTCTCCATCCACAAACTTCTGGACATCACTCACACTCTCGTCTCGCACAAACTTACTTTCGCCGTCAATACCATTCCAAACTTTTTGTATCCATTCCTACATCACAATTTTTTTAATGGAGGAAAAAAACTCCACCGTTTCGATTGGCAACGAACGCCACTACACGATAAATGTACCTGATGCAGTTACAGTTTGCCTCATCTTCCCATGCCTAAATATGTGCACCACTTCATTTTGGAACATATTATTTACTTTCAATGGCTAACCACATTAATGCCTGAATTAGAATTAGATGCGTACCAAGTATCAAAATCTTATAAACTACCGTTAGGTGACTGTATATCTAAAATACCGAAGACACAAAGAAACTTATCTATACTACAACTCAATATTCGGAGTCTAAACAAGAACTTTGATAATTTTATAGCGTTCTTACATCTCCTTAAAATTGATTGTGATATCATTATATTGACCGAATGCTGGCTTAAATCTGCTGTAATTCCTAACATGAATGGTTACAATGTGCACTTCACAAAAAATACAAAAAACCAGAATGATGGGGTGGTTATGTATATTAAGTCTTCGCTGCACTGCACCGTTTCAGAACCTGATATAACTGACGCAAACTGTCTACTTTGCAAAATTGGCAATAATGTTGGGATCTTAGCCCTATATAGATCACCTTCCTTCATCCACGTTGATAATTTTTTAAACAGCTTGGATTCCATTTTAAAACCCCTAACAAAATTTCAACACGTTGCCTTAGTCGGCGATATCAACATTGATATTAAGCCGAGCAACACCGACAGACACTCGTACGAATACCTCACCTTCACTGCCTCCCATGGTTTATTACCGGCGCACCTATATCCTACTCGAGTAAATAACTGTATAAATCACATTCTTTTAAAAAGCAAACAACCAGGAACATCCATTGTCATAGACTCACCTATTACCGACCATTTACCTGTATTCCTGAGTGTCAACCTTGATGTTCCTAAGCCCAAGCTCACCTACACCGCCAAAGTTGTTGATATTTCAAACATCAAAAAAGATATTGAGTGTACTGATTTCTCCCCAATCCTTTTTTCTCATGACGCTAATGAAGCAGCGGACACCTTAACAACTTTATTGACTCAAATTATTGACAAACACACTCGCTTCTCCAAAGTCTCACGAAAGAACCGTAACATAAAGCCCTGGATCACTCCAGGATTACTTCGCTGTATTAGAAACAGGGATAAAATGCATCTTACTTTAAAAACTCAACCAGATAACCCCATCCTCAAATTAACATAATCTCGCTATCGCAATCACTGTAATTCTTTGCTCCGGAAATTGAAGATAAACTTCGAGAAAACTGAATTTATGAAAAGAAAAAATAACTCCAAAGCAACATGGGATTTAATCAAATCCATAACGCACTCAATATCCACACCCTCACCATTGAAAGAACTGCAACAACTCGAACCTGACAAACTTGCATCAGCAAACAGAGTCAACAATTACTTCATTAATGTTGGCAAAGACCTAGCTACAAATATACGTCAGTGTCGGAATATGCCAGCTCACCCATCAAGTTTATCTTCATCTTGTAGCTCAATGTGTGTCCTGGAAACCGACGATTCCGAAGTAGAGGGAGTTATAATCAACTTGAAATCAAGTTCTGTAGCTGGAATTGACGGTATTTCTGGACAAATATTGAAGCTCACGCGCAATATTTTAATCCCCTACATCACACATATCTGCAATCTTGAGATATCTACCGGTGTTTTCCCAGACTGTTTCAAAACAGCTCTAGTCCACCCTATTTATAAGGGAGGGGACAGAGGCAGTGTCAAAAATTATAGACCTATTTCTATTTTACCAACCATTTCGAAGATTCTGGAGAAGATACTGAACAACCGTTTGCTTAAATACATTAATGCATGAGCATTAATGTATTTACTCCTATCCGGAAACCAATATGGCTTCAGAGCCGGAATTTCAACCGAGGATGCAGTCATTGCACTCTCTGAAAAAGTGACTCACCTCATGGATAAGAAGCAGAGGTGTATAGGTTTATTTTTAGATATTTCGAAAGCTTTTGACACTGTCACTGCGCCCATACTTTTGTCGAAACTGGAACGCATGGGAATTCGTGGCCCTGTTCTTGACATTTTTTCAAGTTATTTGGAGAATCGTTTCCAACATGTTCAATTGGATGAGATAATAAGCGATAAAGCTAGAATAGAATACGGCGTCCCGCAAGGCAGCATTCTGGGTCCAACCTTGTTCCTCATCTACATTTATTTCTAATTGAATTTTGTTTCATCCTGACTGTTTTTTAATTTGTTCTAATTTTATTTTACTACAATGTTTATTTTAAAATTAATGTTGTTTTTGACTCAATTTTTAATCCTGATTTTAGTCGAATTTTGTTTTTGATTTAAAAAGATTCATTAACTTGGTTTTAGTCTAATTTTTCTAATTATAATATTAATGCGTAATTAAATGTTTTAATGTTAACTTATTACGCTTAATTTTAGGTGAAATAATTTTGTTACTTTTTGCTGCATAAAACTTGCCCTATTGTTATCTAAATGGAAGAAGTCACTGGCTCCTGAAATACAGGTACTCTAACCTAGCTCTGGAGCCAGGGTCTCACATTTTTCTGTACCCTGTTTTTATGGCAATAAATTTATTATTATTTCCTTTATTTATTTTCTTACTCACTAATTACATTTTTAAATATTTCTTAACAAAAACCATATAAAAAAACATTTAAAAATATAAAAAATAGTAGCCCACCGGCATCGGGAACAGGGTCCAAGCTACCGGCGGTCAGGGCTCCAGAGAGAGGAACCTCCTAACAATACGAGCCGTGTCTAGGAGTACCGCTTTCTGAATCAAGCCCTTGATCCAGCTGCCTAACGAGAGCCTCCTCAGGTATTGGTCGAGGCTCTTGGCAATTAAGCCATGGGCTGATACGACTATCGGCACAATGATCGCTGAGTCCACATCCCACATGTCGACAACCTCGCGAGCCAAGTCAAGATACTTGATTTTCTTATCTTTCTCGGCTTTCACGAGGTTCTCATCATGCGGGACCGTTATGTCAACAATCATTGTGCGCCGCTCTGATCGATCCACCACCACTATATCAGGCTTATTGGCTACAATAGTCCTGTCATTGATGATGGATTGATCCCAGTACAATGTGATACTGCCATTTTCGAGAACTGGGTCGGGCACATTCTTATAGTACGGCACTTCCGATTCCACAAGGTTGTATTTTAGAGCAAGTTGCTGATGGATAATCTACAAGGTTGTGTCTATGCAAGTACTCTCCGTTAGCCAGACGAGAACATCCGGAGATAATGTGACGGATTGATTCGCCTGGACGGTGGCATGCCCGACATATGTCAACCGTACCGTCCTTCACAATAAATCTCCGGTAGTTATTCGTCATCATAACTTCATCCATAATTGCACAGACAAAACCTTCGGTTTCTCCGAAGAGGTCCCCGGAACGTAGCCAGGCTAGGGACGCTGATAGGTCTACATCAGGCCCATGCAGGGCCCGGAAAAAGCGTCCGTGAAGCTCTTTACTCTGCCATACCTCCATGCGGTCGTTAGTGTCAAGCAAGTGTCAAGGGTTTGCGCCAGTTCTCTTTAGCCAAGGAAAGCGGGGTGAGGCCCTTGTCCACTGCAACCACATCTCGATGCATCCCCACGTCGGTTTCAAGGAAATATTCCCTGAGACTGCATATCTCGCGATTGTGGAGAGTCTTAGCGTTTAAAAAGCCTCGCCCCCCACACTTCCGCGGGATATACAGTCTCATAACAGAAGAACGCGGGTGATGCATTCGATATGCCGTCAACAATGTACGGACCCTCCTATCCAGAGCGTCTAGTTCTGTTTGAGTCCATTTGAGTATGCCGAAAGAGTACATCAGAACCGGCATGACCCAACCGTTGAAGGCACGTACCTTATTGCCGCCTGATAAAAGACTATTAAATACTTTTTTCAGGCGGCCCAAGAAGCGCTCCTTCAACGATTGCTTCATGTCAGCAACATTGATGCCCAGCGCTTCCAACATACCCAAATACTTATAGGTTTCGGTTGCTGAGAGGGATCTAAGATTTATGGAATCCGAGAGCTGGGTTCCCACAGATTCCACAATCTCCCCTCGCTTTACATGCATGACCGCACATTTGTCCACACCAAATTCCATCCTGATGGCGCTACTGAAAGTTTCAGTTACCTACAGTAGCTCCATCAGTTGCAAATCGTTGGGGGCAAAGAGTTTCAGGTCATCCATGTAAAGGAGGTGAGATATAACTTGACCACCTCTCCTCAACCGATAGCCTAGACCTGAATCCTCCAGCAGCGTGTTAAGAGGATTCAAGGCTAAGCAGAACCAAAGTGGACTCAAACTATCGCCCTGAAATATACCTCGCTCTATCCTTATCGGCTCGCTATTCCTCTGGATTTGCCGACATCCTGGATAGCGAAGGACTGTCCTCCATTGCCCCATACATGACATCAGGAAGGTGCGCAGAGTTGCATCAACTTTATACAACTCTAGCACCCTCATTAGCCATGTATGTGGCACCGAGTCATAGGCCTTCTTATAGTCTATCCAACATGTCGACAGATCCATTCGGGAACGGCGAACCTGTTGACTAATGGCCATATCAATGAGGAGTAGCTCCATAGTACCGCGGGACCCGTTCCTACATCCATTTTGAGAAGCGGACATGATAGAATTGTCATCAATGTGTTTGTTAATTTTAGCTCTCAAAATGGATGTAAGAACTTTATAGACCGTCGGAAGACAGGTAATCGGTCTATAATTTTTGGGTTCCGCAGTACTACCCGATTTATGGAGCAGGTGGGTTATACCTGTTGTCAGGAACTCTGGCAGCGACCCTGACTCTAAGGCTGACTGGAACAGGATCGCCAGGCGAGCGTGCGACCTTGAGAACCATTTAATCCAAAAGTTGTGCAGTCCATCCGGCCCTGGAGATTTCCAGTTAGGCAACGGACGGACTGCACGAACTACGTCTTGGGGGCTGATAGTGATTGCCCCCATTTCTGGTACTAGATCGCACGCTCGCTCGACCCCCCGAGTCCATTCACCCTCGGTATGGCTAACAGGCACCGACCAGATGCTGCGCCAGAACAAACACATGGCATCATTATCCGGTAGGCGCGTGTCAGCCACACCTTGGTCCGGTCGCTCCCAAGCCCTGTATACCCACCTTTCATCTCTTTGAAAAGTGCGATTCTGAGTGTATCGGTCCACCCGCCGCTTTCGTAGGTACTACGAATACGGTTTGCCCATGCATACACTTTCTGCTTCAGGAAGTCGATGCGCTCTGTGATACGGGACATGTAGTCTCTAGGACTAATATCAGTCCCCGAGAACGCCCGCCTCACAAAACGCATCACTCTAGGACGAGTATTGCCCTCCCTGAAGCAGATCAGTTTGCCGATGAGTGCTCTGGCTCCACCAATACGTCGTTCAATCCTGTACTGCCATGGCGGTACGGCTGGTTTAGGTCGTGTAGCTCTGTCTTCAGAAAATTTGACATGAGCTACACGACATGCCGCTACAGCCGCACAATACAGGATTGAGTGAGCATCGGTGAGGTCTTCGCAGTTATCAAAATAGTTTGACAACTGCGAATCCAGAACAGCCACCAGCAGCAGCCCTATTTTTGTTATGCATGGGCAAACGAGGTATGCGTGGTCTAAGGTCGGGTTGCATGAACCGATATTCTCGAATCGCACCCTCCAAAGCACTCCTCATTTCCTCATTGCACTGGGTACTTGCATTAGTAACTATGTCATTACTCACGTCGTTATCGCGATTTGGTATTATGGTAGACTGTGGTAGAACCACAGCCTGCGGCGGCGGCGTGGCAATGACTTGGCTACTCTGCATTTCAGTCCGCAAGCGATCAAGTACGGTGTCATCCAACATACGATTACGCTGGATGACTCGCACCTGATCCGATAGTCGTTGTGCCGACACCTTGACAGCTGGCTGAAACAGAGAGAGCATCCGAACACGGTACGCGGTCAGGTTGTTTCCTCCCTCTGTAGCCCCATAGTATGCGCGCATGACATTTGCATTGATGGATTGCGTCCATCGCATGCGCTGCACACTCCCACCGGGAGCTGGGACCCTATCAGAGGCCGGTGGGCCTCGAGGTCCTAAACCATCCGGCGGCCGGCGTCCTCCCCGTCGACGAACAGGTGGTGGCGTCGTGGGCGGAGAGAAATACTCGTCGCTCGAGCTCGACGCAACTGCCACGGCCGGTGTCACAGCACTCACGACGGGGCTGGATTCCGGCGGCGGCGAGGCGGAGCTGAGCGACGGGTCCGGAGGCGATAGGCGTGCGCGTCGTGCAGCTGATCTCGTCAACATTTTCTTGATTTCATATGTGTTTTTCAAATTTTATGCAGAGACATACGTCATTATTGTTAATTTTTTTCTTTTATGTTTTATTTTATAAATTGGCTTCATTGTACTATTACTCCAGTAAAAAATTGAGAAATTATAGTATATAAAAAAGGAGATTTGTTTCAAAACTGTTTAAAAATAATTATTTAACAAAAATAAATTTGAACGAAATTACAAGAAGTCTGTTGACGTTTAGTGTTGCCAGCTTATTATTATTATTATTTATTATTATTACATTAATGATCTGTGTTCACTTCCACTAACTAACTGCTTCTTATTTACATATGCTGATGATACAGCCCTACTTGTTCATGGGAATGATTGGAGTGAAACAGAAAAATATGCTCAGATGGTGTTGGACATTGTCATGAACTAGTTTGGCAATAATTTGTTGACACTGAATGCAGAAAGATCGAAGCTTGTTTCTTTTTCTTTAAGTAATAAGACCCAGCCAAACACAACGCCGATTGTTAAAGTACACAGTTGTTTTCAAGACTCCTGCTGTACCTGTCCTACTCTGGCAACCACACCTTGTATAAAATACTTGGGCGTGCAAATCGACAAACACCTGAACTGGTATAGTCATATTGATAATCTAGTTAACCGAACGCGTAAACTAATTTCCATCTTTAAGAAACTCCGTTGTTCGGCTGACTCGGAAACACTTATGATGGTCTATTACTCACTCTGTCAGTCTCTTCTCCTATATTGTTTGCCGGCTTGGGGTGGCGCTTGCAAAACATACTTTCTGAAATTAGAGAGAGCCCAGAGAGCAGTTCTCAAAGTTATGTTCTGCAAGCCCTATAGATACCCTACTTTGGAACTTTTTAGGGAAAGCAGGTTTCTGACAGTGAGAGGCTTATATGTGCTACAAAGTGTATTAAGGAAACATCGTCTGCCGTTCACAGCAAGTACTAAACGCCGCGCAGACCCGCCGCCAGATTGCCCTTCCACCAGTTAGACACAAAACCACTTTCGCACAACACCAATTCACCTACCTCAGCTATATTCTATATAATAAAATCAATAAATCTCTCCATATCCTCAGTTTAAATTATCACCTATGCAAAATCACAGTTAAAGAATGCCTAATTGAGAAATCATATGACGAGAAACCGAAAAACTTCTCCTCCCACATGCATAAGACAGATCTCCGCTCCACTTTCACACTTACCCACACATTCACCATTACTACATCTACCAGGACACATTCACACCATACATGAACCGCACTTTCACATTACTTACACATACACAACATACCTACTACACCTACCACAACCAACTCACTCTAACTCAAATACTTACAAACATTTTTATTACGAATTATTTTTACCTTTCTTTACTTTACTTTTCTTTTGCTAAACACAAAAATAATAATTAAATTTATATTAACCATGTTACTGGTGAAAACAGTTTTACTGACATTTTTGATCTTCCACCTTATGGAATCACTGGTCCCCAAGTCACAGGCTATAAACCTAGTTTGGGTGCCAGGAGATAATACTTAATGCACTTTATGTTGTACCATATTACTGTACTTGTAACCTTTGTGAACACTTTACTGGAAATAAACATTATTATTAAACATTATTATTATCTCTGAAACCATTTGATCCAGAAATTGTGCAGTCCATCCGGCCCTGGAGATTTCCAGTTAGGCAACGGACGGACTGCGCCAAGTCGAGATATTTTATTTGTTTCTCTTTCTCAGCTTTCACGAGGTTCTCGTCATGCGGGATGGTATCATCGACTATCATTACGAGGCACGCTGATCGGTCTATCACTAATTTGTCAGGCTTATTTTCGACAATAGTCCTGTCAGTAATGATAGACCGATCCCAGTACAGCGTGACATGGTCTTTCTCGAGAGCTAGGTCGGGCACATACTTGTAGTACGGTACCTCAGATTCCAAAAGATTATATTTCAAGGCAAGTTGCTGGTGAATAATCCTGGCTACTTGGTTGTGCCTGTGCAAGTACTCGCCGTTAGCCAGACGAGAACAACCAGAAATAATATGTCTGATGGATTCACCCGGACGGTGGCATGCCCGACACACGTCAACCGTCCCGTCCTTCATAATATATTTCCGGTAGTTGTTCGTCAACATAACTTCGTCCATAATCGCACAGACAAAACCTTCAGTTTCCCCAAAGAGGTCGCCGAAACGTAACTAGGACACGGACGCTAGAAAATCTACATCGGGCGTATGAAGAGCCCGGTAGAAGCGCCCGTGAAGCTCCTTGCCTTGCCATACTTCCTTGCGGTCATCGGTAGTAAGTACTACAGTTTTGGCCAGTTCTCTTTAGCCAGGACAGCGGGGTGAAAAGCCTCGTCCCCCGCACTTCCGCGGGATGTACAGCCTCATCACCGATGATCGTGGGTGATGCATCCGGTTTGCGGTCAGAAGTGTACGAACTCTCCTATCCAGGGCATCGAGTTCGGTCTGGGTCCATTTGAGTACACCGAAAGAGTACATTAAAACCGACATGACCCAACCGTTGAAGGTGCGAACCTTGTTCCCGCCTGAAAGAAGGCTATTTAATACCTTGTTCAGGCGCCCAAAGTAGCGCTCCCTCAACGATTGCTTCATGTCAGTTACGTTAATTCCTAACGCTTCCGACATACCCAAACACTTATAGCTTTCGGATTAGGAGAGGGATCTCAGGTATATGGAATCCGAGAGCTGAATTCCCTTGGGTTCGGCCGGTGGACGTTGTCTAGAGTGCACGTGCGTCAGTGGTCTCAAGTGATACCTCAATATAAATTCTGTGATTGGTTGTGATTAGTAAAAACCAAATCCTTGTTACTCTTTAAGTGTTTTACGTGTCGGTGACTCCCACTAGGCGATCCTAGAAGAGGACGCAATTAGTTGTGCAAGTGCTTCTTTAAACCTGCATCCTAAAAGTGATTGTGATTCGCTGGAATCGAACCAACGACGCCCTGTCTCGGACTTCGATTGCTTAACCGACGCGCCACCGTGCTCGTAGCAGCGGACCATGAAACTACGGTGGGGTATGCGCGGCTGACGTCAGTGCTACGACTATATGCGCTACGAGACTACGAATCGCCTACGAACACTGTATCAGCTACGCTCGCGTTCGATGAATATACCGACGTGTGTTGAATAAAACGGGTTGTTTACCCATAAAACTACGTTGGTAAAATTCTATATTATACTGATCAGTGCCAGATAATTACCTACTATTACTTTCTACTACTATTACCATCAATAATGGCAGCCGTACGTCGCACCCCTCCTAAAACAACTAATTCTCATTCATCAAGTATAAATCAGACTCAATCCGAACCCGAAGTTAACGCTGCAGTGACTATGAGGGACTACGTGAATACAAATAGAAACAAACGTTTTCGCAAAGGCAACTCGCCGGAAGGTGGGACTGCCTTAGCCTCACTTGACTCGGAACATGAGCAAGATTCAAACGTCTCAAAATATCTAGCAGAACAGACCGCATTCATGAACAAACTTTTGGCGGATATAGGGGAAATTAAGTCCCAGAATTCGGAAATAAAGGCGTCCAACGTTGAAATTCGCAAGTCAAATGAAAAGATGGTTGAATCGATGTCGAAGTGGAAGACTTAAGAAAAGAACGCCTGCAGCAAAAGCAGTATATAGAAAATTTGGAGAAAAAGATACTTGACTTACAGTGCAAGTCACGATCGTCCGGGATTGAGATTCGTAACATCCCGCAGGAACATACTGAAACTAGTTCAAGCCTTATTAAAACAGTTTCTAGAATCTGCGGTACCGTTGGAGTCTCGGTTCACGAATCGAGCATACGTGATGTATACCGGCTGCCAGGAAAGGCATCCAGTTCGACTACCTCACGGCTGAGAATTGCAGAGTTTTCATCAGTACAAACTAAGCAGTAATTAATGACAGCTATAAGGGACAGGACAGGACAGCGGGGTGAAAAGGCTCAACCCCCGCACTTCCGCGGGATGTACAGCCTCATCACCGATGATCGTGGGTGATGCATCCGGTTTGCGGTCAGCAGTGTACGAACTCTCCTATCCAGGGCATCGAGTTCGGTCTGGGTCCATTTGAGTACACCGAAAGAGTACATTAAAACCGACATGACCCAACCGTTGAAGGTGCGCACCTTGTTCCCGCCTGAAAGAAGGCTATTTAATACCTTGTTCAGGCGTCCAAAGTAGCGCTCCCTCAACGATTGCTTCATGTCAGTTACGTAAATTATTCGGGGAAACCGAAGGTTTTGTCTGTGCAATAATGGACGAAGTTATGATGACGAATAACTAACGGAAATACATTATGAAGGATGGCACGGTTGACATATGTCTGGCATGCCACCGTCCGGAAGAAAAGACACATTATTTCTGGGTGTTCTCGTCTGGCTAACGGAGAGTACTTGCATAGATACAACCCCGTTGCCATGATTATCCACCAGCAACTTGCTTTGAAGTACAACCTTGTGGAATCAGAAGTGCCATACAATAAGTCTTCGCCCGACCCAGTTCTCGATAATGGTAATATCGGTTGTACTGGGATCGATCTATCGTCACTGACAGGACTATTGTTGCCAATAAACCTGACATTGTAGTGATAGATCGATTGGAGCGTCGCGCAATGATTGTTGATATAACGGTTCCGCATGACGAGAACCTCGTGAAAGCAGAGAAAGATAAACAATTCAAATATCTAGATCTGGCTCGCGAGGTTGTCGACATGTGGGACGTGAGTACAGCAGTCATTGTGCCGATAGTCGTGTCGGCCAATGGTTTAATAGCCAATAGCCTCGACCAACATCTGAGGAGGCTCTCACTTGGCAGCTGGATCAAGGGCTTGATTCAGAAAGCAGTACTTCTGGACACGGCGCGTATAGTTAGGAGGTTCTTCTCTCAAGAGCCCTGACCACTCGGACCCTGTTCCCGATGCCGGTGGGGTACTGTTTTTTATATTTTTAAATGTTTTTATATGGTTTTTTTAAGAAATATTTAAAAATATGCAAAGTAAGTATATAAAATGAATAAAGGAAATAATAATATTGTCCGATTTGGTATTTTATCAAACAACTGTGTTTATTCTTTGGAAAATTCCTAGACTCGACGCGAGTCCATACACTAATCTATTGTATCTAAAAAGACCCGTATGTGTAGTAATAACTGTAATTTCCTTGAATTCATCTAAAACAATTGATTGTACGCTTGAGATAAGTCTAATTTTGTGAAATACCTACTAGCACTTAACTTAATAAATAAGTCGTCTATCTTAGGCACAGGATACTTATCAACCCTTAACATACGATTCAATGTTACCTTATAGTTAGCGCATAAACGTAAAGTGCCATCCGGCTTGTGTACAATTACCAGTGGTGTGGCCCAGTCGGAGGTGTGAACAGTCTCGATCAAGCCCGCGCGCGGCATGGCCTCGAGCTCGGTGTCGACGTGCGAGCGCAGTGCGTACGACAGTGACCGGCAGAATACGGCTGGTACCTAGAATAGATATTACATACAATATCAGACAGACAAAAAAAAAACAGACTAAATTGTCACAAGCTAGTTATTAGTTAGTAGTCATAGTAATTATTATAAGGTTTCTCGTATTTGGACTATTTGTATGTATTATAATATATATTAGTTTATTTCATTTTAATGTTTATATGTGTGTATATCAATCTATGTTAACAAATTTTTTCTTATTTATTTTTTGTACTCTATAACAATGCTGTCCTAATTGAGCCAAAGGTTGACTGGTAGAGAATGCCTTGTGGCATTAATTCAGCCTATGTACCACTCTTGTACATGAAGTTTAAATAAATAAATAATATTATGTTTTTGTTGAACCAAAACCATTAACTCTCCCTCTGTTAAACTCTCATTATTTGAGTGATGGGGTCATTCGGCCCACTATGAAACTGGGATCACGGACCAGTTACCCCTTTTAAAAATTGAAAATGGTTAACTGGGCCCACATCTGTTTTACTTTCAATCAAGCGAAGGATGACTTAAAATGGTTTATATATTATTATACAATTGAAGTTGTACATCATGTTTAAGCATTTACATATGTACCTATATTATATATTATCATTTATTTTATTACTAGTAAATACTATTACATAGATAGATATAAATATATTTGAATTTATACAATACTAGCTGTGCCCGCGGCTTCGCTCACGGGACCGCGTATACTTTTGTCATTGTCAAAGTTTATGAACGATAAATATATGAATAGGTCAGGATTTACTCCGTTAGGCTTGTACATCATGTGGGCAGACGATGGGTTTCGTACTATGAAAACACACTGGGTGCGGTACACTTTTTCTAGCAAAACTAACGAATTACTTGAGACTACAACTCAACACAATAACACGGGGCACAATTAATCGGGTACAGTTCCAAGACGTCTCAACTCCGCCGCGATCAGACATTGACTATCGCCCTCGCCTCGAGCTGGACATCAAGGCTCTGTAGAAGCACGCTGTGTAGTGACTGGTAAGTAGGTCACGTGATGTCACCACTGCACACAGGCGCGCTTTCCAATTCATTTTATGTCCGTACTAACGACCGGATCCGACATATAGATGCAACTCATGATCTAGGCATCCTGGGTCAACGGTTAATAGCATTACTGTTACTGTTACTGTAGTACGATAGTAACTGTGTGTAGTAGCCTGCGTCATTCCAATTGATTTTAAATAGCATCATCATCATCATCATCATCATCATTTCAGCCTAAATAGCATACAAAACTAAAAAAAAAACTGTTATGTTTGATGTTTCAACACATTGTAGTGTATTCATTGCGCACTTATAGTATCTCCACTTTGGTCGCACTTTGTCCTATTTATGTTACTCAAAGTTTTGAAAAGATTTTACTTGTAAATCTGTAATATTCTAGCCATGGTGATACATAATAGGTATGCACTCCCATGGTTGTAGCAGCTCAATGTGAATACGCGGCTCCCGACCAGACCATGGCCGCCCATGCTGGAGTGCCCAAAGTGTCCCTACACCGACGTTTTAGAGGGCTTACTGTCGAAAACGCTACTGACACGCGATCAACGTAGCCATCTGGGTATTAATAATTTGATAAGACATACCATCGATTCGAAAGAAGAAGAAGAATAGGGCAATGATATTAGATCTCGTATTTACCGCTCCTGAATTGGCCGCGGTCTCGATTATCCACGAAGCCACGTGCACCATTCTACTGGCACATCCGACGCAAATGCCCAATTTCCTTACATTTACTACACCTGTACTTTGAAAATCTGTATTCCATTTTCGTGTGTCTGTAATCCCCTATATGCAGCGCATCCTCCCACTTGCATGCGATTTACGTCTCCATCTTGGTCAAATATTGCCTAACTGTTAGTTCTCGATCCTTCGAGCCCCGCCGCGAAAGCCTCCGCGCCGGCCGCGGCCGGCCCGCTGACGTTGCCCCACCCGTCCACAGCGGCTGCATCTTGCTCTGCCGCCTCCAAAGCGCTCGCCACAGACAAGAGCATGGAAAAATGCGATTCCGTGCTATGTGTAGTGTCACTATGTTGGTGAAAGTAGATTGTGATAAGTATTATCATTATCATCAGTCTGGCCTTTTCCCAACTATGTTAGAGTCGGCTTCCATTCTGACGTGATGCAGCTGCATACCAGTATTTTACATGGAGCGACTGCTCCGAAACCCAGCAGGCCCTTGAATATTGGTAACGACTATCAAAGATCAACAAATGACAGCCGGGACCAACGGCTTAACGTGCTTTCCGAGGTAGTGAAGAAACTCGGTATGTAATTAATTAGACTCAATGTCACCCATTTACAGACCGACCCTGACAAGTGCGGCTTAACCTAGAAGACATGACCCGTGCGGCTGTTATTATTTATCCAGAAGTTTGTGGTATGTAACTCAAGTATCCCCACAGAAATACCATCACGCTATTGGTCCATGTACCACTTACCATACAAAGATCAGTCTCCTTTGGAAGGAAGGTGTGTTCCATTTTTTCTTCAACTTACATGAGAAAATCTTTTTTACTGTTGGTAGGTTTTTTACCACAAGAAAAGGGTTATACTAGTTTTTTAGAGAAAAAAAATACTTCAAATTTAAAGCTTGTCTCAATTTTTCACGTCGCCAGTTATGGTATCTTCTGAATCCTGACTTGACAGATAGTTTTTCCGACCAGTCTGGTCATGGATGCATGAAAACTAACCGGTCAATTATTACTTACATATTGAATATTCCCTTTTTTGTAATTAATTTAACGATAATATTATTTACAGTAAAACATACAAATTTTATATTTAATAGATAGATGCAATTTACATAAGCAACAAAATTTTCACACGACTACTTTGAATATTGCTAATATAGTTGTATTGTCGAAAAAATATTAACCCTCCATCCGTCGTCGTGCGTTTTCTGTGACGTGTCCAGATGCTAGGGGTCTTTAAAGAACCCAAAAATAAACAGCTATTAATTGGCATTAGAACATACATTTTATGTTTTATTTGACGGATTATAGTTAGATAATATGACCGCATCTGTAAAAAACAAGAAAATGTAAATCAGTCACTTATTAATACTCTTAAAACTTACATAAGAACGAGGACCAATAATTTTATTTCTATTGTTTTTGTGTTCGTCGTAAGATTTACTTTACTTTTTACAAAATCTAAACAATTTCTTACCTTCTTATAATTATTAAATTTGAGATAATCAAAAAATAAAGACTAAAATATAATAAAAATCAAACAGCAAAAACATATTTAGTAAGTTATTACTTTGGAGCACCTCTCGTATGAGTTGAACAAATTTTGATAGTCGAAATTCTAATAATATGTTCGACTTAGACAGTGAATATACCGCTTTCTCATAGGTGTCAACTCAAGAGTCCCTCGCCGAAACACACGTCTACATTAAATCAAATTAAATAATTATTAATTTCGTACAACAAGAGCCATTATGGGTTATTAAAGAAGTACTTAAGAACAGAGGCAAGAAATTTGGCCGCGAGCGTAGATTGAACATACACATGTCCCTCTGCGTATGCGCAAGTTAAATGTCATCAGCGCGAGTTTTTGGAAGTTACCGGTAAAGGATACATGGCATTGTAAAAGTGTATATTTGAGAATTTTGTAAAACGCAGGCTTCCCACGCATCCCAAGCAAGCAAGCAAGCATCCCACGCGACGGATAGAGGGTTATGTAAATCACGTTAAAGTTAATCAAATGCGCAGAGGTTTAATTTATCGCAATGCGCCAATGTTAAATGCAAATTAATCATTGTTTTTCTAAGTAAATGTATTTACATTTATTCTATAGGCTCTACTTATCAGTTTATAAAACTGTTGCACAAGTACAGTAGTAGACAAGTCTAGGTTCTGTGGTCCTTCATTACAGTTGTTAGGATCCTCGATCTGCACCAAGTAAGTTGTAGCCGTTCATTTTGTAATTACAAAAATCATATCAGCAAATTCTGTTCCACTTATTGAAATACTTTTATTGTGTTTTTTTTTTCTTCTATTGTAATCGTGTTGAACCCATTCAGTCTTATAGAAATCACAATACAATAATACGTAATCACTAAAATTTAAATTAGATCGAATTTCACCAAGAAAACAGAACGCAGTCAGCACATCTAAACCTCGTTCAAGAGTCGCAGTGACAATACGACGTAACAATAACAACGTAACAATAACAACGTAATTTAGATGCAATTATTCCCGATGTTCCCCCAACGGTTTGTCCCCCGCTGGTGGACAGTGACACGATTTAAAAAAAAAATATCTGAGGTAATGTTTAGTTGGTTTTCAGTTGTTCCTCGTCAACTCCCTTCACTTTATCAGCCTGCTCCACTATGACGCCAACTCCTCAAGAGCTAGCTCAACCCCAACCCCAACCCGCGACTGAGGTCCGGGAGGCTGCACTGGCGCCGCCGCCGGTCACCGACGGCGAAAGGGTCGTGATCTCCGGCATATCGGGGCTCTTTCCCTCCTCGCACCACGTCAAGGACTTGTCGGACATTCTGTACAACAAGGTGAGAGTTTAGTAACTGTGGGGTACCTGCCTAACACACTCACAACCCAGTTTTGTCAGTTCAACAATGTTTTTTATGTTACGTTACGAAATGGCGGGGTTAAAAAAATATTTATTCAAAGAAGACTGGCTACGGTTTTTTTTAAATCCTCCGGATGGTGATAGTGTGTGATATAATAAGGGTGTTGAATGGCCCTAAATTAATGATTTTTATGGAACGAATTTACCAAAGGTGCTGACTGATACTAATGACCAACCGATGACAGTTTCGACAATAATAGATATGCTAAAATCTAACTGCGGAACAGTAAGCTACATAAACCTTATCTTGC
The DNA here is from genome assembly GCA_905163415.1 of Noctua fimbriata. Taxonomy (NCBI): domain Eukaryota; kingdom Metazoa; phylum Arthropoda; class Insecta; order Lepidoptera; family Noctuidae; genus Noctua; species Noctua fimbriata. The sequence continues at coordinate 13,253,104 of LR990934.1, read as the reverse complement.
AGGTGAACCCAGTGACAGCAGAGAAGCTACGTTGGAAAGTTAACCACCCCGAGGCGTCTCAGCATATGGGCACAGTGCCAGATCTAGATCGCTTTGACGCCCAGTTCTTCACGGTGTACTACCGTCTCGGAAATAGCATGGATCCCATGTCCCGGAAAATCCTCGAACAGGCCTATAATGCTATTTATGACGCAGGTGAGGTATTACAATTTCGGGGATGTTGCTGCTAGCTAACTTCACTATTCAAACTTTCAACCCCTATTTCATCCGCTTATGGGTTGAATTTTACAAAATCCTTCATAAAAACCATACTATTATTAGAAACTAGCTTATGCCTGCGGCTTCGCCCACGTGGAGTTTGGGAATTGCCCACGGGATCTTACTTCTGGAATAATAAGTAATATTTGTGCTATATCAGACTATAATCTATCTCTGTGCCAAGTTTCAACCCGATTTGTTCAGCCATTCTAGCGTGATTGAGTAACAAACATCTATCCATCTAAACTTTCGCAATTATAATAGTTTATGTAAGATACAGGGTGTAAGTTACAGTCCTCCACAAACTGACAGGTTGCATTCAGCTCCTTATTTTGAATCATATTCCACCGGAATTTTTATCCGGTTTTTTTTTCAGTTATTTAAATGTAAAATTACATTCCCTGCACACAGCACTCCATTTGTGTAAATAATACGGCTAAAATAAAAAATCCAACAATGGATCAACAGAAAAAAAGTTAGATTAGGTTTGGTTACCATCGAGGCGATCCGACCGGCGCTCGATAAATGGCTCGAGAGGAGGCACGGTTCCCTGTCACTTCGGGCGACGCAGATGTTCTCGTGGCATGGTTGCTTCGGGAAGTACCTACCTGTGTCGCCTAAACAGGGAGTCGGACGCTCGGTGTCATCATTGCGTCCACTGTCTGAAGGACACGGCGCGGCCTACGCTGGCAGAGTGTGCCGCATGGGAGAAGTCGCGCCGTGCCCTCATAACAGAAGTCGGAACCGACCTGTTGCTGCCGGCCGTCGCTCGTTAGATAGTCGGGAGTGCAGAGTCGTGGGATGCGGTGATCTCTTTCTTTGAAACCGACATCTCATAGAAGAAGGCTATGGTAAGGACGAAGGAGATCGAGACCACTCTCCCGACCTGCAGCAGACGTACCGGGCGTCGGCGGTGGGCGGACAACGCCCTCCTCCAGCCCGCCTAAACGAGTCCGGAGAAGGACGGCGGACTTGAGATCGTCCGGCGCCCCCCCATATAACTGGACCCGAGGCGGTGGCGCGTATTGTTCCGCGAGAGCCACTATTGGATGTCGCGGGGGAGTACATCTCACTCCCCCACGACTGATTTGAGGTGGCCCGCAGACGTGGTCCGGCACTAGCCGGGGATCGTGGAAGGCACACTAGTTCCCATGATCCCCCAGTGCAAGTGTGAGAAGGGAACACCGAGGTGGTTTTTAGTCAGTTAGAGTCCGCAGACCCCTCCGCCCGCCCCGAGGCGGACGATATCCATGAGGATTTTCCACCCCGAAATAAAAAAAGAATAAAGGTAAGGTTAAGTTAGATAGTCAGGTAAACATGATCATAAAAAAAAGAATCCTCGGACGGATATTGATCAACTTTTGCCGGAATCAAAAGACAAGTATGTACTTTCATTCCCCACAAGTCTCATCAGTGAAGGCTCTTGGAACAAGTTCCATACATTTTTGCCCATTGATCTTTTATGCAAATGGATAGGGAACCGTTTTTTTTAATGTCAACCGACTTCTTGCATTTAAAACAAATAGTTTTCTCTGGTATCTTGCGGTCGGTTTTTGTACCAGTTTTAGTTGACATTTTATAATGTATTATTCCTTTATTTATTTTCTTTACATATAATTTACATTTTTAAATATTTCTATACAAAGTAATATAAAAAAAACATTTAAAAAACAAACAAAAACATTGAAATATTTCTATACAAAGTAATATAAAAAAACATTTAAAAATATAAAAAAATAGTAGCCCACCGGCATCGGGAACAGGGTCCGAGCTACCGGTGGTCGGGGCTCTTAAGAGAGGAACCTCCTAACGATACGCGCCATGTCCAGAAGTACTGCTTTCTGAATCAATCCCTAGATCCAGCTGCCAAGCGAGAGCCTCCTCAGGTGTTGCTCGAGGCTATTGACTATTAAAACATTGGCCGACACCACTATCGGTACAATGACTGCTGTACTCACGTCCCACATGTCGACAACCTCGCGAGCCAGATCAAGATATTTGAGTTGTTTATCTTTCTCTGCTTTCACAAGGTTCTCGTCATGCGGAATCGTTATATCAACAATCATTGCGCGACGCTCCAATCGATCTATGACGACAATGTCAGGCTTATTGGCAACAATAGTCAGTGACGATAGATCGGTCCCAATACAACGTGATATTACCGTTATCGAGAACTGGGTCGGGCGCATACTTATAGTATGACACTTCTGATTCCACAAGATTGTACTTCAAAGCAAGTTGCTGTTGGATAATCCTGGCAACGAGGTTGTGTCTATGCAAGTAATCTCCGTTAGCTAGACGAGAACACCCAGAAATAATGTGTCGGATCGATTCTCCCGGACGGTGGCATGCCCGACATATGTCAACCGGGCCATCCTTCACAATGTATTTCCGGTAGTTATTCGTCATCATAACTTTATCCATTATTGCAGAGACAAAACCTTCGGTTTCCCCAAGTAAGTCACCGAAGCGCAGCCAAGATACGGACGCCAAGAAGTCTACATCGGGCCCATGGTAGGACCCGGTAAAAGCGTCCGTAAAGCTCCTTGCCCTGCCATACCTCCTTGCGATCATTAGTGTCTAATACTCTAGGCTTGCGCCAGTTCTCGTTAGCCAGAGAGAGCGGGATGAGGCCCTTGTCCACTGAGACCACATCTCGGTGCATCCCCACGTCAGCTTCTAGGAAGTATTCCTTGAGGCTGCATAGCTCACGGTGGTGCAGGGTCTTAGCATTTAAGAAGCCACGACCCCCGCACTTTCACGGGATCTATAGTTTCATCACCGACGACCGTAGGTGATGCATTTGATTTGCGGTCAGCAGTGCGCGAACCCTCCTATCCAGAGCATCAAGTTCCGTCTGATTCCATTTGAGTATGCCGAAAGAATATACCAAAACCGGCATGACCCAACCATTGAAGGCGAGCACCTTGTCTCAGCCTGACAAAAGACTGCGAAGTACTTTATTCAGGCAGCCAAAGAAGCGGTCCCTCAACGATTGTTTCATGTTGGCAGTATTGATACCTAATGCTTCCAACAAACCCAAATACTTGTAGGTTTCTGTTCAGGAGAGGGATCTAAGGTGTATGAAATCCCAGAGTTGAGTTCCCACGGATTTCATAATCTCCCCTCACTTCACATGATGCCATTTTGCAAAATTCCATCCTGATGGCGGTACTGAAAATTTCCGTTACCTTCAGTAGCTTCATCAGTTGCAAATTGTTGGAGGCAAAGAGTTTCAGATCATTTATGTAAAGAAGGTGAGATATGACCTGACCACCTCTCCTCAACCGATAGCCTAGACCTGAACCCTCCAACAGTGTGCTGAATGGGTTTAAAGCTAGAAAAAACCACAATAGACTCAGACTATCACCCTGGAATATACCGCGCTCGATCTTTATCGGTTCGCTGTTACCCTAGATTTGTCGACATCCTGGATAGCGAAGAACCGTTGTTGTTGATGACATCAGGAAGGTACGCAGAGTTGCATCAACTTTATACAACTCCAGCACCTTCATGAGCCATGTATGAGGCACAGAATCATAGGCCTTCTTGTAATCTATCCAACATGTAGACAGATCTCTTCGGGAGCGGCGAACCTGTTGGCTGATGGGCATATTAATAAGGACCAGCTCCTTAGTACCGCGGGACCCGTTCCTACTTCTATTCTGAGAGGCAGACAGAGTTAGTATCAATATGATGGTTGATTTTAGCTCTTAAAATGGATGTAAGAACTTTATAGACCGTTGATAAACAAGTCATTGGTCTATAATTTTTGGGCTCCGCAGTACTACCTGATTTATGGAGCAAGTGGGTGATTCCTGTCGTCAAGAACTGGGGCAGCGACCCTGACTCTAAGGCTGATTGAAACTGGGATGCCAAGCGAACGTGCGATCTCTGAAACCATTTGATGCAGAACTTATGCAGTCCATCCGGCCCTGGAGATTTCCAGGTAGGCAACGAACGGACTGCATGAGCTACGTCTTGGGGGCTGATGATGATTGCCCCCATTTCAGGTATCGGATCGGTATCGGTACAATATTAAGTGAGTATCGGCGAGGTCTTTGCTGCTGTCAAAGTAGTTTTACAGCTGCGAATCTAGATCACACACCAGCGCTTTGTTTTTCTTATGCATAGGCAAACGAGGTAGACGTGGCCTAAGTTCAGACGGTGTGGAACGGTACTCTCGGAATGCACCCTCCAAAGCGCTCCGTGAATCGAAGCGTAGTCGATCAAGTACGGTGTCATCCAACATATGGTTACGCTGGATAACCCGCACCTGATCGGACAGTCGTTGCGCCGACACGCTGACACCTTTTTTTGTTCTCGGTGTGGCAATCCTCAATGGATGTCCTCCGCCCTAGGGAGAGCGGAGGGGCCTGTCAGACTCGTACTGACTAAAACCACACCGGTGTTCCCTCGCACACTTGCACCGGGGATCATGGGAACTAGTGCGCCTTCCACGATCCCCGGCTAGTGCCGGCCCGCTTCTGCGGGTCTCCTCAATTCCGCGGGGGGAGTGAGGTGTACACACCCCGCGACTTCCAATAGGGGCGCGCGTGGAACACTACGCGCCACCGCCTCGGGTCCAGTTATATGAAGGGACGGCGGACGTCCGCCGTCCCTCTGCACCCGTTTAGGGGGGCTGGAAGAGGGCGTTGTCCGCCCTCCGCCGACGCCCGGTACGTCTGATGCGGATCGGGAGAGTGGTCTCGGCCTCCCTCATCATGAGATGACGGATTCACAGAAGGAGATCACTGCATCCCACGACTCTGCGCTCCCGACCATCGAACGAGCGACGGCCGGCAGCGACAGGTCGGTTCCGACTTCTGTTACGAGGGCACGGCGCGGCTCCTGCCATGCGGCATACTCTGCCAGCGAATGCCGCGCCGTGTCCTCCAAGCAGTGGACGCAGTGATGACACCGGGCGTCCGGCTCCCTGTTTATGCGACACAGGTACTTCCCGAAGCAACCATGCCCCGAGAAAACCTGCGTCGCCCGAAACGACAGGGAGCCATGCCTCCGCTCGAGCCATTCCTCGAGCACCGGTCGGATCGCCTCGATGGTGGCGAGACCGGCGGTAGGGCGCAAAAGCCTGTCCCGCCACTCCGCCACCAGGACCTCGCGGAGCTGGGACCGACGCAGATCGATCTCTCGCTGCATCGGCTCACCGCCCCTCGTCCGCGCCTCCTCGCGCCAGCGGTACAGCGACGCGAGGACCCTCGCCTCTAGGTCCCAGGGTGGCGACCCGGCCAGTGCACAAGCCGCCTCGTAGGAGATTGTGCGATACCCCCTGATAGACCTGACGGCCATCGCCCTCTGCGGTTTTCGCAGCATCGCGATGCTTTCAGCCGTCAGGTCAGTGGCCCACACCGGGGCCCCGTACAGGGCCATGGATCGCAGGACCCCTAGGTACAATCTCCTACAGGCGGTGCTCGGGCCCCCTAGATTGGGAAGCAGCGTTGCGAGCGCGCCCGCCGCGCCCTTCAACTTGGGCACCAGCCGCAGGCCGAAGTCCCAACGGCTGTCGAGCACCAATCCTAGGTACTTCATGGTGGACTCGACAGCAATTTGGGCCGACCACAATATGTGATCCCGGCGGCGGCGCCCGCCGCTGGCCATGAAAGACCATGGCCTCCGACTTGTTGAGGGCCACCTCCAGGCCCAGGAGCCGTATGCGGCTCATAACCCGCGAGACCGCAACCGTCGCTAGCAACGCTGCCTCCCTGTACGAGCTCCCCCGGGCCGACACGCTGACACCTGGCTCAAGCACCTGAAAGAGAGAGCATCCCACCACGGTACGCAGTCAAGTTGCTTCCCTTCTCAGTAGCCCCATAATATGCGCGCATGTCGTTCTCATTAATGGACTGAGTCCACCGCATGAGCGACACATTTCCACCGGCAGCAGGGACCCTGTTCGGAGCCTGTTAGCCTCAAGGTCCCAAGCCCGCAGGTGACCGTCCTCTTCCTCGTCGTCGATTATAATGTATTATTATTTTTACTTTAATTATTATGTTATTGTTCAAATAATCAATAACAAAAAAAGAAACAAGAAAAAACAAAAACACAAAAGTAAAACCAATAGTGGGAATCGTGCCGCCGACTATTGTTTGCTTGCCACTTCTTAAGCGCTTCTTAGAACAACGCGCTTCTTAGAGCAACGCGTCACTCGAACACACAACTAAACCTTGAAATTACGGTGTCTATTGTATGCTCCAGTAGAGAAGATCCGTTGGACAGATTTGAATATTGATGTTCAAAAGTTCCAAGTCCGTTTTCTTTGTTTTGATAGATAACATTTGTTTGCTTTTTGGTACTGTTTATTACTTTTCTTGCACTGTTAATGTTTTACTATTGTATTATATTATTGAAATGTACTATGAGCACCGTTTAAATGATAAGTAAAGTATTTTTGTGACTTACAATTAGCAGGACGAGTTTGTGGGCACTTTTTACCTTTTAAACTTTATTTAAAGCTTATCATCTTCGTTTGATATTTGATTTTTTATTGATATTTCTGAATGTAAACATAGCTTCTGGTCACTGTCCTTTATTTATTTGCAGTTTTCACGTAAAGTAATCTGAGATAACAATTTTGTTTGGTTGTTATGCTATTCAGATTATATTTTACCACTTATTTGTGTCTAAACTTCGTGTTTTATATTTTTAATTATTTTTTTATACACAGAGCAGAAGTTACGCATTTCACTAGCGCCACCTCTCTATATAAAATTCAAAGTCCTGACTGACTGATATATCAACGCACAGCCCAAACCGCTGGTCCTAGAGACATGAAATTTGGACGGTGTATCCATTAAGAAAGGATTTTTTGAAATTCCACCCCTAAGAGGGTGAAATGGGGTGTTGAAATTTCTGTGAAACTTTTTATTCTCGGGGTCGGTTGACTTGAAAACTAATGTATATACTCTTCAGATAAAATTATGAGAAACATGTATCACAGTTTTTCCAAAATAATTCCCCGATATAAAATTCAAAGTTCTGACTGACTGACTGATATATCAACGCACAGCCTAAACTGCTGTTCTTAAAGACATAAAAGGTCATTGGGCATTTTGTTCGGACATTTGACCCACGGCGTACACAAACGAAATAGGGCAAGGCTTTTAGATAAATGTATCTGCACCCCAGTGGTACGGGTCGCATTCTTGTGGGCCTTGGGATAATTGAGAAAAAAAATAATTTATTTATTATTATTAAGACATTTTCAAAGCATTTTTGTAACGAATTAACTCAAAACTACTGGACTGATTTCAATAATACATTTACCAGTCGAAAGCTAGTCATCCCTAAGTGGCATTGGATCATTTCCCATGGGGAAATTCCCACGGGAAAGAAAGTAGAATGTGCAAGTTTTATCAAAAGCAGTTGTTTTAAACTATTTTATTTATAAAAATTAAATCCAGTTCTACTTAAAAATAAACTTAAAAAATGGCGTCAAAAAACTCCTCCTCAACGCAGTCAACTGGTAATGTACCCAAAAGACTGGCGGCGTTGCCGCGTTGTATGGCAAATAATATTTTTATTCTGCTTGATCAAAATCTATTGTTATTTCATCTAAAAAGGCTGCAGGTGCATCTATTACATCTGGATGCCTGGCCCATGATAAAAAGTAAACTAGGCAACTACAACATGCGCACAGCTTCCAACAGTGCGGCGGCCGTGTATACACGAGCAGTAATACTGATCAATGCCATTTCTTCCAATTCGATTGGGATCTACTAAAATATACGTATAATATTGTTTACAACGGACGTGTCGCGACTGAATTCGGCCTCTTATTAGTATCTTGTTTTCGATAATTTCTTGGTGTCGGTATATTTCGATGTGGTATACTCCATTCAAACGCATGTGCTCGTGGCAATATGACCTCGCGATTCTCAAGTGGTACGATCGTAAATTACAACGTAAATAACATTAATTCTTCATATGTAAGGCGCGGAAAGTCTTCAAAATCCGGATCGTTTCCGTCGAGTCGCACGAACGCTACTCTCTGCCTGTTCAAATTATACCTTATCACATAATCTGACAGCTCATCGCGTTGATTCATCCGATCATTTATTATGGATATGAACCGTTCCGCATACATATGGTCTTCATGTGGATTTCGAGTGGCATTAATTATTGTCGCAGTTATTCTGAAGTCGACCATCATATGTCTCATAGCAACATTAAAATATACATGGCGGAAGATTTTAAATCTGCTGTTAATAGTTTCTACTACCCAACGGATCATAGTTAATAACCTAGATTTATTGGCATCTAACTCTCGTTGGCGGCATGTGAGGATTATATCCGCATTCTTCAATAGTATTGATCGAATCTCGAAATCCACGATCCAAAATAAAAATGTCATCAGTTCTCAAGAACCCATGAATTGGAGAATCTTGTCGCATCAGGTCGAGCATAATTCTTGCGTGCGAAGTATTTGCTGTATATGGTCCCATAGCATCTAGTATGTAGCCATCGGTACATACTAATAAAAAAGGTTTGACTAAGTTCCGAAACTTTTGGAGACTGTAAGTTTTCCGCTGAAAAAGGAAATTCGGACTCTTCTGCAGATAAATATATGTTCCGTCACATACGACAATGCCTGCGGGATCATTTTGGTTACCACCGAAAAAATGGCTTGGGATTGAAAGGTTTCTGGCTACCACATCTTCTCTTGTAATATGATTTAAACCCAAATGCTGTGGCACAAAATCATTAATTAAGCATTCTCTTGCTATCACCAATTTCCTTTCTAATGTTCTCCTCGACATATTTAATTTAGTAGCTAAGCGCTCATCTGGTTCACCGGTTCTTATTTTAGTTAGGTAAATTCTAAGAACCGTGAGAGGACGTTCTGGTTTATCACGCAGAGATGGCGTTTGGTTTAAAATCACATTAAATTGATATTTTGTATGACCCATCCAAAAGTAGAATTCGTTGTCATCTATTTGTTCGATATTTTCATAATCAAATTGATTTCTCCGTTTGAAACCTCATTTGTACAGATTCATCATGCCAATAATATCAGCACCATTAAAGTTTTCGAGTGAATGGGTATTAATTAAGTCTTCCCAATCATTTTTTATAAAATGAGGATTGCAAACCCGAGCTAATTCCGGTATGTAAAAATTATAATTATGCAACAGTTGAAACTTAGAATACGGTGGAAAAATGTGGGCCACCACATTCCTGCAGTTTGAAAAAACACAATGCCTGGCTGTATTTGATGCTCGCAAACATTTACTAGGCGCAACAAAACCGGGACCCAATTGTGGACCCGCAACATCTCTCTGGTCTGCCTCTCCTTCAACTTGATGGGGTACATGATCTTGAACTGCTTTATCTTCCACTGGTTGATCTTGCACGGATTGGTCATCCACTGGCTGATGTGGTATATTTTGATTTAGTACAGGCTGGATTTCTATGGGTTGGCTGTGCAATTGACCATCAAATCTCACCCAGCAAGCATGGCATATGGCCCTTGAGCCATCAAAACGAATCTGAAATAATTGATAAAATTTGCATATACTGGGAAATATTAACATCATCATCGTCACATCAACCGGAGAACTTTTACTGTCAGCATACAAAGATCTCCGTCAACCGCCAATGAAACTCACACCCATCGCTTTACGACGACCCGTGCGGCGTTGCCGTCCCGTGCATTAGCGCTTCATGGCAACGTGCCGCACCCGGATCTTTCCATCGTTTATGACCAAGCAGTATAAATTATATTAATTAGCAATTATAAATAGTTTCATTTTAGTAAAAACGATTTCAATTCTTCACAAACAAAGAAAACGTTTGCGATAACTGCGACTAAAATCACGGTAAACGCTACGATACCAAATAAGCATACCCATAATGACAAAAGCATGGTTAAAAGTATTTCTTTCTATCGCTATCTCATAGTCGAGGTTTGGAGAACCGGTAAGTAGGTATAAGTATAATAACTGTGTAGGTTACTTACCTCGTGTGGAATCATTTCTTGCAATAATAATACTGCTTGACCTCGGTATCTTTCTAGAAAGAGCGTTGTCAATATATGTTTTCGTCGACGTAACACAGATCCATTATGCGACACACAACTATTTTGTCTTTCCATTTCAACGTAAAACCAATCGTCAAGCAAAGCCGAAAAAATGAATAAATAACAGAAACACAGGTGTAAACGCACAGATCGAAACGATGGATGACGTACGACTGCGACGCGGTCGAAGCGGCGCTGGCGCATGCACACTTCGGTACCTACCTGTTTTTATCTACCTGCCAAATGTGCGAGCTAGAGAGAGATATTTCGTAGAGCTATACAAACATTTATAGTGACTGAACGACACGTTTCCACAATGCTAAAAGTAAAATGTTCTGTTTTATTAACAAAAGTTTATTAACTTTTTAAATGTTAAATAACTTTATTTTCCCATTCCCAAAAGTGGGATTGAATTCTTTAATTTAAAACTGATTTGGTCTGTGTACGCGAACTTTCATAAAGTGGGTCAGAAACGCCCAATGACCTTTGATGGGTGAATTCTTTGTGAAGAGTGGGTATCCACTATGAAAGAGTTTTTCTAAATTTCACCCCTAAGAGAGTGAAATGTGGGGTTGAATTTTCTGTGCAACTAAATATTTTCTGGGTCGATTGACTCGAAATTTGGTGTACACACTCTTCGATTAAAATTATGAGACATGTGTATCAGTTTTTCCAAAATCATCCCCCAGCAGAGTAAAATACGGGTTCGAAGCTCACGTAAATGGGCGCATGGCGCGCATTGTTGCGCGAGGTGTGCGGTGTGCGGGACTATTAGTTACCTATTAGTAAGTAGGTAAGATTTTTCTGAGGTAGACGTGTCTGTAAAGATGATTTATTCCACTGATTTTCTCGTTGGCTCGTGATACGCAAAATTAAATATTATGTAAAAGTATAATGTCTATAAATAGATTCCTAATGAATCATTTGATTGGGGAAAGTAATATATGATATATTTACAAAATCTCTAGTATTAACAAGATAAAACAACTAAATCTATAATTTTATTTGATATAATGATCAGTTAATATAATAAATTACTGATATAATTTTAAAATAACTATTTGTATAATCATAACTTACATTGAATATAAAATCGTTTGATATACTACGCAAAAGACATAAAACCTATTTAGTCTTATATGATAAAAAAGGGTGTACTCTTAATAGCAGAACTTTTAAGTCATAATATTATTTTGCATAACAGCGGATAGCATAAACTTCATTTGGCAGAAAATCGTTTGGCATACACTCATTTATCATACATTCAAAACTCATCATTTTGTAAGTCAAAATCATCTTTAGGCATACATTTCATATCCATAAGAATTAAAAAGTAGTAATCTGAAACTAAGGTCATCAATAAATATTTCACATAAATGTAATTTAATTATATTACTATGAACTAATATTTGCAAGTTATAAGTGAGTACATTTAAAAAAACGCGAGTGTGTCTGTATTAGTCAAATTAAATTAAATACTTAGGTACACTAACTATTCTTTAATAGCTATTGAACTTTAAAAGTAAAAACCAATATTACATAATTATATATCTTAAATAAACTATTATAAATGCGAAAGTTTGGATGGATGTTTGTTACTCAATCACGCCAGAACTGATGAAACTTAGCACAGAGATAGATTATAGTCTGGTATAGCACTTACATTACTTTTTGTCCCAGAAGTAAGATCCCGTGAGCAATTCCCGAACTCTAGTAACTTTTATTAAATTTTTGACGTCCACAGGAGTAAATCCCGAGCACTTGTCTGGAAAAAAAATAGGTGTGTTCGTAGGAACCTGTTTCTCCGAAACTGAAAAACAAACCTTCTATGATGACGCGTCTAGAACAGGCTTGGGTATAATTGGGTAAGAAAAGATTCACTTTAGACATACAGACTTTATTTGGGACTGCCACATTCGCCAGTTTAAAAAAGTCCCATGTAGTAGCGGTCCCATATCTTCCCGTGGGTGTCGTAAGAGGCGACTAAGGGACTTACCAGAGAATGGGCAGCAGCGTTCTCTGAGTTTTATAATAACCATACTGCGATCGCCAACCCGCCTGCCAAGCGTGGCGATTATGGCAAAACCCCCCTTCTTGGGGGAGGCCTATGTCCAGCAGTGGACGTCTTTCGGCTGAAATGATGATGAATGATGAGTAGCGGTAAGGAAAAAACCGAGTTCAAAACGAATGAAAACCCAGATGTGGTGCTGTGTGCTTATTTTCCGGATGAATTAAGCGTGGCCGTGGGTTATCAAATCCAGGAGTCACGCTACCACAGTATAGACTGCACATAGGCGGTAACACTTTTATTTTGACTTGGCCTAGCGTAGTAAGAAGTTTTGATATCTTATAATGGAATAGTTACCACTATCATAAGGCCTACAGAACCATAATATTATTCGATCTAAATATACATTTATCTTCAGCTAGCCCATTTGTAGGTTTGTTATTGGTCACAATTTATTTTGTTTTTTAGATGCAATAAGTCTATGTTCGCCAACCGCATTTCCTATTGGTTGAACGCGAAGGGTCCTTCGATGGCGATCGACGAGTCGTGCTGCAGTTCCACCGCGGCGCTGGAGCAGGCGTACCTCGCTATGAGTCGCGGTGAATGCGAGGCGGCCGTCGTAGGAGGATGCTACTTGTGTATGCATCCACAGTCCTCGGTGCATTACGGAAGGTAAAGCGTTGATAAAAAAACCATTTTCGTTATATGTATAACGTAACATTTGTAACAATTTTATGTTAGGCCTTGCATGCCGATCGTTCCTAAAAATCTTAAAAAAAATATAGAACAGAGTGATATTGTAAAATGGCCCAATTTTTCCATTGAGAAACTGATTTCCAATAGCATTCAAATGTTTGAAATTTTACGATTGTATTTTATTTATTTCCAGGATCATAAGACAAGCCATGGATGGTAAAACCAAGTCTTTTGATCAGAATGCCAATGGTTGTGTCAAGTCGGAAGCCATTAACGTACTGTTTCTGCAGAAGGCTAAGGATGCGCTGCGGTAAGTTTTATTACTTACAAGAAATAAAAGTCAGGGGCTGTTTTATAAAGCTTTAGTGTCATCACTTTCTTTTGGGAGCACCACCTCTTTTTCGCAATGGAATGTGAGGGTCCTATTTCTAATAGAAGCAAATTATATAAACTTATTTGCAGTAATATATTAATGTTGGTACATCCACCTACTTGTTGCGAAAAGTTTTCTCTTTAAGACTAATCTCATTTGTCGTGTAATATACAGGATCTACGCAGATCTATTGCTCGTTAAGACGGAGTTTACCGGTCTGCTAACAGACGAAACGGGCCCTCAGTACGGATACTTAAGGAATCCTGACAAGACTGTCGACTTCTTGAAAAACTTCTATGAGGCAGCGAGATTTCCACCGCACGCTGTGGAATACGTTGAAGCTTTTGGTTCAGGTATCCATTTCTTTAATGATTGACGCAATAATTAATGATACTGCTTTTGACCACGTCTGTATATTCCAAAGGGGTAACTGAGTGTACATCATTATATCTTAATTTCTTCAGTTATTTAAGTCCCGCGTGTAATAGCAAGTGACTCTATTGCAATAAACTAAACTCGTCTCTTCATCATCATCATCATTTCAGCCGAAAGACGTCCACTGCTGGACATAGGCCTCCCCCAAGTGTCGCCACATTGACCGGTTCCGTGTGACTCGCATCCAACGGATCCCTGCAACCTTCACCAGGTCATCGGTCCACCTAGTGGGAGGCCTTCCAACGCAGCGTCTTCCGGTTCGCGGTCGCCACTCCAGAACTTTTCGGCCCCATCGGCCATCCGTTCTGCGAGCAATGGGCCCTGCCCACTGCCACTTCAGTTTGGCTATTCTTCGGGCTACGTCGGTTAAGGTAACCGGTTCTCTTGCGGATGTCCTCATTTCTGATTCGATCACGCAAGGAAACTCCGAGCATAGCCCTCTCCATTGCCCTTTGGGTGACTTTAAGCCTTCTGATAAGGCCCATTGTGAGCGACCACGTTTCGGTCCCTTAAGACCTTCGTCTTGAGACACTGCGGTAAGTTGGACGAGAAGATACCCCGCAACTTCCCGAACGCTGCCCAGCCGAGTCGGATTCGACGATTGACCTCTTTCTCGAAGTTAGACCTACCTAACTGGATCGTTTGTCCAGGGTAGACATAATCGTCTACAACTTCGAGTGTAGAGTCTCCGATCTTGATAGGAGTGGGTGTTACATGGGTATTCAACATGATTTTGGTTTTGTCCATGTTCATTTTAAGACCCACTTTTTCGGAAGCTCTACTAAGGTCATCAAGCATTGTACTGAGGTCCTCCATGGTCTCAGCCATGACCACTATATCGTCGGCAAACCGAAGGTGAGAGATGTACTCGCCATTGACGTTGATGCCTAGCCCTCTCCAGTCCAGAACCTTGAAGATGTCCTCCAGTGCAGTGGTGAACAGTTTCGGAGGTATGACGTCTCCCTGTCTTACACCTCGCTGCAGAAGGATAGGTTCTGAGGTCTGGTCCTGAAGTCGGACTGACATGGTGGCGTTTTTGGACAAACACTTCAACACCTCGATGTACCGATAGTCGATTTGGCACCGTTGGAGAGACTGCAGTACAGCCTAAGTCTCGATCGAATCGAAGGCTTTCTCGTAGTCGACAAACGCCAAGCAGAGAGGCAGGTTATACTCTTCGGTCTTCTGTATAACCTGCCGCAGCGTATGTATGTGGTCTACGGTGCTAAAGCCTTTTCGGAATCCGACTTGTTCGGGAGGCTGAAAATCGTCAAACCTGCGCACGAGACGATTCGTGATGACTCCTGAGAACAACTTGTAGACATGGCTTAGAAGTGAGATGGGCCTATTATAGTTCTTCAGCCGGGCATTGTCGCCCTTTTTGAAGAAGAGTACCACCACACCCCTGCACCATGCCTGCGACGTTTTCCCCTCGAGTATGACGGAATCAAACAGCTTCTGAAGGGCCTTAAGTACCGGTTTTCCACCCGCCTTCAGGAGTTCGGCCGTAATTCCGTCATCACATGGTGCCTTGTTGTTTTTAAGCTGTTTAAGAGCCATCCTAATCTCGTACAGGCTGACATCCGGAATGTCTTCGGTATAGTGTCGGGTCAGTCTAGCTCTTGGGTCGTTAGCTAGAGTTGCAACAGGATTTCTAGTTGAAGTGTACAACTGCCGTTTGGCGGATACGATCCTGCCATCGTCGGTCTTCAGTTTCGTTAGCTGGCTCTGCCCAATAGCCAGATCTCTTGAAAATACCTTGGAGCCTTTATTCCGCTCAATAGCGTCTTTAATACGCTCGGTATTAAAGCGGCGGAGGTCGCTCTTCAAGGATTTAATTTTTTCTGTTGTGTGCACGACGTGTCTTGAAAAACTTAGACCCAGTCGTGTGGACAGTTTCCACGAACCCATCATTGTATTCGTCCACTGAGCTTCCTAGGCACTCGAAACGATTCTGGAGTTCAAGCTGAAAGCTCTCGGGGTTTTGGATCTGGATCTGTGCTGGACGGAGCGTAGACTTCATCAGTCGAGACCTTTCAAGCTTTATATTGATGTTCAATGTGCCTCTTACCATGCGGTGATCGCTCCCGGTTTTCACCGAATTGATCTCTGAGACATCATCAACTCGTCTCTTACAAATTTAATAACTCTTTACCCGATTTGGGGATCGAAATCAGGACTACGAGATCAGCAGTCGCGCAGTAGACCAAAGACACAAAGATCAAGAAAAAACATTGAACATTTTCAAAATTTCGTTATAGGTACGCCTGAGGCTGACAAAATAGAACTGGAGACCATTGAAAAGGTGTTCTGTAAAGGAAAAGAAGATACACTTTTAGTTGGCAGCGTCATTTCCAACATTGGATATAGCGAGGCCGCTTCTGGTATATCCGCAATAATCAAGGTAATTTTTGTACTGGAGTCACACTGTATTGTCATCATCATCATCGCTTATTAACATGCCATCAATGTAAAACAAATAAAGAAAAACAATTAATAAATTATAGTTCTAGTTAGATTCCAAGATTCTTTAAGTACAGAAAACTACTTAGTAGTCGGGGACGAACTCATTTGTTTTCAAATACATACCTTCATTAAAACAAATGAATTAGTTCGTGGTGGATTCACGTCCTGACATTCAGAGATGTATTGGTGCCATTATCTAGCTATTCAGATATTTCTCACCCTCAACAGGTGGTGCTCGGCTACCACACCGGTCAGCTGTCCGCCAACCTGCACTGCAGTACTCCGCGGCAGGACGTGGCTGCACTGCGCGAGGGGCGCATGCGCGTCGTCACCGAGCACCAGCCCTTCCACCGTACTTACGTCGCCGTCAACGGCATGTCCGTCACCGGCGTCAACTCACACGTGCTGCTACATGGACATTATAAACCCAAGGTACAAACGGAGATAATACCCGATAAAAAGCAAGAAAGACCTTTTTTGTTTATCATGATTCTCACTGCTGAATTTATATTTGGTTCCAGGATCTGTGTCGCTACAACAGTAGTATCGCACATCTTGTGACTATATCTGCGAGACAAGACACTACTCTACAGAAAATATTTGAGAACTTGAAGACACGCGCCATAGATCCTGAGGAGTTGGCTTTGTTGCGAAACATCCATCAGACAAACATTCGTGGACATCTCGGCAGAGGATTCATCATTTTAAGTAAATTTCATAATAATATCTTAAAGTACCTCTTCATCATCATCGTAAGCATTTCAGAATCAGAATCAGCATCAGAATTTTATTTGCTATGAAAGTAGGTACAGGTTAGGTGTTGTACATAAATTAATGAGATCGGCTACAGTCTACCTCGCGGCGTGCAAATTATTACATAAGTTAAAATATACAAACAAAATAATTTCAACAAAACAAAATAGAAATTAAAGTGAAGTCAATTAATAATATTACAGTCTAATATACAAACAAAATAATGTCAATTAAACTAGGTAAAAATTAAAGTGAAGTTTAGTTGACTCTTCCCGTGACCCAAGGGCTGGCTTTTACCTTGGCCAAAGGCTTAGCGTTGCCATACAACGTGGCAACGCCGCCAGTCTTTTGGGTACATTACCAGTTGACTACGTTGAGGATGAGTTTTTTGACGCCATTTTTTAAGTTTATTTTTAAGTTACTTAGTTAATTTATGTTATTTTAATTTATTAATGTATATAATAAATAAAAATTTAGCGATAAAGTGAAGTCAATTAATAATATTATAGTCGGGTACATAAGTTTTACATGGTCAAATTCACATGGTCAAACAATCATAATCTGGATAAATTCGTATCATTTAGAAAGTCTTTCACTGAGTAATAACATTTGCCTAAAAGTAGTGAAGTTAGCTTAGATTTAAAAATGTTTATAGAATAATCCCTAAAACCATAAGGTATTTTATTATAAACGACATGTCCCATTGTCATAACACTTTTTCTTAACAGTGCTGTTTTGTAATTTCCCGAATGTAGCAAGTTCTAGTATTGGGATCTCAAGGGGCCATTGCGTGTTCTGATATTGGCTAGTGACGGAAACAGATGTAGATTTATTTTTACAAAAATTGCCACCTCCAATATGTACAAACATGGAAAAGTCAGTAACTTCAGAGATCGAAACACAGGTTCACAGCTGTCTGTGCTTCTAAGGTTTGACATAGATCTAATACACCGTTTCTGGGCCTTAAAAATCTCCTCCCTCTCACTACAGTTACCTCAAAATATGATTCTAAATCTTAACACTGACCCAACCAACCCATGATAAGCTAGTAGAAGTGTATCATTGCTAACTTTGTGTGATAAGTTATACTGTACGTAGGCTGATTTATTTAACTTCTTAATTTCTTCCAAGTCAAATTGTTGTCAATCAGGATGCCTAGAAATTTTGCTACACAAGTTGTATCCACTTTTTGACCATAATAACTAACATACACACCACCACCACCACACCACACCACCTAATCAATTCTCGAACACTTTTATCCAGCTGCTTTAATTGATCGTCCCTTCACCTGTCCCAACTTGACTCGGTTATTTTAAATAATTATTGCATTCAAGTGAACTGCGTTTTCAATAACTATCTGTTTTGCCTTTTCATTCTAGAAACGAACGAAGAAGAAAAGACTGTCAGTCTATCTGAGCAGTCGACATATTTCGACGACGCGCGGCGGCCGCTGTGGTTCGTATACAGCGGGATGGGCTCGCAGTGGGCGGGTATGGGCGCGCAACTCATGCGCATACCGATCTTCGCTGCTGCCATCGAACGGTAGCTATTTGAATATTTTCCTACAGCCTGAGGTTTCTTTAGAAATCAAAATCTGAGTATATATTTTAAAGATACATGATACTGTAACATTTTCTGTATTATAAAAACTGTTATTTTCAGGTGCCGACAAACTTTGGAACCAAAAGGCATCGATATAGTTCATATAATTACTTCGCCTGACAAGACTATATTTGACAACATTCTTCACTCGTTCGTGGGCATAGCTGCTATTCAAATAGGATTGACTGATGTGCTTCGGGAACTTGAACTGGTGCCTGATGGCATTATCGGTAAAACTATCATTTCTGTTACAAGTGCACGAAACAACGACAACAAAGCAACTCAAGCGAGTGTGGGTGTATACTCTCGCTTGAGATATTAAACTAGTGAAATAGGTAGATAGTGTACTGTATCACACAACAAAATTGATACACAGCTATTTCACTTTCTCTTTTGTTTGTTCTAATGAAACGTAGCTCTAATAATGATCCCTTCTCATCATCAGGTCACAGTGTAGGCGAGTTAGGCTGCGCGTACGCCGACGGTTGTTTGACGGCAGAGGAGATGATTCTGGCGGCGTATAGCCGCGGTCTGGTGTCGCTACAGACTCCGTTTATTCGAGGATCCATGGCTGCTATCGGTGTGGGATATGAAAAGGTATTTTTGAAACCCCCATGTGTCACTGCCGACGATTAGCGGAGTTTTTCTGTCTTCACTAGTTAGCGGATTAGCTAACTAGTGAAGACAGAGTTTTCTCGGATAGTGCTGAAAAGTCCGCGATCAACTATTCATTAAATGTATCTCTTTTGGACCCTTCACACCAAAGCCGCCGTCATGTCGGTGGCGTGTCAACTGACATACATATATGTAGAGTTCATTTTACTGACACGGGTTAATTTTTACTGGTCTTGCTTTTTTTACTGCGGCGGTGGTATTTAACTATGTTTAAGTTCATTGGAACCCATCTATAGTTAATTTTTATGATGTTTCGGAGAGACTTTTCAAAATTTACATTCATTCGGCCTTCACACTTATTTGAAACTTTTGTTTTGAACCAAAATACACGTATAACCTTCGCTCATCTCATCTTTGGAAGCATCCACACCACAACTTTTATAAAAAAAATACCCTCTAAATACTTCAATCAATACTGTGGAGCGTGCCCGTCTACTGGCCGTGGGGGAATGGGAGTCGGGCTTGATGCTTCAGGCACTTCCATCATATACCTTTGGCACTATGAAGGATAACGCATCGTTGCGGGGCGGTACACGTCTACGCTTAGGCTCACCTTGTGCTGCTCCGCATCGGTGTCACTGCGGTGAAGCTGTCGACAGCCTCGGACACCATGGCCTGTCCTGCTATAGAAGCGCAGGTCGCATTGCACGGCACGCCAGTCTTAACGACATTATTCGTCGAGCCCTTGCAAGCACCGGCGTACCAGCGTTTTGAGAACCAAACGGCTTGGTACGTGACGATGGGAAGAGACCAGACGGCATGACGTTAATGCCTTGGAAGGTGGGTAGGCCTTTGGTGTGGGACGCAACCTGTGTCGACACCCTTGCGCGTTCCCACGTTGTAAGCACGGCGGACTGTGTGGGCGCTGCTGCTGCGGCTGCTAAAATCCTCAAGCGGCGCAAATACAGTAACCTTATTGGTAATTACAGTATGAGCAGTTTTGGGTCAAAACGCTCGGGTCATGGGGCCCGAGCACGCGTCTACTTTTAAGGAAATCTCTCGCCGACTGGTCGACATTTCGCGTGACCAGAAAGAGAGCTGGCTCTTTTTTTGGCCTAAGAATTAGCATTGCCATTCAACGAAGCAGTGCTGCCAGTTTTCTGGCACGTTTCCGAATGACAGCGATGAGGAGGAGTACTTTGACGCCTAAGTGTCCTATTGGCGTCGTTGTTTATCTGTAGGTACTTACTTTTTTTAGTCGTCTTTTTATGATTATTTTATTTCTATTTGTAGTCTGTATATATCTTATTAATAAAGGGTGACTGGTAATTAGTGACTGATACTTAAACACGTGATTATACTCATGATAACAAACGACTTTCCCAAAGATTTTTTTATACCTACTCGTTCACTTTTATCACAATAACACAATAGCCGTATGAAATTACCCCTACCTATCAGCTGTTAGCCGCGTGACACCGGTCTCATTACTATAGTACCGTGCAACAGTGGGTAGGCAGAGCACAGTTGGACAGAACGGCATCACACGGCTAACAGCTGATAGGCCACAGGCGCGCACGCGCGCGATTTTCATGTGGCTGATGTGTTATTGGGATAAAAGTGAACGAGCATAAAAAAAGGAGTTTCTTTGGGAAAGTAGTTTGTTATCATGAGTACAACCACGTGTTAAGTATCAGTCACTAATCAACCTCTATACCTTACTTATATAAAACCCAAGGTAACATAAACATAATCACGTCATACTTATATCTTAGATTTCAAAAATGTGTCCTCCTGAGATTGAAGTGGCTTGTCACAACGGGCCAGAATCTAGTACCATTTCGGGACCTGCGGATATCATGAAAGAGTTTGTCGCAGAGTTGACTGCTAAGGGTATTTTCGCTAAGGAAGTACCATGTTCAAACATTGCCTATCACTCACGTTACATTGCTGATGCTGGTAAGCAAATATCACTCTTATTTTACAATGAGTGGAGTCGTATGTCTTTTATTTCATTAATTATAATTTTAATAATAGGTCCTGGTTTGCTGAAAAATTTGAGCGAAGTAATCAAGACCCCGAGGGCTCGAAGTGAACGCTGGGTGTCTACTTCCGTACCATTTGATAGGTGGGAGGAGCCTTTGGCTAAGTCTTCGTCTGCGGAGTACCACACTAACAATCTTCTGGTAAGAATTCACTATAGGAAAAAGGAAATATTCCCATGTAGAACAAAAGAATTAACCTGTAGAGACAAGCTCTTTGCTGTCACCTGCGTGATATTGATGAAAGCCGAAACTATTTTTCCTACTCATAATTTGATTCTATGTTTTAGTTGTGGATACAGGGACAAATGTTGTCTTGCACATCTTATAGATTAGATTGGAAAAGTTGCAGTGGAATGGAAATTAATTTTCCTACGTTCACAATGGTATTCCCTTTTCTTCAGAACCCAGTGCTGTTCGAGGAAACTTTGAAACACATACCGTCAAACGCGGTACTGGTGGAGGTTGCTCCTCATGGTCTACTGCAAGCCATCCTGAAGCGGTCTCTTCCGGCCGATTGCAGGAACATAGCGCTTACTAGAAGAGGGCACGCGGACAACACGTATCTGCTGCTTGAAGCAGTTGGCAAGTACGTGACTTTTATTGTTTATTTATTTTCGTATTATTTTTGTACTAAGCTCTTTATTCGCCCGTAAATTCGATCTTCGCCTCGTTCCGATTTGCCTGTCCGATGCACGATGGTATCGTGGCTATGGAGTAAGCTGTCGATCGCACTGGTGCTTTCTTCAACGCACTGCTTACCACCGGAAGTTAAAAATCTAACAGCACATCCGCGCTCCGGTTAATCTCAATGCTCTGCTCGAAACCGAGAGTTTAAAATCAAGTATGCGTACTTGGGCTAAAAGCACCGTACTAATAAACGCGAAGGAGCCAACCGTAAGATTAGTTAGTTTCTTGCGTCGTTTAATTAATGTTTCTGTTTCCAGATTATACATGGAGGGCTACCACCCGAAAGTCCAAATACTTTACCCAAAAGTAGAGATGCCGGTATCCACTGGGACACCATTCCTTTCCCACCTGATAGAGTGGGCCCATGGAGAAACCTGGTAACTTAAATTACTTTTATGAACTCTGATTAACAGTGCTTACAGATTTTAAACTATCATGGTCACTAACATTATTACTTAGACAGGAAACGGGATATTTACCATGTTTACTATTTTTGACGAGTTCCCGATATTTCGGCGCTGTTGCAAGCACCATGATCACGGATAAACTGAAGTTATTGCGGGTGGGTGTTTATGAGCAGACAAATCGGTCTACCCTCTTTCTTGTTCGTTTTTAGTTGCGAGTGACAGTGGTAGCGGTACTGAGTGCAAAAAACGAACAAGAAAGAGGGTAGACCGATTTGTCTGCTCATAAACACCCACCCGCAATAACTTCAGTTTATCCGTGATCATGGTGCTTGCAACAGCGCCGAAATATCGGGAACTCGTCAAAAATAGTAAACATGGTAAATATCCCGTTTCCTGTCTAAGTAATAGTGCTTACAGAATTAGTATGTCATCTATAATGGGGTTTTGTGAGACTTAAAAGAGATCTTCCTATATCTAATTATTTTTAAAGTTTAAATCTCTTCTTAACCTGTTGATGGCAATATAAATTGAGTCAGTCCAGGATTAGCCTAAATTATGTTTATTTTGTAAATAGGTTTTACAAACTATTTTTTTTTTAGTATGCTCTACTGTCCCACTGCTGGGCCAAGGCCTCCCCCAATTCCTTTCATGTGCTCTTTTGCCGTGCCTCCTCGTACCAGCCCTCGCGGTATTTCTCTTTCTTGCCTGTTTTCGAAAGATACTAACTGGCCCAAGTAGATATACTCATCGACATAATATATTTCCTACCCATCTACCTCGACCCTACGCTTAGTGCTATTGGTCATAAGCTGGGTTTTCGACCGATTCATCGTAAGTCTCACTCTAAAGCTGGCCGTGCTCAGTTCTTGGAGCATGGTCTGTAGTTCAGGACTGTGGGGGCAAAAAGGACTATGACGTCGGCAAATCGGAGGTTCGTCAACCTCTTACTACCGACTTTAATGCCTTTGGTGGTCCATAAGGCTGCTAGTGTTCTAAATATCTCCTCAAGAGTGCTTGTAAATAACTTCGGAGAGAGCGGGTCACCCTGTTTAACACCCTTCGGTATACAAAACGATGATCCTGCACAAACTTTTTTACACGTCATTTTTTTTAAACTAGTTGGGGACGGTGTTTAGTACACAAGCCACCACATTAAGCTTGACCGGCAACATACCCATTTAATGTAGCGTAATTGCTACATTAAATACAGAGAATCGTCAGAAAGGGACTAAGCATCGTGGCATCGGCCAATTACAGTGCGGTAGCGTTTAATGCTTTGCACTTACACACACAGTCGCACTTAGACACACAAACGCATAATTTTGCATCGTTTTGTGTCTTCAGTCAACCGTTTCAAGTCAACAGTTGCCAAATATCGCTCGGCTGGGATTCAAGGTCATTACGAATATTTTTTTGCTGTCGAAGTGTGTGAAGTAATATTTATGGCGCCATAATAATCACCACAACAGTTACCACAGCTGATATTGTTGTTACACTATTTTTTTTTTGTATTTTTTTTATATTTCTTACTATTGTTAGCTCCTTATATTTATTGATTAAAGAAAATTATTATTATTATCAGCCATTTGTGTCCCACTGCAGGGCAAAGGCCTCCCTTCCCTCCTTCCAATTATCCCTATCCAGTGCTGTTGTTTGCCAATCTTTTTTAAAAGAGTCGAGTTCGTCCCGCCATCTCCTTCTGGGCCTGCCGCGTTGCCGTTTGCTGCTGTTTGGGACCCATTGTGTTATTACTTTAGCCCATAGCTCCTCCGGCATGCGACAGATGTGGCCAGCCCAGTTCCATTTAAGCTTGGCAGCCGTGTGACCTACATCGGCAATTTGAGTTTTGGAACGCAGTATCGAGTTCCTTATACGATCAGTAAGTTTAACTCCAAGGATTCTACGCTCCATTGCTCGCTGACAGACCCCGAGTGCGGACTTTTGACGCTTGGTTAGTGACCATGTCTGCGCTCCATAGGTGAGGGTAGGAAGAATGCACATGTCCATGAGTTTTCTCTTCAATGAGAGAGGGAGTGGTCCCTTCATGATTTGCTTCATCGACCAATAGCTCTTCCAGGCGTTCTCGGTGCGTCGTGCAACTTCTTTATCATGTCTTGCCTGGAAAGAGACTATTTCGCCGAGGTAAATGTACTCATGGACATATTCAATCCTCACACCCCCAATTCCAATGTTGCGCTTGGTGCTGTTGGTCATCACCTTGGTTTTCGTCATATTCATCGCTAGTCCAACCTCGAGGCTGGCATTGCTCAGTTGATCGAGCATTAGGCCTAACTCGGCTGCCGTGGAGGAGAAAAGGACAATATCGTCGGCGAAGCGGAGATTTGTTAATCTTCTATCACCCACGATGATGCCCTTGTCCCTCCAAGTGCTATTTAGTTTTCTAAAGACTTCTTCAAGCGTGGCTGTGAAGAGCTTTGGAGAAAGTGGGTCGCCCTGTTTAACCCCTTTTTGGATAGGGAATGATGGTCCTGTGGTGTTTATTTTGATGGCTGCTGTGCTATTTTGGTATATTTTTTGTAGTAAGTTAATGTATGTAGGTTCGATGTTTTGATTTTTAAGAGATTCAAATATGGAGTTGTGCGATAAACTATCGAATGCTTTAGAGTAGTCGACAAATGCGATGTATAAGGGTAAGTTGAATTCTATGTGTTTTTCTATAATCTGATTAAGGGACTGTAAATGGTCGGTAGTGGAGAGGCCGCGGCGGAATCCGGCTTGTTCGGGAGGTTGATGCTGATCTAATTGGCCAGAAATGCGATTTTCAATCATTTTCATATATATTTTGTAAAGGTGTGAGATGAGACTGATGGGGCGGTAATTGCCGATGTCAGTCTTATCACCTTTTTTATGGAGAAGAATAATATTTGAGTGGCAGAAACTACTTGGAAAAACACCTGTTTGCAAAATTGTGTTGAATAAGTTGCAGATGTATGGCAACAAGATAGGCTCCACGGCTCGAAGTGATTCGGTTGTAATACCATCTTCGCCGGGACTTTTATTGTACTTCATGCCTCTGAGGGCCTGGTGTACTTCATAGCCAGTAATTACTGGGACCTCTTCAGGACATGAGTAAACTTCAGTTGCTTGTTGGGATGTTTGATCGTTGGAATAAAGAGATTGATAAAATTCGGTACTTATCCCAATAATTTTTGCTCTATCTCCTTGCTTAACGCCATTTTTATCTTTCAAGTGTGTGATTGAACACCTGCCTACATCCATACCACGCATAGCTGATCTTAGGGATCGGTTTTTTTGTTAGTGCAGCATGGACAAGTTGTGTGTTATGATGCCTTAAGTCTTTTCTGATGCTTCTCTTTACTTTTCTGTCTAGATCCCTATATCCAGCAGATTGATATGTGATATTCTGTCGCTCTTCTATAAGACGAGTTGTGCTGTGAGTAAGTTTTGTTTTCTTTTTCTTGAGATACACGACTTTTTGACTGGCGGTTTTAATAGCTTCCTTTATATTTTTATACTGTATATGGACATCCTCTGAATCTGTATCTAATAAACTGAAGGTGTTTTTAATGTTTATGTTAAACTGTTCTTTATTTGCAATTAGTGTACATCTATCTAAACGTTTGATTGTGCTTTGAATTAGTTTATTGCGGTGTAATTTCAAATCAAAATTTGCTGTTATTCGTAATGGCCGGTGATCGGAGCTGAATTTTAATTTATTGAGTACATTTACATTTTTAATAATGCTTTTACTTGAGGATAGGCAATAGTCGATTTCGTTCTTTGAGTGACCATCAGGAGAAAGCCACGTCCATCGACGTTGAGGCTGCTTAACAAAGAAGCTGTTGCTGATGCTAAGATCCTGACCAAAAGCGAATTGTAGTAGTCGTTGGCCGCGCTCGTTTCTATTATATATATTAAAGAAAATAATTATTCTATATTTAATTGTTAATACTTTACAATGTTTTAGCTTAGTGACTATTTACAGATCTAACTAATTACACAAAATAACTCTAGCTTGTGCATATTTGTCTCTTTAAGTAGTAGACCGTAGTTGATTATAGGAAGTTGTCAATTTTTATTATTTTATGATTTTTAACTGTTCTTGACTCCTAAGACAACTTATAATTTTGTTACGCTTTTGATAAGTAGGTCTTTTTACACTTAAAACTGTTTTCGTTTCCTGTCGGTTAGTTTCAGAAACACATTACATCATTCATCATCATCATTTCAGCCGAAAGACGTCCACTGCTGGACATAGGCCTCCCCCAAGAAGGGGGGTTTTGCCATAATCGCCACGCTTGGCAGGCGGGTTGGCGATCGCAGTATGGTTGTTATAAAACTCAGAGAACGCTGCTGCCCATTCTCTGGTAAGTCCCTTAGTCGCCTCTTACGACACCCACGGGAAGATATGGGATGGTGCTATTCTTTATGTCCGGACACCATACAGAACATTAAGAAACACATTACGTTTGATCGAAATTATATTACTTCCCTTTTTTAATCGGATTTTGTTACCAATGTCATGTTTTTTTTTTTGCACGGAACCCTAATTCTTTTTCTAAAATAAAAGTAATCTATGTTAGTCCTTGTAACATTAGCTATCTGCCATTAAAAGTCCCGTCAAAATCGGTCTGATCTGAAAAATCCTCGCGCACTTTTTATATGGCATTGAATAAAGGAATTCCACGCAGACAAAGCGTCTCTTCGCGCGTGCTCAAGGATGCGCGAGGGCTCAATTATATACTTAATTAAAGGCCACACATAGTCTATTCAGTGACATCAAAAAAGTGCGAGATGGTTTTTGCGGTTGGTGGAAACGGAGCTTTTGACAAATATACATTTCGAATATTAGTGAAGAGAAATAATATATATTCCCAGGCTTTCAACTAAGCCTGTTGAAAATCGTCGATTGTTGTGACGAAAAGAAGTAACAAACAAATACAGTTTAGCAATTTTTTAAGACAAGTATTAGGATTTAAACGATTACACAATGCAGGTCTTAGATGAGAATCGCAAGCATGCGCTGTCATTCAATAATCACAAAGGCAGCATTCGAGGACAATTGGGAATTCTCCTGAATGGCGCGTGCCTAACTAACGTTAATCTTACTGCTTGTGTATCAAGCAGCCAGACCCGGAAAAGTTGGACAAATATTAGTTCTTTGCAGGAACGATCCCGTGACACAGCGCAGCAACCAATCGCTCAGCCACTGCGCCAACCTTGCCGTCTTTAGCTCAGCTTCTAAAAGACAGTCAAGTTTATGGGCAGCTCTAGTTATCTATTTTGTCTAAGGCACCAATCAATGTGCCTCACGAAATTTTGAAACTCAAATGCCTTTTACTATTTTATCAAAACCCTTTCCTAATACTAATATGAATAAATTTCACAGTAGACACTTATTTATGCCAGTACGAATGAAAGAAAACATTTGTGCCTTATTTTTTTTCATAAATTTAATTTTATTACTAAGTTTCAACTTTTTTGTTTAATTTTATGAGTAAAATCTAAAACATTACTTTTATACTCTTAATGTTTTCTTCAATCGTTATCGCTGTTAAAAACGCTAATAAATAACTTTTAATTATAGATGCATTAGTGCACAGGTGCAGCATAAATAGAAAAATAATCTAACCATAACAATCATTATGCGACGAACTCAACTCGCTTACAAAATAATATTATTAAATTACCTACATGATACCTACGTATAGATATGGTATAGTTAGAATGAGGCGCGGCGGCGCCTCCATACCATACGGTCTGCGCGTGAGAGAGACGAAATAACAACAACATATCGGACCCTCTCGCACGATTCGCAGCGTTCAACTTCTAATAGTTCAAAGTCCAAACAGTCGAGCTTGATGAGCGGCCGTGTGTACCTGACTGTGTGTGTCTCCTTTAAGGTCCAGATATTTTCTCGTCAACTCACATGAGGACTATGCAAATTGGTGTCTGAGATGGTCTTTTGAAGAAAGAACCATCATCTAGCTCGACTTATATCTCAAGGAGCTCAACGACATACATTAGTAACCACTGCATTTTTATTTTTTCAGGGCTGTGCCTCTCTACGATACTGCTAATAGAAGGAATGGTGCAACTTGCACATGGACCATATCATTACACGACAAGGAAAATGAACATCTAAAAGGACACGTCATTAGAGGTACCTACTAAATAGCACACTTATTTCATTAATGCCATTTTTGGTTTTTTAAGTAAGGTACCTAATAAATTCAAGATGATTAAAAAAACAGAACCTCTTAGGCATATCAAGGGGATGTATTTTTTAACTTTCTTCTCCACACCTCTAAGAACTCAATAAAAAAGTCCCATGAAAATACGACCATTATAAACTTCGTTCCACCCTATTGTCTAATTGCACTCGACTACCTCCTACATGATTATGTAGCTCAATCTCACGCAGTCACAGGAACAATGACGCTCTTCTATACATTTTTTGACGATCTTTGTTCTTTTTGTAGTAGTAAATGGTATACACTGAATGCAACATTGAGTAAATGTGTTTTTATTTCTAGGAAAAACGGTGTATCCATTCACATCAACCCTGGTAGCTGTCTGGGACACCCTGGCCATGACCCTGGGTGTTCCGAAGAAGCAGCTATCCGTGGAGTTCCGTGACGTTCACTTGTACGCACAACCTGTGATGCACACACATAATCAACTGAAGCTTAGAGTAGCATTGCAAAGAGGAACTGGATGTTTTGAGGTCTGTACTGTAACTTCTGTGATATTACTTAAGTTATGTCCGAACCACTCCAACCAACGGTTGTCCAACCTCTTGAAACGAAAGGAATTCTTTAGAGCATGCCACGAGAGACTGTGAAGCGACTTGCGGAGACGTACAGGACACGTGAACAGGACACATGAGGCATTTCAGCCTTGTCTGTGCGGTAGCAATATGTAATGACTCTTATTTGGGAAATGTCTATTTACGCTATGATCACTCACCATCACGTGACTTACTAATTGGCAAACTATACTATACAACATCAGTACCTATATCTTTAGTACCAGTATGAAAGCAAAACTATAATTAACATTAAATTTTACAGGTATTTGATGATCAAATTAAAGTAGCGACAGGCACGATCGTAATGATTTTAAAACCAAGCATTAACAAAGTAAATATAGAATTTAGCGAAAGTCAAGATATGAACCTCACCGCTGAAGATATTTATGACTTGTTGCGTGAACGAGAGTACTCGTACAGGTAAGACAACTACATAATTTAAATGACTCTTATCATAAATAAAAGTGAAGTGGTGGGCTATGAAGTCAGATCAGTCATTCTGAGTAACAGAATCCGTATCTTGATAGATCCGAGGCAGAGAAAAAGGTCGCATTTCATTATTTTTCTTAATTCAAAATAACACATAGCTAGGCCATGTGGAACTTTGAAAGTGTGTTTTTGAGAGCCGAGTCTCTGACTCAGGTGCGTGTGCGTCGCGCACCATAGTGATCTCCAGTGAGATTTCCAATATTCCTAATTAATCTACATACCGAGATAAATAAAATGATAATTTTCGTCCACAGTGGCCAGTTCCGCACTATCGAAGCCGCCAGCGCTTCTCTGAATGAAGCTTCGTTGGTGTGGCGTGATAACTGGGTCACGTTCTTCGACGGCTTGCTGCAACTGCATATGCTGCGACAACCGCACGACGGAGTCACCCTGCCCACTCAAATTAGGAGAATCGGAGTGGATGTGGAGAAGCATCTCAACATGAAGACCGTTTCAGAGGACAAAGTTTTGTATAAGGCCGAAGTGTTAGAACAATATGATTTAGTAAGGTAAACTAAA
The DNA here is from genome assembly GCA_905163415.1 of Noctua fimbriata. NCBI lineage: Eukaryota > Metazoa > Arthropoda > Insecta > Lepidoptera > Noctuidae > Noctua > Noctua fimbriata. Next base: position 13,222,919 of record LR990934.1, on the reverse strand, counting down.
GCTTCTAAAGTAAAGTTTAGTAAGTAACTAAAGTTCTGTATGGTGTCCGGACGTAAAGAATAGCACCATCCCATATCTTCCCGTGGGTGTCGTAAGAGGCGACTAAGGGACTTACCAGAGAATGGGCAGCAGCGTTCTCTGATTCTACAACAACCATACTGCGATCGCCAACCCGCCTGCCAAGCGTGGCGATTATGGCAAAACCCCCCTTCTTGGGGGAGGCCTATGTCCAGCAGTGGACTTTTCGGCTGAAATGATGAGGTAAACTAAAACATTTTTTATCACAATTTAACCGATATACCTAATAGGTTGTAATATGATTTCCTTTTTTGCCATTTTCAGATGTGGAGGAGTTACGATGGAAAACATCAGATACCGGAATTTACCAGCTGTTAATAAAAGGAACATGGCGTTACAGGCATTGAAATTCGTTTCTAATTTCCAAGAAGACCAACAAGTAAGTGTGCCTATTATTTTGTCCGTTAAAATTTTTTTTACTCGAATTATTAAATCACGAAACCGTCAACCAAGCATTCCGTAAATCAGTTTAGCATCAACATTAGTAACCCTACGCAAAAAATTTTGCTGGGAAACGACTTTTTTGGGGGTGAAAAATCACGTTTTACGGTAAAACTCAATGTAACGCTTTCAAAACATTATGCGGATGGATGCATTGTATAGTAAATGGGTCATGGAGATATTTAGTATAAAGTAAAGTTATAGCTTTAAATCCTAGTATTAAAAAAAAACTTGTGAAAAAAAATGGAACTCTTACCCTCAATATCTCCTAGAAGGTTCCCAGGTATGGTTATAAAAAATGATCGCAATGACGGGGAAAACAATTGCCTTTCGACTTCGTTAAGGGTCTATTTACACCCCTTATAATGATTCTGTGGTAAGACTGCGAGTGGCTCGTAAGATGACATTTGATAGAAATGTCTGACACGCGCTTACCTTTTTTTTTTTTTGTTTTGCACTTTCGTTTAATCACTCTAGTTTATTTTTTTTTTTGTATGCAGATCTGTATCTCTATTTCTCATATTTAAGTATCTATTCACCACCACCATTGACACAAAATATAAAACTGCTTCACATCCGTAACCTCACTAATATCAGGTGCAGTTGAAAACCAGCGTCGGGCACTAGTTGTCAAGCATTTTGCTGAACTGGGCCTATTTGGCGCAGCCGTGAGGCACACAGTGTCACACTATTCTATATATTTATTTTTTTTGTCTAGATTTAAGTTTTTTAACTTTTTGTTTTTTATTTGTTATTTTTTTTATACTGTGTGGCATGTGCCAAATAAATGTATTTTCTTTCTTTCTTCTTATGAAATATGTAGATATACCGCGCAAATAAAATGGAGTAAGGGTAGAAAAGTGATCATGACTAATTTCAATTATGAATAAAATGATAATGAATGATGATAAAATATGTGACATTTTAATTAACAGGTATCAACATACCCAACACTACATATTTTCCTTCAAATGGTTGCCGAAAATGTTAACAAAGACTTAATCAAAGTTATTGGTATCACAAACAACCAAATGAAAGGTTCCGTCTTTGATGAAATGAAGAACATTGGGACTAATGTTTATGGTGTCAACATTAGTTACGAAGAATTTAATCTAGGAGACTTAAACACAATGAAGAATAGTAGCGGCTCACTAAAGAGTGTGGACCTTGTTGTCGTCCGTAATCTATCAACCGACGACGACGTAAGAAACCATTATTGATTTGTTTAGATCTTAGTGATTTCGCAAGGAAACTACATTGTTCTTAAATATTTACAGATGTGCCAAATGCTACATAGCATGCTACAACCAGACTCCTTCATAGTGAGCGAAGAAGACGATGTATACGGAGGTCGCGTCCGGCCGTCGTCTCTGTATCGCCAACTGTCGGCTCACAGCAACACTAGCTCGCGCTTGGGCCTGATGCGCTGGCGGCCGAGAAACGTGGCCGTGCCCACCACCGCCGTCACAGTGCGCGCGCATCGCGACGTCTCCCTCCTCACCACCGCACGCGCCAACCTCTCCCCCGGCCATCGCCTGCTCATCATAGCCCCCTACCCTGCCCCCTCCGCCGTTAAACAGTTAGTACGATGTTGGAGGAACGAGGAACAACGTAACAATGTTTACCTAGTAACCGTCAATAATGAAGAAGGCAACAATTTCTTCTTGGACGATCTACCGGATATCGATCTAGCGTTCACCGTTCTGGATCATGTGAGTGCAAACATTGTTGATATTAAAATAGACTATAAGTATTATTTGTGAAAGTTAAGTTTTATAAAAGTTCGTCTTTGCAGTGATTCGTCATCATACCTGTATGATGTTCGAGTGTAACAGTATTTTTCAAGTTTTTGTGCCATATTAGCTGGACCTAAGTGTCAAATTGTCAATAACGTTTAATTGTAGGGTAACTGGGGAGGAGAGTATTACGTACCAGCACAGGAGAGCGCGACAGTCAGCAGCAAGGTGACGTTACAAGTCGCACAAGTCGGGGATTTAAATTCTTTGGAGTGGGTGGATGCTGCGGAGACATGCAGCTCTGGAGTACCAGTCACGGTACGTATTATATACGTTTATGTACACATACTAAGAGATTATGCAGAAAGGAAGAGAAAAACTCGATTAAAAGTGATATTTATTTGTAAAGATATTTTTCCACCTATTAGATAATCTTTTTATTTATTTGTTTGCTTTTAAGTTTGATTTAGATTTATCTTATATTTATATCTTACATATGTGAAAATTATTCAAAAATACAAGGTTATTAGAACATAGAGGACCGGAAAACGAATAGTGATGAAAATAAAGATGATGGATTTGTAACTATTGGCAGAAAAGCAAAACGTTCTTCGGCAACATGTAAAATATTATTGCTGCTGTTGTTGCTAATTATGCAGATATTTTTTCCATTTTGTCTTGTTGATGTTGTTCTTCCAGTTTTTGTGCTACTGTTTGTTTTTCCTTATATAAATAAAATACCATATGGCAACAAGTGAAAATGAATAAGAACAGAGAAGGAAAATTCTGAGAAACAGAAGTATAGTAAGAAAAATAACAATAACGACATCATGACGTCCAATTGGAAAGAAAACCTAATCTCAGTTGTGAAGATTATCATGGAAGAATGCAAAAAGTATTTAATAGAGATATTTAACAAAATAAGTTATTCATAGGAGTCTACGATATATTTAGCGATTAATAGTACCGCTAAAGTAAGTACGATCAATATAGTGCAATGGAACTCACAGAGCCTCAAGCTTAAAAGTTTGAAATTTGAGAATTTATGACATCAAGAGTATATTCACTTAGCTATTATCAGTGAAACTTGGCTAGACATAGATACAGAAGTCATGAAAGACTCATACGGTGGTGTTGCCCTTGTAAATTACACATAACTTAAGGGACAGTCGTAAGTAATTAAATTAAGTAATATAGGAATAGAAGTCTGCTATGTAAAACTGTTAAATTGCACTAATTTGGAAAATGTCATATCAGTTTATTGCCCATCAAGTGTTCACACTAATCAATCTGACTGGGATAATCTATTTAGCTTTAGCTCCGGAAAAACGCTGATAGCTGGGGTTTTCAATGCTCAATATACAAATCGGTCTTTCAAAAATGATACAAGGGAAACACAAATTTTAGACTAGCCAACCGAAAATGATTTTATTTCTTTAAACGACGGTAACCCGACAAGAGTTAGGTTGGTTAGTAGTGTATTACAAGAATCGTCACCATATATAACATTTGCATCATCGGACAGGGTATCATTTAAGCTATCACCAATTTAATTAGTTTTGTGTTTCTTAAATAATAGGGTTTGTCCTCAAAATAGTAGATCTGTCACCAAAATGTAGTCACCAAACAATGCAAAATCAGTTCCACAATAAATCACCTAAAATCCTGAGATATAAGGTCTAGTACCAAATAAATGTTTTTGTATGTATTATAATAGGTGTGTCCTAATAAGTATTTAAACAAACTAATTTAAAGAGATCACCAATAAATCATATTATGTTACTAGAAAATTGCATTAAGTTCAAACCTAACCTAACCTAACCTTTTTTTTTTTTTTTATTAAGCGGTGAAAAATGCCTAACGCATACCGCACCGTCCGGGGAGACGGTTTGGTTATGTGGGGCTTGCACCCACTAAAAAACACCGCCGTGAGCCTACTTTCGCCTTGGTGGATGAGCCGCGAGGACCGCTACGCATGACGTTCGCGGCCCATCCAGCGCAACCCGCCTCCGGGTACCAAACTCCTTTGGCGTTGTCCGGGCTCACCTGAGACATCGCCACCACTCGTGAGGGCCGTTCAATGCGTCGACGATAGACGCCCCGATCTATCGCCCGCTGGCACCTCCTAGGGTGGCATCAGGTCGCCATGGCGCCTCCTCCGCCGCCCTGTCCTCCTGCGACGAATCGCGTCTGCGAGGGAGTCCTCCTCTCTGACGCGCTCAGCCGCCTCCTTCTGCGAGATGACGTCCTCGCAGAAGGACGCCACTGCCTCCCATGCCTCCCCGCTGTCGACCATGGCCTTGGCCACGGCCGGTAAAGAGAGGTCGGCCCCGATTGCTGCTGCGAGAGCACGGCGCTGCACCGCCCAAGCAGGACAATGCTCGAGGGTGTGAAGCGCCGTGTCCTCGCTGCAGCCGCACTGGTGTCACACGGGAGTCGCCTCCCGTCTGGCCACTTTGTGCAGGTATTTGCCAAAGCAGCCGTGACCTGACAATACCTGCACCAGACGGAAGGACAACGTCCCGTGTCGCCTCCGTGTCCACTCTTCTAAGATCGGCAGGATCGCCCCCACGGTCCAGTGACCTGCACTGGGCGTCTCCAGCCTCACCCTCCAAATTCGCAGGGTTTGGGATTGGGCCTCCCTACGCCACCTCGTGACCAGCTCAGGCGGCGGGCGCGTGCCACTCTCCGCCTGCAGGTCTGCGCCACGTCGGTAGACCTCGGCGAGCACCTGCGCCTCTAGATCCCACGGGGGTGTGCCCGCGAGGGCGCACGTCGCTTCCACTGATATGGTGCGGTATCCGCGTATGACCCTGACTGCCATGACTCTCTGTGGCCTCCGCAGTAGAGCCTTGTTCTGGGCAGACAGGGAATCCGCCCACACCGGAGCCCCATAGAGCGCCATCGAGCGAACCACCCCCGTGTACCAAGCTGAGCAAAGTGCTCGCCGAAGTTCCACCTCCGGTCCAAAACCAGGCCCAAGTATTTCATGCTTGCCCGTACCGCTATTGGTGCACCACCAATAGTGAGGTGTGCACCGGCCGATGGCCGTCGTCGGGGCGCATGAAATACTAGGGCCTCCGTCTTTTCGAGGGCCACTTTGAGGCCCATCGCCTCGATTCGCCCCACGACGTGGGACGCGCATTCGACGGCAGAGCGTGCCGCTTCCTCGTAGCTCCCTCCCCGGGCCGTGACGAGAGTGTCGTCAGCGTAGCAAATGACTCCCTGCCCGGGGGAGAGCAAACAGCGCAAGGACCAGTCATAGCCTATGTTCCACAAGAGTGGACCCAAAACCGACCCCTGCGGAACACCGCACACGATGGCCCTGCGCACAACTTGGCCGTCGCGTCCCTCGTAGGAGACAAACCGCCCCTGCAGGTAGTCTGCTACCAGCAGCCTCAGGTAGGCGGGCACCTGATGGTAGCGGAGCGCCTCCTCGATGCAGCTGAATGGCAGAGTGTTGAACGCGTTGGCGATGTCTAAAGACACCGCCAACAACACCCCGCCCTGGGCGACTGCATCTTTCGCCTCGGCCTTGAGGCGCAAGATGGCGTCTATCGTCGAACGCCCTGCCCGGAAACCGAACTGGGCGTCCGACAAGTTCGGGCCTACTGCATCTAAGTGCCGGACGATGCGGATAGCGAGAATCTTCTCTAGCATCTTCCCCGCCTCGTCCAGCAAGACAATCGGCCTGTACGCCGATGGAGACTCCGGGGGCCGCCCTGCCTTCTGGAGCAGCACCAGTCGACCCTCCTTCCAGGCCTTAGGGAACCGTCCCGACGTTAGACAGGCGTCAAACAGCTCCCTAAGCCTATCTTCCAGGGCCGCTTCCAGAGAGAGTGCCAACACCCTTGCAGGCACCCCATCCGGTCCGGGGGCAGTCCTCTTGGACCGCGCCCTCAGAATTGCTGCCCCCATCTCCGCGTCAGATATTGGGGGAGTCTCCACCTCCACATCTTGGTCGGCCTCCGCTTCGGCCATTGGCGGGGAAGGGTGATCCGCTCGATCCGGGAAGAGTGTCTCCACGACCCTGACGAGGAACTGAGGCTGGAGGGTTTCCGTCAGTGGGGGGCCTTGGGCACGGAGTTTTTTCCGCGCCGCACGGTACGGACGCCCCCAGGGATCACGGTTTAGATCCTCCAGTGCCTCAGCTCTCGATTGCTCCTTCGATCGACAGATCGCCAACTGCAGAGCCCCCCGAGCGTTGCGGTATGACTCATGCAATTGGGTCTGTAGGATCTCCAGCTCTTCATCACGGCGGCGTAACCTGCGAACCTGTGAGTAGATCCTCCGGGCAATTATACAGGCCGCGCGGAGGTCTGCTATCTCCTGGGACCACCAGTAGACCGCCCGCTTTGGAGGTCGTTTTCGGAAGCGAGGCATGGCTGCATCGCACACAGCCGTCATGGCTTCGCGAAAGCGGTCAGCCTCGACGTCGACACCCTCTGCTGCAGGCGGCGAGGACAGCCAAGCCTGGACAATGGCTGCTTCCTCTAGGAGGTCCCCGTCAAGCCGCCTCGACGCCCACCGTGGGAACTGCCGAGCGTTAGGTCCTGGATTCACTGTTGGGCCCGAAGAGGCGGAGACATCCATACAGATGTACAGGTGATCCGATAGTGTCTCCACACTAGGACCCGCCAACCCTGAACCCGTGCGGCGACAGCAGGGGTAGCGAACGAGAGGTCCACTATTGACCCCCCGTGGTGCCGGACGCACGTGTTAACGATGCCCCTGTTTAAAAGACAGAGGCCCGCAGCCGCTGCCCATTCCTCGACCGCCTCCCCCCTGACGTCCGTCCCGGGGGACCCCCACGCGGTGGACTTCGCGTTGAAGTCCCCCACGACGATGGCGTGGGACGGCATCATTCGTCGAACCGAGGTCCCCAGGCGGTCCAGGAAGTCCTCGAACTCCGCTAGGCTCCTGTTTGGGGAGAAATAAACTCCGAAGAGAATTATGTCCCCCCAGGTGGCCGCAACAAATCCTCGACTCCTCTCTCTGATGGAAAGTGGCGCCGAGGCGCTGATAATAGCGACGGAGCCGTCAATGTCCCCTACCCAGTCAGGACGATCCGGGACGAAGTACGGCTCCGCCACTATGGCCACACCTATCGTCCGCTCCGCCATGGTTTGGAGAACCAAGTCCTGCGCACCAGCGCAGTGGTTCAAGTTCGCCTGGAGGAGAGAATGAAAACGGACCGGGTCCATAATTAGTCCGTAATCATTATCGCCCCCTGTGATGGCTCCTCCAATCGCACTGCGCCGGTAGCAGTCGGGAGCAGAGATGTCAGACCGTCCCTGCTAGAACGGACCGGCGGCCTGCAGTCCTTTCTGCCGGCGACGTGGCCGGTCGGTCGTCCTGCCGCCGCGCACAGTAAGCAATGCGGGTCGGCAGCGCACGCGGACGCCGGATGCCCCGGCTCACCGCAGCGGAAACAGTGTCCACTGAGGTCGACGCCAGAGTTGCACCTCCGGCCCACGTGTCCCAATGCCCAGCACTTGTAGCACCTCATGGGCCGAGCGTCCAGAACCGTGACTCTGGCAGAGCTCCAACCCACCAAAAGCCGGCCGGCGTCGGCCAGCTGTTTTGCCACTGCGACGGGGCAACGGATCCAGATAGAGCTGGCGCCTCCCGGGCCAGATCGAATTGGACCGACTCGGACCGCGTCCGACGAGCAGCCAGTCTTACGCGCAATCGCGTCCTGCACGTCCTGCCCGGACACGGAGTCGTCAAGCCCTGAGATGCGCAGTTCAGCGCACTTCGTCGGCCTGGAGACCTTGACCTCCTCTGCGAAGACCGCTCGCAGTTTCTCTGCAACGCGGTCTGCCCCAACAGTGCCTTCGGCCCCTGGGAACTCCAGCATGCGGGCCCCGGTTAAGGCTTGTCGGAACCTGACATCTGTTATGCCAAGCTCCTCCAGGTTTACGGCTTGTCTGGCCTTGGTGAGGACGGCCGCGTATGTGACGCCCCTGTCCACTGCTTCAGGCTGCAGAGTGAGTACTACCGCAGCAGACCTGGGCGCACGAAGCCCTCTCTTGGCGTTCTTGCCCTTCTTAGGCCCGGAAGACTTGTCTCCCTGAGCGGTAGAGACCGCCACAGTCTTTTGGGGCAAGGAAGACGAAGTTCCTTCGTTCTTCTTCTTCTTCTTCTTCCTCCTCCTTGCGGTCTGCCAGCCGTCACTGGCAGACGCCGATGGGTCTGCATTGGGGGCTCGTGTTTTGGCCGTTGGGACGGACCCACTCGGGGGAGCACCCCTTTGCGTCTCAGGGACCGTAGACGGCACCTGAGAAGCCACGGAAGGCTGTTTAGGCCTGTTGCCAGTGCCGCCAGCGCTGCTAGCAGGAGCCGCCACACTCCTGCGGTCTGCTGCCAGAGGCGGACGAACGGTCCTCGCCGGCAGAAGGCGTTCCTCGATGCCAGCAAACCGGGCATCCATCATTTTCCCGATCTGGGAAACGATGGCATGCGCCTGCATCTCGCTCATAGATGTGACCTGTGGGAGCGACTTCTCCGGAGCAGAAGAACACCTTGGATCTACGGGCCCCGACTGCGGCGGACCTTCCGGCCTTACCCGGAGACCCACGACTTCCTCCCGCAGAGCCGCCATCTCTTGACGGAGAGCTTCGACCTCCATCCGCAGTCGGTCGTTCAGCAGGTGGAGCCTTCGAGTCTCCTCACTGGAGCTCCTGCTAGCGAGCCCCTCTATGGCCAGTCTGACCTGCTCTGCTGCCTCTCGAATTGCCCGCTGACTGGTGCCCTTTAAGTTTTTGGACTTTCGAGTGGTGTCCAAAACCACCTCGATGTCCAGTAGGGCTCTTTTTTCAAGTTCCTCTGCTGTGATGGAGGAACTCTGCCCGTTTAGCGGAACCTCAGCGCTGACAGGCGCATCCGCACTCCCCTCTACAGTCGCGTTGACGGCCATTTGGCACGCCGGCGACACGCTCATTGCCCCGTCGGAGTCACTCACTCTGGCAGCCGGCGTTTCGGGGAGCTTCAAAAAGCGGCCCCGGGAGTCGCGCGATGCCACCGAAGCGTTCGCACCGGAAGGCAACCCGCGTCCTCTGCCCCTCCTGGTTGTCGACACCTTGGGGGCCGGCAGGTTCTCCTCGCTAGAGGACAAACCCGCCGAACCCGCGTCCAACTCACAGACACGCGGCCGCTTCCCCCAAAACTTGGAGGGAGCAGCCGCAACTGTTCGCGGTGTGTCGTCTACCTTCGACAACACACTGACCCTCTCTAGCACCACGCGAGGCTCCGCTGAAGCCTCCGTTCCCGGCCTCAGTGACGCAGCGCCAGAGTCCGACACAGCGTCCGACGCGTGGCGCTCGACCCGTCCTCGGTCATTGTTCCTAAAACTAAAAGAGATGAGGTCTTCAAAAGACCTCGATCTCGAGGAGCCTCCTCGGCTCTCGTTGCCATTGGCAAGCGGAAGACGTTTGTTGCCCCCCCCAGAATACGAGGGGCTTGACGACCCTGAAGGGATCGTGGCGGATTCTCCAGCTGCTGAGCAGCTGGTACCGCCCTGGGGTAATATCTTGCAAAGCGTCTTTTTCATTCTATACTTTTCCTTTGAAGGGTGTGGTCCCTGTCTCCCTTCTCATTATCGTTTCCCCCCCCTTATGACTAGTCTATCGCCCTCACAGTCACGTCTGATGGGCAGACGCGTACCAGAGGGCGACAATATTACATCCCAACATATGCCCCGCAATGAGCTCGCTCCGTGAGCCATCGCACGGTACACGATGTGTCCCTCCCCATATTCACACTCCGATGACTCGGAGCGTGAATCGCGCACTGCCCGGGACGACGGACAGGGCACCCCTCGCCAGAGTCTGAAGCGACTCCGGCGTGTGTGTCTCTCTTAGTCTGGTCTCTCACTTGGAATAGGAAAACTCCAAGATCATTGAGACACTCAAGCCCCACCACGACGACAACGTGGAGACACCCTCGGTGGGGGTCGGTGGGGAACCTTTTTTTTTTTTTTTTTGCGATGTGGAAATCCTCTATGGATGTCCTCCGCCCTGGGGAGAGCGGAGGGGTCTGTCAGACTCGTACTGACTAAAACCACACCGGTGTTCCCTCGCACACTTGCGTCGGGGGGCAACGGGATCTGATGCGACTTCCGCTGCCCCGGACTAGTGCCGGCCCGCCTGACCTCGGCGGGCCTCGTCCCGGGGGGGAGTGAGGTGTAAAGCTCCCCCCGTTACGTCTGAGAGAGGCGCGCGTGGAACACTACGCGCCGCCGTCTCGGGTCCAGTGTGATCGGGGGCGACGGACGTCCCCGAATCCGTCGCCCCTGGACCTATTTAGGGGGGCCGGAAGAGGGCGTTGTCCGCCCTCTGCCGACGCCCGGTGCGTCTGCTGCGGGATGGGCGGGAGCTCGTCATCTCCCTCTCCCGTTCCGCAGCCTCCTTCTGCGACATGACGGTTTCGCAGAAGGACACCACCGCGTCCCAGGACTCTGCGCTGCCGACCATCGAGCGAACGACGGTCGGCAGCGACAGGTCTCCTCCCACCTCCGTAACGAGCGCACGGCGCGGCTCATCCCACGCGGCGCACTCGGCCAGCGTATGCCGCGCCGTGTCCTCCAGACAGTGGACGCAGTGATGGCACCGGGCGTCCGGCTCCCTGCTTATGCGACACAGGTACTTCCCGAAGCAGCCGTGCCCCGAGAGCACCTGCGTCGCCCGAAACGTCAGGGAGCCGTGCTTCCTCCCGAGCCAGTCGTCGAGTACTGGCCGGATCGCCTCGACCGTGTCGAGGCCGGCGGTACGGAGCTCTAGCCTCCCCCGCCATTCCGCCACCATGACCTGTCGAAGCTGAGACCGGTACAGCGTTATCTGTCGCTGCACCAGCCTCTCGCCCCGATCATTGGCCTCCTCGCGCCACTGGTGCAGTGCCGCGAGGGTCTTCGCCTCCAGGTCCCACGGCGGGGATCCGGCCAGTACACAAGCCGCCTCGTAGGAGATCGTGCGATATCCCCGTATGACCCTGACGGCCATCGCTCTCTGCGGTCTGCGCAGGACTGCGATAGTGCGAGCCGTCAGGTCTGTCGCCCAGATCGGGGCCCCGTAAAGGGCCATCGATCGCACGATCCCCACGTATAACCGCCTACAGGCGGTGCTCGGGCCCCCCAGTCGGTGGGGAACCTAACCTAACCTTTTTTTTTTTTTTTTTTTTTTTTTTTTTTCGCTGAGAAATGCTTTATGCATGCCCGTTCGTCGGGGGACGAGACGGGGTATGTGGGACTCCTGTCGGTGTATGACAGTATACCCACTAAAACTCAGCGGTGTTCCCTCGCACACTTGCGTCGGGGGGCAACGGGATCTGATGCGACTTCCGCTGCCCCGGACTAGTGCGGCCCGCCTGACCTGCGGGCCTCGTCCCGGGGGGGAGTGAGGTGTAAAACTCCCCCCGTTACGTCTGAGAGAGGCGCGCGTGGAACACTACGCGCCGCCGTCTCGGGTCCAGTGTGATCGGGGGCGACGGATGTCCCCGAATCCGTCGCCCCTGGACCTATTTAGGGGGGCAGGGCGTTGTCCGCCCTCTGCCGACGCCCGGTGCGTCTGCTGCGGGATGGGCGGGAGCTCGTCATCTCCCTCTCCCGTTCCGCAGCCTCCTTCTGCGACATGACGGTTTCGCAGAAGGACACCACCGCGTCCCAGGACTCTGCGCTGCCGACCATCGAGCGAACGACGGTCGGCAGCGACAGGTCTCCTCCCACCTCCGTAACGAGCGCACGGCGCGGCTCATCCCACGCGGCGCACTCGGCCAGCGTATGCCGCGCCGTGTCCTCCAGACAGTGGACGCAGTGATGGCACCGGGCGTCCGGCTCCCTGCTTATGCGACACAGGTACTTCCCGAAGCAACCGTGCCCCGAGAGCACCTGCGTCGCCCGAAACGTCAGGGAGCCGTGCTTCCTCCCGAGCCAGTCGTCTAGTACTGGCCGGATCGCCTCGACTGTGTCGAGGCCGGCGGTAGGGAGCTCTAGCCTCCCCCGCCATTCCGCCACCATGACCTGTCGGAGCTGAGACCGGTACAGCGTGATCTGTCGCTGCACCAGCCTCTCGCCCCGATCATTGGCCTCCTCGCGCCACTGGTGCAGTGTCGCGAGGGTCTTCGCCTCCAGGTCCCACGGCGGGGATCCGGCCAGTACACAAGCCGCCTCGTAGGAGATCGTGCGATATCCCCGTATGACCCTGACGGCCATCGCTCTCTGCGGTCTGCGCAGAACCGCGATAGTGCGGGCCGTCAGGTCTGTCGCCCAAATCGGGGCCCCGTAAAGGGCCATCGATCGCACGATCCCCACGTACAACCGCCTACAGGCGGTGCTCGGGCCCCCCAGATTGGGAAGCAGCGTTGACAGCGCGCCCGCAGCGCCCATCAACTTTGGCACCAGCCGCTGAAAGTGGGGGCCGAAGTCCCAACGGCTGTCGAGCACCAATCCTAGGTACTTCATGGTTGACTCGACAGCGATCCGGACCCCACCGACCACAATGTGTGATCCCAGCGGCGGCGCCCGTCGGGGGCCATGAAAAGCAATGGCCTCCGACTTGTTGAGGGCCACTTCCAGCCCCAGGCGTCTTATGCGGCTCACCACCTGTGAGACCGCAGCCGTAGCCAGCAACGCTGCCTCCCTGTACGAGCTCCCCCGAGCCGTGACCAGCGTGTCGTCCGCATAACACGTTAGGTCCACTCCCGGCGGGAGCTCGCACCGCAAAACCCAGTCGTACCCGATGTTCCACAGGGGTGGGCCCAGAACCGACCCCTGCGGAACACCGCACGACATCTCGCGACGGCCCGTGCCGTCGCGTCCCATGTAGGTGACACACCTTCGAGACAGATAAGCCCCCACAATGTTGCGGAGGTAGGAAGGCACCCGATGGTATCGCAGGGCCTCCCTAATGCAACCCCAGGGCAGGGTGTTGAACGCGTTGGAGATGTCCAAGGACACCGCCAGCACCACCCCACCCTGGGACACCGCTTCCTCCGCCAGGACTCTCACCCTCATGATGGCGTCGATGGTGGAGCGCCCACGCCGGAAGACAAACTGGCTGTCGGCCAGGTTCGGCCCCTCTGTACACAAGTGGCTGACGAGGCGATCTGCGATTACACGCTCGAGCATCTTGCCCGCCTCGTCCAGCAACACTATGGGCCGATAAGCCGACGACGAATCCGCTGGGCGCCCCGCCTTCCTGAGCAGGACCAGTCGACCAGTCTTCCACCTGCTAGGGAACTGGCCCCGCTCAAGGCACGCCGAGAAGAGTCCCCTCAGTGGGGGCTCCAGCTCCTTCAGGGCGAGGACTAGAGCGCGACCAGGCACTCCGTCGGGCCCCGGAGCAGTGTTTTTTGCCCGGAGCCGCAATATGGCCGCGCTCATCTCCGCCTGTGTCACCTCTGGGATGGTTTCGCTCACTTCTTCTTCCGACTCTGCAGCTGTGGGCAGAGCCATCGACGGTGGCTCGTACTCGGCTCCCTCAGGGAAGAGAGCCGAGACCACTCGCTCCAGAAACTGCGGCTCTAGACCTTCCGTTAGCGGGGGCGCCCACGGCCGAAGTTTCCCTCGGACCGTGCGGTAAGGGCGCCCCCACGGATCCCCGTCTAGGGTCGCCAGCAGCTCCTCTCTGGAGCGCGTCTTTGACTCGCCGATGGCCAGCCACAGAGCCTCCTTCGCCGCGCGGTACACCTCATACAGCGCGGCTTCTTCGTCGGGATCCCGCAGACGTCTCCTCCGACATCGCGTGTACGGGCGTCTGGCGTCTGCGCACTCGACGCGCAGCCGCTCTACCTCGACGCACCACCAGTACACGCGGCGCCTTGCGGACAGAGAGGAGACGCGTGGCATGGACGCGTCGCAGATTTGCGTCATCGCGTCGCTAAACCACTGCGCCTCCCGTTCGACGTCGACGGGACCGTCGGTAGCCGACTCCCGGATCCAGGCTTGGACGATAGTGGCTTCCTCGAGAGCCTCCCTGTCGAGGCGTTTCAGCGCCCAACGCGGGCCGTCTCTTCGGGGGGCCGATTGGCTACGACCTTCAGCGGTCTGGGTGGAGACGTCGAAGCGTATGTATCGGTGATCCGATAGCGTCTCCACCTCCGCTTCCACGTGCCAATCACGAACGCGGTGCGCGACAGCGGGACTAGCGAACGACACGTCCACAATGGATCCGCCCCGCCGTCGCACACACGTGTAGGCCGAACCCCGATTTAAGACAGCCAGGCCCGTCGTAACGGCCCACTCCTCTAGCACATCGCCTCTCGGGTCTGTGACCGGGGATCCCCACGCCGCAGATTTGGCGTTCAGATCACCGAGAAGCAAAATGGGCCGAGGATGAGACCGGCCGACGACGGCTCCCAACTCGACAAGGAAACTCTCGAAGTCGGCGAGACTCCTGTTAACCTAACCTTTTTTTTTTTTTTTTTTTTTTCCGCTGAGAAATGCTTTATGCATGCCCGTTCGTCGGGGGACGAGACGGGGTATGTGGGACTCCTGTCGGTGTATGACAGTATACCCACTAAAACTCAGCGGTGTTCCCTCGTCGCCGTGGTGGGAGGGTCGTGGGAAACCGGCTCAGCCTTTACGTCCACAACCCTCCCGGCGCGTGCCCGCCTAGCTGGCGGGCCCCGCTAGCCCCCCAGGTTGGTGGGCAACGGGAATGGCCGGGAACACCTGGCCATTCCCGTCCGGCACTGGTGGAGGCCTGTGCAATACAGGCAAGGGTGCCCCCGCACCCGTTGCCTGCTGGCCTCCACCTGGTAGGAGTCGGAGATGATTGTCATACTGACGTCTTCTCCGACCCCTCCTCTGCCTTCGGAGCGGCGCCGCGTGAGGGTCGACCTCCCGCGCGCGCTCCGCCGCCTCCTTCTGGGACATGACGTGTTCACAGAAGGAGGCGACTGCCGCCCAGGACCCCTCGTCTCCCAGCATGGCGTTAACCACACCGGGGAGTGAGAGGTCCTGTCCGATCGCCGCAGTGAGACTGCGGCGCGGCTCCGTCCACGACGGGCACACCTCGAGGGTGTGCTGCGCCGTGTCCTCCGCCGCGCCACAGTCGTGGCACGACGGCGTCTCCTCCCGTCCGATCCGGCGCAGGTACGATCCGAAACACCCGTGCCCGGACAGCACCTGCACCAGACGGAACGAGAGGAACCCGTGCGACCGCTCGAGCCAGTCTCGCAGGACCGGCCCGATCGCGTCGACGGTTCGGCGGCCGAAGACTGCGGTGGCGAGGTCCCGCGTCCAGTGGACGATGATGGCGTCCCTCGCCTCCCGCCGGACGGCCTCCCGCTCTTCCGGGGCGGGGCGCTCCCCTCTCGCCCTCCGCCCCGCCGTCCACTCGTATACTCTGGCGAGCACCCACGCCTCGAGTTCCCAAGGCGGGGTGCCGGCCAGAGCACACGCTGCCGCGGAGCCCACCGTGCGGTAGGCCCGCGCCGCCCGCTGAGCTATGGCCCTCCGGGGCGCCCGTAAGGCGGCGGCGTTCTCCCTCCTCTGGAGGGAGTCCTCCCAGATAGGGGCCCCGTAGAGGGCCATACTCTTCAAGATGCCGGCGTACAATTGCCGGCATCGTGCGCTGGGCCCCCCCAGGTTGGGAAGCAGCCATGAGAGGGCGCCCGCGGTTTTCAGCAGGCGCGACGACAGCCCGCTAAAATGCGGGCCGAAGCGCCACCTGCTGTCGAGTACGAGGCCCAGATATTTCATCTGGGCCTTGACCTCGATTCTGACGCCCTCCACGAAGATGTGGGCGTCAGGTGGGGGGCGCTGCCGAGGTCCGTGGAAAAACACGGCCTCGGTTTTGTGCAGCGCCACCGCAAGTCCTAGGCGGCGGATCCTCCCCGCGACCAAGGATCCACCCGCCGAGGCCAAGTTGGCCGCCTCCCTGAAGCTCCCCCCCCGGGCGGTGAGGAGAGTGTCGTCCGCGTAGCAGACGACACTCGTGCCTCGGAGGAGAGCTCCCCGCAGGAGCCAATCGTAGCCGACGTTCCAGAGGAGAGGTCCCACGACCGACCCCTGCGGAACGCCGGCCTCGACGGCGTATCGCCGGACTTGTCCAGACCCTGTTAACCTAACCTTTTTTTTTTTTTTTTTTTTTTTTTTTTTTTTGCGCTGAGAAATGCTTTATGCATGCCCGTTCGTCGGGGGACGAGACGGGGTATGTGGGACTCCTGTCGGTGTATGACAGTATACCCACTAAAACTCAGCGGTGTTCCCTCGTCGCCGTGGTGGGAGGGTCATGGGAAACCGGCTCAGCCTTTACGTCCACAACCCTCCCGGCGCGTGCCCGCCTAGCTGGCGGGCCCCGCTAGCCCCCCAGGTTGGTGGGCAACGGGAATAGCCGGGAACACCTGGCCATTCCCGTCCGGCATTGGTGGAGGCCTGTGCAATACAGGCAAGGGTGCCCCCGCACCCGTTGCCTGCTGGCCTCCACCTGGCAGGAGTCGGAGATGACTGTCATACTGACGTCTTCTCCGACCCCTCCTCTGCCTTCGGAGCGGCGCCGCGTGAGGGTCGACCTCCCGCGCGCGCTCCGCCGCCTCCTTCTGGGACATGACGTGTTCACAGAAGGAGGCGACTGCCGCCCAGGACCCCTCGTCCCTCAGCATGGCGTTAACCACACCGGGGAGTGAGAGGTCCCGTCCGATCGCCGCAGTGAGACTGCGGCGCGGCTCCGTCCACGACGGGCACACCTCGAGGGTGTGCTGCGCCGTGTCCTCCGCCGCGCCACAGTCGTGGCACGACGGCGTCTCCTCCCGTCCGATCCGGTGCAGGTACGATCCGAAACACCCGTGCCCGGACAGCACCTGCACCAGACGGAACGAGAGGAACCCGTGCGACCGCTCGAGCCAGTCTCGCAGGACCGGCCCGATCGCGTCGACGGTTCGGCGGCCGAAGACTGCGGTGGCGAGGTCCCGCGTCCAGTGGACGACGATGGCGTCCCTCGCCTCCCGCCGGACGGCCTCCCGCTCTTCCGGGGCGGGGCGTTCCCCTCTCGCCCTCCGCCCCGCCGTCCACTCGTATACTCTGGCGAGCACCCACGCCTCGAGTTCCCAAGGCGGGGTGCCGGCCAGAGCACACGCTGCCGCGGAGCCCACCGTGCGGTAGGCCCGCGCCGCCCGCTGAGCTATGGCCCTCTGGGGCGCCCGTAAGGCGGCGGCGTTCTCCCTCCTCTGGAGGGAGTCCTCCCAGATAGGGGCCCCGTAGAGGGCCATACTCTTCAAGATGCCGGCGTACAGTTGCCGGCATCGTGCGCTGGGCCCCCCCAGGTTGGGAAGCAGCCATGAGAGGGCGCCCGCGGTTTTCAGCAGGCGCGACGACAGCCCGCTAAAATGCGGGCCGAAGCGCCACCTGCTGTCGAGTACGAGGCCCAGATATTTCATCTGGGCCTTGACCTCGATCCTGACGCCCTCCACGAAGATGTGGGCGTCAGGTGGGGGGCGCTGCCGAGGTCCGTGGAAAAACACGGCCTCGGTTTTTTGCAGCGCCACCGTAAGTCCTAGGCGGCGGATCCTCCCCGCGACCAAGGATCCACCCGCCGAGGCCAAGTTGGCCGCCTCCCTGAAGCTCCCCCCCCGGGCGGTGAGGAGAGTGTCGTCCGCGTAGCAGACGACACTCGTGCCTCGGAGGAGAGCTCCCCGCAGGAGCCAATCGTAGCCGACGCTCCAGAGGAGAGGTCCCACGACCGACCCCTGCGGAACGCCGGCCTCGACGGCGTATCGCCGGACTTGTCCAGACCTATTTACCAGGAGGACCGCCCGGTCCTCCAGGTAGCTGGCCAGCAGACGGCGCAGGTATCGAGGCACTCCGTGGAATCGGAGCGCCTCTAGGATGGTGGAGTGGGGAACGGAGTTGAAGGCATTGGCTATGTCGAACGACACGGCCAACAATCCGTCCCCTGCTTCCACCGCCTCCTTCACCTGGCCCTTGAGGCAGGCCAGCGCGTCCACGGTGGAACGCTCAGCCCGAAAACCGAACTGAGCGTCCGACAAGTCCGGCCCGATGTCCCGCAAGTGGCCCTTTAGGCGGGCAGCAATTACCCCCTCAAACATTTTACCGACCTCATCGAGCAGGACGATGGGCCGGTATGCCGAGGGGGAGTCTGCCGGGCGGCCCTCCTTGCGGAGGAGGCACAGCTGCCCCTCCTTCCACGGCTTCGGGAACCTCCCCGACGCAAAGCATGCGCTGAAGAGGTCCCGAAACCGCTCCTGCATTTGAGCGGCGGCGATTGCCACCACTCTTGCAGGCACGCCGTCGGGGCCCGGAGCCGTTTTCTTGGCGCGGATGCGGAGAATCGCCGCGCCAAGTTCCGACTCCGTGACAGGCGGGGCCTCCTCCGCTTCCTCGTCCGGTGGCGGCGGAGCCTCCTCCAGCGCTGGGCCCATCACTGGCGGGGCGAAGTTGCCCCTGCGCGGGAACAGGGACTGGACCACCCCGTCCAGAAATGAGGGCTCCAGGGTCTCGGCAACCGGGGGACCAAAGGGGCGCAACTTGTTGCGCGCTGCCTTATATGGTCTCCCGTAGGGGTCGTTGTCGAGACCCTCCAGCAGCTCGGCTCTCGACGAGTCCCTGGCGGTGACGATGGCCCGCTCGAGGACCATTTTTGCCCCCACGTACACCTCGTAGAGATGGTCCTCGTCGGCCGGGTCCCGTCGACGCCGCCGCCGGCTCCGCGTGTAGGCCCTCCTCGCCTCCACGCACGCGGCTCGAAGCCCCGCCAGCTCCGTCGACCACCAGTACACGGCGCGTCTGGGCGGCGGTCGGCTAGACCGAGGCATGCTATGGTTGCATACCTCGGTCAGAGACTCTCTGAGTCGCCCCGCCGCTTCGTCCACGTCCATGCCGGTGGTAGGCGGCGACAGCCAGTCCCGCAGGAAAGCCGCTTCCCCCGCTGCCTCCCTGTCCAGGCGGGCTACAGCCCACCGCGGGAACGATGATCGCCCCGAGACGGGCTGCATCCCTCCGGAGACGCTGGCGGAGATGTCGAACCGCACGTAGCGGTGGTCCGACATGGTCTCCACCAGGTCCACCCGCCAGTTCAGCACGCGCGCGGCCAACGCCTGGGTGGCGAAAGTGACGTCCACTATTGAGCCACCCCGACGCCGCACGCATGTCTGGACGCTCCCTCTGTTCAAGAGGGAGAGTCCAGAGGAGGCTGCCCACAGCTCCACCGCCCTCCCGCGAGCGTCGGTGGCCGGGTTGCCCCAGGTCACCGACTTGGCATTCAGGTCTCCCAAGAGGCAGACCTGACGCGGCACCGCCCTGCCGACCACGGCGGCCAGGACTCCGAGATAAATCTCAAAGTCCCGGAGTGGGCGGTTTGGGGAGAAATAGACCCCCACAAGGGCCAAGTCTCCCCATGCGGCGGCCACGTATCCCGGTCCCCTCTCTAATAGCGAGAGGGGAGGGGAGTCTGTGGAAGGCCGCGCCGCTAATGCCACCGAGCCGTCCTCGTCACCCAGCCAGCTGCCGGGGATCGAGTAGGGCTCGGCGACCGCCGCTACGTTCACCAACCACTCGGCCATGGCCTGCACTAACAGGTCCTGGGCCGCTCTGCAGTGGTTGGTGTTCGCCTGGAGGATGCGATAGTCGGAACCCATTATTCCGACATCGATCCTCCCTCCCCCGCTACCGCCGCCGGAGCTGCAGCTGCAGCGGCGACGACGACGGCGGTGGCAGCGGCGGTGGCAACAGGGCGAACCTGCGCCGGCACTATGCCCTTCCTCACGGGAGGCCTGCACTTGCTGCCCGTCATTTTGTGGTCCGCGGGGCGGCCACTAGCGGCGCACGCCGCGCAGTGCTGCGCGGTGGCGCGGCAGGTGACACTTTTGTGTCCCTGCTGCCCGCAACGGTAGCACGTGTCCCCCCAGTCGAACTTGGAGGGACACGTGGGTCGGGTGTGGCCGAACGCGAAGCACTTGAAGCAGCGCGTTGGCTGGTCCTCAAGTGCCCGCACCACGGCCGAGCCGAACCCGACGAGCAGCCGCCCCTTGGTCGCAGCAAGGACAGCACCAGCCGCGGCGACCGGGCACTCCACGCGGATGATGCCCATGCCGCGGCGGCCGGGCCTGACGGCTCCACCCTTCACCGCACCAGCGTCGCAGCCTCCAGCCGCCGCGACGGCCGCCACCACATCCTCTTTGGTGACCGAATCATCGAGATCGGCCACCTCCAAGGCTGCGGTCTTGACGGGCCTGCCGACCGTCGCCGCATCCGCAATGACCTCTTGCAACTTTGTTGCGAAGAGGTCTGCGTTCGTGTGCCGCCGCTCCCCCGAGAACTCGAAGATTCGAGCTCCGGTTAGGGTTCGGCGGCACGTAATGTTGCTGATCCCCAGCTGGGAGGGATCAGCATTGGTACGAGCCCGCCTTAGGACGGACTCGTACGTCTCGCCCCGCTCCACGGCCGCCGGGGTGATGGTCACGACGACGGCCGCGGTTTTGGGAGGAACCAACTTCCTCCCGCCGGCTGGAGCCTTTTTGGCTGCGGGAGTAGCCGCAGCAGGCTTAGCAGCTGCAGCGGGCCTAGCAGCCGCAGCGGGCCCAGCAGCCGCAGCGGGCTTCTTCCCCTTTCCCCTCCTGACCACTTCCGTCCACGACTTGTTGGCCGGGGTGGTGGAGGGAAGAAGGGCGTCTACCCCCTGCGATGTCTGGGGGGCCGCCGCCGGAGTGGCAGCCGACCCAGACGCGCCTTCCGTGCCCGTTGCAGGGCTCGGGGTTTGAGGGGCCGCCTTGCTCCTCTTGCCCTTACCCTTGCCCTTGGAGGGCTTCGGGGCCTGGGGCTGCGCACCCGACGCCGAGCCCGCCACAGGCGCAGGTTCCGACTCCGTCGGTGGGCGACTCTTGTCCGCCGCAAGCGGCGGGCGGAGCCGCCTTTCCGGCAAGAGCCGGTCCTCGATGCCTGCGAAGCAGGCTCTGGTGAAGGCCCTCTCCTCCATGACAACCCTGCGGATGATGTCCTCAAGGTTGGCAGGGGAGAAGGAGGAGCCTCCTACCACCGGGGCTGGGGCGGATTGGGCAGGCCGGGCCGTGGCGTCAGCCAGCTTCTGATGAAGCTGGCTGACCTCCGCCTGCAGGCGATCCACCTTCGCCTGCAGCTGCCGCGTCTCGTCCGTGGCCGTCCGCCCGACCAGCTCCAGGACGATGCCGTGTAGGCTGGCGGCACGGCATTTGAGGGCCTTCTGGAAGGTCCCCTTCAAATTGGAGGACTTTGAGGCGACCTCCAGAACCTCCTCTTTGTCCTCTAGCGCCATGCGCTCCAGCTCCGCCAGGGAGTGGTCGGCGTACAGCACACTTGATGCGCCATAGCCAGCCCTCGACCTGGCGATTTGCGCCTGGCGCTCTCTGGCCGCGACCCTCTCCTCCAGGTCCTGCTGGACCTGCGCCCTTTTGGCCAGGTTGAGCTGGCGCTCGGCGTCCGCCAACCCCACATCGTGGGTGCCAGTCGTAGAAGAAGTCGAAGCCTTTTTAGACTTCGACTTCTTCTTCGCCCTGCCCATCGACTCCGAGGAGCCCTCGGACCCGGGCCTCAGGAAGGCCCTCTTCCGCCCAGGGCGGTCGCTGTCGGCCGCCGACGTATCCATGTTGGATTCGTCGGAGTCCGACAGCTCGCCTGGTCCGCTAAAAAAGCTGACCGCAGATGGTGCGCGGTCAGCATCCGACGCTTGAGCGTCGCCGGTGTGGCCCTGAGAAGGGCCTTTTGGTAGGCCCTGAGAAGGGCCGTTTAAATCGCCCAGGGACGAGCGACTAGACACGAAACGCCCGGAGGCGTCCCGCAGGTTTCTCTTATTAAAAATCGACATTTTCGCAAACGACTGCTTGATGTTTACGAAGCACAGCGCACTTTAGCCGCCGGTCTGCCACTCCGTTACGGTGGTCAGACACGGCGTTGCCCAGGGGATACTGCGAGGAAGTATGCGCTGTGGGGGATCCCCCCTGTTAACCTAACCTAACCTAACCTAACCTAAGGAGTCGCAGTCAGGGATCGATAATCGATTTATTTGGTGACAGATCTACCATTCTGAGCACAGAGCTATTATTTAAGTAACAAAACTGTTATTATAAGAACGAAGTTTATATTCATGTAATGCAATATAATTTTATTGGTTATCGATCTCTTATTTTACACATATATTAACATTAATTTGATAATTCATACCTGGGAACAATTTTTGTTTATCTGAGAACGAAAATATTTCGTGGCGATAGATCTATTTATTAGGTGATACAACTTGATGACAAATATAAATTTTGGTGATAGAAAATATAGTTCCCATCGGACATAGCTGTCAGCTTTAATTCGAAGGCAATTAATGAAACATTAGGTAGCGACCATTTCACCTCTTTCTGCCAAGCAGTCTTGCTAGTGAAGGAGGTGGCGGGACGCGAGAGGGAAAGACCCACACGTCTCAGCCACCGCGGGAGACGCCCCAGGCGTCGGGGGTCACGTGGTGGCTCCCGGCCACCATAGGCGCGGGCCTGTGGACAGCGAGTAATGGTCTAGCTCGCCGTCCGGCCGTCTTATGACGACAGGTCGTGTCGACGGCGCGTTCGTGTTCCACGCGCGACTCAAACAGATGTCAGCAACCATGTAGGGGCCCGCATGGGCCGATGCCTGCCACGGCTGCGGGACTGTTCGAAAGTGATAACGTGGCCCTGGAACACAAAGAAGGAACATGGATGGGTTTTAGGCAGTAAATCTGACACTCCTTTCCGCTCCGCCCAGAGCGGGGCTCATTTGATGATAACCGAAAAAAAAAGGTAGCAACCACTTAGTAATAAAATTAAATTTAAATTTTCGCAGTAATTGCAGAATAGTTAGGAGGCGTAATTATAAATTAGCCAATTAGAAACAATATAAAGAATACCTTACCACAACTTTTGAATCAACCTTACCGCCAACTAACATTCAAGAAAAATATAATTTTTAAAATGCCGCAGCTATAAAAGCATACCAATCATGAAGACGCCCCCCACGACCCTATTAGTAAATTGAAACTAAAACCATACTGGAACCCTAACCTATCTAAATCGGTTGCCCAGAAGAGACTCAATGTCAATGAATGTTCAAAGAATTTAGAAGCAATCCCACTCCGTAAAACCTTTCTAAATTTGAAAAGTGTATTACTGATTCCAAGAAACTAATAATATGTAAATCAGGCAACAGGGTTGGAATGGTTATTGTGATAGCATCGACGAGATAAGAGACAAGTACGGCCTCACAGATATGGAATAGGATACGGTGGATGAAAGGTTATCAAAAAGTACCATTCCAACCCACAGACCAACAAAAGGAAGAACTCTTGTGTAATTTGGCGCCTGATTTTGTTCTTCCTTCGATGCCATCCATTAATTTCTCGAACACATTTCCAGAGGCTTTTGATTTCAGTCTTGAAGTAATGGAGAAATTACTTAAGAAAAAAGACACCGATATACAATGATAATACCATGATATACAACCTTCCAGTAATTATCAGACTTTATCTGTTAGATATATTTAACTCCGTTTTCTGTAATAGTTTTATCCCCGAACCACCACATTGTACACTTATTTCGCAATAAACGTTTTGACTTTTACGTTTGAGTTTGCAATGGAGACAAATTCAAATTTTGCCAATACCAAAGATTTTTAGTGGAGACTCTGCGACTAAGCTAAGACCTATTGCTCTTAAGTCCTTATTATGTAATTAAAATCACACTATGATTATCAAAAGTTTCCAGACTTTGGTTCATTAAGGAAGAAAAGGTTTTTTCACCCACAACTACGGGTTTTAGGCGGGCTCAGTCGATTTTGGATGCGTTGGTAAGACTTATTTGCCACATACAATTTTTTTTTCAATATCCCTACATTGACATGCTTCAAGACGAGATATTCGCCAGCTATCCGCAGCAAATGTTTACATTGAATACTTGGGTTATCAACATTCACATTTATAACATTATCAAGTATAATTTAGATACCATTAAAGGTAGAAAAAAGTCTACAATGCTGACATTATTAAAACTAAATCTTACACGAATTATTTACTAAGGATGAGGGTTGGTATAGAGTATACACTGACGGTTCAAAGAGCCCTGATGGGTTAGGGGCGGATTATTATGAGCCTAGATGTGGTGAAAGAGGCTGTTTTAAACTAAACAATAATGATTAACCAATAATGACATTGGAACTACGAGTAACTGCAATCTCAGAAGCTCTAACTTACGTGAAGAACAAAGGTTACAATAATGTAGATATTTTCACAGACAACAAGAGTGTACAGCATATAGCTCGATGCGCCTCTGGGTACAGAGGTGTTTCGAAAGCTTATGCAATTCTAAAGCAAATCTGGGAGTCTAATTGTAATAATAGGGAGATAAGGTTGCAGTGGGTTCCATCTCACATTAGCTTACCGGGAAACGAGGAGGTTGATTTACTAGCGAAAATATCGGCATTAGAAGGTTTAGTTATTGAAGTTAAGTGTCATTACGCCGAATTTCTAGGTAAATATAAATTAAATTGTCATAGCATGTGGAAAGAATATTTTGATAAAAATTCGCAAGAAAAGGATATTTGGTACAAAACATTACATTACGAAGAACCTCCTCGGATTCCCTGGTTTACCGATGTGAGAATCAGTCGAAAATATATAGTTATAGCACATCGATTAAGGACGGGAAACATGCCTCGTAACAAATTTGGCTTTCTGATGAAAAAAGTGAGTAGCCCAAATTGCGAACAGTGCAGAACTGCAGACGATGTGCATCACTTGCTAGTGGAATGTGTCCGTAATAGCAGAGAAAAAGATGATTTGATGGCCGAATTAAAATTAAACACCAACAGGTTAGATCTGGGTGCTTTTCAAAGCCTCATATCGAATCCATGTAGTGCGGAAGCTATTAGAATTTACAAGTTTATTTACAATTCTTTTAAGTAACATAGTATATAATAAGTTATATCACAGATTTTTTTTTTTGGGTTGACAAATCACACTTTACGGTACGACTCAATTAGTACTCAAAACATTGTGCTAATCGATGCATTGAATAGTACAAGGAGGAGTTCACGGAAAAGTTGAAACTTTAACTTCCAATATCTTCGTAACATGAATGGTTCCAGGCATGGTCCAAAACATAAAAAAAGATCTCACTGACGGGGCGAACAAGCACCTCTCGGTTTCGTTAAGGGTCTATTTTGACCTATTATTTACTTCGAAACTATTTCATAGTATTTTATTATTTTCAGGTCCATTACGCCGGGTTATCCAACACCGACATTAAAAAATCAATCGGAAAAATATCATCAAACCATGGTGGAGAAAACAATTATGGCATGGACTTCAGTGGGACAACAGAGAGGTAATACATATTTTAATACAGGTGATGGGAAAAAGCTGATGTGATGTGGAAGAACGAGGAAAATGTCGTGAGTTAAGTTTTGAGTATGAATGTGGACGGGTTAAGAGTAGAGGAAGACCAAAGAAACGATGGATGGACTGTATGAAGGATGTTATGGCACGAGAGGAGGTGTCTGATCAGGTGAAGAATAATAGAGAACTTTGGAAGAAGAAGACATGCTGCACCGACCCCAAATGAATTGGGACAAGGGCAAGAGAATGATGATGATGGGAAAGAGCTGAAATCAACTTAGGATATTTTTTTTTTTTTGCTAAAATTTCTACCACCTCAGAAAAAAACACCAAAAATTGTCGTGTCGGAAGTTGGTGACTTTTATTTGTTTATTCTCTTTTTTGCCACCGACTTCCGAAGCTAATGTTAGTTTCATTCAGACTTTTTAACAACTTTTGTTTATTTCACTTTTAGTTGTAATATCCTTCATGCATAATGCTTACTATGTTTTAATGTTACATAGTTAACAATATACTTCATGATAATAGGCTTATAACTGGCGAAATTTGGGTCTACTGTACACATCTGCGTAACCCTCCAGAGCATCCATAATCGTGATGGTATGTTGCGGAATTGTGTAAGCTATTTGCTGTCTATTAATAAGATTATCCCATTGCCTATCTCAGAAGGTCAGCATCAAATCTTCACCAAAGGACATGTCCGGAAATGGTTTTTTATTATTTAATAATTCTAACCAGGGTAAGTTAAATATATTTGGAAAGACATCTCAAAACCTAGTGCTTCTAACTATGTATATCATACATTTTCAATGTCCTCCAATTTTTTGATAATAGTTTTTTATTTTAGTGAGAATTTACTTCTAAAACGAACAAACTTTTCTAATTTTCTAGGTTAATGAAGTGAACACACCCAAAAAAAAGTTAACTTGTCAAAATTGACACAGGGGAACTGCCATTACTGTCAGTGTCAATCAATATTTGATTTAGTATGTCATCAATGTAAATAAAACAATAAGACAATGGCTATTACATTATTTTTAGTAAAAATGTGTAGCATTATCCATCAAGATCTGAGACCACACTTTATAATTATGGTGACTTCACTGAATATTCACGTGTAAATTACATTATTTTCCGGATAACAAGAAGTGCATGTTTCAGCATATTACACAAGAGCTATCAGCAAAAGATAATAAATAATAATGTTATTTACTGATTGAAACTATTGTTCAAATACCTAGGAGAATTCCTTTTATTTGACTGGAAATCGAGATCGGTGTGGATGAAAAGCCATTCGAAAATTATGCTATTTAAAAATTTATTAATACCAAGCTATTGTTAGATAGCTGGTTAAAATAAGACTATTTGTGAACTATTTACGTATTATCAGTTTATTTTACTTTTTAAACAAATGTATATCTATCTTGTCACACATCAATATTTTTTTCTTCCTTTTTTTAAACTGTCATCATCACCATCACCATAGATTACACGCTAAGTAATAAATATATGGAGTTCGACCTTTTTAAGTACGAGCTACAAGGTAGACCGCCCGTTTAAATAAAACAACTAGCCTGTATGTCGAGAAAAATATCAAATGCAATGATGGTAACGTGAAAAAAATACATAGCTCGAATTAATTAGTTATAAATAAACCGTATCTTATTCTATAGTTATCTTATCTAATTATAACAATGTAAACAAAAAGTAGCCTGTAGTTGCAAGGCGCCCGCCAGTACCGACTGAAAAAAGCTTCGCGCAGGAGAACATCTATTAAGCACACTCAACCTGCCTTCTTTCCGGGTTCATCAGTTGTACTGATGATAAAACCAATACCCTTACCACTGAAAAAAATGATGGTACTACATAAGCATAACGCTCGTCGTGATTTTGTAGTATGAAAATCCTCTGGCTTAAAATGAAGGCTTCACACAACAGAACTTTTGGTTTTGGTTTGAAATTCGGGAATCGACATTATTGCCTAATTTCCTCTTTCAATGGAAAGCTGTAATAAACAAAAATAATGCTATTTCAATAACGCGATACATAGGTACTAATTATAATCATCATTTGCATAATATTAACAGCTTTAATGAAAAAAAATACACGAAAGCATAAGTCTTTCGTCCGCAAAACGTCTAAGGCATGGTCACACTAATCATTGTTAGTAAACAAAAACAAATCTTATAATATTCCTTACCTGTAAAATGATATACGCCACAACCATCATATGATTCACTTTGACATGACGTGATACAATACTTTTAACAATTTTCACAGTTAAAATAAAAAAGAACCGTAGATAAATCTTATAATTTTCTTAAAACAACTTATGACATCAAATTAACATCATTGATGACAGATTTCAGTGTTACCATAATGAATATATAATAGGTTCCAAACAATCATACTAATATTTAATTTGACTTAAAATAAATAAATTAGTATTATGTACAAACTGTAAACCTATAAACGAAAATAATTAAAATTTATCTTAAAGCTAAAAACATACACCTAATTTTTTTTTTCTTGTAGTGTGAGGTGACTGCCGGTTTAGACTGCCGGTTTCTACCATCTTTAACATTTTTATCTGTTGGCAATTGAGTGAAAGGGACAAGGGGCTCCCTCATTGCTATCTCTCTCGCCTCGGTTATGATAGCTTAACAAAAGTAAACCTACGGTGTGACAGATAAGATTCATTTTTGTGTGTTACGAATTTCGCAGAACTCAGTCCTGTTTGTATACTAAGTCCATGGACAGATCAGACGAATCACGCGTTGAGCCGATAGGGGTGCGATCTAAAATCAATTAATCGAAGAACCGATTTTTCGGGCCAAAAAAAAACAATTTATCCTAGAAACTAGAGAACTTTAATGCTATATAAATGTCTTCTTTTATACCTGATTTTTTGATATGGTAATAAAATAATTGCATTATAGTACTATATTATCGAACTCCCGAATCACATGAATTTCAATTCTAGTTAACTTTTTTTTTTTTGGCACATCTCTAACGCCAGTGTCAGATGAAATCTGTCAAAAATGACATTGTCATAGAGTGGCGGAGCTTTTATAAGGGTTGCCAACAACTAATAAAATAGTAATAACATCAATTATTATTTTATGATTTTTCGCTTAAATGGAGGGGTTTAAAAATATTATTTCAGTAGTTCTAAGTTCCATATTTTTATAGTATTTATTTGAGTGGACTTTGATGCTGGTTAGATTTTTCTCGGAATAAAAAACCAACGTCCACACAAAAAGCGGACATCTCCTTTAAACAGGACCACCACCGACGACTTTATTTTCATTCTCATTTACACTGCACTTCTTTTGTTAATAACAGATTCATTCTACTTCCACAACAATTACTAAAGCTATAAGTTACTTTCAACACCGAAACATTTAACAAACAAATATGGCGGCGCGGGGCACATAACGTTAAACCAATCAGAGCGCGAGGTGCGTTCCGTCGCATGCCATTTCACAATCTGACGGTTTCACTTCGATAGATTATAATCTACAGAAAAGTAATGCGTTAAATTGTAAACAGTATGTTACGGTTCACAATCTTTCGACAGATTACAATCTCGCGAGATAGTTTATAATCTAACGGTTTTTACAATTATACGGTGACATATATAAATTTGTAATGGCAAAACCGTGTTTTGTTCTGTGACTAGCGACCCGCCCTGCTTCGTACGGGTGCAATATATTCATCTAAAACTTCATCTTGAATCACTCTATCTATTAAAAAAACGCATCAAAATTCGTTGCGTAGTTTTAAAGTTCTAAGCATACATAGGAACAGACAGCGGGAAACGACTTTGTTTTAT
This sequence comes from Noctua fimbriata, assembly GCA_905163415.1. NCBI lineage: Eukaryota > Metazoa > Arthropoda > Insecta > Lepidoptera > Noctuidae > Noctua > Noctua fimbriata. The sequence goes on along the minus strand of LR990934.1, from coordinate 13,193,490 downwards.
ACTAAGTAGTGATGTAACTACAAATTAACGACTATCGGGCTTTTCTTGAAAAAAAATGTTTTGACAGACAGACGGACAACAAAGTGATTCCGTTTTTGCTTGTGAGGTACGGAACCCTTATAGAATCACTTCATTAATTCAAGAATATTCGGACGAATTGATAACTTTGGAAGTCTGGAGGGCTAGTTTTTCCTACTCATCAGCTCACCTACTCAGCGGAAGACATTATGGGATTTTGGCTTGAGGTTTATAATGAAATAAAGTCTGTCTTGCGGTATTCTCAATACGCTTTAATCAATTAGTTACAGCGGTCACAGCTGATATTCATGACGTCTCTAATACAATAAATGAGTACAACTTTTTGACCATTTCATTCATTTTCAAAAAATATCTCTGACGGGAAATCATCAAATGACCCCCCCCCCTCCCCCCGCTCTGGGCGAAGCGGGAGGGAGTGTCAGACTTCTACTGACTTAAACCCATCCATGTTCCTTCTTTGCCCTTTATGTTCCAGGGCCACGGTATCTCTTTCGAACAGTCCCGCAGCCCTGGCAGGCATCGGCCCATGCGGACGCCTACATGGTTGCTGACATTTCTTTGGAACACGAACGCGCCGTCGACACGGCCGGTCATCATAAGACGGCCGGACGGCGAGCTAGCCCATAACTCGCCGTCCACAGGCCCGCGCCTATGGTGGCTGGGAGTAACCACGTGACCCCCGACGCCCGGGGCGTATGGCTGGGACGTGAGGCTCTTTCCCTCTCACGTCCCGCCACCTCCTTCACTAGCATGACTGCTTCGCAGAAGGAGGTGACGGCTTCCCATTCCCTCTCGCTCCGGACCATGGCTTGAACCAGGGCCGGACGCGAGAGATCGCCGCCACCAGTCGCCGCTTCGAGGACACGGCGGTGCTCCGCCCAAGCGGGGCAGACCTCCACGTCGTGCTCCACCGTGTCCTCCGGACGATCCTCGCAATGGAAACACCCGAGCGTTTTCTCCCGCCTGATTCGGTGCAGGAACCTCCCGAAACAACCATTTCCGGTGAGGCCTTGCGTCAGGAGGAAGGTGAGGGCACCGTGGCGTGCCCTGTACGGGGTTGCAACAGTCGCTCTCCCCATGTCGTCATGAGATCGCGCCGGAGTTCTGTCCGCTGAGTGGCGATTTGCCACGGCAGCGGAGTTTCCCCCCGACGTAGTGCCTCCGCGCGCCAATCGTGCAGGCGCGCGAGGACTATCGCCTCCAGATCTCATGGTGGCAATCCGGCAAGGAGGCTCGTCGCCTCGCCGGAGGTCGTGCGGTTCCCCCGGACTAGCCTTACGGCTATAACCTTTTGGGGCGCGTTCAGGTACTGGGCGGTTTGCCGCCTCAAAGAATGCGCCCACACCGGGACCCTGTGAAGGGCCATGGACCGCATGACCCCCGCGGAGAGCCTCCGGCAGGAGGCGTTTGGACCCCTTAGGTTGGGCAAGAGCCGCTTGAAGGCAGCCCCGGTCCGTTCCAGTTGGGAGCCGACGGAAATGCTCCACGAAGTTCCACCGGCTGTCGAGGACGAGTCCTAGGTACTTCAACGTCGACCCGACGTTGATGGAAACCCCTCTTGCTGACAGTAGGGATCTCAACGGTGGCGCATTCCGAGGATCATGAAAACACATGGCCTCGAATTTGTGCAATGCCACCTCGAGACCCAATTGCCGGATCCTCTCCACGACTTTCGCAACCCCGCATATCATGTTTTCGGCCGCCGCCTCGTGCGACCTCCCTTATGCCAGTACCAGCGTGTCGTCAGCGTAGCAAACTACGCTGACGCCACTAGGGAGGTCGGCGCGCGGCACCCAGTCGTAACAGATGTTCCACAAGGCCGGCCCCAGAACCAATCCCTGTGGAACACCGCACGACATCTCTCGCCGGTTCTCCGCTCTGACCAGGGTAGATGACGGCCCTATCCGTCAGGTAGTCCCCAACCACACGACGAAGGTAGGTCGGCACCCGGTGATACCGGAGTGCCTCCCCAATGCAGCTGATGAAGGCGTTGGGGATGTCAAGAGACACCGCCAAGACGAACCCGCCCCGGGACACCGTGTCCCCCGTCTTGAGGGCTCTCACGCACATGATGGCGTCCACCGTCGAGCTCCCCTTGCGGAAACCAAACTTGTGTTCCGCAAGATCCGGCCCCATTCCCGCAAGGTGCACGGCGAGGCGGTTGGCAATGACTCTTTCAAAGAGCTTGCCCACCTCGTCGAGCGTCGCAAGGACCCTGCTATTGGAATTTCAACATGTCTTTATGTTGAAATTCCAATGAACATAACTAACACCATGTGTGAATGTTAAATTACTAAAATCATTAAAAAAAATTATAAATGCAAGAAACTACAAAAGCACTGTTCCAAATATATCCAATTAAGGAAAGAACGTGTTTCTCTCGTGTACAGCCTGAGATTGGTAATTTTGTCTCACCTAATAGTCATGACTGTAATCATTCATTTATGTTCTCTGACAATGTAGGTAGAGGGCTAGGTAAATTAATTAGTAATAATCTGAGTTATTGTACCCAAAACAGCCAGGGTCAACTTACAAACAAATTATGGCATCAGGAACAAAAACTGTTTGTGATCCTAATACCACCATAACTATATGTGTTGGTAATAGTTCTAAGATTAAAAAGAAAGACATCAGTGACTGTGTATCAGAGTTGTTGTAGTAAAATCATATTGTGTGCATTTCCATATTTAGAAAATTGATGTCATAGAAAAAAACAATTATATACATGTCAGACATGTCAGGACTTACTCTGTTAGGCTCGTACATCATGTGGGCGGACCATATGTTTCGTGTTATCACACTGGGTGCGATACACTGTTTCTAGCAAACTAACAAATTACTTGAGATTACAACTTAACACAATAACACGGGCACAATGAATCGGGTACAGTTCCAAGACGTCTCAACTCCACCGCGATCTGACACTGACTGTCGTTCTCCCTCGAGTTGGACATCTGGGCTCCGTACAAACACACTGTGTGTTGGTAGACTGCTTAGTAAGTCGCGTCACGGTAATAATATCTACATTACTGTATCTTCATACAAACGGTCGGAACGCGAGTCATACCTACACGCCTCGAGTCTGGTACCCACTTAGTACCCAAGAAGTCACGAATGCACCGCACTGGCAAACGAACGTTGTGATAGTTTTGTAAGAAGTAAGCGTGCTATTTAAGAATATTTGATTGAAATAAGAATTTGTTATTTATTATATCTGTATTAATTATTTCGCTTTTTCCACCGAGTAGACCTGGATTAATTAATAAATAAGTGGATACGGTGAAAAAAGTGACACACAAGTGATTTAGGTACCTACGCTCGCGTTAAAAACGTCTCGAATTTATAATTTTTATTAAATCTACAACTTGTATTTTTTCATTTTTGAACAACAGGAAGCAAATTCGTAACACTAGTTACACATTAGATACAGTATGAGGTCCTAAAAACTATAATCAAGAAGTAGCTCAAGAATTTGTAAATTTATTTACCGATATACCATTAAAAACTACAGAGGCTCTTAATTCCTCTCCTGAAGTCTCAATTGGTTTATTAAAGGCGAATCTGCCCGGCTGTTTTTAAATTTAAAGACATGAACCTATGATTGTTATTAAAGCTTTAAGGCAAATAAAAGTCAAACTGACCGAAGATGTTTGGGGAAGGTCTATCAAAGTTTGTACATCCATAGATGAGACTATAGCACCATACTTAGCTTTAATTTTTAATTTGTGTGTAGACCAAAGAGTTTTCCCTGATTTAATTAAATACAGTAAAGTCATACGTCTGTTCAAATCCGGTGATAGTAAAGATACTAATAATTATAGACCTGTATCCATGTTGCCAGTTTTTAGCAAGGTGTTTGAAAAGGTAATGCTTAATCAAATGCTCAATTAATTCACACCAACAGAATCTTACACGATCAACAGTATGGTTTCACCAAGGGACGTTGTACAACTGACGGGTGTAACCTTCATAATCATAATCAGCCTATAATGTTCAAACTGCTGGGACACAGGCCTCCTCTCTATGAGAGGGACGTATGAGGGGTGTAACCTTATTAAAGCACATATTTACCGTGTGGGACTACTCCCACGCAGTAAATATGTGCTTTAATAACGTCTATATGGCGTCTTGGGACTACTCCCAAGACGCCATACGAATATTTTGTGACATCTCCAAAGCATTTGATTGCGTAAATAACGACACATTACTTTTGATACTTGAGCATTACGGACTAGGTAAACTTGCACTTAGTTTGGTAAAATCTTATTTGAGTGATAGACAACAACATGTTCAAATAAATGGGGTTGATTCACAGGGTACAAAATTAAAAATGGGGGTTTCGCAAGGCTCAATATTGGGTCCTTTCCTCTTTCTAGTATTTATAAATAATCTATTTATTGAAAAACCAACCTCAAAATATGTGGTCATTCGCTGATGACACTTCCTTAATTTTTAAGATAAATCGGGCCCAAAATCTAGATGACGTGAATAATGCCCTACTTTAGTTCCATAATTGATTCACAACAAACAATTTAGTACTAAATGAAAAAAAAACGAAATGCATAAGATTTGCTTTACAAAATTTTAAAAGTAGCTACTGTAATATAGAATTAAAGAAAGAGAAACTTGAATTTGTAGATAAAACGGTTTTCCTGGGGATTACGCTTGATTCAAGGCTACAATGGGGTTCTCATTTAAAATTTCTTGTGGGGAGGCTAAGTTCAGCAGCATTTGCTATTAGAAAAATCCGTCAATATACTGATGTAGACACCGCTACACTGGTGTAATTTAGTTACTTTCATAGTATAATGTCTTATGTCATTTTGTTATGGGGACGGGCTACAGACATTAAGTCTATATTTATTCTGCATAAAAGAGCCATCAGAGCCATATATAATCTTCGAAGGCGCGATTCTCTAAGGGAAATCTTTAAGTAAATTAACATCATGACGGTACATTGTCAATACATCTACGAAAACAAAATGTACGTAAGAAAAAATCTACATCTTTACAATAAAAGATGTGACAGACACAATTACAGTACTAGAGATAGAGACCAATTAGTTCAGCCAGGCTTCAGACTCACTAAAGTAGACTCATCTTTCATGGGTTACTGTTTGCGATGCTATAATAAAATTCCACAAAGTATTCTTGAACTGAATGAGACGAAATTTAAAACATGCATTAAACGCACACTATGTAAGCAAGCATATTACAAGTTGGACAATTATATCGCTGAAAAAATGCTTGGCTCAATGCCGGTCCTGCTTCACAAGGACAGGGGTGCAAAAATGGATAGCATCAAATAGTATGTTGGAGCTGCTGAAGATTGTACAACTATATTTGCATAGTATAAACTCAATCTCTTTAGTATTATATAACCGCATAGCCCATATTGTGTGAGTACTATGTACGAGAAAGCTGTCATTCGCTGGAAACCTACGTCTTTTCTTGGCTTGAATGTGCCCTGGCGGTTAAGAGTATGTCATGCTCACTCAAATATCTCGTTCCCTTCAAAAAGGTTGACATGAATGGTGCTAATACATGCGTCATGTTCGTGAACGGACGCTGTCAGTTGTGACTGGTCATATCTTGGTTGCCACGGCTTATTTGAGTTAATTATTATTGTTTTTTATTTTTTTGTTTTTTCTTTGGACAGTTTTAACGTACACATCTTGCTACATCGTTCTCCCTTCTCGACGTGAATGATGTAACCAAGGTTTTGTAAAAGTATTCTGATTTAAAAGAGTGTCCACGGAGTTTCTTGCCCGTTCTTCTCCATAGAGATCTACGTTAGGGAATGGGCAACTGCAGTACTTTCACAGTTTTTATGCCTTGTGACTGGGACTGTAGTTACATTTCATTGTTTTCTTTATTTCGACAATTCAAAAGTGCCTGTAACTGGCCTACTTGAAATAAATGCTTTGATTTTGATTTTAAATTTCAATATTATTATATTGAAATACATCACAGCGTACTTATTTCCTCATTATTAAGAAATCTTTAATCCTCACGCTGACCTTCTTCCTTCTACGACTCATTTATTGATTAATTAAATTTCTTAACCTCTAAGTTAGTAATAAAATAATAATAAATCTTTATTCAGAAGATTATCCCAGAAGGTAAAATACAATATCAATCTAAAACTAACAATGTAGGTATAATAATGTATGATGCCTGTACTAGGATAATCCTGTATCACAGGCTGCAGAAGCTCTAACAGTATGCTATAAAGGGTGTAAATAGAGCCTTAACATACCCGAATGGCACTTGTTTTCCCCGTCTTTGCGATATTTTTTTTTTGTTCTAAACCATACCTGGGAAACTTCTCGTTGATATTGGGGGTAACAGTTCCAACTTTTTTTTAAAATACATGTTTTTAATATCAGATTTTTACTTTACACACCTCCACGACCCCCGTATTATTCAATCCATCCATCAGCACAATGCTTTGAGTGCTTTCCATCGAGTCCTACCGTAAAACGTGATTTTTCAGCCCCAAAAAAAAAATCAATACCCAGCAATATTTTTTGTGTAAAGTGTGTACATCAAACTAAGTAAAGTTTGATGTACAGAATGCTTGGTTGACGGCTATTTGAAGGGTCTGTTTTATATGTAGGACAGTAGAATTTTTTTGTTTAATATTTAACTTAACATAATGACTGACTTATCTTGATTAACTTAAACTCAACAAACTTATAACTACACACATAATTATTACACGTACGTTACATATTGGTATCAGCAGAATGATAAACTAGGTTGCAAAACCCATTCGAGGCGCTAATTAGGTGATGGAACTTTCTCCGTTCCAGCTCCATCCCGCTAAGATAACGACACCTTATTGCCAACGCATAAATAGAAACATACATTATGATACTTATATTAAGTTGTCAATACTACAATACTGCTGAATGAAATTGATTCCTATAGAATTTAGGAATTTATTATTAATTAGAATTATACCTTTTGTTGATTTAAATAGTAACATAAATTCTTAGGAGATATCGCTGTAGGACACCCGCGCACTTGGCAGCCTGTCTGCGGCACTCAGGCTGCTGCGACTTAAGGAGCAATCAATATAAGCAACCACTCGACGGCAAGTCGTGACCGTTTTGTTACAATCAACAGTTTTCAAACACAACATACGTTTGGCTGCTACGGCAAGTACATACGTTTGCTTTGTCTTGCTCTGGTTGTACTCAACCATTCGGCTGCCGTGCAATCATGCGTGTTCTTATGGCGCCTGTTACACCTGGCCGCCGCGTTTGCGGGCTCCAATATACCACCATAAATCGGAATGGCTGGCGAAGTACCAGGTTGCCTAGTGCACTGGTGCGCCTACTGTTAGGCTATTAGCTGCCAGTTAGGCTCAAGTGTCATACATGTAGTGACTGCACTTGCAGAGAAAACAAACGATAGAAATTGCTTAGAGCATGCCACGAGTAATAGAGCAAGATGCCAAGACCAGCACACATCTATACATATAAAATTCAAAGTCCTGACTGACTGAATGATATATCAACGCACAGCCCAAACCGCTGGTCCTAGAGACATGAAATTTGGAGGTTGTATTCTTTGTAAAAACTAGTTACTTACAAAATGTGTGGTATCGAGTAATTTTAGTATGTTCTGTGAACGTATGCATACCTGCTAACTTGTGCCGACGGCCAATTTTTCAATATTAGTTGCAAAAAATAATAGTAGGTCACTTTTCTTAAAGCCTGAGTGCTGATTTTATTTATGTTGTATAGAAGATTGTTAAAAATTAGTTATAAACGTCATGAGACATGCTTTTACTGATTGAGTATAGCTTGATTGGTCGTCGTGCGAGCAAGATTCGAGAGAAAATTATTGTAAAAGAGCTCTGAGATTTGTGTTAAATATATTACAGTGGCACGCGTGTGATGGGCCTGGTGCGCGGTGGCGCCTGCAGCGGCGTGGTGCGCGCGCAGCCGGAGCTGCTGTGGCCGGTGCCGGCGCACTGGAGCCTCGAGGACGCAGCCACCGTGCCGCTCGCCTATGCACACGCATTCTACTGTCTCGTGAGTATGCACTCAAGCTGATAGGATCAATCGTTTCGACGTTCGTTCTTAAACTTGTTCCGCGTACTGCGAGGGAAGGGTCTAATCCACGCTTCCTTGCAACTGGCAACTGGCAAGTCGCCGCGCTTCTCTGCCACATTTATTATACAGTGTGGAACTCTTTGCGTTCCCTATAACTAATAACTATCATTGAGCGAGCATCTTCTGGCATGCTCGTGGTCGCTGTAGACTTAATTCGTTCCATAATCTCATCAGGCGAGATCAATGTAAAGATTAAGCCTTTTAATAATTAAGGAATCGCATTAAAACCCGATTCGTTTCAGGGCATCAAATATGGCAAGCAGCTGACTCCTGATATGTGTGTGTTAGTCCATGGAGGGGCTGGGGCTTTGGGCCAGGCTGTGTTATCCATACTCCTTGCTCACGGCTGTGAAGTATACACGACCGTTAGTGACATTCGGAAAAAACGTTTCTTACTTAAACTATTCCCGGAGTTGAAAGGTAAACAAGTGATGTTCAACTATTTATGTATAAATACATACCGTGATTAGTCTAAGTAAAACTATAATTATTTATCTTTTAATTGTTTCCAGCTGATCATATCGGTAATTCTCGGGATGAAAGTTTCGTAGATATGATTCGTAACGCAACAAAAGCGAACTGTTGTTCAGTTGTTATAAGCTCACTTAGAGGAGCCTTGAAGAAGGTATGTACCGCGTTATATTTATTATTAGTCGTCGGTTATTAACAGTAGCTACATTGAAGTGTTTCCTTTTTTTAGAAAACACTTAATTGTGTTGGTTTCAAGGGCACATGTTTTGATGTTTCTCAACTTCACAATCATGACGAAGAATTTGAATATGGAATGTACAACCTCTCTAGAGAAAGATATTATACTACTGTCGATTTCTCAACAATATTTGAAACTCCCGAGGAAATGAAAGTAAGTAAAACTAAAAATCCGGCTGAATTTTTTTTTTTCAATTTCCTTTTTTTTTATGGCCTGCCCAGTCACATTTTAGTCTCGCAAAATTAAGCAACGTCGACAATTTGCGTTCTGGAGCGCAGTTTGGTGTTCCTTATCAGGTCAGTTACTTTTACATTCAGTATGCTGCGCTCCATCACTCGTTGGCAAACCTTGAGTTTGGACTTCTGGACGTTAGTCAAACACCAAGTCTGCGCACCATATATCAGGATGGGGAGAATACACATGTCCATTAGCTCGCGTTTTAAGAGGATGGGTAAATTGCCCTTGAATAGCTCTTTCATGGACCGGTAGCTCTTTTAGTTAAGTAATGTGAAAAATTTCGCAGACGATTTAACTTTTCTTATTATACGATTATTTTACTTTTTATACGGTTTGTCGTTCCGCAATATGACACCGGAAATATTTGTCCCCTTGGACGGTTATATCATAGACCATGGATCTGGTATATCCTTAAAACATTTGCTCGAATTCACAGGAGTTACAGATGATGTTGAGTGAGGGAATTATCCGCGGGTACGTGCGTCCTCTGTCACGTGTGTCGTACGCGCCGCAAGACGCCGCGCGCGCCTTCCGACTGCTCGCGGCCAGCAAGCACCGCGGCAGAGTACTGCTGAAGATGGAAGGCCATTCAACGCAAGCGCAGCCCAGGTGAAGAGACATCCTTTTTTGTTGTGCAATTACAACGCTACAAATTTGGTTAAAGTGGCCCTTTCTTTATTTTTATTATCAATATGATTATAATACTTACAGAATATCTTGCAATCCTAACCACACTCAAGTTGTAGTGTTGAATGAAGATAGTTTTGGACTCCAGATGGTCGACAAACTAGTTGCTCGTGGTGCGAGGAAATTACATGTTCATATGAAAGCGCATACAACTGCAAAGTTCCAGTTTAAATTACGGTAAGCAAATGACTTAATTCTGAATGGTTAATGCCAATAATCGCATTTACTTTGATGATCATGATGTTATAACCTAACCTAATAAGTAGTACTTTTCGATTTTTCAGGATTTGGCAAAAGATCGGTGTACAAATCCAAATATCGTCTCAGAACTTTAACAATGAAACCGATATAGTAGAATTACTCAAGGATGCTACTAAATTGGGTTCTGTTCAAGGCATATTTGTTACAACCAATCATGATCAAATGAATCAAGAAACTTTAATTGCTCACCTCGATACAGCTTCGAGAAGATTTTGCCCAGATTTAAGGTAACAGTGTTATTTTTGTTCGTATCATTATAATTCTTTATTTTTACGTTCAGAAATACTTTATCTTTCTTTATTTTTTAGATACTTTGCGGTGATAAATGTCGGTGAGACCATGCTTGGAAAACCGACGTGTATTTCTCGTGTTCAAAATAATTTACCAGCTAAATTGATAACTCTGCCTGAACTAAAGAATGTAAGTAATACTGGCATTATAGAAACATTCCTCATTGATTTCCAAAAAGTTCAGTTTTGTAAGCTTTGCAGATACACTTTGACTTTTTAGTTGTCTCACAAAGGTGGTCCACTCAATGTACCTGATATAAAATAGCTCTAGGCGTGATTTTTTTTTTACGTACCCTAATAGGTACAAAGAGAAATTAATAATACATTAGAATAACATTATGAAACACCTGTAAATGATGTTTAGGTGTCAAACGGGAGAACATACCTACCCAGCGCTCGAGTCGAGTAGATCATCGCTCGCAACAGGGTGTTTTAACTACGTCATGCATTTTATACTGAATAATCTTTTTATTTTTAAATTATTAAAATCTCATAAATATACCTATTTTTGTTTTATGTATGTTTAGTAGTCATTGGATACATGAAGTGGGTTGCCGTTGTAAGACGACTAAAAATTCACGGTGTATAGACACTTTATACCTGACAAATTTTAGATTTGGGTAAAATTCTAATAATATATAATATAAGTTTTTATACTATCATGGTCACTAAAATTATTACTTAGAAAGCTTGCCAGCTTGCTTGCTTGCTTGCTTGCTTGCTTGCTTAGCTTGCTTGCTTGCTAGCTTGGTTGCTTGCTTGCTTGCTTGCTTGCTTGCTTGCTTGCTTGTGCTTGCTTGCTTGCTTTAAGCTTGCTTGCTTGCTTGCTTGCTTGCTTTGCTTAATATCGGGAACTCGACAAAAATAGTAAACATGGTAAATATCCCGTTTCCTGTCTAAGTTATAATATATAATATTATAAATGTGAAAGTTTGTGAGGATGTATGAATGTCTGGAGGTCTGAACGTTTGTTACTCTTTTATGCAAAAACTACTGACCGGATTTGGATGAAATTTGGCCAAATTTCCATACAAAAAGTATCCTATGTGTTAACATGTGTTAACATAGGATACTTTTTGTATGGTCAGTAACCGCACTTTGTACTTTAGCCTAGTTAAATACTGCAAATTTTGTTAATTTTCTTCGGTTTAATATCGAGCTCGCGCAACATCGAACATTTTGTAACATATTCTGTTATTTTCTTATAACTTTATTTTAGTGCAATTTCGTATTAAATACCTTTTTGAACATTAGCATTTATTTTTTTAACATTCAACATTAAGTGTAATGTCTCATGCCCTTACATTTTGGTCCTTCGAGCCGTTAAGAGTAAAATCAGTGCCGTGGTATGTTTTCACTCGCGGGAACATTTGAACATTAAACTCGGACATTAAACAGAACATTTAACAGGACATTAAAAACAGTGTGAACAGTGATACTGAGTGAGAATTACACAGATCGGGGTGGAGCGTAAGCAGCGAACCGGTGAGCACGTTCCATATTACCTACTTTTCTGAAATTTTAGATTTATTGTGTTCACTAAGCACCGGTTAACAACAATGTCTTCTTACGATGCTTTACTTAACTCTCAATCTACGAGTTTTGAGGCTATCAAACGAATAAATGAAATTTTATGAAAGACAAACGTCAAACCACTCTTGAGTATCATTATGACAGACTTGAAAAACTGGAGAGATATTGGAGTGAGTTTAAAAAGAACGACATCCAATTAGCCTTGTTTGAATTCAAGAAGTCTGGACCTTACTATAAGACTCGCATTTACGAGCGTTTGGAACAAATATACGAGGAAACGAAGTGTATGATAAATAAGCCGAAACAAAGATTGTTGGCAAAAATTGGCAAAGGAAAGTGATGAGATCGCGGATGATGTGAAGAACATGTTGGTCAATATGCAAGCATTTGAAAGTGATTATAATAGATTAGAAAGGCTGTATGAATTCAGCAAGGAACAAATTAACAAGAGGATTACAAACGATACGATACGTACGATAACAAACACCAGGAAAAATCCACGCCCAGAATTGAACTTGCAATTTTCAGTGGTAGCTATGCCCAGTGGACAACACGGACTTGTTCGTGGATATCGTCAATCGTAACACTTTTATCTATAATGCTCAAAAAATGCAACATTTATTATTTTTCATTGATATTTATTTCAGGCGAAATTAAAGGGAGAACCTGAGCGATTAATACAGCACATGAACATTAGTACTGATAACTACGAAGCCAGTTGGCAGATACTTCAACAGAGATACGATAATAAGAGACTATTATTGACCTACCAAGCAAACATTTTACTGAGTCTACCCAACATACAAACCCCACCCCCACGCATCTCTACTGAAAAGAATGCATGATACGACCATCAAGTGCCTTATCTGCAATACGATACTTCTAGTTGGGACTTCTTAGTGGTTCACATTTTAATGCAAGAGCTGGACGCAGACACAAGCCAGAGCTTCAAAGAATCCATGAAAAATCCAAGGCAAATGCCGCCTTAAACGAGTTCCTGAAATTCATCGAAACCAAGTGCATGTCAATGGAATCGGGTACAAACCCGAACCGCCCACGAAACTTTAACAGTCAACAGCAAAACATTCAGCTGAAAACAGTTCATAATGCAACATACAGCAAGCCTAAGGGGCAGCAACAGACCGCTCAAGGTGGAACTAAAAACATGCCGAAAACATTCCATAACAAGCAAACATTTCATAATTCCATTATAACTTGTCGTAAATGTAATAATCAACACGGGCTCTATAATTGCAGAGAATTTTTAAGTATGTCACCTGAAGAAAGGTTAAAGACCGCTAACAACATGTATGTCTAAATTGCCTGTTTAGTCATAACGGTGATAAATGTACGACGGTAAAAAAGTGCAAGTACTGCAATGAGCCGCATAGCATTTTGCATTAAGCGATTGGAGTTTCAAAAACGAGCACCGGCAGGGCTAATCTAGGTCAACAATTGAAAACGTATTTAGCACATGACAACTCAAATGAAGTTCTGCTTGCCACAATACCTGAGTCTCATATAGAAATACCTGACACCACCACCCCCAATGACAAAATCTGCAATGAAAAATAAAAATCTACAATAAATAGCACTAACAGAAAACAACGATCTAAATCAAGGAATATAAGTTCCAGCCTGCTATTTGTACTCTTAACATTACTAACATTATTTCAGCCCACAAAGAAAAACAGTGACACCATAAATTTTGTACACACCGTTTGAACCAAATAGAGCAGTGTACTTTAATTGGCAAAGCGTACATGATGACTGGAAGATTGTCACCTACCTATAATATGACATCTTACTGGCAAGGCATGGAAAACATACATAGAGTTGTGAAACACCTGGGAGAAAGGTGTGAGCAATTTGCATACCAAACGATGGTGAAACCATTATGACTGAATTCGAACAGGAACTTAACGAACTTGACCATAACAATTACATGTTTCCAACATGTAATTGTTATGGTCATGACACTCATCAGGGGCAGACAAGGGGGCGCGCTTCCCGAGGTCTTGTCAATGGAATAGGTTACCTTGCAAATAGCCTATTCGGCGTGCTAGATGAAAGGTTTGCAATACAATATAAAAAGGACATAGAAACGTTACAAAATAACAGACACCATTTATTGAACCTGACCAAAGGTCAAACATCAATCATAGAGGCACATAACAACATTCTAAAGAGAAATCAAGAGGCGATGAACCCTCAGTTCAGTCTCTTAGATCAACATCTTAACGCTACAGAGAACTATTTACAGAAATTGGGTAAGGATGTTGAGCAAGAGGAAGCTTTGAACTACTTTAACATCATGGCCCTGACTAGTTCAACAATTCTGTCTAAACTGCGCCACATCCAACACATGCTTTTGGACACAGCTATAAACATTCACCATGGTCACGTAGACACCAGACTTTTACCGCAGAACCAGCTCTTGCAGGAGCTCAACATTATCTCTGGACAATTGCCACAACAACTATCGATACCCGTGGACAATATTTAAAACCAATTGGCTGACATATCCAAACTACTAGAGGTAAAATCTAGATTATTTGATAAATATTGTATCATCGAAATTACATTACCATTAACAGGCGACACTCCGTTTACTATGTATAAAAGAGTTTCTATTCCGATGATAAAAAATAACAACCATTCACTTACAATGAAAACAAATTCAGAATAATAATGTTGCAGTCAATATAAGAAAAGAGACATATATGCAGCTCACAGACAGTGACCTGGAACATTATATTAAAATGGAATGAATTACATTTGTATGTTCACTAAACAAACCAACACGTAACATGAGAAATCATCAAATTTCATGCGAAATCGGCGCAATACATTATCAAAATGTATCTACACATCCGAATCCTGCAACAATAAATGGACACCATTACAAAAACCTAACACCTGGCTCTATGTCTGCTGTACGGTTTGCCAACTCCAAATCATCTGTGAAGGTCGTATGGCTACTAAGGCAATACATTTAACGGGAATTTTAGAAGCCAAAGAAGGATGTATAATTAGAAACAACGAAGAAACATATTACACACAAGTTTACTACACAAACAAAATGTATGTCAGCCCGGACATACCACTGATAGATCCGGACGACATCAACAATTTAACATGTATCCAGCCACTGGATTTATCAACTGGACAACAGAACACGCAATTCGTTAAAAACGATTATGCAAAACTTCACAATTCGTTGAAAGAATTGGAAGATCAAAGGAAACAGGTCGCAACACGATGTGCACCAATACATCGTTTCATACTCTACGATAGGACTTCTGATCTTGTCAATAGTCGTCGCGGGAGAAGCCTACGTGTACTGCAAACGCAGCGGCAAGGTCACCGTCAGCGACGTCGGCGTGTCCACCAGATTACCGCCACGGAAGCCACCAAGAGCTGCAGCATCCACTGAAGACATAGAACTTACCAACGCGACACCACATTATTTAAACATTTGATTTATTTATTTTGATAATTTTTATTGACACTGTTTTCATTTCACGATTTTTATTTAAATTGGTAAAATACTCTTTAATAAGTTATCTTAAATATTACTTTTTGCCCCGCCAAGATGTACGGTCAGCAAGCGCACATTGTACTTTATCCTAGTTAAATACTGCAAATTTTGTTAATTCATAAAAATGTTATATCTCCAGTGCGTAAGTACGTCAGTCTTCGGTTTAATATCGAGCTTGCGCAACATCCAACATTTTGTAACATTTTCTATTATTTTTTTAAAACATTATTTTAGTGCAATTTCGTATTAAATAGATAAAGTTCTCTGAGCACTTAATTTTAACCTGGGATGTCTTTAAGTTATTATTTGATAACGAAACCACAAGAAACTGAACACAACAACAAATAATAACTTTGAAATCCATCAGGAATCGAGTTCTGCTGCCACAATAGACGCGGTGGAGCGTGCACTCTGTGGTGTGGACACCGTGGTGCTTGTACAGAGAACACATAAGCAACAACCCGATTTTCTGAAGCAACTTGCTGAATTGGCTGGTCAGTAATACTGATTTACATAAACATAACATCACGTCTGTAATCCCCGAAGGGTTAGGCAGAGGTGTCTATGACGGTGTGTGAGACGTGACTTAGAAAAGTGTAACACCGAATAACACGCCCCCGTAAGTTTACGAATACGAAACACTTAACAACGAATGCACGCTACCACGAAAAACTTAACGCCGTAGCAATGCGATTGCAATTACACCCACATTTCACCAGTTATGTTTGTAAGTCCCATGTAATAGGAGGCGAGCCTATTGCCATCAACCGGGCATAAATCCAGACTCCGTGGCACTGAGAAATATCTGATGGAAAAACCTAATTACACTTTTTCCGATCTAGGAATCGAACCCAGGGCCTCATGCTCAGCAGTCGTAATATTCATTTATTAATGTTTTTTGTACGACAGATAATACAGATTTACTGGTTACTAGTATGAAGAAAAAACATTTCAGATATATGCTTTATGCAGTTTTGTGATTTATGTTTGGTTCCCAGATATAAATTTGACAAGGAAAACGTCAAAAACTACTACTTTAGAAGAACTTGGAATTCAAGATGATAAATTACTCCTGGTTGCTAGTCATTTGAGAATTCACCATAATGTTGAGTTCACGGAACAAGAGATACTACTGCTAACTGTTGAAACGTAAGTTCTTTGTATTACTTACATAAAAAAGCTCGCCTATAATATGAAATTAACTGGTTTATTTGACCAACAGAATACTGAATTTGGATAAAACAGAAAACGCATTAGAAGATGTTAAAGGCATAGCAACGTTCATATCTTACGTGGACACGGACGAACTACTGGCGACTTCAGAAATAGTAAACATGCCTACAATCACTAACCACCTTTTGGTAAATATTATTGATTCGTATTTCTATATTACAGGTACATTTGCATTCTTTAAACCGCTTGCTGATTGATTTCATAATTTTTGAGGAGGCTTTTTTGACTGCCTCGTTGGTCTAGTGTTCACAAGCGCGACTGCGGTGCAAGGGTTCGTTTCCCAGGTCGGACATAGTGTTGATGGGTTTTTCCATTTGTAATTTCTCAGTAGCAGACACGGAGTCTCGATTTGTGTCCAGTTGATGGCAAAAGTCAGTATCGTCTTAAAAACACTATGCATCGTGTTCTAATAAGTTTTAAAATATTTCAGCGTGAAGACGAGTTTGACGGAAGCCAAACGTATCTATGCATAGTGCCGGGCATGGAGGGTCACCACGAGCGGTTCCGCGTGCTGTGCGAGGGCCTCAAACTGCCAGCGCTGGTGCTGCAGCCGAGCCTCGACCACCTGACGGAGACCGTGCGGCAGACTGCGCAGAGATATGTTGACGTATGAACTTACGAATTAAAATTAACTAATTCTGAAAATTCGATGTGTACCGACTACAAAAGAACTTAAATAACCTTACTTTCTCATGTGTTAAGGTGCTGCTGAAAAAAACTGGATTGAAAAATACTTTCTACTTATTGGGTTATGAAAGTGGCGTTCTAGTGGCGATGGAAGTGGCAGCTATACTTGAAGATCATGGTGAGCAATATTAGTTAACGTACGTGGATCTAATGTATTTATTATTGACAAAACTATGAAGTTCATTTCCATTTTTCAAGGTTTAACCGGTACTGTATATTGCCTTGGATGTGCACCGGACGAGGTTCAAACTGTGATTGAACAAAATATCGCAGAATACAAGACAAAAGATCAACTTGAAAATGCGGTGATCAAACATATGTATAAGTTGATGGTGGGTGACGACGTTGCGGACCTGGAGGGAGCACTTAAAGATGCAGCTTCGTGGTCAAAGAAGGTGGACGCGTGTGTGCGGACTTTGTTAGGTCGTGTGCCGCACTCGGTGCAGTACTCGCGCGCGCTCATAGAAGCCACGCTGGCGCGTATCAAGCGTGCGCGCAGCTATGTGCCACCAGTGCGCGCGCTGCGCTCTCAGCTGGTGTTGCTTCGCGCCGCGACTGCGGAAGTGACGTCACCCGCGGAGGCGCTGCAGCGACACTCGCAGCTACCGGTCACCGTACATCAGCTAACCGTACCCATGGCACACGCAACTAGTGACATAAGCTGTGCGTCTGTAATTAATGAGTATTTAGATCAAACGATTTTAGAATCGTTCAATGCGAAAAGTACTTGCGAATCGTATCTACTTAACCCAGATACCTTTATGAAGTCGAATTAGGTACACGATACACAAACTAGGCTGTAGAAGCAACTTAAACATTTATATCATTCATCTTGTATTATGTATCAAATAGGGTATCTGGTATTCAGCTGCATCCGGTTACACTGGAAGCCGACCCCAACATAGTTGGTAAAAGGCTAGGCAGATGATGATGATGATGATGATGTAGCAAATAGGGCCTCAAGGGATAACCATTTTTTACAAGTTTCTATTTAACTTGCAATGTTTGTGTGTTTGTTTGTTGGTTTAGGTCTAATATTGCAACTGAATTTAAACAAAGTTATCCCCAAGCGATTGAGCTGAAATTTGGCATATACGTTTAGTTAAGATGTTAATGCGTGGTTAGCTAAGTGACGTCTTTCTATATCCAATATGGCGGACTCTCAAAGATGGCGGACTAGTTATTTTTTATGCACCCCCATGCTTTGGGAATCAATTACATGGGTTTGCTATAATGCAAAACAAAATGACTTCACACCTACATTTGTAATGTTGTTTTGTTTTAAAGCTAAGGAGATGGATTTTTTTTGCATTATTTTACAATCTAGCCGCTTTGGCTCCGGTAAGCCACTATCGCAAAATTAGTAAAATCTTTTACGAATATTCCATTTTTAATTGGATATAAGAGATATGGAAGAAACGTAATACTCAGAATAAAGTTGTGTATGCCATTCGTAACTAAGATTAAAATAGTATCTAATACAAAAGTGGCGAAACAATTGAAAATATTATACAATATCGTTTTTTGTTTTTGTTTGCCAAACTCCAATAAATTCAAACGGAGGCCCTCTAGCACGAGCACGCGGTTTATATGTAACGTGCCTAAATACGTCGATTTTAAAATGAAAAATACTCGTTTCACATGTTATATTTCTGGTGTAATCACATCATTTAGTCGAGCAATGCGATGTTCATCTTTGGGTATAAAAGCTCCGAAAAAAAAAATGTAATTTTCTGCTTTAAATACTAATCTTTCGACAACTGAAAGTACAAAGAAACGACCGAATAAAAACTGAAAATTTCGAAGGTCTACATATATTTTATTTATATATTTCCACCAGCTTAAATTGCGTTGTAACCTCTAAAATAAAATCAACGTCAAGATAAATATCAAAATCTTGTAGTAAGGCGTAGTCGACGTAGCTCCGCTAAGCTTGGGGTCTGTTTGCAGGGTTTATAGTAACAAGTCCCGAGCACGCTTCGCTCGCTCTTGCATCCTAAGTTAAAGAGCTTAAGAAAACGCTTATTTTAACAGAACACATTTTCGGAAATTTACATTTTTTTTTTCGGAATATTGTATTTTTTTTTTCTCAAACTTAGTATTTTTTGTTAGTTTGATATTTTTTTTAGAAATTTTGTTTATTATTTTTCATTGAATTGTAATTTGACTAAGCTCATGTTAGTTTGTTAAATACAACATTTTTTGTCGGTTAATTTTGTATTAATGTTTCGGTAATTTATTTTTACCAAGCTTTGTGTTACAGTCAACCACAGATCGTTGGAAGTTAATTTGTTTTTCAGAAGCTTTATTATTTCCCTTCATCTTCTATAGCAGCTCATATTTTATTTATTATGGCCTCGTTTAAACTCGGTCACCCAATATTTTATTTTTGTAAATGAAGTAGCCACAGAAGTCGCGGACTTCTCCAGAGTAGAACCTAAAGCGCAGGCCGCACCGCCAGCTAGCAGAACGAGGCGTCGTTTCACCTCTTTTCATACTTCGGTTCACAACACGAACGACAAAAAGGGCCGACACGAAGTATGAAAAGAACCTCGTCCGCCTCGCTCGCTCGCCAGGTGTGGCCTGCGCTTAACTCGGCTTTGTTATTGGTTGGAGTTCTCCTTTTTTATCTATTCCTTGTTAACTAAATATTTATTTTTTGGGTATGTGTTTATGTATTGAAATATTTAAATTAAAATAAATATCTTGACTAAACGTGGCATTTTATTTAAAAAAAAAACCTCATGATGTGTTTTGTTTATGCGAAGAAAATCAAGTATGTGAAAGTTTTTCTGCAAAATCACAATGCATATACATAATTATGTAGATGGACCTTTCTTTCATTTTACAGTAGATTTAAAAAGGTTAACACTTAATACCACTAGTTATCAGAAATCCCTGTGAATACAATGAATGGTATTATTTTGTCTTTGTTCTGCTTTATGTTGCATTTAGATCAAGTCATTATTGTGTACGTCTTACTTTATCTATGTTTTTTTGTTGATGGGCTTTAGATTTCTCATGATAAATGCACTACTGTCATTAGAGTCTATCTCATCTTGCCCATTTCCGGGTTCATTGCCGCTTTCTGCACGAGCCCTGTCTGTTTCTATGTCTTTGATGTGCACCACAGCTTTCACGATAGTTATGATGACTCTTCCGCTTATGAGACAAGTGATGATGCAAGTGACTAGAAAATGTTCAACAAATATGGGTAGTTCACACTCCGTCTCTCAGGAAAGGCAGACTTAAGTGATAAAAAATATCCTTTTTATACAATAGGCAAACAAGTGCGCAACCCACTTGGTGGTAAGCATCTTGTGTTCTGGGGGGTTACTATGACGTCTTAAAGCAGGAATAATTCCAGTGTGGGAAAGAGACAGCTATGCACGTCGTCTAGCGCCATCTCTTTCCCACACTGGATTACTCCTACTTTAAGACGTCATGGTAGGCCACCTGTTTATTTCAATCAGTATTATTTTTGTACTATCCAGTAACTGGGTGGTGTAGGTCTCATACGTAGGCGGTTGCTCCATGTCTATGATAGTATTCAGTTACATCCGGTCAAGCCTTCTTCAATATAGTTAGAAATAGGCAAGCCTGGAAAGATAATTACATATTTTGAATTATCATTTCACATATGTTTATTTTAGCTTGAAGCAACGGGGGTTCACACGGCGTTCATATGTACGAAATTTTGGGATTAAATAGCAGTTCTATACTGCATTTGTTTTAAATCATATGAATATTGGGGGCCACCGCTAAGGGCCTTATCATACTAGCGGTTTGCAAACGGCTGCGGGCGGGGCGGCCGCGCAGCGAATACTTCGCCAACACGTCGTGGCTGCACAGCGAGGAAGTCGCGGACGCGTGGAAAATACGCAACGTTTTCGTCGCGTGTTTGTAACGAGTTAACGACGTACAATACATGAGTGTATTGTACATCGTTAACTCTTTACAAAATGGATTCCGACGAGGAAACGCTGCTGTTGGCTTTGTTACTTCGAAGAGGCCGGAGACGAAAACTTAAGCGTCGAAGAATTTGGGAAGATCCATTATCCGCAACGAATTCGCTACGCATGCGCGGCGTGTTCGTTGCGCGCCCGCTCCGCTTTGAGGACGCTCGCAATTCGCTATGATAAGGCCCTAAGAGATGACATCATCGAAACTGCTAATCCTAACAGGCGTGTAGTAAGCTGGTTTACGTCATCGTGGTGTGAAAACACAAAGTAAAATAGTACTATTAGATGAGGCGGTAAACCCCCAGAGAGTATTGTTCTTTAATAAAGTAGGAAACATAATTTAAGTAACAAAACTGCAGTCATTTATTAAAAGTTGTTTTCTGAAGTTTTGACAAAAAATATTTGGTATTTTCATATATTACAAATACTAACGAGCAAAACACTGTCAATGCCTTCCTGAAACGTCTGAAGCTTGACCAAAAAACCAATACGTCTTGTATTACAAGGTCGAAGTAATGTGCTTTAAATGTAAATTACGGTTACCGATTAGGTATGTTACTATTTATTTATTTAATTTACTCTTTCCCGTGCGTCAGTGACCTCGGGACGATCTGACATTGGCCTTTGTGTAACGTAACACGATTGTAACTCGTGTATTAGTGTCACTAACAAAACTGTTATTGCTGATTTCTGAATGATTGAGTAATTAGCGTTCACTTAAGGTTTACATTTTTAATTTCGTGTTCTACATTGCATTTACGTAAACACCTTATTTTGAGTTTACGCGTTTAAGAGCTGTCAGTGTCGATATTCCATTACAATGATGACATTGACAGCAGTTTGAACGCAGTTAGTGTGCTGATTGCGTTCAGTTCCGTTGGTGAAAGCATTAAAATTAAAAACAAACTTTGCATCATGAATGAGTCGTCCTTAAAAAAAAACCCTTTAAGGTACGCCCAGATAATACCAGGCCACGAAGTTATTACAGTCACTAATCAGCCTAGCCTTTCTCTATATTGGAATCGATTTACAGCCCAACCAGATGCAGCAAAATACTAGTATTTAACATTGTAAGTTGCGTATATGACGATTTAAATAATATTTTTATTGTTTATTCTCCGATTTGCCTGCCTCTATAAGCCTTTTCAATTAAATGTATTCTATATCGTCTTGCTCTACGTTGTTGTACCGTTTATTTTGCGAATAGAATCTTAATTTAAACTTTAGATCAACTTATAATAAATTAGGATAATAGGAAAAATTTCGAAAAAATGCCCAATATTCACGCCCGTGATTAGACGACTACCAGACAAATTCGAAAAGTTTTCAACTTAGAAGAAATGAATGCGAACTTAGACATTAGGTACTCTTTCTTAAAAAAAGTAATGTCAAAATAATTGAATCGGCTCAGTTTTCGAAAAGAAAAAAGTTGATTACGAGACCTCGATCCCGTCAACATTTTTGTGATATAATCGGTCTGAACTGCAGCTGTCCCTATCGCGCTCTACGGGGGCAGACCTGAGGTTGCGCGATGACAATAGTTTATAAATACCCATTTTCCAAATTCCTCGCAGGCCCTGTTCCCTCTTAAATATACACAAAACCCACAAACTACAGAACGCTACTTTCTACGATCCATCGAAAACATGTTACTTAGTAAAATTAAATTAAAAGGTATTAAAGATCCATGAAAACATAACAAGATACCATTTCGTACCAGATATCTTCTTCCTTGGGTGTCTTTAAAATTACTGATGATAATTGTTATTGCCAACAACTCTGAATATTTCTCCTTGTCTTTTGAACAGCTCAGCAACACTGGTAATTAAAAATAATTCAAAAATAAAATAATTAATTCAAATAAGCCGTGGCAACCAAGAGATGACCAGTCACAACTGACAGCGCCCGTTTACGAACATGACGCATGTAACGACACCATTCAACTCAACCATTTTGAAGGGAACTAAATGATCCGACACACGCGCCACTATCAGCGAGACATTTGAGTGAGCTTGACATACTCTTAACCGCCAGGGCACATTCAAGTCAAGGAAAGACATAGGTTTCCAGCGAATGACAGCTTTCTAGTACAGAGTACTCACACAATATGGGCTATGCGGTTATATAATATTAAAGAGATTGAATTTATAAAATGCAAAGATAGTTGTGCAATCTTCAGTAGCTCCAACAAACTATTTAATGCTAACCATTTATGCGCCCCTGTCCTTGTGGAGCAGGACCGGCATTGAGCCAAGCATTTTTATCAGCGATATAATCGTCCAACTTGTAATATGCTTGCTTACATAGTGTGCGTTTAATGCATGTTTTAAATTTCGTTTCATTCAGTTCAAGAATACTTTGTGGAATTTTATTATAGCATCTCAAACAGTACCCCATGAAAGATGAGTCTACTTTAGCGAGTCTGAAGCGTGGCTGAACTAATTGGTCTCTATTTCTAGTACCGTAATTGTATCTGTCACCTCTTTTATTAAAAAGTTGTAGTTTTTTTCTTACATACATTATGTTATCGTAGATGTATTGAAAATGTACCGTCATGATGTTAATTTCCTTAAACAGTTCCCTTAGAGAATCACGCCTACGAAGATTATATATGGCTCTGATGGCTCTTTTTTGTAGAATAAATATAGACTCAATGTCTGCAGCCCGTCCCCATAGTAAAATGCCATAAGACAAGTAACTAAAATAGACCAGACCAGTTATATCAGTTTAATGACGGATTTTTCTAATAGCATACGCTGCTGAACTTAGCCGCCCCGCTAGAGATGTTAAATGAGAACCCCGTTGTAGCCTTGAATCAAGCGTAATCCCCAGGAAAACTGTTTTATCTACAAATTCAAGCTTCTCTTTATTCAATACTATATCACAATCGCTACTTTTAACAATCGGTAAAGCAAATCTTATGCATTTAGTTTTTTTTTCATTTAATACTAAAGTGTTTGCTGCGAACCAGTTATGGACCTGAAGTAGGGCATTATTCACCTCATCTAGATTTTGGGCCCGTCTATTTATCTTAAAAATTAGGGAAGTGTCAGCGAATAGCACCTTATTTTGAGGTTGTTTTTTCAATAAATAGGGTAGATCATTTATATATACTAAGAAAGGACCCAATACTGAGCCTTGCGGAACCCCATTTTTACTTTTTTTTCAACCCTTTGAAATAACACCATTTATTTGAACTTGTTGTTGTCTATCACTCAAATAAGATTTTATCAAACTAAGTGCAAGTTTACTCAGTCCGTAATGCTCAAATTTCAAAAGTAATGTGTCGTGATTTACGCAATCAAATGCTTTGGAGAGGTCATAAAATATTCCTATGGCACCTTAGGACTCTTCCCACGCAGTAAAAATGTGCTTTAATAGGGTTACACCGGCGTCAGTTGTACAACGTCCCTTGGTGAAACCATACTGTTGATCGTGTAAGATTCTGTTGGTGTTAAAATGATTGAGCATTTGATTCAGCATTATCTTTTCAAACACCTTGCTAAAAACTGGCAGCACAGATACAGGTCTATAATTATTTGTATCTTTACTATCTCCGGATTTGAACAGAGGTATGACTTTACTGTATTTCATTAAATCAGGGAAAACTCCTTGGTGTACACACAAATTAAAAATTAAAGCTAAGTATGGTGCAATAGTCTCAACTATGGATGTACAAACTCTGATAGACATTCTCCAAAGATCTTCGGTCTGTTTGACTTTTATTTGCCGGAAAGCTTTAATAACTATCGTAGGGTTTATGTGTTTAAATTTAAATTCAGCCGGGCAGCCAGACACATTCGCCTTTAATAAACCAATTGGAACTTCAGGAGAGGAATTTAGAGCCTCCGAATTTTTTTACGGTATATCTGTAAAGAAATTTACAAATTCATGAGCTACTTCCTGATTAGAGCCTTTAGGACCACATGCTGTATCTAATGTGTAGCTAGTGTTACGTATTTTCTTCCTGTTAGTCTCGTTATTTATGACTTTCCAAACCTTCTTAATTTTGCTTTCTGCTGTTTTGATCTTGTTGTTAATGTGCAGGGCTTTGGCAACATTGCATGTATTTCAAAAAAAAATTGAAAACTTAGAAAAAAAAAATACAAAAAATACTTAGAAACGTAGATATCGAGAATAATACAGCTTCAGTGTGTACGACATTCTTAAATCAGTCAAAATAGCACACTGGCTGAAGATCCTTGTTAATAATATAATTAGCATAAAACTTGTAGGCCAAGTGGCGTTCAAGGACTGGATAGAGAAATGTTAGTGTTTCGCGGTGAGATGGGCAGACGACTTTGTTGCCATAGCAGATATATCCTGAATGAGGCTAACACAGGAAGAAGCGTGGCATAAGTAAAGAGAAGTATAATATACCCAGCAGTGGGTGAAGTCGGGCTGTGGACGACGATGATGATGTATCAGATATTATTAGAAAATTATTATAAAGAAAAGAATATTATTATAGAGAAAGCGAAGGAGCTTTGCCCTGCAGTAGGAACGGGTCTGTGTATAGCATTAGTAGGTAGTAGTATCTTCAACTTGCTGAAGGGCGATGGAAATTGGTTCCTAATGTCTTAAACTCAATGTCAATCCATGCAAGTAATGTCATAATGTCAATGCTCCAGAATTTTGAAAATGGCATCACATCTTATCGTGAAATGGCATATAGCATTAAGCAATAAGAGCAGAATTAGGTTTCGCCCAGTTGGCTGTCGGTATGTTATAATCTCCGAGTAACAGTAAATTGTCGATATTAATTGAATTAATTAAATTATCCATTAAATCAAAATGTAAATTATACACTGCAAGTGGCGAACCATTTGGAATATAAACCGCACTGATGAGAGTTTGCGTGGTAGCGTTATTACTAGGGATTGTTATAACAACATGTTCAAAGTGTTTATCTAAAATATTTTGCGACGGAAGCGAGATACTAACAGGGTTGTATTTTCGTAATACAGCTACCAACACACCACCCCCATCAGACTTATTAGTTGCACTTCTATTACGATCACAGCGAAAGACAATATAGCGATCATCAATAAATTCGTTATTGTTTATTGAAGGGATTAACCATGTTTCTGTTAAAATAATAACATCAAAACAATTACATAGAATACTCATGTAAACAGTGTTCAGTTTTGTGCGTATACCTCTACTATTTTGATAGTATATAGAAAAGTTACTTGTATTAGAAGCCATTGTAATTGTCTTGAATATTATTATTACCTTTTTTACTTAAATGATTAATTAACATTGTTAGCTGCAATTTTACATAAATCGTTTTTGGTTTTTATGGCTATAATAGGAGAGGTTTCGCAGCGCTTAGCAAGTATGGAAGAGTGCTTAACCCAAACAAATTTAAAATTATATTTCTTAGCCGCCTCGCGAGTTTCTCGTAATAGTTGTTTTTTATGAAGAGTCAAGTGTTCATTAACATAGACAACACGAGATGCGCCTGAAATGCCTAAGTCAGTTGAAGTGAGACATGGCAATTATATTTTTGGCCTCTCGTTGGGATCGCATGAGGGACACGATGTATGGCGATTATCTCATCACGTGGTATAGCTAAATTGATTTTTTTGCCGATTTCTTCCATTAAAGTGAATAAGTTCTCCTCCCGCCGTTCCGGAATATTAGATAGCTCCAAGTTACACTGTCTGGCTTGCTGCTCCAGGTAGTCTATTTTAGTTTCAAGAGCCTTTAATGCGCTTTCATTCGAAAGCCGTTCTTCCAAGCTGTTAAATTGTTTTTGGAAGTCATCATACTGATTTGAGATGAATTGAGCAGATGATTTCTTTTCAGCGACCCGCTCAGATAATTCAGCTACAATTGCCTTAATTTTGACATTTTCAGAGCGAAGACAGTCCATTTCTTTTTTTGTATCCTTAATGTACGTCTCTAAGTCACTCCTTATACTTTTTATGTTGTCTTTAATAACTAATAAGTTGGCATCCAAACTAGACTTCCATTCACCAAGAGTGTTCTTCAGATCGGTATGCATAGTCGCGATTTGTGTAGCATGTTCACACTCTGGCTGCTTACGTTTACGAGTCGTAATATTTAGCTCACTTTCCGATGATATTTTTGCTAGGTCTGGCTCAGAAGTCGATTGCTCTGATCGTAGTGCGGGTTTAGGTGGTGTTCGCTTTGTGGTAAACATTGTCTGTTACACGATCTTGCTATAGTAGCAATAAGCAATAAGTAACGAGAGCGTAGAGTTGCTAATAGCTTTAGCGTAGTAACAAGAGCGTATAATTGCTGTTAGCTTTAGCGTAGGCGTTACGACCAAGCAGCAGTAGCGCAGTGACGTAGCAGTGTAGAAGCGGTGCGCTTAATCGGCTCGTTAATCTCGACGCGCGGTGACTAACCTTGGTGGCGCGAGTGGTAGGGCGGCCGGCTGCGAATCCGTGC
Source organism: Noctua fimbriata (assembly GCA_905163415.1). Classification (NCBI taxonomy): domain Eukaryota; kingdom Metazoa; phylum Arthropoda; class Insecta; order Lepidoptera; family Noctuidae; genus Noctua; species Noctua fimbriata. The sequence goes on along the minus strand of LR990934.1, from coordinate 13,165,765 downwards.
GTCGTCGGTTCAAATCCGGGTGGGACCCAGTTGAGGTCGAAGCACACAAAAACTATTTGTTTCTTTCTAGGACAGCCCACTGGGCGGGACCAGTCCTCAGTAACACTTAAAGAGTAAGCGAGAAATGGATTTTACACCAAACAGCCAATCACAAATTAACACTTTTAGAAAGCCACAGCACGTCCACACTGTACTCAGTCGCAAGACGGAATGTTGGTCGGTAATTAATATTTGCTTCTTGAATCACTTCACTTAGACATTTCACTTTGACAGGTAGTCGAAACGGCGAAGGCCCTTGTAGAGGAGACGCTGGTGGCGGCCTCTACCTGAAAGAAGGCGGCAAGTGGAGGCTCCGAGGCGTAGTCTCCGTTGCCATCAAGGATGATAAGAGGGTCATATCAGCCGACTGCGATCTCAAAGAAAATATCGTGTATACTGATACAGCGCAGTACTTGCCGTGGATTATAAGTATTTAATCAAAGGATTATTTCGATTAAAATAATTGTTATTTAAATTAACTGATACTGTTTTAGTAACTGAATTCCAGTGTTCAGGCAGCCGCACTACCAAAACCGAAAATTATGTTGCAAGTTGATCCATCCGTCGATTATACCTATTTAATACAACTGTCACAGGTTCCTTCGTCTATCTTCGGAGGAGCTTAATGAAAATAAATAATTAAGTAATAAAGCTGAAGAGACCGTTTTTAAGGTTCCGTAGCCAAATGACAAAAACGGAATCCTTATAGATTCGTCCTGTCCGTCTGTCTGTCAGTAATTCACAGACATTTTTCTCCGAGACTGACGAATCAATGGTTGATGAGATATTCGCTTTTAAAGCCGTTTAAATTGTGCGCCTCTTCTATTTTTTCAAGTAAGAGGAGGAATATTCTGTACTTACTAGGACGGTACTATGGGTGGGTGACGGGGTCCAATTTCCTCCTTGTACCAGAACCACTGATCACCAAGTTACGTGACTGGTGGAATAGAGGGGTAGGTACTTGAAGTATGTAGAGGTGGGCACTAAGCACGAAAACCACGCGGACGAACTCGCAGGCGGAGAGCTAGTTACAAATATATAATATGTAATAATATAAGAATAAAGAAAAAAAACACAGTTTTATAAAATATTTAATATCTAAATATTTTGAGAAAGGAAAATAATCTAATGATAAAATTTTGCATTTTGAGACACCAAATCGATGAAAACATGCTTTATAGTCAATCTTGAACAATATACGATTTAGGTAACCAGTTATGAATTTATCTAGAATTACTTTATCTGAATGATTGATGATTATTTAATAAAAGTTAATGATTGATGAACTCATGTTGCCTATTTTTACGAAAATTTGCGTCAAAAGGGAAAAGTAATAGGTAAATGCGCGAAATCTGCAGGCAATGAGTAAAACACCGTGAGGTTTTTGTCGGTAAGTCTGTTCCACGCCCCAGAAAAGTGCATATTTTCCTGACGTTTCGAATCACACAATGATTAAATAATAGCATAGATTAAATCACAGATGAGAAATACTGAATACTGCCGAAAAAAAATTGACGTGTCATTCAAAAATCTTAACAGGAAGCAATAACCAAAGTCGAAAGGTAACGGAGGATTGTTCGACACAATATTAAAAACCGGCAAAGTGCGAGTCGTGCTCGCACACACAGGTTTCCGTAGCACCAAACAAACAGGGCGTAAATGGACCCTTCACGAAGCCGTATTCAGTACTTACATCAAACTAAGTAACTACGCAAAAATTATTGTTGCGAAACGACTTTGTTTTTAGGCATGAAATATCACGTATTATGGTAGGACTCAATGTAAAACGCACTCAAAACATTGTGCTGATGGATGCATTGCATAGTACGGGCGTCGTGGAGGTATTTTAAGTAAAGCTATAACATTGAAATATAAAAAAAAAAATATTAAAAAAAATTCTCTGGGAAATTTTGCACGCTTATTACTGTTAAGCAAAAACATGTATGCTCTTTCGTTTTTGTATTTTACCATCTTTTTATAACATGTTTTTAAGCAAATAAATATTATTCTATTCTATTCTATTCTAACTAGATTTTAAAAAAATCTTGTGAAAAAGTTGGAACTTTGAACCCTAATATCTCTGTAATTCGAAGGTATGGTCTAGAACCAAAAAAATATCGCAATGACGAGGAGAACAAGTGCCTTTCGGCTTCGATACGGGTACTTTTACACCCTTTATAATAACAATGTTTTTAACGCTCACTCCTATGTATATTTACGCACATCAAAAAAAAATTTTTTTTTTGATGGTATGTTAATGAAAGACATACCATGTTACTGCTGCATCTTGACGAAAAAGTCCCATATCTCAAGAACTAAATATCAAATCTTATTGATTAATTCTTATAAAATTCTTATTAATCGTTAATCAAATAGTCGAGAAATTTCAAGAATATAAAACTCCTTTGTATCTTGCATTTGTTAACTATTCTAAAGCCTTTGATAGCATCACACATTCTGCAATATTTAATGCTCTCACATTATCAAACATACATCTTTTGCGGAACATATACACTCATAGTACAGCTGCTATTAAGTTAGAGAGCTTAGGTCCAAAGTTTGACATCCTCAAGGGAGTCAAACAGGGCGAACCGCAGTCTCCAAAACTGTTCACCAGTACCCAAGAGGAAGTACTTCAGACGCTGGCAGTCAAATCGGAACAGAAAGGCCTTATCGTCGGTGAAACAAGGTTGAATAATCTGCGTTTCGCTGATGATATTGTCCTTTTCTCCCCCACAGCCGCAGGACTAGAACTAATGCTACAAGATCTTAGCGATGCATGCCTTGAGGTTGGACTGAAGATGAACATGTCGAAGACCAAGCTAAAGACCAACAGCTCCAAAAGGAAGATACACGTAGGCGGGAAGAATATACATTATGTCCAAGAATATATCAACTTGGGCCAAGAAATCTCTTTTCAGGCAAGGCAAGAAAAGGAAATTGCAAGACGAACTGAAAATGCCTGGAAGAGTTACTGGTCTATGTAGGAGTATTTTAAGGGCACTCCGCCCATGGCTCTAAAGCGAAAGCTAATGGACATTTGTATTCTCCCCATCTTGACCTACTGTGCAAAAACTTGGTCTTTGACTAACATCCAAAAGTCCAAACTCAAGGTTTGCCAACGTGCTATGGAGCGCAGTATCTTAGGTGTAAAATTAACAGATCATGTACGAAACACTACGCTGCGCTCCAAAACGTAAATCGTTGACTTGGCTCAAAAGGCTCCCTAACTTAAAAGGGACTGGGCAGGACATATCTGTCGCATGCCGAACAAATTGTGGAACCGTAAAGCTCAGGATTGGTGCCCTGAAACAGTGACACGGGGTCGCGGCAGACCACGAAGGAGATGTCGGGACGAACTGGATGTCTTCCTTGAGAATTGCAATGAAGTAGCACAGAAGCGTGACATTTGGAAGGAGTAGAGGAAGGGCTAGCTATAATAATATAATTCTTATTGAAAGTAAAAAAACTTTCAACGACAATTGGTTAATTGTAGTAAAAAACCATTTTTTTTTTCAGAATTTTCCTCCTCCTACTTTAGAAATTAGAGGGCAGGGTACAATTTTTCCTTAGCAGAATGTATCTCATCAATCAGTGACTTAAGAAAGGAAACTTGCTCGTTAGTTAACGATAAACACGCTACACATTTTTAATCGTAGATATTTTTTTTCAAACCTCAGTTACGTGTATTGAGATTTGGAGGGCTACCGCATTTTTTTTTTTCATTATTACATCACTTTTGTGTAGTGGTTTACAGAAGGCACCTACTCTCCAAATTTCAACAGTGCGGTGCCAATAGTCTCGGACTAAAATGGCTGTGACATACAGACGGACAGGCCGAATCTATAAGAGTACCGTTTTGTGTCATTTGGCAACGGAACCCTAAAAACAAAAAAGTCACTCAAAACCCCAGAATAATACAGTTCACCAAATAAATCAAAAACGCAAGCGCCTCATTGACTGAAGATCACCGGTGAAGAGTAAGTATATTATAATCTCTTTGTTTATAAAAAGATGTTATAAGTGTAGCTTTTTACAGCATTTGCAGATGGGAGATCAAGTAGATAATAAGTATAAGATTCATGTAATGATAATATATTTTTTTATATATCTATTTCAATATCCAGAGTACTTACAAAGTGCTGAGCTCCCAATCCCAGGCAGGTACATACATCCCCATATAAATATTGTATAATTTAAATGAGAAAGCAGGATAATACATATATTAGAATACTCTATCCTTCTTGGATAAAAGAGTATTCTTTACTGACCATCAAAATTCAAGTTTATAGTAGTGTTGTGTGTTGTGTTGTAGTGTTGTGTGTTGTGTTGTGTTGTGTGTTGTGTTGATATTGTGTTGTTGTGTTGTTGTGTTGTGTGTTGTGTGTGTTGTAGTGTTGTGTGTTGTTTGTTGTAGTGTTGTGTGTGTATGTGTGTAGTAGTGTTTAGTTTGTAATTAATTAAATAAATTAATAAGATTTACGCCTACTGTACCTAAAAAAACACATAAAACTACTACAAAACGTACTTAATATTAGGTAACTAATTGTTTATCCAGAATATGGATGGAAAATCACAAAAACTTGTTTTTTTTTGTTAAAACCCTTACCATAACCATCAAACAAAAATACAACTTCCCTACCTTAACCTAAACATTTTGCTTAAAGTAATTTACATACCTACCCATCACCTAGCGTTACCGAAGCGAATCCGAAAACTCAAAGACATTGAGTTCGATGATAATGCGTTAAAAAAAAAACACTTAAAAGGTGCTAAACGAGCGGTGCTGGTCCAGAGGTATCGGTCTCGAATGAGACGAGCATTACTGCGGATGTGTACTGCGAGATATTGGACACAATGATGGAGAAGCTCGGATATCTTCGGCTCGTCCCCGCTGCTCCTGTACGACAACGCTCGAACTCACACTGCACTACTGACGATCTCCAAGCTACACGAGCTAGGGTTGGAAATTCTGCGTCATCCACCGTACTCACCAGACCTTGCGCCGACAGATTTCTAGTTTTTCTGGAATTTGGACAACTTCTTGGCAGAAGTAATGCAATACCCGAAAGGTAGTACAAAATGCATTTGCAGAGTTTGTTGCTTCAATTCCACCTGACTTCTTCAAAACGGGCATTGAAAAATTTGCCGTGCGCGCAGAATGCCTCGATAGCATGAGCACAGTTTAACTAATAGTTCCTTGGCATGAGTGCATATTTAGGTTGTTAGAACAAAAAAAACTTTTTGTAGACAAAACGGCAACTTCATAGGTAAAAAAAGACCGTAATTTATGTCATCGCCACTCCTTTCAAAACGGTGAAAAAAAACATCGTATGGACCCGACATGTCCTAGAATATTGACGACATATGACATCCACCAACCCGCACTGCCAATATCTAATCTGTGCTCCCGTCCGCGTGGTGGCTTACGGGCTCCGTCCTCGCATAGAAGACCTCTGTCCAGTGAGTTTATTATTATGACTTACTCGATTTTGTTGCCTGACTGATTGATGATATTGAAGCATTTTCCATCAGGAATTTCTCTAGCAGCTACGGAATAGGAATCAGTTCCAGGTTGATATGGTCCCACGAGGTCGTACTACCAAGATAAAAAGTATCTTATATGTTAATTCAGGCCATAACTATCTGTGTGCCAAATTTCATCCAAATCCGTATTCGACTATTTATGCAAAATACCTATGTGATATTGATCATCCATTTTGTTTTGATAATAAAGCCAGTTCGTCGCCAATCACGGACATGGAAACACGTCAGTGAGAACAAGACTAAATCGCAATAAAAAATGGACGTGAAGTCAGTGTGTCTGTGTGTTTTAGTTTTAAGTTTACAATTAGTGCGTGGTCAGGACTTAACTTCTCCTTGCCCTGGTGTTTTTGACTTTGATAAGTATGGCCATGATGGGAGCATAGTGCACGGGCAAATCAATCTATTGAAGCCAGATGACGGGAGGCCAGTGTCTGTTTTAGAAGTGAAAATTAATTTTACGGTTTCAGGTCCAATACTTGTGAGTATTCAATTGGTTTTTTTCGATATTATACAGATAGCCACTGGGAAACTAGCACGAATACTGTTAAGTTTGAGAGCTACGTAGACCATGGCTACAGATCCGTACTCGTGTAGAATGTCACTTGTAGCAAACCAGCTCCGAGTGCTATGAAACTTAAGAAGGAGCTGGAATGTTGAAACAACTTCAAAAATGGAGTATAAGAGTTGCGTCTCATCTAGTTCTCATCATTCTTCCATGCTCCTGTCCTTTTCTGATGCTCAGAACCGTCACGTCATTTGCTATGCGATGCCGTGCTGCTTCATGAGGTTCAACTCCAAAGAGGAGTGTACGTGTACCAACTGCTACACAATTTTTTCCGCGAAAACTCAAAATTTGTCTGACGCAGTTAATTTATTTATTTGGGACTAAATTACAAAATAAGCGCTCAATACAATTGTGCAACTCACAATACAATAACTACGTATTAAAATAAGTTTATACAGTTTATTTTTGATTTCGAACTTCAAGGCTAATTAATTGACTATATGCTATGTATACTAAATACTCTAATAGAGCAGTCTTAAGCCAAAGCCACACCACCAGCAGTCGAGCGGGCGAGCGATGCGACCGACGCCCTGTTCATACTTCGTTCGGCCCTTTCGATAGTTCGCGGTGTGAACCAAAGTATGAAAAGAGGTGAAGCGATGTGTCGTTCGCCCGCCAGCTGGCGGTGTGGCCTGCACTTTAACCTTTGAATAGATTACTGGCTCAGGTTAAAGCTAAAAATAAATGCAGTTTTATTTTCCTCAAAAATCGAGGTACCTAATGGTCCCTTTGCGCAATTTGCATTAACTGTCTAACTTCATTTTCTCTTCAATTACCAGAACAAGTATAAAGGCAATATTTCACCCGCCACCTCAAACCACGTGCGAAAGTATAATCAGGGGCAAGCCATCAAGTACCGGGTTCTCTTCCCCCAGACCGAAAAGCCGCCAAAAGTGACTGCGTTGATAATCAATGGAGATATCACCTGTCAAGGATCTGGAGGTAAATAAAGAACTTTTTTATATTATAAGGTTATGGTTGGTGGACATAAATCATCAAGAGTTTTCAAATGACATTCTTAGGGTTCCGTAGCCGAATGGCAAAAAACGGAACCATTATAGATTCGCCATGTCTGTCTGTCTGTCTGTCCGTCTATATGTCACAGCCACTTTATTCCGAAACTATTAAGACCAAACCGTTGAAACTAGGTAGGTAGATGTATTCTGTGAACCGCTTTACGATTAGATTATTATTTATACAAAAATAAAAGATTAAGGGGGGCTCCCTATAGATGGAACTGAAATTAAAAAAAACCCTGTACGTGCGGGGTGTTTTTAGATAGGTTTTAAAAAATGACATCGAGGTTCCTAAAACCATTTTTCTCAAATTCAATCGTTTGAAAGATAGACACTTCCAAAGTGGTAAAGTGTGCCCCCCCCCCCCTCTAATTTCTAAAGTAAGAGGAGGAAAATTCTGAAAAATGTGGGATTTTAGAATGTAAAAAAAACTTTCAACGAAAATTTGTTAGAATAAGATTTGATGTTTAGTTTTTGAGATAATTATGGGACTTTTTCATAAAACTGCACTAATAAATTTGTTTTTCATTAACATACTATGAAAAACAAATTTAGTTTTGCTGTTGAATTTAATACAATACAATATGTGAATTTTCATTTATTTATTCATTAACAATTTTCATTGTGTCTGAATGTTTTACAAAAAAGGAATTAAATACAACCTAAAAGTAATCCACAACTAAGATCTAACACATAATCAAAATAATTTTGCATGAATTCATTAAAAAAAAAAAATAATAATAAAAATTTAAATTTAAATGAAAACTAAATAATAAAAAATAATAATCCTTAACATTACTTCACTGAAATGGTTACTTCAGTAAACTAAAATCTAATACACGTCCACAAACTTCCATAAATAATCTAAACATGTCAAAACTAAATTAATTCAAATAATCTAAACGTATGATAACCTAAGATTTATGGTGAGTTATAAACTCATCAACGGAATAAAAACATTTTTCTAATAAAAACTCCCTAAGCCTCTTTTTAAACAAAGTGGTTTTATATAACAGGAGCTTTTTGATAAAAAAAAAATAAACTGGTATGGCTCATTATTCATCAGTAATTTTTCTAACACAATCAAATCCTGAGGAACTACATTGTTGTACATACCTACTTCATATTTCAGACGAACTCGGAGAACACATCTCAAGCTTAACTCTGCGGCACAAGTCTAAAAGCGAGGCTCCAGTAGACAAACCTGTGACATCGTCGTATGAATCAGGGTCGACGGGGTCAAACACACACAGTCGGGGCCAAACTGACTATTCTTCGACGCCCAGGCCAATTACACTTAGGTTAGGGATACCTTAACTTATCACATAAGAAGACCCTAGTTTATACAAATATGTGCTTACTGTCTCGTTGGTCAAGTGGCTAGCTTGGCAGATATGAATGAGGAATGCAACTTAAAGCAATTATTTTTAGATTTTAATCTCGTTCGAGATATCGACAGTACAGCCCCCGTATTCATAAACGTTTCGATTCCGATTCAATAAAAAAAAAGGACCGGAGAGAGATCAGGCGCAGGACCAAAGGCTTAACGTGCTCTCCGAGGCACGGGATCGAGGGTTCCATACCGCCAACTTCCAAATTCTGGATTGCTAATGGAAACAGGAACCCACGCTCGGCAGTCGAGCTTGCGTTCGCGAGACCACCGAAGCAGTCACCCTGTATAACGAAGCCAATGAAAACCCATCTCCAACAAGTAACCTAGTCTACTTAATAGAAGACAACTATGACGAAGAAATTAAAATAAATACAGGGTGGGAGGGACACCGACGTATATGCTGTCTGTGTTTCGAACCGTGGTCGCATGCCACTTACCGTAAAAAATAATACATTTTAACGGTAGTCAGGGATCTTAAACTATAGGGCAAATTGGCATATATGACCACAGCTATCCCCTGAGCATCATTATGAATATTAATTAAATACATAAATAACGTGTAAGTTGTTTACTTAATATACTATGTAGGTACATAATTTAACTTTCTAGAGCGTGATTTTTGAGTAGTCGAGTGTTAGTTTTTGAACATATTTTATAATTTTTCAGCTTACATAACCGTGTTAATACTCCAATTACAATGGATGAGTGCGGTTTGGTCGCCGGTCGCCCCCAGATTGCCCCTCTCATCCACAATGGCCTGTCTTACGAGAGAGGAGAAATTCCCTGGCTCGTGGCTATCTATATAACCGGTGAAAACAATCTAGTTTTCACTTTTAAATTCATCTGTGGAGGCACGCTCGTGTCAGATCGTCATGTTGTTACCGGTGAGTATAAATGATTGTTAAGGCAATGCAATCTCGAGTCGAGACTGGGATCTCGGGATCGATTTAAAGTTCAATTTTTTTTAGATCGTATCATCTACTTTAAAACAAATTAAAACTAAACACTACTTCATCATCATCATCATTTCAGCCGAAAGACGTCCACTGCTGGACATAGGCCTCCCCCAAGTGTCGCCACATTGACCGGTCCCGTGCGACTCGCATCCAGCGGATCCCTGCAACCTTCACCAGGTCATCGGTCCACCTAGTGGGAGGCCTTCCAACGCAGCGTCTTCCGGAACCGGAAACACTACTTATTGCTGTTAAATTTTGTGCAAATAAAACAAAATCCCGTTCATAATCTCAAACAATACAGTCGAAAACATTTCAATTACACGATTTTTTTCCAACGAGATTAAATCTCGAAAAATGACTAGATATTTGTAATGGCGAGATTGCTCTCCCCTATTCCTTACACTCGATTGCAAAAATATATCCCAAGATTTTTTAAACCCCTAAGTTGAGGACCATACGTGTAATGATTAGTACAGTCAGTGGCCTGCATGACCTGACCCCCCTTTGTATCAGGGGTACCTGAAAATAATTTTACTATTTCGGTAAGGTTTCGTACTTTTTTCCAAAGGCGTGCTATATATTGCCCAAGGCTTAGTACCTACAATGTTTTTTTTTACATGAGCTTAAAGTTTTAATAAATAAAGAAATATTTGTTTAAATCGGCATTAAGTTCAAAGCAAACGTTCAATAAGCATTGCGGAATCGGCATCACTTCAATTCATTGCCTAGTCGTCAAGCTAAGTTAAGCACGTAACTGGATCGGCTCAGCATCTCTGAGACGTCGTTCCATCGCCTTGCTGCTTACGGCTGGTTGAAGTAGGCGACGAATCTACGTCACTAAACTGAATGGAGTGAGATTGAGAAGAAGTTTGACGATCGGCATGACCCTAATGAAAGCCGAATATAATTATGTAACAATTGCTTCGGCACGGCTTTGTTGTTCAACAAACACTGTTGATTCGACGGCACGGTTGGCGCAGTGGCTGAGCGATTGGCTGCTGTGTTACTTGTCGCGGGTTCGGTCCCCGCACGGAACAAATATTTGTATGGCTTACAGGTAGTTGTTCCGGGTCTGGCTGTTTCTGTATGTGAGTTTTTAAATGTTTGTAAACGAACCCACGATACAGGAGAAATTCTTAGCGTGGAGCAACATTATATAAAAAAAAAAAAAAAAAAATTGTGAACCTGTGTGAAGCACGCCTCAATTTATGTACTTGCTCTCCGGGAAGAAGGAATGATATTATCTATATATTTAGCGATCTGCAAAAAGTACTAATTTTTAACCTAAAATTAAAACATTTTATTTACAGCTGCCCACTGCATTAAACTTCACGGTCGTATGACTGCTACTACAAGAATATTGGTAAAGGTTGGGGTACACAGATTGAACGACCTAAGTGACGACTTCACTATCACCAGGACGGTTAAGGATGCAAATACACACGAAGAGTATGATTCTCACACGCTTCAAAGTAAGTACATTAAAATGGGCCTCGTCAGTGCACGTTGTCATCAGCTTCAGCATACTTGTTTTTAATGTAAGATTTTCACTTTAAGCACCTCCAAGACCCCCGTACTATTCAATCTATTAATCAGCACAATGTTTTGAGTGCGTTACATTTAGTCCTACCGTAACACGTGATTTTTCACTCCAAAAAAAAAAGTCTTTTCCCAGCAATAATTTTTCGTAAATTTTTCGTTATTTAGTTTGATGTATCTACATAATGCTTGGTTGACGGCTTCGAGAAGGGTTAGTTTACACCGCAGTCGTATTGACTGATGTCTCGCGAATACTCGAGACTGGACTATGCGTTAACATAGTAACGTCTCATCTCTTCTATATTATGTCACGACAAGATCTTATCGCACTCATGTCCGCTAGTTGAACAGACTAATTTACTAATAACGTTACATGAACTATTTTTCTTTGCATGTTTTAGATGACATATCGATTCTCAAACTGGACAAACCCGTCACGTTCAACAGGTTCATCCATCCAGCTTGTTTGTGGACCGGCAACACGGAGCTCTTACATGTTGTGGGGGATTATGGAGTCGTAAGTACCTACCTAATTCCAGTCGACCTTTCAAGGATATCAAATGCCTCTGAAGGTGTTTGTCTAGACGCGCATTGATGCACCTAGGGTCATGATCACGATTTGGCTAACTGCAGCTAGTAAAAACTTGTGGAGTAGAACGAGGCCATAACTACAACACACGACGTATGAGTGTCACTCACGACACGACCTAAGTTTTAAATCATAAATCATCAAAATTCTTTGTGTGATGACCCATACTTCCTACTGATTTTGACCGTGTTACCTTTTCGCAGGTGGCCGGCTGGGGAGCCCGAGGCGAGTTGAAAACTGGCTTAAACATGCAAGAAGAGCCCCAAATGGCGCGCATCCCTATTGTCAGCAGCGACCAGTGCAAGGCCAGCAATTCTGCCTTCCATCGTCTAACCTACAACACTACCTTGTGTGCAGGTATGTAAGTAAGTATTCAGATTACAGAAGAACATCTTCGGCAGTAGTTACTTTTGCTATTTTATCCTGACAGGTGGCCGAGATGGCGTGGGCCCCTGTACGGGGGACTCTGGTGGCGGTCTGTACCTACTAGAAGACGGCAGGTGGAGGCTCCGGGGTGTAGTCTCCGTGTCCCTCCAAAATAATGGATATAACTTCTGCAATCTCAACGAATACGTCGTGTTTACTGACACAGCGCAGTTCTTGCCGTGGATTAAAAATATATTATCAATGAAATAATATGATTACAATGTTTTTTCTGTTACCTCACCCACTCATTGCTATTTCAATGCAATGGTTCAGTATAACGTTAATTTCATGTTAGACAGTGACGCTTTTCATTAATAAAGGCTGACTGAGTTAATACTAATTATAATAGATACCTATACAATTTTAAAACATTGAACATTCAACCAGACAAATTAAAAAAAAAATTCCTGATGATAGTGAACACGTCACACCGACTATCTGAAAAAATTGACTTAAAAGCCACACATTCTCGAAGAGTGTCGTGGGAATTAGGGAAGGGAATCTCAATTGATGCAGTCTCAAAACTATCGAGTCATTTTTCGAGATTCAATCTTGTGAAAGGAAATCTCGTTCTAGATCTCGATATTATTTTCCCAGATTACGAAGCGAGCCCAGAAAATCATCTGGAGACTGAGAGCATGCCTCTTGGCTCACTGTACTTCTTGAAAGTCATTTTAAATATATCATGGTTCTATAGTATGTGTTATGTGTATGAGATAATTTGTTGCGTTATGATTGTCTTGTTTGCAGATTCATTGAAATTTTTCTTTATTTATAAAATACCCTACGTACACGTACTTATTATTTCCATTGAGTATACCCGCTACAAACTTTAAAAAAATGAATAAAAGTAGGCGAAGTCTCGATCTCGCGAGATCTCAAATGGCCAAACTCGAGTCGAACTAGCGCTCCTTAGTAGGAAGAAGCGAGGAAAGTAACTATGGACATACCTAATGAATATTTGGCTACTTTCCAAAACATTCAGGCAAAGCGAGAAAACTCCAATGTAGATGATAATAACAACAGTCCGGAATACACCCAGCACAGCGATAGTTTGTGAGGATGAATGGATGTCTGGCTGTTTGTTAGTCTTTAACGGAAAAACTACTGACCGGATTTGGATGAAATTTGGTACACAGATAGTTTATAACCTGGATTAACACATAGATTTTATCCCAGTAGTACGATCTCGTGGGTCAGTTACCGAACTCCACGCGGGCGAAGCCGTGGGCATAAGCTAGTCCTTAATACAAATGCAATGGTTCAGAATAACGTTCGTGGGTCTTAATTCTGTGAATAAAGCAACCTTTGAGGTACCTCTCTCAAAATATAATCTTATGAACCATCGCGATGAGTTTGTAAAAAAATAAACCAGTTGTCCACGGAACTAAGGAAAGGTCAATCAATTAATATCTTCATTTTCCTTATCATAGCTCTATACTTGATCTCTCCCAATGAATATTAGTTTTTTTTACATTCTCAGAGCCTTCGATGCGTATGGCATTCTTTGCCAATCGATAAAATCTTGTGAAAAAAATCAAAATTACCAAAAAAGCACCAAGAAAAATCATTAGACGGGTTAAAATGGTAAGAATATTACATATCGTGTTAGATTGTATAACAAATTTTATTACTGATTTGTCAATCACCAGAAACATCTGAGAAATAGATGTTAGACATATTTTGCGCAGAAAATATGTCAAACTGTCAGATATCTGCCCCTGACATGGTTCCTGTGTAGTTGGTCTTCATTAGTCTTGTGTGTGACTGCAGAGTAAGCAAGTGAGTAAGTTTTATTTGCATTAAATGTGGTACCTATATAATATATATATTAAATAAACCCCGTCCGATCCGAAAGGGGCATTTAGGTATTCCAATGACATTGCCAAATAGAATAAGAAACATAAAATATTCATGAATTTTAAAATATTAATAAAAAGCATGATTTTTGTCCCAAGTTTTATGACGTCACTACCCGAGAAGCGACAGGCGATACAAGTTTTCTCATTTTAGTACATTATATTGAATTTTCATCGGGGTATTTTTTTTTACTTGTTCTCCAAAAAGGGTTACATAAATAGAATCTAATCTCGATATCTAGTAATACCCTCACAGATCGGACAGGGGTTTTTAATATATTGTATACAGGTGTTATTAAAAATGTTTTAGAGCAGGACATTTTCCGCGACAATAAATAACATGCAAATTTAAAAATTATTATTTACATAGGTACATTAAAATGAACAACATAGGTCTGTCTATATAAACAATTATGTAAGTACATTTGAATCAGTTAAAGATACTAAGCAGATCATTGAACAAAACAATAAACACAAAATAAAAGTACCTACACCATACATACATAATATAGGCGTCAGAAGAGAACCTTCGAACACCATAACAAAATTACTCAATAAATTACTAAATGCTTTGATTTTGATTTATGCATTTGTGAATATACAAGGACTACAAAGTTCGCACTCTTACAAACAAGAAAAAAAATATACAACATTATTATTTCCTTTATTTATATTTATACAAATTATTTACAATTTTAAATATTCCTAAAAAAACCGGTATCGGGAACAGGGTCCAAGCTACCGGCGGTCAGGGCTCCAGAGAGAGCAACCTCCTAACAATAAACCTAATTGACTAGGGTTACTCCGGTACCGAAACGGGCTCCAAGCTCGGATGTTAGCGGATATAGACCAGTAGCAGTATTGTCAGCTTTTGCTAAAGTCTTCGAGTCCGCGTTGTGTTCAATTATCCACTCGCAAGTAGCCTCACAGCTCAACGACGCGCAGCATGGTTTCCGTGTGGGCCGTAGCACGAATTCTAATTTAATGTGTTTTTTAAATCAGGCCACCACAGTGCTAGACTCGGAGACTGGTGCCCAACTGGACGTCGCTTACTTCGACTTCAGGAAGGCATTTGATAGTGTGGATAATGACACACTTTTAAATAAATTTGTGAGGTTCGGTTTTACCCCAGCCCTCCTAGAGTTCTTTGCTAGCTACTTGGGCAACCGCAAACAAATGGTAGAATATGCAGGTTATACTTCTGAGTCGTATTTTACTCTTACGGGGGTAAGTCAGGGGACAAATTTAGGACCTTTAGAATTTATAATTATGATTAATGATCTTCCAGAAGTCATTAAAGACGCTAGCTGTTTGTTATTTGCTGACGATCTCAAGCTATTCTTGCAGATCACAGAGGAGTCACACTGCGGAATGCTCCAGCGTGACATCGATCGGGTGGAAGCGTGGAGTGAAGAGAATAAACTACTCTTCAATGTGACGAAGTGCAGCGTAATGTCATTCACGCGGGCCGTGGTACCCCGACGCCATGATTATTGCATGGGTGGTCACGTCATACCGCGGGTGGAGTCAGTCCGAGATCTCGGGGTTACTTTCGCTGGGGATCGTTCGTTTCGTGCTCATGTAGTACAGGTGTGCAAAAAAGCGTTTAAAAATCTTGGTTTTGTCATGCGTGAAACTCGTAACTTCACTAATATGGCAGCAGTGAAAGCACTTTATAATGCGTTGGTGCGAAGCAACTTGGAAACTAGTTCATCTGGAAAAGATGCAGAACAAATTTACCCGATACCTGTACTGGAAGCAGTTTGGTGTCTACCCGTTCTACCCACTTCTGTAACTCTCTTTGTTATAGGTATGGTTGGGTACTATAAGTTGGAAGTAAGGCGCAATCTCGCTCTCGTAAGATATGTTTTTATGGTTTTTCGTGGTATGCTAAATAATCCACAAATACTAGAATCGTTGGGATTGCTCGTTCCAGACAGGAGGCTACGGTTGGGACCGAGGGAGGGTCCTTTTAAAGTCCCGGCAACCCGTACAAACTTATTAAAGTTTGCACCAGTATTTCGTGCATTAAAAATATTAAATAGTGTCTCTCGGCGATTGGGCATATTGTCTTGCTCTTTGGCGGAATTCCAGAGGGTGGCACTTGGTATGTTGTCTACTGTATAACTTATGCTTCTACCCTATAATTTGTAACTTATGACTACTTTGTTAGCTTGGTTCTTACCTGTAAAAACAAATGTATGTGTTAAGGAATAATAAATAAATAAATAAGTAAACAATACGAGCCGTGTCTAGGAGTACCGCTTTCTGAATCAAGCCCTTGATCCAGCTGCCTAACGAGAGCCTCCTCAGGTATTGGTCGAGGCTCTTGGCAATTAAGCCATGGGCTGATACGACTATCGGCACAATGATCGCTGAGTCCACATCCCACATGTCGACAACCTCGCGAGCCAAGTCAAGATACTTGATTTTCATCATGCGGGACAGTTATGTCAACAATCATTGCGCGCCGCTCTGATCGATCCACCACCACTATATCAGGCTTATTGGCTACAATAGTCCTGTCAGTGATGATGGATTGATCCCAGTACAATGTGATACTGCCATTTTCGAGAACTGGGTCGGGCACATACTTATAGTACGGCACTTCCGATTCCACAAGGTTGTATTTTAGAGCAAGTTGCTGATGGATAATCCTGGCTACAAGGTTGTGTCTATGCAAGTACTCTCCGTTAGCCAGACGAGAACACCCGGAGATAATGTGACGGATTGATTCGCCTGGACGGTGGCATGCCCGACATATGTCAACCGTACCGTCCTTCACAATAAATCTCCGGTAGTTATTCGTCATCATAACTTCATCCATAATTGCACAGACAAAACCTTCGGTTTCTCCGAAGAGGTTTCCGGAACGTAGCCAGGCTACGGACGCTGATAGGTCTACATCGGGCCCATGCAGGGCCCGGAAAAAGCGTCCGTGAAGCTCCTTACTCTGCCATACCTCCATGCGGTCGTTAGTGTCAAGCACTACAGGTTTGCGCCAGTTCTCTTTAGCCAAGGAGAGCGGGGTGAGACCCTTATCCACTGCGACTACATCTCGATGCATCCCCACGTCGGTTTCAAGGAAATATTCTCTGAGACTGCATATCTCGCGATTGTGGAGAGTCTTAGCGTTTAACAAGCCTCGACCCCCACACTTCCGCGGGATATACAGTCTCATAACAGAAGAACGCGGGTGATGCATTCGATATGCCGTCAACAATGTACGGACCCTCCTCTCCAGAGCGTCTAGTTCTGTTTGAGTCCATTTGAGTATGCCGAAAGAGTACATCAGAACTGGCATGACCCAACCGTTGAAGGCACGGACCTTATTGCCGCCTGATAAAAGACAATTAAATACTTTTTTCAGGCGGCCAAAGAAGCGCTCCTTCAACGATTGCTTCATGTCAGCAACATTGATGCCCAGCGCTTCCGACATACCCAAATACTTATAGGTTTCGGTTTCTGAGAGGGATCTAAGATTTATGGAATCCTAGAGCTGGGTTCCCACAGATTCCACAATCTCCCCTCGCTTTACATGCATGACTGCACATTTGTCCACACCAAATTCCATACTGATGACGCTACTGAAAGTTTCAGTTACCTTCAGTAGCTCCATCAGTTGCAAATCGTTGGGGGCAAAGAGTTTCAGGTCATCCTTGTAAAGGAGGTGAGATATAACTTGACCATCTCTCCTCAACCGATAGTCTAGACCTGAATCCTCCAGCAGCGTGCTAAGAGAATTTAAGGCTAAGCAGAACCAAAGTGGACTCAAACTATCGCCCCGAAATATACCTCGCTCTATCCTTATCGGCTCACTATTCCTCTGGATTTGCCGACATCCTGGATAGCGAAGGACTGTCCTCGAATGCTCCATACATGACATCAGGAAGGTGCGCAGAGTTGCATCAACTTTATACAACTCTAGCACCCTCATGAGCCATGTATGTGGCACCGAGTCATAGGCCTTCTTATAGTCTACCCAACATGTCGACAGATCACTTAGGGAACGGCGAACCTGTTGACTAATGGCGAAAAATGAATACAGTTTGTTCAGAATAAGTAACTGAATCGATTCCAATAATTTTTAAACCATGTTATATTTTGTCCCAAAAATATTTAAAAAAGTTAAAAGTTGGACGCCGAGCGACTTTAAGTACCTATCGCAATAATTTAGGTACCTACTAATAAATTATTATGCCAAATTATTATTATCAATGAGCTCAAGACGACGCTGGAGGCGCGCGCTACGTGGTGACCACGATATTGTGCGGACAACTAGATAACAGAACAAGCTTATAACTTTGTGATTTTTCATGATACAGTTTTGAAATTTTGTACATAGATTCTTTACATAAAAATACTAGACACGTGTATCAGGTTTCGCATATACTAAAAATAATGTTGTATAAAGGGAAAAAAGAGGTAGATATAATAACTGTCACTAATGGTGATTTAGTGTTAAACCCGATAACCCCAATAAAACTCTGCTCTACTCGGAAATCGAACCCAGGACCACATGCTCAGCAGTAGATAGAACCGAAAAGAAAAATAGCCTTGGTCCAAGTAGAACTACACAATAAACGGACTTTGGAACTTATTGTTTTTTTTGTATTCTAATTTTTTTTGATTACAAGTAATAACTTTCAAGGCTGAATTTGTTATCACACATTTCCTTTTTGGTTTTCAATTAATGTGCAATGAACCGTGGCGCAGTTAACCAAAACGAGAATAGTTCTATGCATGAACGTTATGCAAAGCCATGTTTTGACCAACCAGAATAAACATACTATAAATTGACTTTTAGATTGCCCAATCAACTACTAACTCGATGGTTGAAGTTGACAGACCCTGTTTTTGATTGAACTATAGTATTTTAGCAAAAACACGATATTTTAAGTATCCTGCGTCATATAAATTAGGCAAAGATACAGGTTATTTGTTGCAAAAATTAATAGATGGTAACGGTATGACTCGGCAGATTGTAGCTCTGTGCGCTGTTCTGGCGCTGCTAGCAGTACCCTCACACGAGCAGGGCTCCCAAGAATGCATGCTAATATCGCCATGTCCCAACGTGATTCTGTATGATTCGCCCGGATCGGAGCCCGGTTTGTGGTCTGGAGTTGTCACCTTGACCACAGACATTCTTTTAAGCTCAACGTGGCTCAACATAGTGATAGCCACGCTGCGAAGCTTCGGGTAAGATTGTTTATTTTGATCAAGTCAAAATACCTTTAGTTTTATTATATTACAGCTAGCCCTTATTGTCCCACTGCTGGGCAAAGGCCTCTCTCCACTCCTTCCAAAGCTCGCGCTTCTGTGCTACTTCTTTCCAATTCTCAAGCAAGACATCCAGATCGTCCCGCCATCTCCTTCGTGGTCTGCCGCGACCCCGTGTCACTGTTTCAGGGCACCAATCCCGAGCTTTACGGGCCCACAGTTCGTTCGGCATGCGACAGACATGTCCTGCACAGTCCCATTTAAGTTGGGCAGCCTTTTGAGGCACGTCACCATGCCAACGAATTGCGTTTTGGAGCGCAGCGTGGTGTTTCGTACATGATCTGTTAATATTACACTTTTGGATGTTAGTCAAAGACCAAGTTGGTTTTTGCTTTCGCTTCAGAGACATGGGTAGAGTGCCCTTAAAATACTCCCTCATGGACCAGTAACTCTTCCAGGCATTTTCAGTTCGTCTTGCAATTTCCTTATCTTGCCTTGCCTGAAAAGAGATTACTTGGCCCAAGTAGATATATTCTTGGACATATTGTATATTCTCCCCGCCTACGTGTATGCTCCTTTTGGAGCTGTTGGTCATGAGCTTGGTCTTCGACATGTTCATCTTCAGTCCAATCTCAAGGCTGGCATCGCTAAGATCTTGTAGCATTTTTTCTAGTCCTGTGGCTGTGGGGGAGAAAAGGACAATATCATCAGCGAAACGCAGATTATTCAACCTTGTTTCACCGACGACAAAGCCATTTCTCTTCCCATTTGACTGCCAGCATCTGAAATACTTCCTCTAGGGTGAACAGTTTTGGAGACAGCGGGTCGCCCTGTTTGACTCCCTTGAGGATGTCAAACTTTGGACCTAAGCTCTCTAACTTAATAGCAGCTGTACTATGGGTGTATATGTTGCGAAAAAAGGTGTATGTATGTAAGTTCTATGTGTTGTTTTGTGAGGGCATTAAATATTGCAGAATGTGTGATGCTGTCAAAGGCTTTAGAATAGTCAACAAATGCAAGATACAAAGGAGTTTTGTATTCTTGATATTTCTCGACTATTTGGTTAACGGCGTGTAAGTGGTCGGTGGTGGAAAGTCCTCGACGGAAGCCTGCTTGTTCTGGAGGTTGTTTAAGATCTAATTGGCCAGCTATGCGTTTTTCAATGAAACAAACTATTTAATTTTTTTCTATAAACATGAGTTATTAGACTGATTGGCCTATAATTATTGATGTCGGACTTATCGCCTTTCTTATGGAGAAGTATAATATTGGAATGACATAAATTTGATGGAAGATTACCGGTACGAAGAATGTCGTTGAAGAATTTTGTAAGGTAAAAAAGGAGCGATGGTTCACCCATTCTAAGGGCTTCGGTTCTGACACCATCTTCGCCGCAGGATCGGTTATATTTCAATGTGCTTAATGCATCTCGGACCTCTACTTCTGATATGGGTGGTATATCGTCGGAACATGAATAGCTGGATACAGATTGTCTTTTTGATGAATCAGAATAAAGATTCTTATAGAATGTTGTGCAAATCTCTAGAACCTTATCTCTGTTAAATTGATCAACGCCTCGGTTGTCTGTTAGACATGTTATCCACGATTTATGGTTGGTGATTCCTTGTTTAGCTATTTTCAGTGAACGGTTCTTTTCTAATGCATTTTGTATTCGTTTTTTATTATAATCTCTAATATCTTTTCTAATGCTGCGCTTGACTTCTTTATCTTTTAACCTATATTGTAAATCCCTGTTGATTGTACTTAGAGTCTGTCTCTCCTCTATTAGTTTCTTAGTTCTATGTTTATTTTGTTTTATTACTTTACTGGCTTTTGTTATACTTTTTAAAATTTCTTTATACTGCAAATACCTTTAGCTAAAAGTATCAATTACAAATGTATACACGGTGAATTTTTGAAGTGGGCGTGGATGGCCAAATCTGAAACTATGAGGAATAGCGAAAAGTACTCAAAGGAGGTCTCGAGCTCGATTTTGATGAAAACTAAAACTGCATTATTAGATTTTAGAAAAATCAATATTCCTAGCCAGGAATCGAATCCATTGATTTCGGAAAAAAAACCATACACTTTATTATTAAATTCGATAGTGTCGCTATTCCTCATAGTTTCGGATTTGGCCACCCACGGCCACTTGAAAATTTCACCCTGTATAGTTAGTTTGCTCTACTTAATAAAGTTACATGTTGCATCCTAAATACTTAACTTGATTTTTTCTTAGTCAGTAGTCTAACAATAGTGAATGTTAAAAATTGTCATTGTACACCATTCAGAACGGGCTAGGGAATGTAACCACACAGGATGGTTTAGACTTCTTAATAGATAACGAAGACATGCAAATTCACCCTTGTCAACGAGTGTTGATGCCCTTCTTTATTCAATACTATCTTCTGAACACAATCCCAAGACTGCGGGAGATAAGACTGAATGGGAAGGTCATCTGCAATGCGGTCACGCATCAGATAGGCACTGTCGCCGGACAAGTTGTCTCGGGACCTGAAATTAGGACAAACTTAGATATGAAACAGGTGCGAACACCTCCAAGCAAGCCTGACAGTCCCGGTTTATCGGAGACCTGTCAATAATAATTGTAGTGCATTTTTTTTTTTTTTTGTATGGGGAATCATATACCCCTACGTGGTTGCTGACATCTCTTTGAGGCGCTCGTGGAACACAAACGCGCCGTTGTCACAAGATGGCCGGACGGCGAGCTGGCCCATAACTCGCCGTCCATAGGCCCGCGCCTACGGTGGCCGGGGGCCACCACGTGACCCCCGACGCCCAGGGCGTCTCCCGCTGCGGCTGGGACGTGAGACTCTTTCCCTCTCACGTCCCACCACCTCCTTCACTTGCATGACTGCTTCGCAGAAGAAGGTGACGGCTTCCCATTCCCTCTCGCTCCGGACCATGGCTTGGACCAGGGCCGAATCGCCTCTACGAGGACACGGCGCTGCTCCGCCCAAGCCGGGCAAGCCTTCACAGTGTGCTGCACCGTGTCCTCCGGACGATCCTCACAATGGAAACACCCGGGCGTTTCCTCCCGCCCGATTCGGTGCAGGAACCTCCCGAAGCAACCGTGTCCGGTGAGGATCTGCGTCAGGTGGAAGGTGAGGGCGCCGTGGTGCCTCTCTAGCCACTCCTCAAAGAGGGGACTTATCGCCACTATGGTGGCGTGCCCTCCACGGGGTTGCGACAGTCGTTCTCTCCATGTCACCATGAGATCGCGCCGGAGATCTGTCCGCTGAGCGGCGATTTGCCGCGGCAGCATAATTTCCCCCCGACTTAGTGCCTCCGCGCGCCATTCGTGCAGGCGTGCGAGGACTATAGCCTCCAGATCCCATGGTGGCAATCCGGCAAGGAGGCTCGCCGCCTCACTGGAGATCGTGCGGTACCCCCGGACTAGCCTTAGGGCTATCACCTTTTGGGGTGCATTCAGGAAGTGGGCGGCTTGCCGCCTCAAAGAACGCGCCCACACCAGGGCCCCGTAAAGGGCCATGGACCGCACGACACCCGCGTAGAGCCTCCGGCAGGAGGCGTTTGGACCCCTCAGATTGGGGAAGAGCCGCTTGAAGGCAGCCCCGGTCCGTTCCAGTTTGGGGGCCAAACGTCGGAAGTGCTCCACGAAGTTCCACCGGCTGTCGAGGACGAGTCCTAGGTACTTCAACGTCGACCCGACGCCGCTGGAGATATCCGTCAGTAGGGATCCCGACGGTGGCGCATTCCAAGGCCCATGTAAACACATGGCCACGGACCTGTACAATGTCACCTCGAGACCCAATTGCCGGATCCTCTCCACGACTATCGCAACCCCGCGTGTCATGTTATCGATTTGCCGCGGCAGCATAATTTCCTCCCGACGTAGTGCCTCCGCGTGCCATTCGTGCAGGCGTGCGAGGACTATAGCCTCCAGATCCCATGGTGGCAATCCGGCAAGGAGGCTCGCCGCCTCACCGGAGATCGTGCGGTACCCCCGGACTAGCCTTAGGGCTATCACCTTTTGGGGTGCATTCAGGAAGTGGGCGGCTTGCCGCCTCAAAGAACGCGCCCACACCAGGGCCCCGTAAAGGGCCATGGACCGCACGACACCCGCGTAGAGCCTCCGGCAGGATGCGTTTGGACCCCTCAGATTGGGAAAGAGCCGCTTGAAGGCAGCCCCGGTCCGTTCCAGTTTGGGGGCCAAACGTCGGAAGTGCTCCACGAAGTTCCACCGGCTGTCGAGGACGAGTCCTAGGTACTTCAACGTCGACCCGACGCCGCTGGAGATATCCGTCAGTAGGGATCCCGACGGTGGCGCATTCCAAGGCTCATGTAAACACATGGCCACGGACCTGTACAATGTCACCTCGAGACCCAATTGCCGGATCCTCTCCACGAATATCGCAACCCCGCGTGTCATGTTATCGGCCGCCGCATCGTGCGACGTCCCTTGTGCCAGTACCAGCGTGTCGTCAGCATAGCAAACTACGCTGACGCCGCTAGGGAGGTTGGCGCGCAGCACCCAGTCGTAACCGATGTTCCACAAGGCCGGCCCCAGAACCGATCCCTGTGGAACACCGCACGACATCTCTCGCCGGTTCCATTCTCCGCTCCGACCGAGGTAGATGACGGAATAATTCTAGTGCTGTGCCTGCATTCAAGTAAGTATTGGTATACTCAAGAGTAATTGAACACTTTCAGAATTAATTAGTACTGGTATAGAAAGACCCATAAGGGGGAAGCGCCAGGGTAGCCAGCGAAATTCAAATTTTATTACTTTTGTTTTGCAATTTGCAGGTCAGTGTGTGTGTGGTAAATCACTCATCTGCCAAGTCTTTTCCCAACCATTTTGGGGTCGGCTTAAAGTCTAGCTGAATACCAGTATTTTACACTGCCTATCTCACCTCCACAACTCAGTAGGTACCCTTTGGAAAGACTGGTTGTCAGACTTTCGGGTCACTGACTGTCAAAGTCAGTTTTTTACCCAATTTTGGCACGGAAATACAATCCGTCCGAATGTAAGCTAAGCTTCTTTCAACATTAAAAAATAAAACCACGGCTGTATTCTTAGTACGTGGGTATCTACTAAGAATACAAGCGTGGTTTTTTCTCACCGCCATGGGATCGGAGGCGATAGTCCTCGCGCACCTTCACGAATGGCGCGCGGAGGCACTACGTCGGGGGGAAACTCCGCTGCCGCGGGAAATCGACGCTCAGCGGACAGACCTCCGGCGCGATCTCATGGTGACATGGAGAGAGCGACTGTCGCAACCCCGTGCAGGGCACGCCACCATAGTGGCGATAAGTCCCTTCTATAAGGAGTGGCTAGAGAGGCGCCACGGCGACCTCACCTTCCGCCTGACGCAGGTCCTCACCGGACACGGTTGTTTCGGGAGGTTCCTGCACCGAATCGGGCGGGAGGAAACGCTCGGGTGTTTCCATTGCGAGGATCGTCCGGAGGACACGGTGCAGCACACTGTGGAGGTCTGCCCCGCTTGGGCGGAGCAGCGCCATGTCCTCGTAGCGGCGATTGGCGGCGGTGATCTCTCGCGCCCGGCCCTGGTTCAAGTCATGGTTCGGAGCGAGAGGGAATGGGAAGCCGTCACCTCCTTCTGCGAAGCAGTCATGCTAGTGAAGGAGGTGGCGGGAGGTGAGAGGGAAAGAGCCTCACTTCCCAGCCGCCGCGGGAGACGCCCTGAGCGTCGGGGGTCACATGGCGGCCCCTGGCCCCCGTAGGCGCGGGCCTGTGGACGGCGAGTTATGGGCTAACTCGCCGTCCGGCCGTTTAATGACGACAGGCCGTGTCGACGGCGCGTTCGTGTTCCACGCGCGCCTCAAAGAGATGTCAGCAACCACGTAGGGGTCCGCATGGGCAGATGCCTGCCAGGGCTGCGGGACTGTTCGAAAGAGATACCGCGGCCCTGGAACACAAAGGGCAAAGAAGGAACATCGATGGGTTTTAGTCAGTACAAGTCTGACACTCCCTTCCGCTCCGTCCAGAGAGGGGGGTCATTTGATGATTTCCAATCGTAAAAAAAAAAAAAAGTAGTTCGGTCCGGCATGGATTATTGCTGTCACCTTTGGGATCCCAACTAGCGCAAAAAGTGGTTTTTATACTATCCTAGAACCATCATTTATCGAGGACTATATGAGACTTATATCCACATATAAGTCGCGAAAAGGACCCACTTTATAAGTCTACTTTTACTTATAACGTGATAACATATAAAACCGCTGAAATGCCATATACGCCTATATTGCTCCTGTAATTGAATTACGTCAATGCAATTACTCCTGTTAATCTCAATATAAGTAAGTTATAGTAAAAAATTAGATTAATACGCGCCTAGAAATGCTTCTATAAGCTCATATATTGTGAACAGTCGAAGTGAGTGTATCGGACATTATTGTGCTCTGTAAAAAAATATTTTTAACATCTTGAGGGTAAGTATTTATATGAATCAGAATTTATTAATGTCAACCATAGTAGAAAAACAAAATGTTATTGTTGTCAAATTGTTTGTCTTATAGCTTATTCGTAGGGGAACATTCTGTGAAATCTATCATGATTTTGATGACAATTTTAAAGCGCCTCTTGAAATTTGCTTATTTACATTTTAGTATTAATTAATATTAAATTAATATTATGAAGGCAGCTGACATTTTCTTAGTAAGCATTTCCAAGTGTGACATAGTGCTAAAATAAGTATTTTTAGCATTTCCAAGTATGACATAGTACCAATATAAGTAGAAAGCTTTATTAGAACCAAATGGCTTGGCACGCGACGATGGCAAGAGACCGGACGGCATGTCTTTGTTTCCATGGAAGATGGGTAGGCCTTTAGTGTGATGATGATGCAACTTGTGTCGATACTCTTGCGCCATCCCATCTTCCTAGCTCATCGTGCTGTGCTGGGGCTGCGGCTGCGGCTGCAGAGAACCTCAAGCGGCGTAAATATAGTAACCTTATTGGTAACTATATTTTCGAGCCGTTTGGGGTTGAAACTCTAGGTCCGTGGGGTCCGAGTGCTCACAGCCTTTTCAAGGACATTTCTAAACGTTTAGTTGACTCTTCCCGTGACCCAAGGGCTGGCTTTTACCTTGGCCAAAGGCTTAGCGTTGCCATACAACGTGGCAACGCCGCCAGTCTTTTGGGTACATTACCAGTTGACTACGTTGAGGAGGAGTTTTTTGACGCCATTTTTTAAGTTTATTTTTAAG
Source organism: Noctua fimbriata (assembly GCA_905163415.1). NCBI lineage: Eukaryota > Metazoa > Arthropoda > Insecta > Lepidoptera > Noctuidae > Noctua > Noctua fimbriata. Next base: position 13,139,401 of record LR990934.1, on the reverse strand, counting down.
TTAGTTAGTTAATATAGGTTATTTTAATTTATTAATGTATATAATATCATCACAAATAAATAGTATTGTCTAATATAAGTATATTGGTTCTATATTGGGTTATCTCAAAACCGAAGAAGATTCGCCATTGTTACCGATTAGGGTTCCGCAAAGCCCAGATGAAAATCGATTGATATTTATAGATAAGTTAAAAAAATATTTTAAGGTTTGTTCTACGTGCTAGGTTAAACATTGACATTTATTTGACTTAATTATATATCGGGTTGTCGACGATTTAAACAAGACTATGCCGATGTTCCTGGATATCGATCGATTTTCAACCAAAAAAGATTTCCGATCTTTAAAGAACTTAAAATGGCTTTGGAATGTTACACATTTCTTGTTATCTGAGATATGTCCCGGTTGTCACAGCGTGGTGTCTATTAACACTAGAGATTTACATTTAACTAAGAATCAAGAACACATTAGATCATTGTTATACCAAGATTGGTTTTGGTGTGAGAATTGTTTTACTTACGCAATTTATGATCATTTCCTAAGAGACGAATGTGAAATGTGTAACTAGTACCTAACTGAATATGTACCTAACAAAACTCAAATAGGTAAACAGTAAAAATTCATACATGCTACTTTGTCGTAAAGCTAGTAACTTTAGGTAGGTTACTTAGGTATAATAAAATTTAATTTTTTGTTCTAAGCCACAACAAACGGTGCTAAATTTGGTATTTCGGAGATGGTACATAATAATCACGGGCCAAAACTGGTATCTCGAACTGTTGAAAACTAGTACCTAATCCATCAACATTTATGTATTTTGATCAAACCATTGTGCCATGTGCCATTGTGAAATACTGATATGTAGATTTTCTCTGTTGGTATCTAGTAATGTTCGTGCGTCTTTAGGCAAAACATTGTTTATTCTCATATTTAAAATTTCAAGTAAAGAGTGTAATGCAGCATGAGAAATATTTAAGTCTAAAGCCCAGTTTTTAATAGAATGACGCAGTTCTAAATTTTTGTTATAATCCGAAAGTTCTTCCTGATTATCACTTTCAATATCGCTCAAAGATTTGGTACTTTCGTAGTCCGAACCTCTTCCATCTAAAGTAGTATTACAATTATCTTGTCCGGAACCCTCGCTAGAATTCGCGATACGGTCTTCACCAGTTAAATTTAAAAAATCGGTGCTCACTGCGGTTAACATTTCATTATTATGTTTTTTAATTTTTCTTTAATAACATCCACTTTTTTTAAACCGCTTCCACTTATTTAAATCCATTTTTCAATATTTGTAGACAAAAACTGTTGTAATAAAAATGGCTGATGTCAAATCCTACAATAGAATTTGCAAAACTATATAAAGCTTGTTTTCGCCTGTACTGGTCGTTACAAGCAAAAGTGGCTTCTTAAGAGTTTTAACCAGGATTGTTTGAGATTACTTAGACAATAACACTACTGTGGAATATAAGATTTTAAACTATCATGGTCACTAACATTATTACTTAGACAGGAAACGGGATATTTACCATGTTTACTATTTTTGTCGAGTTCCCGATATTTCGGCGCTGTTGCAAGCACCATGATCACGGATAAACTTAAAAAAAAAAGAAAAAAGTGCGGAAAAAAGTTCACGAGCGGACACAGTGAGTTTCGTATGTCGGGAACGGAATCGAGTTGCGAGTGACAGTGGTAGCGGTACTGAGTGCAAAAAACGAACAAGAAAGAGTGTAGACCGTTTTGTCTGCTCATAAACACCCACCCGCAATAACTTCAGTTTATCCGTGATCATGGTGCTTGCAACAGCGCCGAAATATCAGGAACTCGACAAAAATAGTAAACATGGTAAATATCCCGTTTCCTGTCTAAGTAATAATACTACTGTGGAATGCCTATATAAATATGTCTAGGTTTAAAACGGCATGATCAATCTAAAAAAATAAATATAGAGAACATTTAATCCTACCGAGTGCTGTTATAATCTAGGCGATTTATTATTTTTAAAACGTGGATATGAAATTCATTTAACAGTTTTTCTAAACTTATATTAAACCAAACCAGATACATAAATGATTTACAGTAATTTAACTTTAATTTACTTATATTGGCCACAAAATATTAGCTTATATGAGGCTATAAGTAAAAATAACAAGAGTAATTGCTCCTCAGTGCATATCTTCCTGGTACATGCTCCTACAGGAGTATTAAGATTTAAATGGCCTGCAGATGTTATCTTATAGGAGCATATAAGTCTGACTTACCGGAGTATTACTCTTGAGTGTAATTATTCTTATTTCATGCTTTTATAGGAGTCTTGATCCTATATTTGTCAGGAAATATGATCCTATATACGGATATAAGTACAAATTATAGGATACAACGTACTTGAGTAAAAACAGCATGTATTTATGCTGTTAAAAGCTTAGTAGCATCCACCAAAACCTTCATCCGAGCTTTATAAGTCCACGTAGCATTATAAAATCGCATTCCAGGATTATTTTGCTAGTTGGGATGGCTCAGCCAAATACCAATTAGCCACACTCGACTCTGTTGAGCGCAGAGCCAAGAGGCTCATTAGTGACGGTAAGCTGGTTGGTACCAGGCTTCATCGGCCCTACCATCGGATCTACCACCGGCGCAAAGTTGCATGTTTGTCGATCTTTTACAGATTGTACTTCGGTGAGTGTGCCCAAGAGCTCCACGAGCTCATTCCACCATCTCCCTTCTTCCATCGGGAGTCCAGACGTACTGTAGGTTATCACCCATACCTTGTCGATGTTCCACACATTCGCACGAAGCGCTTTGCTACATGTCATCATTTATTATGCGCACAGTCAAGGAGTGGAATTCCCTGCCTGCGTCGGTGTTCCCAAGTTCATATGACCCCAATCTGTTAATAGTCTTCTTTTGGGTTAGCTCGTTCCATCGTCGACCTCATATCTGTCCTCGGGACTAGATTGAGGTCAAGAGTAAGCCAATTTAGTATAATATAAAAAAAATATTGTTTAGCGATATTGAGAGTTTTAGAAAGTTGAATTGGAAACTACTATCAACAACTGTTTTCATGACAGAAAAATCTCGCTGAAAGAAATAAACTAATTAAACCACCTGCAAAAACCAAGCACATTTAAATTAAATAAAAGCGAGACCCATTCCATTTTTACTATAATTTTGTATTGAAATGTTCTAAAAATGAAATGGGTCCTGCCTGACTCCAATTTTTTTAATTAAAATTTATATTTATATATTAAATGTGTTAGTTTTTTACCCGCCTGACTCCGAAGGCCATGGGCTTTTGGTTTTCAGTCGGGTTTTTTTTAATTATTCTTTTTTATTTTCAGCTTTTTACACTGTTTTCACTGTAGCATTGTGCGGGTGATATTAGACGCAAATACATCTTTAGTGGTGGGATATACTGATGTGACGGATAGGCGATACTTTTGAAAAAGAGGACATTATGCAATTCAATTTTATCTGTAAACGAATGTCACAGCAAAAATCTAGTTCTCTTAATTTTTATTATTATTTATTAATTTATTTTTTTAAACAACACATTAAAAAACACATTCAAAGCACAACCAATATTAAGAAAAAATCGCTGTAACGTTCAAGATTGAAAAGGAACGATTCATCTAAGGTCACCCGCATGTATGCTACAGCGAAAACAGTGCAGTTTAGTAATGTGAAAGATTTCGCTGACAATGTAACTTTTCTTAATTATATGATTTTTTCACTTGTTATACGGTTTGTCGTTTTTTTATTACTTTTAAACATATCATTTATTATCCCTCATCCTTTTAGGAGTTACAAGGTCACAATAGAGCGGACATAGGTACTTACATATATAAATGCGCGCGACAAACATTACCCTCTTTCTGGGTCAATCGGATAAAACAATGGCTGTCACAAGCAGCGAAAAGTGCGCACAATTCAAAATTGTGCGTACTTTTTCCGTGGCAGAAGGTGATGACGGGACGAGCTGGACTCTTTCTTAAATTCACTGGTTCGCGAAAACTGAGAAGGGAGGCCTTTGCCCTGCAGTGGGACAATATGAAATAATAAAATGATGTATGACGAATGTTACAAAATAATACAAATAAAGTATACTTATTTTTTTAGGGAGATTTCAAAGTTAATTTGTCGATTTTAATTTAACTTCAGGGGAAAATATTTTTGTGAGTTGGTAACCCTGACACCATTGTTCATTGTTGTTGATATTTGCATACAAGAGAACTTTATTTCCCTTTTTAGCATTTTTTGATAAACTATATCGCCATGGGCGCCGGCAGCAGGGTACAAGGGGGTACGCACCCCTCTGTTGGAAAAGGAAATTCATAGAAAAGATTTTATTATTTTATTTGTTATCTTACTGTGTAAATAAAAACTTAAGACGTCTAGGTTGCTGTCCTTTGTTCATCACCTTGTCAATAAAGTACGTATTCTAATCTTCCCTTTTTTTCTGTGAACACATCACATTCACATTTGGGGGTTCAAACCCTCTGAAATCTCGGGCAACTATAAAGAAACCAATTTATCCGATGTGGAAAGAAAAAATTTCGAGCTCGCTTCGCTCGTTCGTACACATATTCTGGTTTCTGTATGTATTCATGAACAAAAATAACCAAATTTATTCGAGAATATCCTAAAATATTAGAGCGCGGTCAGGAATCTTAATTAGAAGAAAGATCTAGAAGTTACTTTTTCATTTCATGATCCAGTGAGCAAGAGCGAGCGTAACGAGCTCGATTTTTTTTGCATTTCAGCCCGGATACATCAGATTTTTGTTTATCTATTCAAACAGACTGACCGTGTGCGATTTCTACAGAAAAAAATATTTTTAAGAGAATGGAGGAAGCAAGCAAAGCGAAATCAAAAACACTGAGATGAGTTAGATTTTCAAGTACAGACGCCCACATATCAAACTACTCGAAATTGTCGAATTTAAGCAATCAACCTTGAACCTAATGCTTTAACGATAAAGTTGAAAATCTATTAAAGGAATTTGACAGATTGTAGTAGCTTGATGTGCTAGCGTTGTACCATGAATGAATAGGTATCGTCTTCAAATATTTTAATAATTTACTAAACGAACTGGCTTTACGTTCACCAACCCGTTTGTTTAGCATATTGACAATATCACAGATTTATAGAAAGGCTTTGCATAACTTGATTAAAATTGAACTAATTTGTGTTTAAAAAACCATTTTAATAAAGCAATTGAATAAGTATTATTTTGGCCACTGATTTTAAATCACTCATCTGCTAAGACTTTTCCCAACCATTTTGGGGTCGGCTTAAAGTCTAGCTGAATACCAGTATTTTACATGGAACCACTGCCTATCTCACCTCCACAACCCAGTAAGTACCTACTGGGTAATACGGTACCCGTTGGAAAGACTGGTTGTCAGACTTTCGGGTCACTGACTGTCAAAGATCTACAAATGGTCGCTGAAGTTCAAAAATAGCAACTTTACAGGAGAGTGAAAAAACCGTCCAAGTGTGAATCGTACTCACACGTACACAGGGTTATGTAGCACCAAACAAAATAATAAAAATATTTTGAAGGCTCATTCATAATGTTGTATTATATAATATTTAACAGCAAAGCTAAATTTGTTTTTCATAGTATGTTAATCAAAAACAAAGTTACTGCTGCAGTTAGATGAAAAAGTCCCATATCTCAAAAAGTAAACATCAAATCTTATTCAAACCAATTTTCGTTGAAAGTTTTTTTACGTTCTAGAATCCTAATTTTTTTATGAATTTTCCTCCTCTTACTTTAGAAATTAGAGTCCCTCCTGGGACACACATTTTACCACTTTGGAAGTGTCTATCTTTCAAACGATTGACTTTGAAAAAAAAAAAGGGTTTAGGAACATCAGCGTCATTTTTAAATAGGTACCTATCTGTAGACACCCTGCACGTACAGGTTTGATGAAAAAAAAAATTGTTTTAGTTCCATGTGTGGGGAGCCCCCCCCTTAATCTTTTATTTTATTTGTTTTTATATAAAGTCGTAAAGCAGTTCACAGAATACCTACCTACCAAGTTTCAAACTTACTTTAGAAATTAGAATCCCTCCTGGGACACACATTTTACCACTTTGGAAGTGTCTATCTTTCAAACGATTGACTTTGAAAAAAAAAAGGGTTTAGGAACATCAGCGTCATTTTTAAATATGTACCTATCTGTAGTCACCCTGCACGTACAGGTTTGATGAAAAAAAAAATTGTTTCAGTTCCGTGTGTGGGGAGCCCCCCCCCCCTTAATCTTTTATTTTATTTGTTTTTGTATAAAGTCGTAAAGCAGTTCACAGAATACCTACCTACCAAGTTTCAACTATGTAGTCCTAATAGTTTCGGAATAAAGTGGCTGGGACATACAAACGGACAGACAGACAGACAAGGCAAATCTATGAGGATTCTGTTTTGTGCCACGTGGCTACGGAACTCTAAAAACTGCAAAACCATTTTTTAATTTGTGTTCTATTGAAATGATATAGAGACATTGCTTGTTTCTGATTGGCTGAAACGCGTCTTCCGATTCTCTAGTAAACTGCATCAAAATGTAATACCGCCAAAAATTGACTTACGTGATGTTAAAACTTCGACGACGAAATGAAAGCCGGGACCAACGGCTTAACGTGCTTTCTGAGGCACGGAGGGAACCCGGTTAGTTATGATGGTCACCCATCCACAGACCGACCTAGGCAAGCGCGGCTTAACCTTAAAAAATATCCTGTGTGGCTGTTATTATTTAGCCACGAGCACCCTGTGATCTTTAATTCCTTGACTTAAGGTTTATGTTACATGTAAATTAACTGCCAAAGGATTGTAGGTACTTCCTAATCCTAATTCTTCAAATGTCAATGGTTGTCAAAGATCAGAAATGTCAGTCACAGCAATCTTATTTTGAAGGTTTAAAAAACACACTTTTCTAAAAGCGCACATTCTTGGGGTTTTTACATACATTACATTAAGCCGGTCCAAGCGAAAGTTTTTCCGTTTCGTCACAGTAAGTAAAAAAAACGTGTTGTAAGGTAAATCCCCGTGACTTATTAAGAAACATTTAACAGTTCACACACATTTAAGAGCGCTTGTGCAGAAAGTCGGCAACGTCGCAAAGAGCTGTCAAATATTTCGCTGTTTTGATTTGGCAATATTACTGTATGAAAACAAGAAATATGGCTAACTAGTGAACTAGAATATTAATAATGAATTGCAATTAAAACAATGAAATTGAAGTTTTAACCGTTTTAGGTGTAAAAAAGGCATTTGGAAAGTTTCCAAATACTTTTTTTTACATCTAAAACTAATTACTCGGTGTTACAATATTAATTATTGCATTTCATAATCAACACGTACTTTAGTTCACTAGTTAGCCATATTTATAATTTTCATACAGTAATATTGCCAAATTAATCAAAACAGCGAAATATTTGACAGTAATTTGCGACGTTGCCCACATTCTGTACATGAGCTCTTAAACGCAAGTTGTGTATTCATGTATATGAATATTTTAATCACACGCTTAGTAGGTACAGACGCCAGCACATCAAGCTACTACAATCTGATTTTCAACTTTATTGCTAAAGCATTAGGTTCAATATTGATTGGGATAATTTGACAGTTTCCGGTAGCTTGATGTGCTGGCAACTGTACATAAGTATATGCGCATATTATCATTCAAAGGACGGTGCGGCATTTGGAAAAAAAATAAATTGATGATTATTATTTTTTTTTTAAATTATTATTGTATTTACCTATACTGTCCTTAACTATAGACAAAACCAATTAAGGAGTGGGTTTTCTTAAAATATTTTTTTTTATTTATAATTTCAATCATAAAAAGTAGGTAGAAATTTAATTGAATATGTAGCTGCTTAATTTTTTGTTAATTTACATTGCATCATTAATAAATCTTTTTAGTTTGTATCGTACCTAAAAACATTATTGTTTTGTAAGTATCAAAGACAACAATAGTATAATTGTGTAATTATCTTCTTCTTTCTCGTTTCTTCATGACTGAGGATCGTGACCACATGAGGTCGTTGCCTTCTTCAGCAACGCTCTCCATGCTGGACGGTTTTCGGCCATGCAGACAGATGCCTGGAATTTCAGTAAAAAATAAATATATAAATATACTTAGTTACATATACTGAGGCAGGAGATAAATTATCGAATTTTATTAAGTTCCAAAATTTCCAAAATCTAGCTACTCAAAAGAAAATCTTTAGTAACTACTTGTAGTTTGAATTAACCAATAACTAATTTAGTTAATTATAATATTTTTTACTATGTATTTTATTATGTCAGTCTTTGGCCACGTTGTAATCACGATCACGGACATTAGCTATGCTACACTATGACCGCTTGGCGCCCAAAACTGGTATTTCCAAAACGTGTTCCTATTTAAAAGTAAATTACGAAAAATATCAAGTTTGAAAACAGAATGACGTTTAAACGAATACGATGCCAAAGAACAGGCACACTTGTCGTATAGGTGCTGTCATTCGAATATATTTTACCGCAAAAATCACTGATGAGAGTGATGACTAAGACTTCAGGTACTTTAAACCCAAAAAAAAATGAATTTCAAACTGACACCATTTGCTTAGGATAATTATGTCAAAAAAACTGTTAAATTTCATAAATTCAAGATATTGGGTACTTTTAGAGTTATTTGTTGTTTTAGATATTGATAAAGAGCGAGGATAGCGTGATTAATTTGATAATTATAATATTAATCTTGATGGAGGAGCTCCTGGCTAATCACCGGTGCTCGGATCAATCTTCAGGTTAAGCCAAGCCTGCCTAGTTTGGTCTGTGGATAGGTGACCACCCATTACATAGGTACCGAATTTTCTCCGACCCTCGGAAAACACGTTAAGTCGTTGGTCCCGGCTCTCATTTGTATATCTTTGGCAGTCGTTACAGGAAGTCAGTGGCGCGAAAGTCTGATAACCAGTCTTACCAAGGGGAACAGTTTGAAACTTTTTATCTACTTTTAATTCACTGATAGCCAACGCACAGCCTAAACTCGTAGTTTAGGCTGTGCGTTGTCTATCAGTGAATTCTATAAGCAAAATCTAGGAGCCAAAAAATCTTGATATATTTAATTTAATCTTTATGACACTCGTAAGTATCCACTTTATCTGCTAATTATACAGCAGTTATTGTATGTTGTCAAACAAGATAGGTAATAGAGGTAGATACATAATTAAATATAAGTATGTATCCAGGAGTTGGTCAGACTTTTGCATGCTAAGCACGTGTCTTGATAGTCTCTTTAAACACACAATAGCGAACAAGATAATTTTATTTAGTTTCAAATGTTGTATAACTGAGCCATCTTGAGACAACAAGCGTCGTTGTTGTGTATATGCTTTACCTTGAAAACAAGTTAAATCATAAAGTCAATAAATTTGATGACTTCGTATTATGATCCGTTACTTCCAAGGAATACCCTTGAAGCTTTGATAGAATAGAATAAAATGATGATTAAAATGTAGACAGCAAGTAGGTATGATCAGTTGTGAAATTTATAAAACCTGTCTAAAGAAATGTCGTTATGTGACGTGACGTGGTTTGTTTGTGTGTGGGGATGTTGTGAAAGTTCACTTTCTTATTGTTAAGGGATGAAATAATTGACATTTTTATCGCTTTTATTGCGATAGATTTTATGTATGTATCAGTAACGAAGGGTCCATTTTTGTAACAGGTAAGCCAGAGTACATATCTTTAATCTGATTATTATTTGTCTATAGAATACTGACTGTGCAATTTTTCAACTCGATTCCTACCGGATTCGGTAGGAATCGAGTTGTATGGAGTCTTCGCCACTGGTTTTTATGACGTTGCGTAATTAATAGCTACCGTCACGTCAGAGTCGAAGTTAAAATAAATAATTTGAAACCGGATACTGTGTCTTCTTTTTAGTAGTTGCGCATCCAAAGAAAGTAAGGCGAATTTGTAGTGTATATTCTTTCAAAAGTTTTACTCAGCACGTGATTTTCGTGACTACGAAAGAAGTATCTAATTGCTTAAATACGGCTATCTTATTGCTTTTAAGTACGGTCATTCAAATGTAGATACCTACCAGGTAGAAAAGTACTAGTTGCTTCAAAAGATCTGGCATATAAAATCATATAGGATCATCCCTCATCGTGATATATTTTTTTTTTTCATAGCCTTCTTCCCACTGCTGGTCAAAGACCTCCCCTTTCTTCTTCCAAACCTGTCTGTTTTGTGCAAGTTTTGGCCACGTTTGCCCCCGAGCATGATCATATCGTCACACCACTTTCGCTGCGGTCGACCCTCAGGCGTTCGGTGTGTCATGACCTTTGCCCACCTCTCCAGGTGCATCCGTGCGACTGATCATATAATAATATTGAAAGTGCCTTATCATTTTGACCGCCATAGTCACACATACGTGACAAGCAAGCGCGCGCCCTGTACGCCAAACGACACAAATATATGACGAAATGGTAGGTGAAATTGTGGCTTAGCGAGGAGGGCACGGGCGTGCCTTTATGATCTGGCGGTCAAAAGGATAACAAGTATAAAACGTACAAGGAAGAGAGACCTATTGATAGATAGATAGATCGATTTGTCTGCTCATAAACACCCATCCACAATAGCTTCTGTATGTCCGTGAATAACAACAACAGCGCAGCGCCGAAATATCGGGAACTCAAATCAAATAACAAAACCTGGTAAATATCCCGTTTTTAGTGTTAATTATAGTGTTAGTAAACATTAAAAAAAACTTATATCTTATCTAGTATAGTCCAGTAATATTCCACTCAAATCAGTAAGTATCCATCCATCATCTCCACTTCCTCTTTTTTACACCTTACCCAATACGCCTACCAAGTAAGTACAACGGTTCTCAGCATACCATAATAAAATAAAAAGTTCAAAAGTCGACGCACCACAAGGACTATGCGAAATACCTATCTGTTTTGTATGGCTCATCCATCTTGAAAATAAAGCCAGTCCTTCGCCAAACGGAGGCATGCAAACACGTCGTTAAAGAACAAACATTTTTAAATTGCAAAATGCGAAGCTTAACTCGAAATTTAAAAAGATGGATATGAAGTCAGTGTGTTCGTGTGTTTTAGTTTTAAGTTTACAATTTGTTTGTGGCCAGTACTCGACTACTCCTTGCCCTGGTGTTTTTGATTTTGAAAACGATGGACATCATGTGTATGGGAAAATTACTTTGCGACCAGTGGCGCCAGTGTCTTCCTTAGTATTAAGAATTAATTTTACGGTTGCAGCTCAACTTTATAATGTAAGTACTTATGCTATAGTTTTTTTTTTTTTTAAGTTAAACTCGTGACTTTAGGGAAATCCTTTTTTTTTAATTTCTTGGACTAGTTACTAAGTTTATGAGAAACATACAGGAAACTAAATTAGGTACACTAAATAAAAATAAGTTTGACAATCACTGACGTAGCCATCCTTTGTCTGGAACGTAAAATAAATTGTAAAAATATTGCGTAACTGTTAAAAGCTTAGGTATTATTTACGTAAACAATATATGTAAACAAATATTGCACCTACCTATAGGAAAAGATAATATGTATACACTTTCCTAAATTTAAAAGCAATTTTCGCGGGAAATAACGATTGTAACTTGTAGATAGGACTTTTTCATAAAAATATGAGTTCCAGAATACTATTTTCGTAACAGCATGAAATTTAAATCAGAACATTAGGAGAAAAACACTTTTAAAAGTTTGTTAAGTGCTTAACATATTGGTGCTTGTGACTGTACCTAAGCACAAGGTTATAAAAGTAAGTACCTAAACACAAACTGCCGACTCAGCTATTATGAACTGAATTTAGCACTTAGTATGACAGACACCAGCACATCAAGCTACAACAATCTGTCAAATTTCTTTAACAGATTTTCAACTTTTGTCGCTAAAGCATTAGGTTCAAAGTTGATTGGGAAAATTTGACAGTTTCGGGTGTCGGACGTAAAGAATAACACCACCCATATCTCCCCGTGGGTGTCGTAGGGGACTAAGGGACTTACCAGAGAATGGGCAGCAGCGTTCTCTGTGCTTTTGTAACAACCGTACTGCGATCGCCAACCCGCCTGTCAAGCATGGTGATTATGGCAAAACCCCTCCTTTTGGGGAGGCCTATGTCCAGCAATGGACGTCTTTCAGCTGAAATGGTGATGTGCTGTCTCTGTACACAACGTAACTTGAAAGGAGAGGGTGTTCACAAGAGGGTTAAGATCTGTGTGTCCTCAAATAGTAAACAAACGAGTACTTACTAAAGTACTCGTATGTTTACGTAATATGTTCCTCTAGGCTAGTGCCTAGAGGTACGTACCTATTACGTATTCCGATGTCGCACGTACACCACGGCTACAACTGGCTACACAGGTATATCGTGAACGGCAGCGAAACTCTAACTACTTGCTACGAGTGCTACGGTACTCGAGTCAAATGTGGTATACACGGTATTAGCCAAGATGTGGGTATTTTTATCAAAACCCTATCTAGTATTCAACCATGAATACAATATATTAGTTAAAAATAATAGTTATTGTTATTCTAGTAAATATTAAATCGATTATTTTTGTTTGTTTCGAATCAGAGTTAATTATGACAACACTATGTATGTCATTTTTGACGTTTGAAAGCGATAGCCGAGTGCAATTAGACAAAAAGTACCCAAAAGGTGGAACGAAGTTTATAGTGGTCGGATTTTCATGGGAATTTTTTTATTGAGTTCCTAGAAAAGTGGAGAAGAAAAAAAATTCGCCGCTCGCGATTATAAGTTTCCTTTGGTATTTATCTTTTTCGTTTATGAATAACTTCAAATTCGATGGATTCATATTATGGCGTAATAGTGTGATCTGCGTGCATACATTTAATGCCAATTTGGTCTGTTTCTTTCTATGTTATGCATATTTCAAGTATTTTTTTTAAATATACCAAAGGAAATTAAAAAAAAAAGTCACGAGCGGTGAATTTTTTTTTTTAACTTTCTTCTCCACTCCCCCAGGAACTCAATCAAAAAGGCCCATGAACATACAACCACTACAAACTTCGTTCCACCTTATTGTCTAATTGCACTCGACTACGAGGTGAAATATTTTTACTTCGTTGTTCGACGGTTGAACCGAACACTTATTTTATTTTATTTATTAAGGAAAACAAACAATTACACATTAAGGATAACAAAAAAATATAAGATACAAAAATGATATAAATGTGAAATCAACCACGTTTTCCACAGATAAACAATGAGACAATATGGTAAATAACAAAAAAGATTAGTACAAATAGTGAAGCATCAACAACACCAACAATGAAGCTATTAATAGTGTTGCTCAATGAAATTACAAAGTCACATTAGTTTTTCAATAAATCAAGCAACATTTGTCTAAACCTTCCCTGGGGTAAAGCAAACAGATCTAAGCTGCAGAAATTCTTATTATAATTGCTCGTAAGTCGACGAATAGGCGCACGCAAGCCGGCATTCGTACGACTGGTAGTAGTGGCGAATACAGGTCGTGCCCGCACCTGTCGTCCCTGGCATGTCCTGGGAACTATATAACATAGCCTGTTACTAATATCTAAGCAATCATACAAGTTATTGCATAAGTCATACAAAAATTTGGTTTCCAGATAAGTACGCCTTGAACTCAAAGAAAGCAGATTGTACTTTTTAATTAGCTCACTATAAGAGAGATAACAACTCTTTAAGCAACGGTAATGCATAGACTTCAGAAATTTGCGCTGTATGCTTTCTACACACTCACTGTATTTATTATATAGAACACTTGTCAGAAATAAATCCGTTTATACAGGGTGTAAACGGACCCTTCACGAAGCCGTCAACCAAGCATTATATACATCAAACTAAGTAACTTTACGCAAAAAATATTGCTGGGAAACGACTTTTTTTTTGGGGTGAAAAATCTCGTTTTACGGTAGGACTTAATGTAACGCACTCAAAACATTGTGCTGATGGATGGATTGAATAGTAAGGGTTATCTAAGTAAAACTCTTGCATTAAAAACATGTATTTAAAAAAAAAACGGAACTCGGAACTTTGGCGTAACTAGACGGTTCCCAGGTATGGTCTAAAATAAAAAAAAATATCGCAATGACGGGGAGAACAAAAGCCTTTTGGCTTCGTTAAGGGCATTTTTACACCCTTTATTATTAAAATCATCGTTTAATTTGAGAGATAAAGAATAGATCTTTTAGTATAATTACTAAAAAAAATATGACCACAGACAAGTGCTCTTTACAGCATGCCAGTACTGAGTATACTGACTTAGTTCTGGGTATCGACTGGACAATATTAGAAGAGGGAGGTGTGGAAGGAGAAAGTGCAGGCTTGAACACTCCCCTACAGTTAAAAAACGCATTTCGATGTACCCAAGTAATAAGTAGATCGTAAGAGTTTCATTAGAAGTTTATTAAGAATATTCAAAAGATTCTTCTTTTTTCTTTAACCTGGTGCCAGAGTTTTTATGCCGCCTATGGGCCTCTGGCTTTGGTAATAAAGATATGTACAAGTATCAAAAGGGTTATAGGGAGTCAAAAAATTCGTCCACATCGCTGTCAACAAAAAAAAAAAGGAAAAGTGCCCAGAAGGCTGGCAGTATTGCCACGTTGGATGGCAATGCTGATTCTTTGGCCAAAAAATTATTTCATTAATTAATTATTTATTTCTATACCTTTACATGCCACATACAAATATCTCTCATGCATGCTAGTTTCTTCATGATGTTTCACCTTCACCGAAGCAAGTGATAATTATACAATACGCACAGGAATCCGAAAAAAATCAGATGTGCGTGTCGTGTCTTGGGTTCGAACTTGAGACCTATGACTTGGCTGTCCGACGACGGTCACACAATCAGGCTATCACTACGAAAAACTAGCGTAAAATATACTACAAGAAATATTTGTGCGAAAAAAAAACAATAATAAAATACTGGTCTGAAACCATTTTTGAAAAGTCAACTTTAAACAGGTATCGCAGAGATGACGTGGACGTTTTGAAAAAATATCTAAAATAAATGTCAAACTAAATGAATGCAAATAAAATTTTATTATGTCCGTTCATTAAGTCAGGTTGCATAACTCATATCATGTAATGATTCAAAATAGATAATTTGATAATTTTGTGTGTATATCTTTTAATTATGTGTGCAATAATGAATAAGAATTGAATATAAGATTTTAAACTGTCATGGTCACTAACATTATCATTAACACTATATCGGGAACTCAAATCAAACATGGTAAATATCCTATTTCTAGTGTTAATGATAAGAATTGATTGATTATTTTCAAACAAATTCTGAAAACAATTTTTGGTCGACTCTTCACGTGACCAGAGGGCGGGCCTATTTTTTGGTCAAAGAATCAGAATTGCCATCCAACATGGCAATGCTGCCAGCCTTAGTCATTTAATGCGATTAAATGAAAGTAGAGGGTTGTATTGATGATTTTAATGTTTATAACTAAGTAAAGCCATATTTGTTATGGCCGTGAAACCTGACACTGACTTACAAATTACAAAAAACGTAACAAAATTTGAATTTCGCGCGCTACCCTGACGCTTCTCAAGTTTATGGTAAAAGAAACTAAAATAGCGTACTGTCTTATTTTAGGATGTTGGTCAGCAAGGCATCAAGCTGTTCCGTCTCCCAAGACGGCTGTCATTTATTTTTCTAATTAGAACTTGTAACTTCGACATACAAAATAATTTAAGCGTATGACATTTTTTTTTAAATCTGGGTTTTTGTCGGTCTTTTGTTATTTTATCTAAATGCAAATAGGTTTGTTGCGTAGAAACTAAACGTCTTTATGACGATCTTGACTAATCCTTACGGATTGGTTCGAGAAGGCCAGGGGAGGTCTGTACCCAGCAGTGAGACCGAAAAAGCTGTTAAAAACGTTGATACGAAGCGACGCGGTGCTTAACATACTTACCTAATAAAATCCGGTCGATAGTCTTAATAAAATTAACGGAACTATTCATTAACTTTTCAAGTGGGTTTTTCTTATTTCGAAAGTATAAAACCATGTCATAAATAAGCACGTGTCGAGAAATATAATTTATGGTAATCGTTCTAAAGATTTAACAACCATGCAGTCTTACCAAGGGGTACTGTATTACCCAATACTAACTGGGATGTGGAGGTCAGATAGGCAGTCGCTCCATGTAAAATACTAGTATTCAGCTGCATCCGGATAGACTGGAAGTCGACCCCAATATAATTGGGAAAAGTCTAGGCAGATGATGTTGAGTTCATAAAATTTAACTTGATAAAAATTACAGCTGTCAGTTTATATGTAGGTAAAGTAGGTATCAGAATCAGAACTATATTTGCTATGAAAGTAGGTACACACGGCGACACACATGAAGCTGTACATTTCTAGTATAACTTGGCCTCGCTTTGCATAGATTTCCTTTACAATGAGAGATCCGCATAAACTGATTTTGTATAGAATGATTGCCCGTTATGCGTACAGGAATAAGATGTTGAATACGCCTTAAGTTCGAACCCAAGACACGCACCTCTGCTTTTTCAGATTCATGTGCGTTTTGTATAATTATTATCACTTGCTTCGGTCGGTGAAGAAAAACATAGTGAGGAAACCAGCATGCCTGTGAGATATTTCTCGACGGAATGTAAAGCCAAGTCAGTGGCCCATGGGTGGCATAAAACTCCGTCACCAGGTTAGCCAGTAACCACACGATAAGGAAAAAGAGTACGCCAACAAATAAAACACTTTTTGTCATATAAGATTTTAAACTATCATGGTCACTAACATTATCATTAACACTAGAAACGGGATATTTACCATGTTTACTGATTGTTTTGAGTTCCCGATATTTCGGCGCTGTTGCAAGCACCATGATCACGGATAAACTGAAGTTATTGCGAGTGGGTGTTTATGAGCAGACAAATCGGTCTACCCTCTTTCTTGTTCGTTTTTTTGCACTCAGTACCGCTACCACTGTCACTCACAACTCGATTCTGTCCCCGACACACGAAACTCACTGTGTCCGCTCGCGAACTTTTTTCGGCACTTTTTCGCTTTTTACACAGCTGGATCACTGGATCCAGGCTCTCAACAGTTGGAACCCATCCTCCCAGTTGAAGTTCCTATATTTGGTCATTTCAATAGCTTCTCTAACCAGTCTAGGTATATAGTGGCGTTCTGACAAGATGACCTGAGGGTTATGTAACTCAATCCAGTGGTTCGATCCTGATTCCAGGAGATGTTGAGCTATGGCCGGTTTTCAGTTTATTTTCAGTAAACATGGTATATATCCCGTTTCAAGTGTTAATGATACTTTTTTAAATAATGCTAAACCACAAAGGTTGACAGGGTCGGACTTGTCACGTACTGGTTCATGAACTAAATATAGTACTGATGATTTGCAGAATTTAAGTACCTTTATTCTTTTTTTGTACGCTACAAAGGTACCTACAAAAATAACACTGTCCTAAAAAAATACGAATGTATCATGTTATCAAAATATGATGAGATGTTCATTAAACAAAAGATTACGAAATAATTTCGTTGGCGTTGGCTTCTAGCAGTTCTAGCCTCAATGAATGCAGCTGAATAGCAGAAGGAAAGGCAAGACGGACAACTAACATGGAGTTCCTCGAAAAAAAAATGTCTTAAATGGCTTATCAAGTTTTTATTATTGACAACCGGACAACATTCTTTAGCAGTATAGCACATGGTCCGGTTTCGATTTTAATTTTTATTAAAACCTGATTTTATTGACGACATTATAAGTAGGACTTAAGTATTTACAATTTATGGAACAGGACCTTAAACATAATAATAATTTCACATACCAACGTTTTTTCTTTCTTAAAAAACTTAATGCCAAAAGTTTATATTCTATGATGATTTTATTCAAATGAATTCTGCACACGGCCACAGATAATCTAGAGTGCGTATCTTTTTTTTTATTACGTAATTAATAATACGTACCTTTTTTTTATATTTAAAGTCATTGTTTCGACCACTGGAGTTACTTAATAAGGTGACATTATTTTAATTTTTAAATAGTAAACTAAGCATTGCTCATTATCTCAAACATAACCCAACCTCACTTTCACACTCACACCCACACTCACCCACACACTCACTCATTATACACATACCACACGAACATGCGCGATCTGCATTACGCTCATTTATCGGCAGAGCTGTTTGTATAATTGTCTACATTTCAATTGCCTATTTATTTACAAGTGGAAGTGCGGTGTCTCCTAATACAAGCAATCCCTTGCTTAAAAGGTGATCTCCAATAACATGTATCGAAATGCCTATTATAATTGAAATAAATGTTTTTTTTTATTTATTTCTTCACGCCCGGTTAAAAGAAAACCGGGTGTTTTCTGAAAGATTATAATCACACATCAACACACACAACACCGACATCACAATATCATAACATCATAACATAACCATCGTCGCCATCATCGTCTTATCATATCATCTTATCATTTTCATCATTTGTTTTTTTTTTATTTGACATCTGTCAATAAAATATTTATAATTTTTATTTTTTTCATTTTTTCAATATCTATTGGTAAAAGTAAAGTCATTATAAAATATCTTAAAAAACACCTACACTTTTCTTTAGTAGTTTATGTCGGTACTTAAACGAAATTCACTCTATTTACACCTTGTACTACTGTGCCTACACATACGTGAATCATATTATAAGCAAACTATACATACAAAAACCATACATGCCTACAGTGTGGAAGGGACACCGAACGCTCAAACGGTAACCGTTTGTATATCAGTTTCCCCTCCACCCTGTAGACAGAAGATAGAATAGTGAATACTCTTTATTATTTACACCTCAAGAATATTATTATTTAGACTAGAAACGGGATATTGAAAAAAAAAACTAGTCTAAATAATAATGTTAGTGACCATGATAGTTTAAAATCTTATACCTCAAGAGGTAAATATTTTACCCCCCCCCCCTCCCCCGACCAATATTAAGAGTTTTCGACCACACAATCACTTAAAACACAGCAATATTATTTTGCTCTATGTCTAGAGAATATTTTATTCTGTCATTAAAATATTATGTCAAACCGGCTGCAGGCGTTTAAACCAGTTTATAAGCGTAATAAAAATAAATCAGATTATGCCGGTTTTTTATTTGAAATCGATGTTGTCTTTTTAAAGTCAACTGAGGTATACGACCCATGTCATAGATATTTTCTTGTAAGATATAGGGTAGGTTCCGTATGGTGTCCGGACGTAAAGAATAGCACCATCCCATGTCTTCCCGTGGGTGTCGTAAGAGGCGACTAAGGGACTTACCAGAGAATGGGCAGCAGCGTTCTCTGAATTTACAACAACCATACTGCGATCGCCAACCCGCCTGCCAAGCGTGGCGATTAGGGCAAAACCCCCCAAATGGTAAGCGCAACTAAAAAATGGCCCCTAGTACCCGGCAGCCCGTCTTCCCTCGACTATGGTAGCGGTCGAGGTTACGGCGTGGCAAGGGGTGCGAAGAATCTCCGGACGGGATCAGGCTGCCTATACCGACGACTTGACCAGGCAACATATAACACGCGTACACTCCGGACCGACGAGAACATAACGGAACTCGAAGAGGAATTGAGCAGGCTGCGATGGAGTATTGTGGGATTATCTGAAGTCCGAAGAGAGGGTGAGGACACGATAATCCTGAAATCCGGCAACCTGCTCTATTTCCGAGAGGGTGACCGGCAGTCCCAGGGTGGTGTTGGGTTTATCGTCCACAAGCCCCTTGTGAATAACGTGGTGAAGATCGAGAGTGTGTCGACCAGGGTGGCGTACCTTGTACTCAAAATATCCTCAAGATATTTGCTGAAGGTCATATAGGTCTACGCCCCGACCTCGGCACACCCCGACGACGAAGTGGAGACCATGTATGAGGATATTTCCAAAGCCCTGCATGGTTTCAAGACTCACTTCACCGTTGTCATGGGGGACTTCAATGCGAAACTGGGCAAACGAGATGGAGATGCAATTTGGGTTTGGAAGTCGGAACCACCGGGGTCACCAACTGGCTAGTTTTATGGAGAAGGAGGGCCTCTATATGATGAACTCCTTCTTCAAAAAGCGCGAGCACAGGAAGTGGACCTGGCAGAGTCCCGATGGTGCAAATAAAAATGAGATTGACTTCATCATGTCAACCAAGAAGCAAATGTTCAATGATGTCTCTGTGATCAATTCGGTGAAAACCGGGAGCGATCACCGCATGGTAAGAGGCACATTGAACATCAATATAAAGCTTGAAAGGTCTCGACTGATGAAGTCTACGCTCCGTCCAGCACAGATCCAGATCCAAAACCCCGAGAGCTTTCAGCTTGAACTCCAGAATCGTTTCGAGTGCCTAGGAAGCTCAGTGGACGAATACAACAATGGGTTCGTGGAAACTGTCCACACGACTGGGTCTAAGTTTTTCAAGACACGTCGTGCACACAACAAAAAACTCTCTGATCATACTCTCGAGCTCATGAAGGAGCGGCGTGAGATGATCCTGCAGTCTTCAGATGAGGTGTGGAAATACCGGCAGCTCAATAGACGGATCTCTAAATCCTTAAAGAGCGACCTCCGCCGCTTTAATACCGAGCGTATTAAAGACGCTATTGAGCGGAATAAAGGCTCCGAGGTATTTTCAAGAGATTTGGCTATTGGGCAGAGCCAGCTAACGAAACTGAAGACCGACGATGGCAGGATCGTATCCTCCAAACCGGAGCTGCTGAGGGAGATCGAGAGTTTTTATGGGCAGTTGTACACTTCAACTAGAAATCCTGTTGCAACTCTAGCTAACGACCCAAGAGCTAGACTGACCCGACACTATACCGAAGACATTCCGGATGTCAGCCTGTACGAGATTAGGATGGCTCTTAAACAGCTTAAAAACAACAAAGCAACGGGTGATGACGGAATTACGGCCGAACTCCTGGAGGCGGGTGGAAAACCGGTACTTAAGGCCCTTCAGAAGCTGTTTGATTCCGTCATACTCGAGGGGAAAACGCCGCAGGCATGGTGCAGGGGTGTGGTGGTACTCTTCTTCAAAAAGGGCGACAATGCCCGGCTGAAGAACTATAGGCCCATCTCACTTCTAAGCCATGTCTACAAGTTGTTCTCAAGAATCATCACGAATCGTCTCGCGCGCAGGTTTGACGATTTTCAGCCTCCCGAACAAGCCGGATTCCGAAAAGGCTTTAGCACTGTAGACCACATACATACGCTGCGGCAGGTTATACAGAAGACCGAAGAGTATAACCTGCCTCTCTGCTTGGAGTTTGTGGACTACGAGAAAGCCATCGATTCAATCGAGACTTGGGCTGTACTGCAGTCTCTCCAACGGTGCCAAATCGACTATCGGTACATCGAGGTGTTGAAGTGTTTGTACAAAACGCCACCATGTCAGTCCGACTTCAGGACCAGACCTCAGAACCTATCCTTCTGCAGCGAGGTGTAAGACAGGGAGACGTCATATCTCCGAAACTGTTCACCGCTGCACTGGAGGATATCTTCAAGGTTCTGGACTGGAGAGGGCTAGGCATCAACGTCAATGGCGAGCACCTTCGGTTTGCCGACGATATAGTGGTCATGGCTGAGACCATGGAGGACCTCAGTACAATGCTCGATGACCTTAGTAGAGCTTCAGGATTGTGAGTGTGTTACGCAATTACCCTGCGGATAGGGAAAGCAAGAATCAGATAAATAATTATTATTGCAATCGGTTATATAAAACGATAAACCGGTATATTATTTTACCTAGAATCTGCCATCTTTTTGAAACACAATTAAAAATGCAGGTTTCATTTAATTAATTTGAAGTTATATATGACGCACAGCTCTTATACGTCTTGTATAAGAGCTTGCTTCGATGAAGGAAAACATCGTGAAGAAACCAGCATGCATGAGAGATATTTCTTGACGGCATGTAAAGCCAAGGCAGAGGCATAAAAACTCTGACACTAGGTTAGGCACTAATCACATGATAAAGAAAAAATAATCTCATAAACGTTCCCATTCTGAAAACAATCCACAACAGGCTGTAAACACGACCATACAAGGTTTTAATTTTCCTGAGATACACACATTAGATGTAGTTTGAACTAGCATTAGGTATCGCACCACAGCTTTGGGAGCCTAAAATGACGGCTTTAACAGAATCGTAATAAGATAATAATATGAATCACATTAAAATGATCAAACACGCAGTTATTATAATGAAATGTCACTTTGTGACCATTTTTCGAATTGTAACGTACTTAATTCATATTATTAGCCTATTATAATTCTCCTAAAGCGGCCATTTTAGGCCCCCAAGTCAGAAAACCATAGTGACTCCATAAATACTAAGTAAAACTTGCAGTGATTGATAGTGACGCAGAACGTTGAGAACGTCGTCGAACGTTGTCGAATGTCCAAATATTTTTTTAATAATTTAAATTGTGTTTATAAATAGAATATCATAGATAAAAATAATTATTTAAAATAAATATTTACTTTTATGAACAAATTAACATTTATTTATGTTCTAGTTATATTATATACATTAATAAATTAAAATAACCTATATTAACTAACTAACTTAAAAATAAACTTAAAAAATGGCGTCAAAAAACTCCTCCTCAACGTAGTCAACTGGTAATGTACCCAAAAGACTGGCGGCGTTGCCACGTTGTATGGCAACGCTAAGCCTTTGGCCAAGGTAAAAGCCAGCCCTTGGGTCACGGGAAGAGTCAACTAAACGTTTAGAAATGTCCTTGAAAAGGCTGTGAGCACTCGGACCCCACGGACCTAGAGTTTCAACCCCAAACGGCTCGAAAATATAGTTACCAATAAGGTTACTATATTTACGCCGCTTGAGGTTCTCTGCAGCCGCAGCCGCAGCCCCAGCACAGCACGATGAGCTAGGAAGATGGAATGGCGCAAGAGTATCGACACAAGTTGCATCCCACACTAAAGGCCTACCCATCTTCCATGGAAACACCCTTACCCTACTCACTCTCAATTTGTGTGTAAACGCATATTTTTAACAAATTTATTATCTTTATCTTTACTTTTACACTATCCCAAGGCTGTTGACAGCTTCACCACCGCATATTTTTAACAAATTTATTATCTTTATCTTTACTTTTACACTATCCCAAGGCTGTTGACAGCTTCACCACAGTGACAGCGATGAGGAGAAAAACAAGGGGCGCCTAGGCGTAGAGCAGCAGCAAGGCGGAAAGTAGTGTCGTCGAGCAAAGTGCCTATGCTCGACGACGGTAGTGCGTGAAGCCAAAGACCCGACTCCCACTCACCCACAGCCAGTAGACGCGCACGCTCAGCAGTAGTAGCAGACGTGAGCAGTAAATTGTTCTGAACTACTCTGCAGAGCGGCTCGTCCCAACGTCTCTAGGAAAATGGATGGTCGGGTTCTTCAGAATTGTAAAAAAAGGAATGTTATAATCTGCATAATTGTAAAAGAAAAACCAAATTTGTACACCTCACCTGTACAAACATGTGCGGACCTACCCTACCCTACTCACTCTCAATTTGTGTGTAAACGCATATTTTTAACAAATTTATTATCTTTATCTTTACTTTTACACTATCCCAGAATGTCGTAAACTACATTTAAAACGTCGGTTACCTAATATCCGTACATAACGGGAGGTGAGCAAAAGCTAGTAATCTTCATATACAACATTATTTTTAGTATATGCGAAACCTGAATAGAGTTTGTTCAGAATAACCAACTGAATCGATTCCAATTATTTTTAAACCATGTTATATTTTGTCCCAAAAATATTTAAAAAAAGTTACAAGTTGGACACCGAGCGACATTAAGTACCTATCGCAAGAATTTAGGTACCTACTGCCAAATTATGTTTATCAATGAACTCCAGACGACGCTGGAGGCGCGCGGGCGCGTTATGTGGTGACCACGCTTTTGTGCGGACAACCAGGTAACAAAATAAGCTTATAACTTTGTGATCTTTCATGATACAGTTTTGAAATTTTGTACATAGATTCTGTACATAAAAATACTCGACACGTGTTTCTGGTTTCGCATATACTAAAACTAATGTTGTATAGTATAAAACAAAGTCACTCCCGCTGTTTGTACGCTTAGATCTTTTAAACCGTAACGAATGTTAATGCAGTTTTCAGCAATAGATAGAGCAAGAGCTGTGACCTGATCAGCTGTTAGCCGCGTGACGCCGTTCTGTCTCATGACTATCGTACCTTGTAAGAGTGGGTAGGCAGAGCACAGTGGAAGACAGAACGGAGTCACGTGGCTTACAGCTGATTGTGTTATTGGGATAAAAGTGAACGAGTAGGTATAAAAAAATGTTTCTATAGGAAAGTTGTTTGTTATCATGAGTATAATAACGTGTTTAAATATCGGTATATACAGACGCCAGCACATCAAGCTACTACAATCTGTCACATTTCTTTAATAGATTTTCAACTTTATCGCTTAAGCTTTGGGTTCAAGGTTGATTGGGAAAATTTCACAGTTTCGGGTAGCTTGATGTGCTGGCCTCTGTATATTACATTGAGGATAACACCAAAAGTTATTGCTGTCTACTACAGTCTAAAACGAACGTTTTGATGACTCTTGGATAAGAGATTTCGCGAAATAAATAAAATCATATCTCAATTACCGCGACACCAACATAGGTTCTGTTGATGAAAATTAGGATATGACCCCTCCTCCCATTTCTAAGAAAATTGTGTCGGTCCAGCTTCCAACAAAAAGATTTAAAAGACTTAGACCAGTCATTGGGCATATTTTCGTACAAAAATATTGATCCTTTGACACACGAATGCTACCTAACAATCGGGCGTGTGACACTAGACAGGCCGATTTGTCACTAAGTAGTAACCAAGGAACTTATATACTAACTGGAATGATGACGTGCAATGCAAAGGCGTTCCGAGCGAGAGAACTTCTAGAGTGAATGCTATCCCTTTCTAATATGGTATCCAATATTTGTACTTACATTTGGGACAGTTATTATTTTATAACTTACTAGCACCTCGATCCCCCTTTTTCCATGGGTAGCAGTTTATTCAAAATTACGGGGTATAAAAAAGCCTGGCGAATTCGAAACCTACGCATACTGTTCATCAAAGGCAGATCCATTTGGAAAAACATGCCCATTTTATTTTTAGGTAAAAAACCTCATATGACTGCTGCCGGCAATGTAACGGCGGTAAAGGACATATCTCCATAACCTCTAAAGGTTACCGTTACCGCGGTTTTTTTCAACTGTGGCACCCTTGGAAAACTAATTTTCCAAGGGTAAGTACAAGTACAAGTATTGGATTACGATTTTCTTCGTCTTGTCCCGTCTATCGCGCGTAAAGCCCGTCTCAGACGTAGCTACAATATAAATTAATATGAAGCATCGCAAGGCATATTACGACATATTTTCTATTTAAATTTTCGAGTGACCATCACCAAAATATGTCGACAAATATATCTCGGTATATTTTGGCAAAGGACGACCGCAGGCCGAGTGACGGCAAAATATATATTGTAGTATAGGTCCCGTGTGTGATAGCTTGTTATACTATAATATATATCTCGATATATTATAAAGCAACTTCTGTGACGGGCTTTAATATTTGAATGTCTATGGCTTCCACCGTATAGAAACGATATATTATTACTCATTGTTAACTTACTTTTCTTGAATGATTATGAATACTCCTCTACTCTCCTTTACTCTTTAATGATAGTATAGGATTTTTAAACAAATACGAGTAGGTATGTCCTGCATCTCTTGTCGAGTAAATCATAAGTTCAAAAGTAATAATGGATCCATGTTGTCCAAAGATTCTTCGAAGATAAATCACTCCAAGTGTTGTGTGTTGTGAATGTTTACAATCATATTTTCTGAGAATCTTATTTAATCCTTTACTACAATGGCCCCTCTGACTAACACACACAATTATTTTGGCTTCTTAAAACCTTACTTGTCAACCAATGTCAACTTAGTCAATATAAATGAATAGCGATTAACTCTTTTATGTGTGTCATTCACAAAATATGGTGTCGAAAGACTACTAGAACTGTTTATCCTATGCTGATCAAATATACCTACGTTAGCTAACTGTGTTCAATAAAATTTCACTGTAGATAACGGAATTAACGGAAGAGTATGTATACATTATTATAGGTAGGTCTATGGGCCAAAAGTGAACGGGACTGTATCACGTAGGTAATTGTATTTTGGTAATAGCAAGTAGTTCGCAGCACTTTCACAGTTAGTCATTATTTAGTCTTTAAATACAGGGTATAAACGGACCCTTCACGAAGCCGTCAACCAAGCATTCTGTACATCAAACTAAGTAACCCTACGCAAAAATTACTACTGGGAAACGACTTTTTTTTTTGGGGTGAAAAATCACGTTTTACGGTAGGACTCAAAACTTAGTGCTGATGGATGATATGAATAGTAAACGTGTCATGGAGTTAATTAAAGTAAAGTTGAAACTTTAAAAAATAGTATTAAAAAAAAAAACTTGTGAAAAAATTGGAACTTTGACCTCCAATATCTCCGTAGCTAGAAGGTTCTCAGGTATGGTCCAGATCAAAAAAATAATCGCAAAGACGGGGAGAACAAGTGCCTTTCGGCTTCGTTAAGGGTCTTTTTTCACCTTTTATACATTTCTTCAAAGTTTGAGAGCATCCATCGGTTTCTTCTAGGTGCGTGCTTTCACTCTTGGCCGCGTCATCGCTCCAAATCAGGCGAATTGCGGCCAAACGCAAGCCTATTTAGTATATAAAAAAATAGGAAAAACCTTATGCGCAGCAGTCTATTTTAATGCCTAAGTAGGTACTGTGTTTATGGTCAACTAAATTTTTACAAATAAAACTTCCGAAGCTTCTGTATTGTTACTTAGATAATTTCATCACTTATCAAAGAAACAAAACTGCGGGCTCCTGACGTTGTATTATAATTAACTGACTACGGAATGTCCGACAAAACATAAAAAATGACCTATGCAAAAACAGATCTGTTATTTGAATATTTATTATTCCATATTGTTTTCCTTGTTGCGGTTTAGTGGCCTTCTTTATAAAGTACTCCTATGGACAACATTATTTTTAGTATATGCGAAACCTGAACATAGTTTGTTCTGAATTAGTAACTGTATCGATTCCAATAATTTTTAAACCATGTTATATTCTGTCCCAATTTTTTTTTTAAATGTCTACAAGTTGGATACCGAGCGACACGAAGTACCTATCACGATCATTTAGGTACCTACTGCCAAATTATTATTATCAGTGAGCTCAAGACGACGCTAGAGGCGAGCGCGCGGGCGCGCCGCGTTGTGACCACGTTTTTGTGAGGACAGCCAGGTAACAGAACAAGCTTGTATGTAACTTTGTGATTTTTCATGATACAATTTTAAAATTTTGTACCTACATAGATTCTTGACATCAAAATACTAGACACGTGTTTCAGGTTTCGCATATACTAAAACTAATGTTGTAGATATCTATAATAATATATGTAGTTGTTACATGAGATGAGTTACCTAATATTTTAAAACAAAACATAAACGATCCCAAACAAATGTATCTGCCTACTTTAACAAAATTGAAGAATCATCATCGAAGGATTCAAAAAATATGCAACAAATGAAAAAGACACTCTTTTATAAGACCTGAGTAAATATAATTTAAAATAATAAAATAACATTTTTAACGGCTACTTAATAATCTTGAAGCGAGTATGCAAGTCATCAGGTTTTCCTGACTGATGCAGATGGCGAAACTCCGACCGATACCTTTGTATGACGAATTATCCAAACACTTATCTACCTACCTAAAAATATATTAAAGGTATTTTAAATATCTTCTTAGTATCATACAATCTGAATGAGGAACGAACCAGATCAGTCAGATATGAGTTGTGTGCAGGGTGTAGGTAGGCATTACACAAATACATGGGTCTTTTGGCGGTGGATACAATCAAAAAAACAAAATTTCGGCCGCCATCTTGTTTTTTATCACAACTCCCCAAACGATTTCACAAATGGTAACAATACAACCAACTTATCGGTGCAGGCGAGAAAACTCAAAACTAATATAAATATTCCAAGTTTGACATATTGTTACATTTTTTCTTGACAAGCAGCGCCATCTTGAACTGCATTCTTAAAGTGGTCATACTGTACCAACAGCTCCCTCCTGTCAATGTCATTCCAGTGTCAAAAGGAACATGCAGTACACGCGGCGACCCATCAAGCATAGCTTATTCAGTATGACCTCGCTTTGTATGAGCTTCCTCTAAAATGAGAGATCAGCTTAATTTGGTTTGCATAGCTTGATTGGCCATCGTGCATACCTACGGGTTAGCGGAAACATGAAACACTTAACACGGTCTCAAGTAACTGGAGATTTCCCGTCAGTTCATTTTAAGGTAAACTAAATAAGACTTACAAATAATGAGTAATCGGTAATATTTGTACAGTGCACGGTGTGCACGCGCAGTGTCGGTTGTATGGACACCAAAGACAAAATGGACATTGGACTTCATTCTTGAAAACTGCAATAATTACGTATGCTGTACTTTTAGTAAAACAGGTGAAAGAGATGGGGCTAGATGACTTGTATAGCTTTCTCTCTTTCCCATACTGGAATTGCTCCTGCTTTAAGACGTCATAGTAACTCCCCAGGTGACCTACCATGACGTCTTAAAGCAGGAGTAATTCCAGTGTGGGAAAGAGATGGCGCTAGACGACCTGTATAGCTCTGTCTCTTTCCCACACTAGAATTACTCCTGCTTTAAGACGTCATAGTAACCCCCCAGGTGACATCAAAATGGTCTAGCGTTTAGGAGCTGTTCCGTGACATACAGTCACGAGCACCAATATGCACTTAGGAACTTTTAAACGGGATTTTCTTCTATGGTACTGACTACTTTATGAAATAGGTGTTATGTCAACGTTCCAATGGTTATGATAAGAGAAAATCTCATTGGAATTTAGGAAACTGTAAACATGTTAATGATCGTGACTGTACGCGCGTACAGAAGATTTAGGCTGCCTGTCCATTGAAGCGGAGCGATGCTGCGGAGCGGAGAAACTGAGAAATATTAACCAATAGGATTGCATACTGGAGCGGAGCTGAGATTTTATGCAATCCCATTGGTTAATATTTCTCCGTTTCTCCGCTCCTTAGCCTCGCTCCGCTTCAATGGACAGGCAGCCTTATACACGGTGGATGGGACATGGACGCACAAACGGTTACCACGGATTCAGTACATCATTCTGACCCCCCCACCATAGAAATTTTCCATTATTATTAAACACTAAACACCAGTAGCAAAGGGTCAATTTTTGTAAGAGGTAAGCCGGAGTACATATCTTTAATGTGATTATATTATTTATCTATAGAATACTGACTTTGCCATTTTTCAAAGGGAATCCGGTAGGAATCGAGTTGTATGGAATCTTCGCCACTGCTAAACACACACAGTCCCGCTATTCGGTTCAATAGTTTGTACAGGAACGTAGAAGTAGAATGCATTTGCTTTTGACTTATGTATTATTTAGAATATAAACAAATAATTGTACACAAGTCGTACTGGGGGCTAACATGGCCAGAGATCGCACATAATAAAGAGGTATGGATGGAGAAAGTGGATGCCTTTGTCCAGCAGTAGGATCTCTCATTGTATAGGAAATCTATACAAAGCGAGGCCAATTTATACTGGAAATGTACAGCTTCATGTGCCGCCGTGTGTACGAATCGGTAGGTAGGAAAATGTATTTTTATAAGATAACATTTTGTGTCTTTCTTTGTTCGATCTAAAAATCTAAAAGTAGCGCTATAATTTTGAATTTAGGCGTGAATTTCCTTATTTATAAACATTTTGATAAAAAATGTTTGTAAAAAAAATTCCTATTGTTTTGTTTAGGGTTCCGTACCCGAAGGGTAACCAATAGTAAACGGGACCCTATTACTAAGCCTCCGCTGTCCGTCTGCCCGTCTGTCTGTCAGCGGGCTGTACCTATCTCATGATCCGTAATAGGTAGACAGCTGAAATTTTCGCAAATGTTCTGTTGCCGCTATATCAACAAATAATAAAAATAAATCAAACATTAAAGGGGGCTCCCCCCTACTACGATGGTACGCACCCTTTCATGTGCGAGTTCGACTCGCACTTGGCTGGTTTTTTTATTTGGCTTATTGTGAAGGAGGGTACTTACTTAATAAATGTAGTTACCACATAGGAAGGTGACAGGCGAGCGTTTTGAGTTTTGGGTTTCAAAAAGTGCTGATTATCAACTCAACCTAATTTTAATAAAAGACTTGTGATTTAGGAAAAAATACATAATAATACTAACAAATCTTAACTAATACAATTCACTTGACCTACCTGTCTATGGTAGACAGGTTGTCATTTTCTGACCATGGACCATAATGGAACTTAACTTGAGGGTCAATAACTCCATACGAAAGTGTTACATTCACACATACTTAATAATATACCCATATTCGTCGAATCGACGACGTAATAGTCGCGGGTGAGTCAAAGAATTTCGCCACATTTCCATTGAATAAATCTTAATAATAAAGTATTTCGTATAGAAGCCAATATTACCTGCGTTAATAGTTACGCTATTCTTAGAATTCACGAATATTTGAAACACTAACGCCCGCAAATTTTCAATATTTTTTATCATTCAGCGACCTTTTTTTTGTAAATGTCTTTCAGGAGCCAAAAGATCCATGTAGCATTGTATGGTAGGTATGTACTTATCTACAGCAGTTGTTATTTCGCACGAGTAATACAGGGTGGCGCCGACAATACGACAATATATGAAAACACTGGTAATACTAGTACATAGGAACATTTTGAAACTGCCAAATAAATAGTAACATCGACATTAAAAAAAAAAACTAAATAGCATTAAACTGTTAACGAAATAATTAGAGCACCATTTATAAATATTGGTTTACCATCAAAAGGTATAATTTGCACTAATTCGCGTCTTCTGCAGGAACGAATTTGGCAAAGGTTTTTGAAGTAGCGAGTTGGCAACACGTGTTTAGTGTTTACGTGTGCCGATACAGGGGTCGTTAACCTGTCGGTGCTAGCCTAATAATCTACATCGTGTAGAATATATTGAAAAAGAAAAATAATGTTCTGTGACTAAACTACTGGTTTTATTCGAATGCGTTTTTGTATGCAGACTGGGAATGTCATTATTTCATGAGTTATACGCAGTTTAATTTATTGTCGTATTGTCGGCGCCACCCTGCTAAAATGACTTTTTCCTTTAAGTACGCACACGCACTACGCGGAAAACACACACTTCCATCTTCATAACTAACAAAATATATGAGAGTGTGTTTCCCCACATTGTCAAAAGACGTCTTTCCTTTTTGAGAAATGGTGACCTAACGGCATTTGACGCACAGACACTTACTTTTATCGTAAGATCGATGATTTCTTGAGGAAGGTACGAAATAACAATAAGGTACTTAACAAGTTGTAAAATGAATAAAAAACTAATCATTTTGGTAACCTACCTTGGTTTTGTTATGCGTCAAATGTTTATTGTTTATTTATGTTTTTGTCATTTTGTTTGCCGACAAATAAATATTTTTTCTTACCTACCTACAAAAGTACTGCGAGACAAAATCTAAGTAATAAATAAGACGCCAAAACCTTTTAGTTAAACTTATTCGCGATCATCTTGTACACTTACACGACATTTGTTAATGTCGTGTTCGTGTTCAACACAACAAATGTGACAACGTAAAAAACGCAATGAATGTGTACTGATGTATAAAATTGACAAAATAAAAAGGATTATTATGAATGAGAGTCTATTCTCGAGTCTATACCTCGTTCACGACATCGACAATACATGCCACAAAACTTCTAAAAACAAGATTATTCTTATAAGCTTTCTATCACTTCATTTGGCAGTTTGCGCTTCTACATGAGACATGAGATGGTGGACTGGCTGTCGAGAACCCCGTGGTTATTCAAATGCCAAGTGTACAAAGTTATGTAAGATGCTTGTTAGTTGTTTATGTGCAACAGGCTGGCATAGCTGGCAAACTTCCAAAATAGAACGCAACAAAATCAAAGCGTCGAACCGAATGCAGCCGCAGACTTTACATGGATTTACTGCCTATCTGGCTTTCACACACAGTCACTTAGATCTCGTCTAATCTTAAGAAGAGCAAGAACAGTATCGGAATTCGGCTTTAGAAAGAGAATGAGGCACAAAAATGAGCAAGAGAGGCTATGCACTGCAAAGCAGAACTAACACAAAGTACTAATTGCACTGAAAAGGCAATTCGTGCCGGGCATTATCTTGTGCTTAGACGTCCACCGTTTCATCCCTCGTAATATTGACACGAGGATAGCTTATGCAGCGAATGTGCAGCGATGAAATCTTGTGCGAGTCATTGTTGACTGACAAAAAAACCTGATTTCCCAGCGTTCAGATCCGATGCCTTCCACCTTCCATTTTAATAGGCACTCTTAAAAAGACTTACAAAAAAGTTGTGACGGCTTAGCTTCCTCAGAAGGAGGAAATTCATGAGGAATAATTCCACATGATAAAAAAAACTCACACAGAACTGGATATACAATGAGCACTTATATGGCATTACTGGCATCAAAAAGGTCCAATTAAATCACACGCCGCCGCGCCGTAGACTCTCAAAACATCTTTACAACTGATCTAAGCAAGCGGGAAAACACAGAACTAAAATAAATGTACCAAGTTTGACATATCGATACATTTTTTCTTGTCAAAAATGTTTAGTGAATTTACCGGTATTAAGACGAACCCGGGGCCGGTAGCGTTCGCCGCATTTGGCCTGGGCTGCATTCCAATCAAGCTGTTCGATTGTCTAGAATTAGGCATTTATCGTTTTATTCGTAGTCTACACTACGAATAAAACGATAAATGCCTAATTCTAAAACGGTAAATGTTTTTAACAATAATTACTCAATACGTGTTGGTAAGATCCTTTATTTATACATAATACTAAAAACTACTATACAGGGTGTAAACAGACTCTTCACATAGCCGTCAACCAAGCATTCTGTACATCAAACTAAGTAACTTTACGCAAAAATTATTGCTGGGTATCGACTTTTTTTTTTGGGGTGAAACATCACGTTTTACGGACTCGATGGAAAGCAATCAAAGCATTATGCTGCTGGATGGATTGAATAGTACGGGGGTCGTGGAGGTGTGTAAAGTAAAAATCTTACATTAAAAACATGTATTTAAAAAAAACTTGTGAAAAAGTTGGAACTTTGACCCCCAATATCTCCGTAACTAGAAGGTTCCCAGGTATGGTCTAGAACAAAAAAAATATCGCAAAGACGGGGGAACAAGTGCCTTTCGGATATGTTATGGGTCTATTTACACCCTTTATTTTTGTTACAATAAAAATAAACTTTTGTCTCGTTCTCACCAATTTATTGTTAAAGCTTTGATGTTTGCAACAATAATAACATACCTAATTCAGAAAAAAAAAAAAAACAGTTAAACTGTGGTAGTAATTTTGTTATTGGCCATTGTTAATAAATAGACTATCGAATATATAACGCTTTTATATCACTTCAACATTACTACAGATTTAGTCTCCATGAACACTTTTAATAAATAATAATAACGCTAGATGACGCGCTCAAGTAAACATTACATATTGTTGTGCTCCGTTTATAATTAATAAAGTAATATTTTTTCGTATATATGGACAATGTACTGTGTGTAAAAGTGAAACTGAACTTACAAACAAGCTGTGACAGAGTTATTGAGTATTTTTGTTGAGTACCTAATTAACAAATTAGCTGTGATTTTAGAACTTTAAAAACAGTGACTTTATTTACGTAACTAAGAAAAACAAGTGAACTTTGTACTGTTATTATCATTTCTAAACTGTAAACAAACAAAGTCACCCAAAAATCCTTTTATAATACAGTGATACAAAAATTCAAGACAAAAACATTTTACGAATTCCGTTTTTTATTCAAAAGATCTGAATAAAATTAATAACAGCGCCATCTAGTAGTGAGTAGCAGAATCAAAAATACGGTGTTACCAAACTAAGTTTAGTATTGACAGATAAAACACAATTAAAAAAAAAAAGGTTTGGTAGTTTTTTATTTTATTTTGAAGAAATAAAATAAATAATTTTTATTAAGATTTGAATAATTATCTGTCCATTTGAATTTCCTGGATAATATAACATTCCGTCGCAACCGCAGCAGAAAATCGAAATCTAACCATGATGACAGCAATAACACGTTACAAACCTTGAATTCCACTATAAATAGTATGCCAGAAATGTCGGAAGATGAGGAGAACAATCAAATAAGGAAGTTGCAGGAAAAGATTGATGAGTTGACGTCTCAACTAAACAGTGCACATAAGGAAATTGAGATATTATCTTTAGAAAATAGCAGTTTGAAACAAAGCAATGAAGATTTATCCAAGAAAAATAATTTATACAAACAAATTGCTAGTTCTCCAGTCAAACATAAGTCAACAACACCCAAGAAGACTCAGTCAAGACAAACTAAACAAACACAAACTATGTAAATATTGGGAATACTACTTTTTTAAATCAAGACAGCAAAACTGGAAGCAAAGATGTCACTGGTACTTCTTCTCTTAATAATAGAGTATCGAGCGATGTTATAAAACATTATCTACAAAAGGCGCCTATAAAGCATAAAATATGTATCCTCAGTAGTGAAAATAGCAGTAGAATATATAAAATAATGGATAACACTAGTCTACCAAATGGTCATGAAATCTGTCACTATCGTAAGCCGAATTGTAATTTAGAACTAATACTAGACAATATAGATAGTAAAGTTCAGAACTTTACCAAAACAGATTTCTGTATTATCTATATAGGTGAAGAATATTTCAAAAGAACTCAAAATTACATAGAACTTGTTGTACTTATTCGTAAAAAAATATTACCTCTGAATCATACTAATTTTATAATATGCCTACCAACTTTTAAATATATGAATAATGTAAATATTATGTTCAACAGCCGAGTTGAGACTTTTAATAATCTACTCTATATGGATGTAGAAACATGTAATTATGCATACGTTTTAGATTCTAACCTTAATTTACCATACACTTATGATACATATATCCCACATTACGGGACACTAAATAACAGAGGTTTACAAATTATTATATTAGATTTAATAGACATGATCTCATACTGTAGCACCATGACAGCCACTACTACTAATAGCTCAGAATTTGATTGTTCCGAAAAACCACAAAAAGAAATAACTGGTGCAGACTTACAAAATAATTCTCAGTTTTTTCTATAAATACATAAATATACTTCACCAAAATATAGCGGGACTGATGAACAAATCAGATACACTAACAGTCAAAATAGAAGAGCTTCACAATGCAGGAACTAATATTGATGTAATTTGTTTAACTGAACATTTTATTGAGACGGGTTATGAACATTTGTTGCATATACCTAATTTTGTACCAGCAGCTTTCTTTTCTAGAAAGGCTAAGCGCAGGGGTGCGTGCATACTTGTTAAAGCCGGACTTCAATTTAGAGAAATATCTGACATAGCAAAACATTCAGTGTCGGGTGTCTTTGAATCCTGTGCCATAGAACTAATACATCATAACATTATTATTATTTGTATATATCGCATACCTAAACACAATTACAATATATTTTATGAAAAATTAGAGGATATATTAAGGAAAAATTGTTCACTTTCTAATAAAAAAATAATCCTAACTGGCGACTTTAACATTGACATCTTAAAAAGAAATAAAATTACACTAGAATTTGAATATTTTCTTACACAATTTAATCTTAAGTTAGCCCTTGACAAGCCTACTAGATTAAGCAGCAACACCTGCATAGATAACTTTGCCCACACCTACAGAAAAGACTGTAAAGCACAAATAATTGACTTAATTCTATCAGATCATACATCTCAAATATTAAGTGTACCTATTTATAAATCATGTAAACTTAAATATTGGAAAACTCAAAAGCAAGACATATGCCCAGAAAACTTAGAGAAGTTTAAAAATTATTTGAGCAAGTTATCTTTCACACAAGTTTATAGCACTAATGATGTGAATGACTCGTATGACTATTTTGCAGATGATTTTTTGATGCTATATAATCTATGTTTTCCAACAAAATATGTAACGATTAAAACAAATACTAAAATAAAATGGATATCGCGTGGAATAAAAATCTGTAGTCAAAAGCAGAGAAAATTACTTTGGGCGTATAGACTTAAACCCGACTGTAAAAATAAAATTGATTTTAAGAATTATACTAAGATTTACAAAAAAGTTATACGACTAACACAGAAAACTCAAAATAACCACTTCATAAATACTTCTCAAAACAAAGCAAAAGCTGCATGGCAAGTAATTAACAAATCCAAATTTCGCCTACCACAACATCTAATACCGTCCTTAAAGAGAGGTAATACCACTATCACACACCCCACATATATTGCAAACGAATTTAATAACTTTTTTGTAGATGTAGTTGAAAAAAATATAAATAGTAACGTTTCTTCGACTAGTAAAAATACTTATAACAACTTAAGTTCACAGTCATTATATATGCAACCAGTTTTACCTATTGACCTAATAAAAATAATTAATAATCTTAAAAATACAAATACTGTTGGCTACGATGGAGTATGCACTCAAGTTGTAAAATATGTCAAAGAAGTTATAGCAGCACCATTAACGCACATTATTAATTTATGCATTACTAATGATGTTTTTCCTAATAGTCTGAAAAAGGGAATTATTAAGCCCTTATTTAAAAGAGAGGATAAATCAGATGTTAAAAATTATAGACCGATTGCCAAAATTCCTTTTTTTTTCAATAGGTAATTTACAATTGCATTTATAATTATTTTGAAAAAAATAAGTTATTTTGCAACGAACAAAAAGGATTTCGTAAAAATACTAATATAAATATGGCATTGTTCGACCTACTCTCTTATATTATGACGTCTGTCGATGAAAGAGCTCCGGTATGTGCAATATATACCGATATGACGAAAGCATTTGACTATGTGAATCATAAGATTTTGCTAAAAAAAACTGTATGGCTATGGAATCCGAGGTAATATTTTAAAACTTTTGGAATCATATCTGGATAACAGATCCCAGTGCACAGAAATATCACACCTATGCCAAAAAAGCAATTTAGTAACCATTTACACATCTCAACCAAGAGCTATAAAATACGGTGTGCCTCAAGGTAGCGTTCTAGGGCCATTACTTTTTTTAACCCTGGCAGGCATCGGCCCGTGCGGACCCCTACGTGGTTGCTGACATCTCTTTGAGGCGCGCGTGGAACACGAACGCGCCGTCGACACGGCCTGTCGTCATAAGACGGCCGGACGGCGAGCTAGCCCATAACTCGCCGTCCACAGGCCCGCGCCTACGGTGGCCGGGGGCCACCACGTGACCCCCGACGCCCAGGGCGTCTCCCGCGGCGGCTGGGACGTGAGGCTCTTTCCCTCTCACGTTCCGCCACCTCCTTCACTAGCATGACTGCTTCGCAGAAGGAGGTGACGGATTCCCATTCCCTCTCGCTCCGGACCATGGCTTGAACCAGGGCCGGGCGCGAGAGGTCGCCGCCGCCAATCGCCTCTACGAGGACACGGCGCTGCTCCGCCCAAGCAGGGCAGGCCTCCACAGTGTGCTGCACCGTGTCCTCCGGACGATCCTCACAATGGAAACACCCGGGCGTTTCCTCCCGCCCGATTCGGTGCAGGAACCTCCCGAAACAACCGTGTCCGGTGAGGACCTGCGTCAGGCGGAAGGTGAGGGCGCCGTGGCGCCTCTCTAGCCACTCCTCAAAGAGGGGACTTATCGCCACTATGGTGGCGTGCCCTGCACGGGGTTGCGACAGTCGCTCTCTCCATGTCACCATGAGATCGCGCCGGAGGTCTGTCCGCTGAGCGGCGATTTGCCGCGGCAGCGGAGTTTCCCCCCGACGTAGTGCCTCCGCGCGCCATTCGTGAAGGCGCGCGAGGACTATCGCCTCCAGATCCCATGGCGGCAATCCGGCAAGGAGGCTCGCCGCCTCACCGGAGATCGTGCGGTACCCCCGGACTAGCCTTAGGGCTATCCCCTTTTGGGGCGCGTTCAGGTAGCGGGCGGCTTGCGGGGTATAATGCTTGATAGTAAACTTACATAGAAACCCCATATCGAAGAAATTTGTCTGAAATTAAATAAATCTGCATATGCATTGTTTCAGCTGTCCAAAAAAGTTAATACACAAACACTTTTAATAGCGTATCACGGATTGGTTGCATCAGTTCTGAGGTTTGGTATTCTTTTTTGGGGGCAATCTACAGATCGAGAGATTGTTTTAAAAGCGCAAAAACGATGTATTCGGTCCATGTGTGGCTTAAAAACCATCGAAACTTGTAAACCTCATTTTAAATCATTAAAATTACTGACTATGCCAGCTACGTACATTTACGAGACTGCTTTATTTGTTAAAAGCCTCAACCGTAGCGAGACTCTCACAAGCGGGTTTGGTCAAGGGCCTGATTCAGGAGGCAGCACTCATTGGTATGACCCGCAAAGTGAGGAGGTTCCTCTCTCTGAAGACCTAACCACCGGTAGCTTGGACCTTGTTCCTGACAGGTGGATAACTATTTTTTATATTTTTTCTGTAGGAATATACAACATTATTTTTAGTATATGCGAAACCTGAATATAGTTTGTTCAGAATAAGTAACTGAATCGATTCCAATAATTTTTAAACCATGTTATATTTTGTCCCAAAAATATTTAAAAAAGTTAAAAGTTGGACACCGAGCGACTTTAAGTACCTATCGCAATAATTTAGGTACCTACTCCTAAATTATTATTATCAATGAGCTCAAGACGACGCTGGAGGCGCGCGCTACGTGGTGACCGCGATTTTGTGCGGACAACTAGATAACAGAACAAGCTTATAACTTTGTGATTTTTCATGATACAGTTTTGAAATTTTGTACATAGATTCTTTACATAAAAATACTAGACACGTGTTTCAGGTTTCGCATATACTAAAACTAATGTTGTATAAAAATGTAAACAAAGGGTGTGTGAAGAAAATGAATAAACGAAATGAAAATAATAATACAGCATATTACTGTCCCACTGCTGGGCAAAGGCCTCTTCTCATACAGAGAAGGCACGAGCATTTATCACTACGCTTGCTCAAGACGGGAGTGCTTTGAAAGCTTATTAAATAAATAAATAAACAGTGCGGGATCTAATCGCAATACCTACCAGTGGCGAAGGTTCCATAGAACTCGATTCCTACCGGCTTCCCTTTGAAAAATGGCACAGTCAGTATTCTATAGACAAAATAATATAATCACATTAAATTTATGTACTCCGGCTTATCTCTTACAAAAATTGACCCTTCTCTACTGATATCTACCATACATATACCAGCGCATAACGACATAAAAAACAATGGCAAATACGACTAAACATACCACACCACTCAAAACTAAAATATCATCTTTGATGAATCCGTTTTTTGTTTGTTTCGTTTATAGGAGATTTATTGCCAAAACATATTATTTTAAATGCCTTGTTACAATAATTTGATACAGGTTTAAAAGCAGGTTTTATAGTCATTATAATGTTTCTGGTGCTGTCATGCATTTCTGAATAGCCTTATAGCTATGATATGAAAATCAACATCCTTTTCAGGGTTCCGTAATCGAAGGTTAACAAACGGGGCCCTATTACTAAGCCTCCGCTGTCCGTCCGTCCGTCTGTCAGAGGACTGTATCTCATGATCCATAATAGGAAGACGATTGAAATTGCTTGTCGCTCAAAAAAATATTAAAGAAACTCATACAATTTTCTACTGCCGCGGCCATTCATGTCATGACAATTATGTGACGTCATTTACTTCTATCTGCCTTGTTTTCATCTCATTTTTTACCCTTAATATATTAATTTCACTAATTGTATGTGCTTTATTCAAGCAAACATTGCAATAACAATATTATAATAAAATTGTAGTGAAACTTTAAGTACTTTTCAAATAAAAGTATTTCTTTGACAAATAGACTTTGACGTCACCGGCGCTATCGAGGGATGATGCGTTTTGAGCTTGCGTTCCGTTTCACCAAAAACACGCTACATGTAATATTAAATTGTAAAATAAGTCTTGTTTTAGAAAATTAAACAAGTGTACCACAATGCCTTCATGGGCCAATACAAGGCATTTTTTTTAATAAAAAAAGTTTTGTATTTCTTGCATATTATTAGGCCTATTGTCATAGACCTATGTTGTCGCTCTTTAGTAATAAATGCACAGTTTTCCTCATCGCTTTCTTCAGTTATTGCGAAGTAAAAACGGCCGCTAGAACCTGTTCCTTGACCGTTAAACTTCGAAGATTGAGTGGACGTATGCAGGTACATAAATTATGGCCTTACGACACCATGCCCTTTAAAGGAAACTTGAACTTGTAGGGCTGCCCGAACTGTGTGCTTTGTTTAATTAAAGTAAGTTCATATTCTTTCGAATCGACAGTTTCGGTCCTATTGCAAATAATACCATAGGCCATTCTTTTAAGGCTCAAAATGAAAGATTTACTTCATCTTTATTTTACTATGGATTTGACTTTTTCCTAGGTACCTAAAAAATCTCTTTCCCTAAAAAAACCAAAGACCACTTACGAATCAAGCTTATAGGTATGTCTATGATTATCAACTTTACCTATCTTTCAAAAAAAGAACTCTTAACTTGATCATTCTAATTGCGTGTTTTCAACATCACGTGATACGTTCTTAATTACACACAATTATTGAATAGTTAGGTAAAGACGACGACGTCGAGGAAACTTTGATATTTGTAAAATTGAGACGTCTATTACGTAAAGAATTGTCTATTTTTAATGTTAGAATGTTTTGCAGCTTCATACTTTCGCAACACCTTCAACCTATGAAGGCAGAACGCGGGAAAACCGTAAATTAAATTATAGTTTCATAATGATTAATAAATAAATAAATTATTTGGGAGGTCTTTTCCCAGCAGTAGGACAGTACTGGCTAAATAAAAAAAAAAAATGATTAATAACGAAAATACTTTTTGTTCTATTATTTTATTTCTTCGTAAGTGTATTGAAAAAAGTCGTTTGATACACATGGGTATTTGTCACTGCAGTTCTTGGTTCGATAACACCCTCGCCCTCATCTTGGTTGTCAATTCCGCCTCGGCAGCAATGACATAAAAATACAAAAAAGTTTATGGAATAGTCTTTTTTCTCTAAAATTATGCTCCATCATTTTCATCATTCATTCATCATCATTTCAGCCGAAAGACGTCCACTGCTGGACATAGGCCTCCCCCATAGGGGGGTTTTTGCCATAATCGCCACGCTTGGCAGGCGGATTGGCGATCGCAGTACGGTTGTTAAAAAAAAAAAAAAGCACAGAGAACGCTGCTGCCCATTCTCTGGTAAGTCCCTTAGTCGCCTCTTACGACACCCAAGGGAAGATATGGGATGGTGCTATTCTTTACGTCCGACACCATACAGTCCATCATTTTGAGTCTCATATAATGCGTGCCATCCTTACATAATATGAGTAGATAAATCTTGCCTGTGATAATAACTTCAGCATTAATAGCTTGTTCTGCATGTTTTGGCGGCTGTAGTAAACAGTGCAAGTTGCAAATTAACAACGACATACACACACACAACACACACACATACACACACACACACACACATATAGGCATTACATTTAGGCTTACCGTCCACGGCGGTGGTATTTGACGATTGTATGCAAGCTACAAATGACGGCAGGCGCATTTTCTCATCTTTGTTATGTTTGTCCACGTAATCGTCTTCAAATCCATGTGTATGACGTGCAGCTTACGTGGACAGAGATATAGAATTAACATACTACGAAGAGGATATCGAGCTTTCGCACCAGGTTAAAAGCTTTTAATAATTTCTTTCCTTTATTCATTTTGTATACTTATTTTACATATTTTTTAATATTTCTAAAAAAAAAACATATTAAAACATTTAAAAATATAAAAAATAATGGTCCGCCGGTGTCGGGAGCAGGGTCCAAGCTAGCGGTGGTTAAGGCTCCAGAGACAGGAACCTACTAACAATGCGAGCCGTATCGAGGAGTACTGCCTTCTGACTCATCCCCTTCCAACCGCCTAAGGAGAGCCTCGAAAGAATGTCGTCGAGGCTCTTGGCTATTAGGCCATTGTCCGTCACGACAATCGGCACAATGATAGCCGAGTTCACATTCCACATGTCGACAACCTCGTATGCCAAATAATTTATTATTATTAAAACTGTCCTATATATTTTCACCAACAATAAATACAAAGAAACCAGACAAGTGCAAGTCTCACTCGCGCACCGAGGGTTCCCTCCGTACAGACTTCTATGTTGATTATTTGTCCATCACTGAAATCAGGTCTCAAAGATTCAAGTCCTATTATCTCTTAAGAAAGAATAAGTCGGATTGAAGAACAAATTTAATTTTGCAGTTATAATAATACTCTCTCAAAGATATTTTATTTTGTGATATTACTACAAATTAAAGATTTTTGGATCTTTTCCTTTACTTGTGCTATAAGATCTTGCTTCTTACCAAATTTCATGATTCTAAGTCAGCGGGAAGTAGGCTTTATGTTTTGATATACTTGCGAAGGAGCAAAATTTTGGACATAAATGACCATAACCTTATACTGTCACTTACGGGATATCTTCCGTGATTGTTTATTATTTGTTGTAAATAATGAACAATCACGGAAGATATCCCGTAAGTGACAGTATAAGTTTAGTTGTAAACTATGAAAGCTTAAAAAACAGTGTTTATAAATGACCATATTGTTTTTATTGCGTTGACTTAGCTTGATTTTTTACAGTATTTGATATTCTTAAGAAAAAGGGTCTTGGACGGATAACTAAACGATCCCATAAGGTTCTGTTTTTCCTTTTGAGGTACGGGACCCTAAAAATAAACCTTTTTGTACCTACGAAGTAACATACATTACATCACTGCTGGTAATCGCCCAAGGGTTAGGCAGAGCAGTACCTAATAGTACACCCACATTTCGCCGGTTATGTTTAAGTCTCATGTAATAGGGAGCGAGCCTATTGCCGGGCACAAATCCTGCTACTGAGAATTTCCAGATGGAATAAACCCAATAACACGTTGGCCGACCTGGTACTCGAACCCAGGACCTCATGCTTAGCAGTCGCACTTGCGACCACTAGACCAACGAAACAGTCAAGTTAAACCAAACCTACGAAGTAAGTTTGTGGTAAATATTATTTAGTAAATGGTGTCCTTGAAAATAAATGAAGTTGATGAGAAGCGACGTCAGACAACACCCGGAATTGAATTCTAATTGATACTCGT
This sequence comes from Noctua fimbriata, assembly GCA_905163415.1. Taxonomy (NCBI): domain Eukaryota; kingdom Metazoa; phylum Arthropoda; class Insecta; order Lepidoptera; family Noctuidae; genus Noctua; species Noctua fimbriata. Next base: position 13,095,895 of record LR990934.1, on the reverse strand, counting down.
TCATCGCTAATGACGTACTAGGTGGAATTTACTGTCCATAATCATAATCAGCCTATAATGTTCCCACTGCTGGGACAAAGGCCTCCTCTCTATGAGAGGGAATGGGCTATAATCCACCACGCGGGCCCAATGCGGGTTGGTAGATGTCACATGTCTTCGAATTTTTGGTTCTACGACATGCCGGTTTCCTTACGATGTTTTCCTTCATCGTTTTGAGAGCAGTGGTGATGAAATAAATTACACAAAGTAATGCGCCTGCCTGGGTTCGAACCCACGACTTACTGTTCGTAAGTCGGGGCCGCCACCACTGGGCCACCGTTGCTCTCGAATTTACTGTCATTAGGTGCAAGCCTTGAGATTGGACTGAAGATGAACATGTCGAAGACCAAGCTCATGACCAACAGCTCCAAAAGGAGCATACACGTAGGCGGGGAGAATGTACAATATGTCCAAGAATATATATACTTGGGCCAAGTAATCTCTTTCCAGGCAAGGCAAGATAAGGAAATTGCAAGACAAACTGAAAATGCCTGGAAGAGTTACTGGTCCATGAGGGAGTATTTTAAGGGCACGCTACCCATGTCTCTGAAGCGAAAGCTAATGGACATGTGTATTCTCCCCATCTTGACCTACGGTGCACAAACTTGGTCTTTGACTAACATCCAAAAGTCCAAACTCAAGGTTTGCCAACGTGCTATGGAGCGCAGTATCTTGGGTGTAAAATTGACGGATCATGTACGAAACACTACGCTGCGCTCCAAAACGCAAATCGTTGACGTGGCTCAAAAGGCTGCCCAACTTAAATGGGACTGGGCAGGACATGTCTGTCGTATGCCGAACGAACTGTGGGCCCGTAAAGCTCAGGATTGGTGCCCTGAAACAGTGACACGGGGTCGCGGTAGACCACGAAGGAGATGGCGGGACGACCTGGATGTCTTCCTTGAGAATTGGAAAGAAGTAGCACAGAAGCGCGAGCTTTGGAAGGAGTGGAGGGAGGCCTTTACCCAGCAGTGGGACAATATGGGCTAGCTATAATATAATAATAATAGGTGCAATTTAGGAGATTTTATTTGATGAGTACAAAATGCGGGAGCCCACCAGTAACTTACAAATCACAATCGATGGTGATTGAGTGACGTACGTCATCGCCAGCTTCCTACCTACTTTTTAAAAGGATATAAAGACATGTTCTGTCGTGCGCTAAAGTTCACAGTTGGTTACATTTTAAACACTATTTTAAGCTTTCACGGTTTACAACTAAACTTATACTGTCACTTCTTTCTCATCTTTCCGTGATTGTTCATCATTTATTTATTTTCCATCCACCCGCATTCTTTAGTCAACCCGCGATCATGGCGCTTGAAACAGCGTCGAAATATTGGGAGCTCAAAATAAGGAACAATAGATATCCCGTAAGTTACAGTATAAGTTTGGTTACATTTTAGTTCCATAAGAACTCATAAAGGTAGAAGGCGAACTGATTCCTAGGTTCTTTAGACACCGAACCTTCACGACTTAAAGAACATGTGCTGTGGTGTGCTTAAGTTCGCATTTGTTCACAATGAGACAAAAATTAAACCGTTTTCTTCTTGACGAGTGTACCCATAAAAGTCTGCTTTTATTTTCGAAGATTTTGTTGCGGATTCCTGTATCCAAAATAATAAAAAAAATACCTTTATTACTTACTTAGAAATGTAAATTTTACACCTCGCGCTCGTGATGAGCTTGCGGGCAAACATGGTGACCCTTTTTACTGACTTCAAGGAGGAGGAAAATGTCGCTATATCGTTATTTAGAAGAGGGGCAACCCCCTATTCATGCCGATCATCAATTTCAAGTCCGTGATACATAAAAACACTTCAAAACATGACTCACAGAACAACGGGCTCAATAAAATACCGTGTAGGTAAGTATTACTAAGGCTGCGTTCACACCAAATCGACTATCGAATGTGAAAATGTTTCAAAATCAAAGAATAGATTTTCTATGCCGGTAACGGGAGAGCTGTTTTACTTCACTCATGAGACTGAAGTTTGGTGCAGTTACGTAGTCGCCACGGTTGCAAAAATACCCGCAAACTTAGAGATATCATGCTGTTTACTTTTTAGGGTTGCGTATTAGGTACGGAACCCGATAACGTAATACGGTAACCAACGGGACCCTATTACTAAGCCTCCGCTGTCCGTCCGTTCGTCTGCTTGTCTGTCAGCGGGCTGTATCTCATGATCCATAATAGTTAGGCAATTGAAATTCTCACAGAATATGTATTCCTGTTGCCGCTATAATAAAAAATAATAAAAATAAATTAAACATTAAAGGGGAGTGCCACTCGCACTTGGCTGGTTTTATTGTACTAACCGTTCACATAGGCGTTCGACTACATACGCTTTGGTATGGACACGTCCTATGTGACACAGGCCTCTCCAATTGCAAGCCAGTTAGCTCGATTCTCAGCAACTCTCATCCGGCTCCCTGCGAAGATCATCGCTCTACCTAGACTAAAGACAATCCACAATTATTCCTTGAATTCCAGATTCAATCCTACAAAAAGACTCCATGCAGAGCTTGTTCCGTAGTTCGCTGAGCGACCTTTTTATGAAACAGCCGTACTATGAGTGTCCACATTCGGCCCCGTAACTCATAACAGACATGACGCACTGATGGAAGACCTTAGTCTTTAGGGTCTGTCAAATACACGACGAAGATTCCCAAACGCTGCCCTGTCCAACTGAATTCTTCTGTTAGCCTCCCTGTTACATTAAAACTTAGAAGACAGCAAACAATCACATAATGCACACAAACACGTACATTCAATTAGACACTATTAGAGTCTAAGATATACTTATGTTATAAACATGGGCATTAAGTGTATAATTTTTACATTCAAAGAGAATAACCATGTAGGTACACTTAGGTGCGAATAAACGCTGGTAAAGCTTGAATCATAAACAATATTTTGATCCGTGCGGAAATGTTGATGTGAAGTGCATGGCATAGAGATGTACATTCAACAGTTTTGATATTGCATCAATTTACAACCAATTTTGTTTTGTTCCAAAGTCAACTGTTGTCTTGTCATCTTGCAATCGTAGCGTCATTACCGTGCAGACTTCTGTCTCTAGTTCACTTTAGCACCGTTTTACGCCTCGTTCACGACCTCGGGCGAAATGACTAGCGTCAACGACATGCGCGAGTGCCACTTGTTTCTTTCGTGTGAGTACAGTCGCGTAGTAAGTCGCGTCACAGTGACTCGTAGCATGCTCTAAGGTCTAAACACTTTATTTATTTTTGTTTGTCGCCTGTCGCTTGAGCGAGTAGTCTGTGGCCACGGTTAGAACTTGAAATTGTTTTTTTTTCTATTTTAAATGTTATCTTCTTTTTAATTTTCAGAATTATGTAGGTCGTTTAGACGCACAAGACAGCCAACGCCTCCTGCAGAAGTACAACGCGGGACAGGCGGTCACCTACCTGGTCCACTTCCCGGTGACGTCACCGCTGCCCAAGCTGACGGCGCTCACTGCCAACGGGGATACCATCTGCTATGGACCTGGAGGTAAACATATATCTGTGTACTTTTATTCTTAAAAAGCTGGTGGCATTGTTCTTAAGTTTAAATGCTACTATACAAGGTGATTGGTAATTGGGTGCATTCCTTGAAATGGGTGATACTAGATTTAATTGCAACAATTTTGACCCCGATAACTTGGGTCCAAACTGAGTTGTTTTGGAGTAAATGAACTTTTAAAGTTTTTTGGAAATTTTCGATCTATCCAATGCTCTCCATCATAAACTACTGATTCTGAGAAATTTACAATGTGCAGGATGTTAAACTGATACTTTTCTGATAGCTTATGAACGATTGAATTCTTTGAAAACCAATTTGTCAAAAAAGTACACATGCCTTTGAAAATTAAGCGCCATTAAGGTCATGTTCTGATTTTTTTTTTTAAACTTCCCTTGTTTTTCGCGGCAGTTTTGTACTAATAAATGTATGACACTTATCGTGCAAATTACAGGGACAACGTCCTAAGGTTCTAGATTTGGTGATACAGATATTATCTACCTTTTTGGCTCGTATTGTTAGAAGGTTCCTCTCTCTGGAGCCCTGACCACCGGTAGCTTGGACGCTGTTCCCGATACCGGTGGGCTACAATTTTTTATATTTTTAAATGTTTTTTTATATTATTTTTTAAGGAATATTTAAAAATGTAAATAAATTTGTAAAAATATAAATAAAGGAAATAATTATCTGCCTTATTATTATTAACATCCTTGGATTATGAGTCGAGCTACACGATCACTGACAAATGCTTGCACTGACTGGACAGGTCCACTCAAATCTGTGTGGTTATTTCTTCAAAAGACCATGTCAAACATTAATCTGCATGGTCCTCTTAAGACTTGACCAATGTCTGGGCTTTAAAAGAGACGGTTTCCTGTGAGTTTGTTTCGGATGTTTCTTCTCAGAGTAGTCAGGTACGAAACACCGGCCCCATCTAGTTTTGAAACATAACAATGTGGCATGTAAAAGTGTTTCGTAAAATCAATTTACAGAAATAAATATGATTTTTGATTTAACTGGATAGATAATAAGAACAAAAATAGAAAATTCCCCACCTCAGCTTATTGGCAAGTTAAGTTTAGCATTGTACTCAGTTATATATGACAATTACACCTACTTTTTCCTTGAGGATCATAACATAATCGACACACGACCGCTCTGGGTTTTTCCATATTTCGCTATACCATTTTGAGATGAACTTAAAAAAATGATGCAAGAACTTTATCTATTGTGTAGACCTACCGAGTGAGTTCCTGCCAAAGATGAAAGAAAAGAAGTAATCTAAGCATTGTCGTTAACTCGAACTGTCGCTCATAGATTGGAAAAATAAGACCAACTAATATTTTTTTTTCAACAACAAGACAATAGTAAACTAACCAAGCGTCAAAAGTCCGCACTCGGGGTCTGTCAGCGAGCAATGGAGCGTAGTATCCTTGGAGTTAAACTTACTGATCGTATAAGGAACTCGATACTGCGTTCCAAAACTCAAATTGCCGATGTAGGTCACACGGCTGCCAAGCTTAAATGGAACTGGGCTGGCCACATCTGTCGCATGCCGAAGGAGCTATGGGCTAAAGTAACAATGGGTCCCAAACAGCAGCAAACGGCAACGCGGCAGGCCCAGAAGGATATGGCGGGACGAACTCGACTCTTTTCAAAAAGATTGGCAAACAACAGCACTGGATAGGGATAATTGGAAGGAAGGAAGGGAGGCCTTTGCCCTGCAGTGGGACGCAAATGGCTGATAATAATAAAAGACAATAGAGTTTTAAACTTGTGCATTATTTATGTGCACACAAAACTTAACAGATACACACACTTCACACACACACACACATTAAGATAAAAGAGCACAAAGGTACTGCTTATGCATTTTGGTGCTGCAGTTTTGTCTTCTACGTTTTATATTGTACTTTGTATTTTATACTTTGTACTTTATTCATTCTATGTTATACTTTTTACTTTCTAACTTTCTACTTACTTTTTACTACTTATTTAGTTGGTACTTTGTACTTAATATTATGAATCTTTTTCTTACTTTCACTGAAAGATATCGAAATCTATGTTAATGGCATAGGATATCACGCAAATAATGATATGAATATGAATATATATGAATGTATCTTTTATTATGACAATAGCTGGTTATTGTTTTAGTTCAATCGAGATAATTACATACGAAAATCAATTTCAACCATCTGTACATTGTAACAGGAAATTCAAGAAACACAATTTATTTTTACAGACATAGCGGCGCCTAACACATACGTCACGACTCTAAGTCTGCAGCATACTTCATTCCTGGAAGGTGGCGGCCCTCCAGCATATAACAATTTTCAACATAAACCGCATACAAGGCCACAGATAACAAGGCCACAGCCGCAAGCGCAGCAGCCAGCGGTGGACCGTGTCAACTATGGTGACGACGACGCTACTGCACATATTTATACCTTCAACAATCTTGAGCCTACTTGGACTGATGGTAAGATTTTACATAGCTTCTTCAGTTCGCCACAGTCACCTAACTATGCCATAGAACAAGAGCCTTATGTTACTTATTTTCTGGTTAACAAAAAGTGTGGTTCCGAGTAGTGTTAGTCGTAGTATGGCGTCCGCCTCCCTCGCTCGCTCGCTAGCTAGCGGTGTGGCCTGCGCTTCGCACCGGGAACTACAGGGCTAGGCTTTTTTTTTTTTTAGGATGGGAAATCATCAAATGACCCCCTCCGCTCTGGGCGGAGCGGAAGGGAGTGTCAGACTTGTACTGACTAAAACCCATCCATGTTCCTTCTTTGCCCTTTGTGTTCCAGGGTCGCGGTATCTCTTTCGAACAGTCCCGCAGCCCTGGCAGGCATCGGCCCGTGCGGACCCCTACGTGGTTGCTGACATCTCTTTAACGCGCGCGTGGAACACGAACGCGCCGTCGACACGGCCTGTCGTCATAAGACGGCCGGACGGCGAGCTAGCCCATAACTCGCCGTCCACAGGCCCGCGCCTACGGTGGCCGGGGGCCACCACGGGCGTCTCCCGCGGCGGCTGGGACGTGAGGCTCTTTCCCTCTCACGTCCCACCACCTCCTTCACTAGCATGACTGCTTCGCAGAAGGAGGTGACGGCTTCCCATTCCCTCTCGCTCCGGACCATGGCTTGAACCAGGGCCGGGCGCGAGAGGTCGCCGCCGCCAATCGCCTCAATGAGGACACGGCGCTGCTCCGCCCAAGCGGGGCAGGCCTCCACAGTGTGCTGCACCGTGTCCTCCGGACGATCCTTACAATGGAAACACCCGGGCGTTTCCTCCCGCCCGATTCGGTGCAGGTACCTCCCGAAACAACCATGTCCGGTGAGGACCTGCGTCAGGCGGAAGGTGAGGGCGCCGTGGCGCCTCTCTAGCCACTCCTCAAAGAGGGGACTTATCGCCACTATGGTGGCGTGCCCTGCACGGGGTTGCGACAGTCGCTCTCTCCATGTCACCATGAGATCGCGCCGGAGGTGCGCCGGAGGCGATTTGCCGCGGCAGCGTAGTTTCCCCCCGACGTAGTGCCTCCGCGCGCCATTCGTGAAGGCGCGCGAGGACTATCGCCTCCAACAGGGCTAGACTACGTCAGCGATACAAACGATGCGAAAGAAGTATCAGACGATGCCAGCGATGCTATTAGTTCACCTCGCCCGCCTCTAGGGCTTGCATTCGAATATTCGAATATTCGAATTATTCGAATAATCAACTGTTTCAAATATTCGAATAGAAAATTTATGATATTCGAATATTCGACCAAAAACAAAACAGCAATCAGACGTGCACATAAAATTAAACGTTCATGCACAGCAAATTTAACATGCAGAGAAGAGTTGGAAACGTCAATCCTAATGCAAATGGCGCTATTTGATAGAGGAGGTCCTAGACAAATAAATTTGAGCCAAGCATACGACTTTCTGCTGTGCATACCACCTACAAGTGTAGAGTGTGAAAGGGTGTTTTCTTCCAGCAAATACATTTGCAATTTGCAACCATCTAAGATGTGCCTTAAACGATGAATCCATGGATGCTCTAAGTTTCCTTAGGTCCTACTTCCAGGGAAAACGTTGAAGAACACGCCAAAAGTATATGATACGGATAGGATTAAAAAGGTACTGTAATTTTTTACACTACATGTACAAAATATTACAGTGCCTTTACTTACGTGCTACTTAGGTCTGATCTGATCTGATCTCGTGATTTATTATTTTTGTTATAAAACTAAGATTTAATGTTAAATTACCAAATTCACACATTGTTAATGACAATTTCTAATTTAACATTAAGAAAGAAACCGATTTTGCATCGAAGCTTTAATTGCGTTACTTGTTATTTTTTGTTTGATTTTATTATATTACTAGCTTCCGCCCGCGGCTTCGCCCGCAGAAGGTAGCCTGTGTCAATCCAGGGTATTACCTATCTACATACCTACCAAATTTCAACCAAATCGGCCCAGCCGTTTTTGCGTGAAAGAATAACAAACATACATCCATACATTCTCACAAACTTTCACATTTATAATATTAGTAAGTATGAGTATTGTAATCCTATCCGGATTACAATACTCATACTTAACTGATTTTATAAGACTGCGTTTTGTTTATGTCCAGAAGATTAGTTTATTTTGAGAAAATTTGTTTATTTTAAAACATTTTAAGCATTTCTTTCAAATTTTTGCTTTGTGGTGTTTTGATATCATCAATACAATATTAAGTTGACCATTATTTATTCTTCCAAAAATATACGTTGATTTTGTTATTGATTGTGTTAGCTATTTTAATTGAAGAAAGTAGTTGATTATTTGCAGTTCAACACGAAGGATTAGAATAGCTAACACCTATTTTAATCCTTTGTGTTCTTTTAAAAGAAAAAAAAAGTTATTTTAATTGTTTTTTTAACACTGTTTGAATTGAATAAAGACTATTTAGAAATTAAATTACAAGATTTCTATAAAACTTATTTTTTTATTTAATATTCGAACAATTTTCGAATTATTCGAAAATAGCCCAAAAAAATATCGAATATTCGAATTGCAAAATTGTCGAATATTTGCAAGCCCTACCCGCCTCGTCCGTTGCGCCTGCCCGCTCGCTAGCCCGCCCTCTCGCTTGCCCGTCCGTCCGTAGTTTTCAGAGTGAACCCACATAGTTTAACTCGCCAAAGCTTCGTTTAGTTTATATAGTTTCCCTCGCTTCGCCCGCCAGCTCGCTTGTTAGCTGGCGGTGTGGCCTGCGCTTAAAAGAGTCTCGCAGAAATATCCGCCAAAGAGAAGTGTCTGACAGCGTTGACTATTAGTTTGTAAGCACTCGCGCTTTAAGAAAAGTGAGTAACTTTAGCACCCGATATATGAAGATTGGCCATTGGGTCAAGTTAGTAGGTACCTATGTAGCACAACTCGATGCCACACATTTTGTCGTTATCATGTTAATAAAAAAATAAGTAAATTTTGGGGGCCGTGGGATCTTTGACCACCAGGCTACGAATCTGAAGCTCGAATGTCTCCTGTTTTGCGACAGCGAATGTTGAGAAAACAAATGAAGTCCGTTTTTAAAGCATGCTACGAGTCGTAGACGCGACTTTTGTGAAGCGACTCACGAAAAAATTCGAGGACGCGCTTCTTTCTTGACGCAAATTACTTCACCCGCGTCCGTGAATGGAGCCTAATGGGGTCTAAGTGAGGAATGTTGATAGCAGGTCTTATTGTCTAGGAAATATTGACTATGCGCTCGTTTAGTAGGTACCCAAAAACGGAGGTCGTCAATACATTATTGTAATAAAATATAACCGGATTGTCAAGCTAAACAACTAAATACTTTATTTCAGGCAATACCCAATACTTCGTATTAAACAACACTAATCAATACAAGCAGCCAACACAGCAGTATAAGCCAGCAACGCAGCAAATATTCCAGTCCAGGCCAACCTACGAATATGACCAACTTCCTGCCCAGGCCCCAAGTCGAAGACCCGTGAGACCTAATACTCCGGTACATACAGAACCTGTGACGACCAGACCTGTGTATGAACCTGCTCCAGCAACTATGCCTAGTCCAAACGATTTCTTCTACTCCGACCAGCAGTCTCCGGTTACCGCTAGGTGAGGACTTTATACAGGGTGTAAAGGGACTTCTAGATCTTTGACAGTGTTATAGATAATCAGTGGCCCAAAAATTTGATTACCAGTCTTACCAAGGGTATTCTATAATCGAGTACTAATTGGGTTGTGGAGGTCAGATAAACAGTCGCTCTATGTAAAATACTGGTATTCAGCTGTATCCGGTTAGACTGGAAGCCGACCTCAACATTGTTCGGAAAAGGCTAGGCAGATGCATCATAGTTTTCTTAGCTTTGTATGTAAAGCTTAGGCAAAGAAAGAAAAAAAGAATAAAGTTTATTTGACGTCAGTTCATCAACCACACAGAATAAATATAAAAAAAGATAAAAAATAAATAACAAAAAAAAAAAAAGAGGAAATACATGTGCTGTGTGCCTCACGGCTGCGCCAAAAAGGTCCATTTCAGCATTCATGCCAGACAGGTGATGCTGTCTGACGCTGGTCTTCCAATGAACCTTTTGGTAGGTGGCAAAGCTTGTAGAAATTATCTATCGCCTTTCTCATTTCAGTCCGGACCACATCTCAAATACTCCAGAGCCATCAGCTGAGTGCGGCGTCGTCTACGGCGGCAATAGAATTCCCCTGATCTACAATGGCGACGCTTACGACAGGGGAGAACTACCCTGGCTTGTGGCTGTCTACAAGACTGACCAGGCTACTCTTCGGTTTATCTGCGGAGGGACGCTCGTGTCGGATCGTCATATCATTACCGGTGACTAAGCGTTTATAACTTCTTGATCACGCGACTGTCATCAATCGTGTCGCAATTCTTATGTGGTTCTTATTTTCTGCATATCTATTATCCGATGGTGGCCATAAAAATCTTTGCTTACGATAACAGTCTTGAACTTCTTCTTTGCTTTCTAGAATCAAACTGTTTTAAAAGAATGCTAATTCACAAAATACATGATTTCGTTTTATTTGCAGCTGCCCATTGCATGCAGGGCCGCAGTTCGCTGACCTCCTTCAAGGATATCGTGATAAAAATAGGGGTGCACAACCTGAATGACTGGAGTGACGATGAAACCATCACCAGGGGTCTTCTGACTGCCGATTTTCACTATGAGTTTAATGCTGGCACGCTCAAAAGTGAGTATATTGATAGCTCTCTTAAGATTACTCTAAGTATCACCAGCATCATTACCCTTGATAGAAATGGTAGCAACCTTTTTGATAGGTAGTTCATTGCACGTAATTTGCTGTGTGACAGCTTTGGAGTAATCTCCCCACCTAACAAAATGTGAAAATGTGAAGGGCGGCTGTTTTGGAAGACTGCCTTTTATAATTTCGACGTTCAAAAGGTGGTGTGCATTCTCAGTCTCATTTCAAACGTCTTTTAATTTAGATTTTTGGTGAGTCTGCTGAGATTAACCTGTATTTAAATAGTTCTTATATAAGTAGGAACCTAGAATATCGCTAGTCTATGAACGGACGAATAGTATTTATAACACCCAGATGGCTACGTTAATCGCGTGTCACTAGTGTTTTTGACAGTAAACCCTCTAAAACGTAGGTGTAGGGACACTTTGGATACTCCAGCATGGTATTCCCATTGAACTGCTACAACCAAGGGAGTACGTAGTTATTATGTATCACCATGGTTAGAATATTACAGATTTACAACTAAAATCTTTTCAAAACTTTGAGTAACATAAATAAGACGATGTGCGACGAAAGTGGAGAGACTTTATAAGTGCGCAATAAGAGTACTACAATGCGTTGAAAATCCAAACTTAGTTTTTTTTTAGTTTTTTAATGTTATTAACCGTTGGGACCCAGGATAGATCATAAGTTGCATCTGTATTTTTCGTTCATAAACTTTGATAATGACAAAAGAATACGCGATCACGTGAGCGCAAAAAAAAAACGCGCGCGCACCTAATAAAATTATGATCAGTCTATCCCTCGGTGTTTAATTCCTGACGCAATCTACGTACATCCGGAAGCCAAATGTATGCGTTTGTTTTTATGTCGTCATCTTCTTCAATCGCGTCAGGTAAAGATCAGCCCAGACTGTGTTTTATTTTTCGTAAGCACGTGCGCGTGGTTGTCTAGTATCGACCTGAGTATTTGTTTTACTGAGCCAATGCTTGATACCTACTGTGCTTGTTTCAGATGACATTATGATACTCACCCTGGAGAAACGCGTCAAGTTCAACGAGATCATCCGTCCAGCTTGTCTGTGGGCTGGCAGTACCGACCTCTCGATAATCGTGGGAAGGTCTGCAACTGTAAGTACTTACCTACATTATACATGTAGTGTTGCTATTCTTAAATCAGGTCCTACTGATTTTAGAGATATGAGAAACCGAGGGTAAATTTCGTCATCGAAATGGGAGGATCCTCCAACCAGACGGGTATTTGGGCTGGTGGGCCTGACGCTTGATGTCAGGTTTCTGTATGTATGTTAATAGCGCGGATTTTAATAGATTTGTCGTTTTAATTCGTATGTGACGGTATAGCTGTTGCTACAGATTATAACACTGCAATCTGTCGGCAGGTGGCCGGTTGGGGTGACCAAGGCGTAGGGGGCATTGGCAAACAAGGAGAGCCTCATAAGGTGGACATCCCTATAGTCAGCACCAATGACTGCAGGGCCAGCAAATCTCAGTTCCACGAAGTCACCTATGACAATACCATATGTGCAGGTATGTTATGACTGTATAATACCATGTTTAATTTCTATTATGCTTACCCACAACTAGTGTAAAATATTGCCCGTGGGGCCGTGGGTTGCAGTTAAAAATTAAATTTTAATTTTAAGTGTTGCCTTATTGGAAATTTTGCCGTTTGCATTTTTTTTTCTGTAGCTTGTTTATTTTAATTGTGCCAATAAACACAATTATATTTCTTCCTATTGTAGAAACTCTGTACCAGTTTTCAGCTTCTTTTGCAAAAATAATCTAAAATGACATTCCTTTCGGCTTGAAATAAAATGTATGCCATTGCAGAAGTTTAAAAAAACGCTTAACGGGTTACTACTTGAAAATGTTATTATACTCTAGATGAGTTTCCTAATGACGAATCTCTATAACTGACGAATCTCTATAATGTTGACATCCATTTTAATATTTTACATTAATATTTTTCAAATTGAATTTGACTTTAAATTTTGACATGAAATGACATTGATAAATTTATATTTTAATTTAATAGTAGGTACCTACTATATATAATCTGTATAACCGTTTTTTTTTTGTTTTTTAAATAATTTGTTTGTCAATTGGCAAAACATAGCGCACAACCTAATTTTCTAAGATCTTGTGTGTAATATTACCTATGTTTATGAATGAATAAATTATTCTAATTCTGATTCTGATTCGGCAGGTGATCGAAAAGGCTCGGGCCCTTGTGTAGGGGACTCCGGTGGCGGCATGTACCTGTATGACGGCGGCAAGTGGCGGATTCGGGGCGTAGTCTCCGTTTCCCTGCGCCCCGAAAACGGAGACCTCACCTGCAATCTTAATGAATACGTTGTGTTTACAGACACTGCGCAATTCTTGCCGTGGATTAAAAGCATAATGGCAAAGAACTTGTAGGGTTTTTTTATGTATTTTTATTCTAGTACTTGTTACCTTGCAAAGTTGCAGGAGTCAATGAGATCGTTAGCAACGTTGATTTTGGATCTGATAGAATGATCGACTGGTAAAACACCACCACCCGCGTCACTGCGGTAGGTAGTTCTTACCTAAAAGCACTCAACTGTTTCTGCTTTTGTTAGCACTAGTACCAGTGGATGAAATTATTTCCTAGGTACACACAACACAAAAAGTGAAACCCGCAGCCCCCGCAGACAAGGATTTCTTTGACAAAAGAATCGACAAAATGACAGATAGTGCAAAGAAATCTGTCATTGTGTCGACACAATCTGTCATTTTGTCGATTCTCCCGTCAAAGAAATCCTTGTCTACGGTGGTCATGCTACGGGGGCTGCCAAGGAAAAAAAGCACCATTCCCTAAACCAACAGCCGTTGTTTATGTACTTATTTGCTTATTTAAATTCTTTTTTTATTGTTACTCATTAAATTAATCCGTCCAAAATTATGTAGGTAGGTTGAGCTCAAAGAAAAAAGGTCCAATTAAATACCTAATAAAGTCTACAAAGTTATTTAATAAATAATTATATTACAATTAAATATTAAGTTATGTCAGAAAATGTTCGTTGGTACAACTTTACCTGCAAGTAATTTACAGTCAAATGTTCATTTTTTTATATTATTTCTCAAGCAAAATAAACAGATTAATGTGGGAGCGCTAGGGTAGTCCGCGAAAATTTTTTTTTTTTACGTTTTTTGTTATTTGCCTTTAGTGTCAGGGTGTATGTTGAACAAAATATGATTTGTGTTCGTAATATGTGTGTATGTATTTAAAGAATTAAAAGCAATAAAAGCATATAAATATTAACTCCATTCTATACTAATAAAACCCTCTAAGTTCATTCAATCCCATTGAATGACTTTTTCATGAAATACTATCCCTAAATAAAAAAATAGTATCCCGAAATAATTCCCTTTATTAAAATCACCAATACCCCTTATTGGTGATTTTAATAAAGGGAATTATAAAACGAACGAATAAAAAAAAAAGGTAGCGACTGATGATGAGATACTGTTTTAATATCTTGAGCGGTATGAATTTGTGTAAGCGAAAAATTAACTAAACTAACGACGAATATTGATTCATAATAAAATCTAGAACGAGCTTACTAAAAGTGGGTTGTGATTAATATATTTCAGATACTAAAATTATTCTAGCCGGGCGACTAAATTACTAATTGAACGACAAGAAATACAGAGAGGGCACTTCAATATTAAGACCAGAGACGATTTTCGATTCGATTTTTTGTCACTTATAAACTTAATTTACAGTCACGCGTTTAAATACTACTCTTTTAATAATTATAATTCTGTAAAGCCATATTTGTTACGGAAGCGAATCATATTTCAATCAACATAAGACCTGTCACTGACCTGCTTCTTCCAAAAAACGTGGATATTTGAATATCGCGGGCTACCCGGGCGCTTCCTCCTAAAGTATATTTATGATTATACAGTGTTAAGAGACCACCAAATATTGGATTCTGTTATATTATATTTATGAGAGTAAAAGCAAGCTTTGTCTGTCATGAATATAACAGAATCCATTATTTATCTATGTTAGAAAATAAGTTTATGTCTGACTCGCCAATAAATAAATTATAACAATGCGTATTTTTCATTGTTTCTGTGACATTTGTTCGGAAACTCTCATACGGCATAATATATGAGCAGCTGTTGTGTTCTGGTTTGCAAGGTGTAAGGAAGCCCGCGCACTACGCGGCCACGACCACGACTTGTCGCATGACCGGCCGCCATCTTGAGCGATAGCTATCTGCGCGCATCAAACTGGCAGTTACATTCTTTGTTATCATTGTGGTTTTAGTTTTCTAGTTAAATTTTCATCATTTGAAATAGTTTTAACATAATTCTTTTGACATACCATTGTTATCCATGATGTGGTATGAGATGTATGTTTTGCGTGATACGTAACGTATGATTTGGCGCAGTAAAGTTGGCACTTCTGCATAAATCGCACTCCCCAATCCCCACCGAATAATATGATGAAGTACATGCCTATTATGTATCACCATGGTTAGAATATTACAGATTTACAACTAAAATCGTATCAAAACTCTTTAGTAACTTATATAAGTCGAAATCCGACCAAAGTGGAGAGACTTCATAAGTGCGTAATGAATGCGCTACAATGGATTGAAAAACCAAACTTAGAAGCTTTGCATCTGTCGAAGATGAATGAAGATTATCGAAACGCAGTCTTTGTTCGATACATTAAATTCAAGCGTTTACAGTATTTTTCAGTTACGTGTTTTTTTTTCATATTCCCACTTTTGTTTACCATCGGCTGATTAAGCTGTCAGAGTCGAAAGATTTCTTTATTTTTTCAATTATAAGAACACGCTAGAATATATCTTGAGTTGCATCTATATTTATTTTTCGTTCATAAACTTTGACAATGCCAAAATAATACGCGGTCACGTGAGCGAAGCCGCGGGTACAGTCAGTTAATAAATAAAAAGACTGATTATGATGAATAACAAAACCTTCGTTTTATTTCATAACTTTTCACAAATTCGCTACTATGTAATAATATGTATCCTCAATCGATTTGTTTGTAAGCTGTTTAGCGACAATTAGTACTGTCATATCTAAAAGCTGCTTTGTTTCTGATGAATTTTAATAGTGGTTGCGCCAGCTTTACTGCCTGTGCAGGTACTTAATTTTTGGCGGCTTGTAAATGGCTTCTCGTTGATTGCCTCAGTATAAATTTTTGTATTGTTTTCTGTAAGCCACCCAAACACAATAAAATAAAAAAAAATATTTATCCAGTATTAATATCAAATTCCTCTGATATTGTTATGTTTCTGCCAATTCAAATAATAGCAACATTGTGTTACTGTTAATCTTTTCAAAAATCAAAATCAAAGCCTTTATTTCAAATAGGCCAGTTACAGGCACTTTTGAATTGTCGAAACAAAGACAACAATGAAAAGTAGCTACAGTCCCCGTCACAAGGCATAAAAAACTGTGAAAGTACTGTAGTTGCCCATTCCCTAATGTAGATCTCTATGGAGAAGAACGGGCAAGAAACTCCATGTACACTCTTTTAAATCAGAATACTTTTACAATAACTTGGTTACATCATTTATGTTGAGATGGTACATTATGTGAGAACGATGTAGCAAGATGTGTACGTTAAAAGTGTCCATAGTAAAAATAATTCAAGAATAAAATAATTAATTCAAATAATCCATGGCAACCAAGAGATGACCAGTCACAACTGACAGCGCCCGTTCACGAACATGACGAATGTATCGGCACCATTCAACTCAACCATTTTGAAGGGAACTAAATGATCCGACACACGCCTCTCGCCACCATCAGCGAGACATTTGCGTGTTTGTCTTAACCGCCAGGGCACATTCAAGTCAAGAAAATACGTAGGTTTCCAGCGAATGACAGCTTTCTAGTACAGAGTACTCACATAATATGGGCTATGCGGTTATATAATACTAAAGAGAGTGAATTTATACAATGCAAAGATAGTTGTACAATCTTCAGCAGCTCCAACATACTATTTAATGCTATCCATTTATGCGCCCCTGTCCTTGTGGAGCAGGACCGGCATTGAGCCAAGCATTTTTATCAGCGATATAATCGTCCAACTTGTAATATGCTTGCTTACATAGTTTGTGTTTAATGCATGTTTTAAATTTAGTTTCATTCAGTTCAAGAATACTTTGTGGAATTTTATTATAGCATCTCAAACAGTACCCCATGAAAGATGAGTCTACTTTAGCGAGTCTGAAGCCTGGCTGAACTAGATAGTCTCTATTTCTAGTACCGTAATTGTGTCTGTCACTTCTTTTATTAAATTTTGACACTACACATCTACGAATATTATTGTCATGTTATATTATAGTATTCTATAACATGACACTATCGCTTGAATTTTACCTGAATAATAAATCGTAATATCATATTGCCGGTAGTTTTTTTATCACCGTATTTAAACGATGAATACCATATTGCATTAATACTAACTACGATATCGTTGAGTTTACACGCGATTAATATCTTAATGATGAGTTGCATACAATAGTTTTGCTCTACAATTTCAGTACTTAACATTATTTTCGTCGAAAATTTTATTTTGTAAAACTATTAAAAAAAATATTAAATAAAACGAACTGTAAAGTATTAACTTTATTATTAGATATATGCATAAAACAGTTTTATATTTGTCCTGTAAAAATTTGAATTATCGATTGCCATCTTATTCGGTGGGAAGTGCGATTAATGTCAAATAGCGTAGTGTTTCTGAACGAATTATTTTCAGGAGTCGTCTCTACGAGTCGGCTCCACTGCACTTATGTCATTTTGACAATCGTGACTTTACACTTTTTATTTTCGAACCGTAAAGACGTGAAGTTGTTATTATTTGCTGTTGACGGGGCATGGCCGCCACGAAGTTGCAATAAACAAAGGATTTTTTAGAGGACTAAAGGTTAGTATTTTCCATACATATTATAAAGAAAAATATAGTGTTCCTATGAGTAATTTATTTATAATTTTAAAAATAATGCGTGTTTATTTTGCATATTGGTAGGAGCTCGCCCGACAAGGTCGTCCACAATCTACGTTATAATAATAATCCATATCCATACAAATAAATAAAATTGAAGTGTCTTTTTATAATATCAAAATAACAGCTTTTTACTGAATACGGCACTTATAACAAAAACACATATTTTTCAGTTTTTGTCTGTTTGTTCCGGCTAATCTCCGAAACGGCTGGACCGAATTTGACGAGTTTTTTACTGGCAGATAACTGATGTTATAAGGTACTTTTATTTTAAAAAAATAATTTTGGTTTCGTGCAATAAAAAATAAACACTTGAAATTGGTAACAAAATTCGATTTAAAAAGGGAAGTAATATTTTAATAATAATTTCACGCGAACGAAGGTCGCGGGCAACAGCTAGTCTATACTAATAACATTATAAAGAGGTAAAATTTGTTTGATATACTACTACATATCTTATTTCCCTATTTTCTTGCTAGATATCTACTTCTTTCTTTTTCTTTCTGTAGAGAATATAAATCAGGTTCGTTTGTTACTTGTGCATATTTTTCTCGATTACATAGCCTATCTTTTGCCAGTTTTTCTTCTCTTGATAACTTTTTACGTGTTTTCCCCATATTAGTACTGATTGGATATTTCATCAAAATGTATGTGGACTAAGTAATAAAAAAACTGAGCTAGAATTGTATATTGCAACCACGGGTATTCAGTTGGACTACTTGTGTATAACAGAACATTTCTTAAATCCACAATCTGCTCATGTTTTTAACTTTCCCAATTATAATTTAGTCTCATTCAATACAAGGACGAACAAAAAAAGGGGAGGGAGTCTTATTTTAGCACATTTAAATAAAGAAAGTGAAAATATTGATTTTGTAAAGAAACTGTATAGATCAGATAGTTTTGAAATATGTGGGGTTAAAGATCTTGAAACTGGTTTATTTCTTTATTGTGGCTACAGAATTCCATATGATAAAAATTTTGAGAGTTTTATGTCTAGTTTAGAAAAGTTGTTAGAAAACTTTATTAACAAGAAGTGCATTATATGTGGTGCCTTTAATATTGACGTACTTGTTGACAGTCAGAAACATGCTGAATTTTCGCTACCGTATAAATACTCCTACTTTTATACGGAACAACGCATTTTCGTGTTTAGACAACATAATTACAAATCTCGCTGACGATGACATAGATCATTGTCTTGTTGATCACAATGGTTTGGCCGATGGTCATGGCGGACTTTTCTGCAATGTAACTCTTGAAAAAATAAATTACAAATAAAAAAAATCTAATCAAAATGTAGTAATAAAAAAAGAATATTTAATGATAAAAATAGTATTGCTTTCAAGGAAAGTATAAATAATAAAAATTGGACTAATCTGGGAATAAATAGTTTTATAAGCTGTCTGGGTAAAGCCATTCCAAGATTGTTACCAAAAGAAAACAATTATAATAAAGCCTCATAATAACACCTCAATACAGTGGATTACTAAAGGGGTTAAAGTTTCAAGTAAAATGAAGAGAGTACTATGTTCAGGTACTGTAAATAATGCCAGCAAAAAAAGTACAAAAACAACTACGTTCGAATTTATAGAAGAGTTATTCAGCAAATCAAGAAAAAGGCCATAATAAATAATTTAAATACAGCTATAAATATAACAAAACAGACGTGGAAACTTGTTAATGAGTGTACGAAGAAAACAATAAATAGGCAATGCAGAAACTTAATGCTAAAAGTGAACAATAAAGTGATAACTGACCCCACCCAGGTCGCAAATCAATTCATTGACAGTTTTGTGTTTAAATCGTCACTCACTAACAATGAAAAAGAAAGAGCAATGACTTTTCTGTTGGAAAGTACAAAAAGAGTAGAAAGTGATTTAACCTTCTATACAACAACATCATCTGAAATTACAAAGATTATAACTAAAATGGCCAATAAGAAATCTTGTGGTTTTGATGATTTACCGATATCGATTTTGAAGGAGACTATAGACTCTTTAGCTTTCCCTCTTTCTGAGTTTTTAAATAAATATTTCGAAGAGTCTGTCTTTCCAGACCAGTTGAAATTGGCTAAAGTATTTCCAATATTCAAGAAAGGTATTAAGACTGATCCGAAAAATTATCGACCTATATCCCTTTTGCCAACCTTATCAAAAGTATTTGAAAAAATCAGTAAAACTAGGCTGTTGGTACTTTTAAATGTAAATAAAATAATAAATTTAAGACAATTTGGATATCAGAAAGGCGTCGGTTGCTCAGATGCAATAAACACTCTTGTTAATGACATAATTAATAAATTAAATGACAAAATGAAAGTGGCAGGTCTATTCATCGATCTTAGCTCCGCTTTTGATACGATTGATTATGAATTATTACTAACTAAACTTACCAGAGAATGGGCAGCAGCGTTCTCTGATTCTACAACAACCATACTGCGATCGCCAACCCGCCTGCCAAGCGTGGCGATTATGGCAAAACCCCCCTTCTTGGGGGAGGCCTATGTCCAGCAGTGGACTTTTCGGCTGAAATGATGATGATGACTAACTAAACTTGAATATTATGGTGTCAGAGGCAAGTCCTTACAACTTTTAAGATTCTACTTACAAAATAGACGAACGTTTGTCGAAATAAAGAGCATCGATGAAAGGAATCATGAAATCACATACACCTCTAAAATTACAAATATAAAATGGGGTGTACCCCAAGGCTCAATTTTAGGACCTATACTATTTATTTTATTTACTAATGACTTGCTTAACTTTATGCATTATGTTCAGCCTGATGTAAAACTTGTTGTGTTTGCAGATGATACAAATATAATAATTGGGGCGAATGATTTAAAAGAATTGACCAAAAATGTTAATTTTTATTTTTTTTTTCGCCTACAAAATCTCTGCGATTGGTTTACAGCCAATAAATAACCTTTTGCTAAACACAAGTAAGACTAACATGATTTTATTTAAGACCACAACTCGCCATAATGACAATTTAGATGTAAAAATCAAAGGAGACAAGATTAAATTAGTGGACAAAGTCAAATTTTTAAGGAACACCATAGATATATATTTAAATTGGAAACAGGAGCTAGCTGCTATTGACTCTTCAATTTCATCAGTATGCTATGCACTCACGAGCCTTAGAGATATGTTGGATCTAAAGCAACTCAAGGCTATATATTACGCGCTGGTAGAATCTAGATTAAGATACAGCATAATGCTTCGGGGTAACAGCTATAATTATAACTGTCAGAAAGCGTTTACATTGCAGAAACGTGCCATACGAACTATAGTAAGAATCTCACAAAGAGACTCATCTAGAGAGCACTTTAAAGAATTAGACTTTTTAACAGTACCAAGTTCATATATATTAGTAATCCTAAATCATTTTGCTAAGTACATTCATGAGTATGAATCACAAGAGGAACGTGATATAAGAGAAAGCACAAGACGGTAGGTATTTAAACACAAGATGGCACCAAAATTTAACATAGCATTGTTCCAGATAACAAGCAGTGGAGTTATTTAATAGGTTACCGACTGATTTAAAATGATTAATTTATAGCTCTCACTCATTTAAAACTAAATTAAAAGCCTTTTTGTTGGAAAAATTATTTTACTCAGTATCAGAATTTATGTCAAATGATAAAAATTTGTCACTTAAAATAATAGCAGTAAAAAAGGTTTAATTTGAATTATTTTTTACGAAGTTGTTCTCTGAATATTTTGACATTGAATTTCACATTGTACCTGCTATTAATTTGACATTGTATTTAATTGTTGACATATTTTAAATGAATTGACTCTTGAACGAGACATTTCACTCAATTAATAGGTTTTTAAATGTCGTTTCTGCATGCGATAATTTTATTTAATAATTAATGTTCAACACAATATAAATTGTTAATGAATAAATAAATGATGTGAAATGAAATGAAATAATAAAATACAGCCAGAAACAACAACACATGCGTCTCATGTTGATAATACATTTTTAACAGTACCTAATCAATCTTATTCATAGTTAACAACATGAAAAATCTTTCATTTCCTTCCAAAACGGTTCATTACCTTCCAGCAAAAGTTATGGAGGGAACAGACGGCGATGAAGTGGAGATGAATGAAAAATTCAAACATTTTGTTAAATAATTTCGTTACCAAATACATTAGGAACTCGATGATAACCTAGGATCAAAATCAATTCGAAAGATAAACATATTAAGTATTTGTAATAATTTGATTACGTAGTACCTTGTGAAGCACTATCGACAGTGCGAAGATTGTAAGTAACAATCGTTGCCCATTATAAGTTGATTCTTATAAACCGTATTAATTAAAGCTGTCAATTCGAATATAGAAAACATGAAAACATCCACCGAGACCCCTAGTTTGAAACAGAGAGGGATGAATTTACACGCAGTTTTATTAGCTTTTTTAATAAAATTAACGAATCAAAATGTAATTTCAGCGCCATTCGTTTTAATTAAAGTGACTACGTTTTTTCCCTACGTTTTTTCCCATTCTGCTTAGAAATAAAAAATAACCATGGGTAAATAATTAGTCTGGATATCACTTCTGCACAAAACTACGGAACGACCCAAAAATATTCTCAAAAGATGGTTCTCGGTAAAATTAAGATAATATGTAATCACAGCATATTTTATTGCATTTGGCTAGAATAACATAATTGAGCTCAGGACTTTGGGCACCCGACCCTTTGGGTCGAGTAAGCAAATAGGCCCCGCCACCCCCTTTACCCCATTACGTTCTACAATCCTGCATTTTTTTCAGAATTTTCCTCCTCTTACTTCAGAAATTAGAGGGGGGGGGGGACACACATTTTACCGCTTTGGAAGTGTCTATCTTTCAAACGATTGACTTTAAGAAAAAAATAGTTTTAGAAACCTTAATGTCGTTTTTGAAGAACTATCTATAGACACCACACACGTATAAGTTTGATGAAAAAAAAAAAAAAAAAATTCCCTTAATCCTTTAATTTTTTTATTTTTGTATAAAATCGTAAAGCGGTTCACAGAATACTATATTTTCGGAATAAAGTGGCTGTGACATACATGGACAGATAGACAGACAGACATGAAGAATCTATAAGGGTTCCGTTTTTTGCCTTTCGGCTACGGAAAAGTGTAGGACTATATTTAGATGTGTTTGGACAATGGCGAAGCGTATTTTCTTCCTCTCTATTTTATGAAACAGTCTTTATAATATTATACAATATTGTTTCAGAAACTTCAATACAATATATTGAGTCTATAGAAATATTGGAATGCAAGACCATTTCAATGATTCAGAATTTGAAGACAAGCTACTTAACAACAGCTTGCTGTTCAGTAGTATTCGTAAAAACAAAACCTCGGATGAAAAACTTCAGAAGGTTAAAAAATATTTAGATCGAGGGGCTGACATAAATGCAACAGATGCTAACTACAAAAACAATACACCGTTACATGTCGCTGTGCTGATGGGAGAACCGGGAGTTGTCAGATTTCTCTTGAAACGAGGAGCTCTCGCTAACATTAAGAACAATGATGATGAAACGGCTTTAGACATTGCTCGAAAATCAAAAAAGCTCGCTGGCAAAATAGGGAAAATTGTAAATGTATTAGAGGCAGTTAATAATAATGAATTAAAACTATCTTGTAGCCAGCAGGAACTTGATACTAATCTAACAAGGAATAGTCATCTTAAGAGCTCGAAAGAAAGAGAAGATCCGAAATACTTAAAGACTGTAACATGTGATACTGAAAATCAAACCAAATCAACCGATGCCAACAATGTCAGTGCAGTGAGAAATAGAAAACTTCAACAAAAGAAGTCTAACCAGCAGCCACTTAACAAACAGTTAAATACAGCAGAAGAAAAGGAAATATTTTGCTATCAAAAGCGAACTGGAACGTCGAACCTTAGTGGACAACTGTACAAAACTAAACTGTTGTGTCTGATTTTGTTTAGAGCTTTATATGTTTATAAAGTTAAAACATTCTTAATTGCAACGAACGTCGACAGCATGGATGCTTTCGATGACATCGTATTTAGGTTCTATTCAAATACTGGTAATAAACCAAGAATTATCTTCGTGCAAGCAAAGCACAGAGATAATCCTAAAAAAGACAAATTTACGGTCCAAGAAATTATGAAATCAAACGGAGACTTCAGTCTACATAAGTACTTAGAGAGTTATATCAAAATAAGTCAAATGTTCGAGCCAGAAAATAACGATGATATGTTCAGAGGTGAGTTTAAAGACATAAACTGTGAATTTATTATTTATACCTCTGCCTTTGAGAAATTTTCAAAAAAGAAATTAGTGGAACCAAATGAAAGTACAAGTTTAATAAACACAAGTGTAGGCAAGAGAGATCTTAAAGATGATGACGGTCATGATAATCTATCTAAAATTCCACACGTATTTAAGTTTGATTATGACGATCAAGATGTAGAGCTTCTAGTGCATACTGTAGCCAAATCTCGTGCAGTGCTTTTAGCAAAACAATTATCAAAGTTTATTTTCACAGATAATCACAGTAACATGATGATGGATAATTTAATAAAAACATATCACGCTTATCTTGCTCGACACATTGTGGAAGTCGAAATGAAAGAGGGTGAAGAATCGTTTTTTTCAAGCAATGACAATTTGTTATTAGCATTTAAAGCCACGATTTGTAAAATCGTATCTCCTGAAAGACCGGACCAAGTAGAAAGCATTTTAATGTCACAGAAATTTAAAGTACCACTAAATTTTGGCAACCTTAATTATTGTTTTAATGGAAACAAGGAAACACAGGAAAATGAACTTAATTACCTTTGTTCAAAATTTAAACAAATTTTTATAAATTCTGCTGAGACTTTTGCAGCAATTCTTTTTATGAAAGTGGACGACAATATGGTTGGCCCAAATAAAATGTTCCAAAGTACGGATTTCAAATCCCATAGACTGGGTGGTTTAGTTGGTAACTTGCTTGTATTCGATACCGTAACTAATGCTTTAAAACTTAATTTTGATGTTGATACCTTATCCGAGGACAATTTAAAGCTCTTAGAAAAATTGAAAAGTGATGTTTTCGTTGGGATAGCAAACCAGTGTAGATTTGACATAAACATACAACACTTCCCCCGCCTTTCTTTGGTTCATGAAGAAAATGATAAAAAGGTGATCAAAAAGTTTTTGTGTGACCTTACATTTTACACAAATCAAGCAAAAGAGGACAAAATAGAAACGTTATTAAAGAAAGAGATCGATAATTGTTTTGTTAGTAGTGGAAAAAGACAAAGTATAGTAAAAGCTGACGCAATTTTCCTAAAAATACACGATCGAGTACAAAAATGGTGGCAACAGCCTTTTAGTGCTTCATGCTTGACCGAATCTTGCAAATATTTCCTTGAAGCTGAACGAGATATCCTAAATAGCCCGTTATTAAGCATTCTAAATTTTAATTTTACTGAAACAATAAAAAACGCGTTGCCTGAAATAAAATTTAAAAATACCGCACTTGAATTATTACAATTAGATGGCTTTTTTGCTGGGCCAGAAAAAATCTTGATCATAATTACTGAAGAAAATGCACTTTCTATAATGAAATTAATGCAATATTTTGAAGAACGGAATTTAAGCGGTTATACATTCATCGATTTGGATTATGTTGGGATCGGAAATTATTTTGTTGATGTAAAGGCAGAGATAAAAGAATCTAAATTGGCTACACTCATCGTTCTTTGTAAAAGTAAAGATATTGCAGACATCCATTTGTTGATTAGACACTTTGCTGGAAAAATAATCGTTATTTCTAATCACAATTTGTCTAACCAGATCAAAACAATAGCGACGGAGGACATCGTTGAAAGAGTTGACAATCAAATTGGTTTTAAAGATCTAGCAGATACAATACGTACGATGTTGCTAGAAGAGAGATATATTGTGTTCCAAGGAAAAGAAATGCCACTTGGTATTTTATTTGAAGACGAATCGCATTGTCTTATTAATTCGCAAGTATTATACATGATTATTAACAATAAAGAAATAACGATAGGCAATTTTCTTAATAGCCCGGCTTATGATGAAATAGCAGATGTTTATATAAATGAACACATATGTCGTTACATTACATTAGATCCGAGAGTTCAAACCAACGATCAGTATAATGTTGTAAAATATAACGAGTTGGATGATGATTTCACGCCTGATACGAAGGATATTGTTTTAATTGCTGACAATGGAGAAGAATTTGGTAAATTTATCAATACGTATAGAAATTGTAACGTGCATTGGTTTAACTTAATATTCAGGTACAAGCACGAACAAACTCTTGTTTGGCAAAAATCACGAGGCAACTTACTGAATATATTAAAGCACGTTAACAGGGGTACATACTTTGCAAACACATTGCAACCCATGACGTTGAAAGATGTGCGTGAAAAAGTTGTAATAATAAGTGCCGAACCTGGCATGGGCAAATCTTCCTTACTAACTTATTTAGCAATAAATACTAAAGATAAGTATCCAGCGCTGTGGATTTCAAAAATTAACTTACTGGACTGTACCGATGTACTGAGAAGAATAAAAGAAAATAAAACTACCATTGGCTTAAAAGAAGCTATGCAATTTTTGTTCCAAGTTATTGGATTTAAAGCTTTTAAAGAAAGGAGAGCAGATTTCGAGATCATAATTGATATTGTTTCTGTCATAGGTGACGACATTGTTTTAAAAAACAAATTAGATTATGTAACTGGATTAAACTTATTCGAAATTGAGTTATTTACTTATTGTTATAATAACAATCGAGTTGTCTTACTTCTGGATGGGTTTGATGAAATATGTCCTGATTTCGCGAATGAGCTTATTCAATTAGTTAATATTTTTAAGAAGTCAAAAATTATACATTTGTGGATAACTAGCCGTTTGTACAACGTTCTTCATCAGTTAGAAAATGCCTTGGAAACTTTCTCTTTTACTATACAACCCTTATCTGCCGAAAATCAGTTGGAGTTTTTAAAGAAAAAGTTTTTAGGAAAGTTCGGCTCAAATAAACTTGACCGCTTCCCTACTAAAAAAGGTGAACTAGATTGTGTTCAGCTATTTCATCATCTGCTTAGAATTGTGGTAGAAAAGAATTTTCTTAACATACCATTACATTTGTATATGACAGCAGAGTTATTGCAAGATTCTTATTTTAACGATTCATTTGACCCAGAACACGTTAATTTAAGTAAAATTTATGAACTATTCGTAGAGTCAAAATTTTTCAAGATACGTTTTGGAGAAAAAAAACCCCTGTTGTGTATCGATGATCCTGATATGAGGAAGTTGGTAGATACTGAGCGTACAGCATTTTTATATGCTCACAAAGTAATTGCTGCTCATGTAATATTCGGTGAAACGGATGCAATGCAATTATTTGACACTAACGATATGAACACATTGCGCGGTTTCATTGAAGGAATAAAAGTCGGGGAAGAGAAAACGGGCATTGTTCAAAGTATAATTCAGAATGAACCTCAATTTGTCCATTACACATTTGCTGAATATTTTGCTGCAGAGTTTCTTTGCGATAAATTGAAATCATTCCACTATAGAAGTTCGCTTTGGCTGTATTTAATTAACACATTTCTGCAGTCTGAACGTTACGGCCCACTACGGTTTTTGAATCACAAACTAGAAAACAATCAACTCATGTTTAGTGAAACATGCATCACTCATTTAAACGAAATGTTTGATACTTTGCTTTTGGAGCGTCAACATTTGGGAAATACGCTTTTTCGCCTTATTTTTGAAAAATTATATAATATTGCAATATTTTTACTACAATTTGTCAAAAATGTGCTAGGCAAAAAAAATCTAAAACTTTTTATAGATTTGGTCACCAAGATAAACAGAAACAATTCTTTGCCTTGGCAAGCCAGTATTGTGTGTTTGACAGTCCACATGCAGGTAAATCATATTCTTACTTTTGTTATTAAGCTGATTAATGATATTGATGATAAAAGGATAATTGACATATTCAATTGCTATGATTTTCCAAGTTTTTATATATTGTTGGAAAGAGATAGATTTACATCTAGTAATGAGAGTAAGCAGTTGTTAGATGCTCTTTTGTCAGATTTATCTCCTTCTGTACTTGTAGATGTGTTTTGTCAAGAAATGACACCATATACTTTACCACGCTGTAAAGAATTATCACGTACAATTATACATATTCTTACTATGTCGTGGTTGCAAGGTGATATAGACACCGAATGGTTTAATAAAACTTTCGCAAAATTGAATCGAGAACAACTCATGACCATTTTTAGTGTAAGAGATGGGCAGAGCAGGGTAGCAGCTCATAGAGCAGCAATGGAGCAGTGTTATTGGTTTTTTGACATATTAGAATCGCTTTTAGATAGAGACCAATTCAGGGAAATTTGCATGACTCGAGACATTGTAGAACTAACACCGATTCATTATTTTAAAGCCAAAATAAACTGCGAAAAACTAAGAATTCTTCTTGAAAAAGTCTACGACGGCAATATCCCACAACACTTCGTTTCTCATCCTGATCTCATGGAAGAAAAGTTTAAAAAATATGTTCAATCTCTTGTAATATTTGGTGGAACGGATGAAATACAATTATTTCATGCTTACGATACCATCGATATTACCGAAATTAGAAAATTTGAGGAAGAAAAATCATATCTTGTCGAAGATATGTATCAGAAGTATTATAATGATGATGATAAACTTTACGAATGTACTAAATATATTGTTGCTGAGTTTCTTTGCGATGAATTGAATTCATTCCGTTGTAGAACGTCTCTTTGGGTGTATTTAATTAATACGTATTTTCAATGTGAAGTAGACGACCCTCGAAGGTTTTTCTATGCCAAACTAGAAAGCCATCAACTCATGTTTAATGAAATAAATAATGCAGATTTAAACAAAAAGTTCGAGAATTTGCTTTCGGAGCGCCAAAAATTAGCCAAGTCGCTTTTTAAAGCTATTGTTAGCAAACTAGATAATATTGCAATAATTCTATTTAAATTCGTTAAAGATGTGCTAAGTAAAAACAATATTGACGATTTTATGAATGTGCTTAACAACACTTGTAATGATTGTTGTATTGTATGCATTGCAGTCAGTAATAACGCAAAGGATGTTGTTTCTTTTATTATTGAGCTGATTAGAAGTATTGACGATAATAGGATAATTGAAATATTCAGTTGCTTTGATCTACCGACCGCTAATCCATTAGTGGCTCGAGGAAAACTTCGAGAAAGTCTTTGTCAGAATGTAGAGTTAATAGATGCTCTTTTGTCAGACTTAACTCCTTCCGAACTTGTACATTTATTTTGTTGCGATGTTGGAAACCACTTTGGTAATAAATCAATTAAAATAATACATATTTTCATAAATTATTGGT
Organism: Noctua fimbriata; assembly: GCA_905163415.1. Taxonomy (NCBI): domain Eukaryota; kingdom Metazoa; phylum Arthropoda; class Insecta; order Lepidoptera; family Noctuidae; genus Noctua; species Noctua fimbriata. The sequence goes on along the minus strand of LR990934.1, from coordinate 13,066,654 downwards.
GTCTAGGTTATATAGACACCGATTGGATTGATAGAACTTTAGAAAAAATTAATCGAGAGCTACTCATTATAATTTCGAGTGCAAGCGATTCGTCTATGAAGGTGTCATGCAAGGCTCTTAAAGCGGCGTCTCTTTTAGATAAAAATCTAATTAACCTTTTGTAGCCCCCCGTGACATTTCTGTAACAAATAACAATAATCCCGCCAAAATATGTAAATACACTCAGCGGCACGGCCCCAGCGCGTTATTTATTTTATTTTACACTATTCGGGAAACTTACAGCTAATATAAACAATGTTCAATTGTGTTGTGTGTTGTTATGTGGTTTATTATCGTAATGAAACGCGAAACAGGGTTTTTATTGTTGAAACACTTAAGTTTATATTCGATTCTTAAAAGCAAATGATTCATTTAAAAAAAAAAGAATTTGATTTATTAAAATTTCACAAAAAAGACATTAATGGCTCTAAGTTTCAAGAAAACGTTTTTGAATGAAATTCACAAAATGAAGCTATGGAGCTGAAGTCAGGGGCGTTGTGTTCCAATTCTGGAAGCATAAATGACTACAGGTAAATAAATAAATGAAACAATATACATGTGCAAAAAAAAAGGAAAAGATCGGAAAAAACTGCGAGACTCGACTCAACTCGACTTCTTTTACTATGACGTCTTAAAGCAGGAGTAATTCCAGTGTGGGAAAAAGACAGAGCTATACAGGTCGTCTAGCGGCATCTCACGTCATGGTAGGCTAACTGAACTATTTATAATATGTACTACTTGTACGGAACCCTCGGTGGGCGAATCCGACTCGCACTTGTCCGGTTTTTATTTTATATGCCTTAACTTATCTCATTATCATCATAATGTATTTTTTTAAGATTTTGGTCTACAAAGGGTTAAGGAAGACTGTAAGACTCCAGACATAGCAGGGAAAACGTCCATGCATAATTTTAGCGATATAAACTGCGAAAAACTAAAAATTCTTCTTGACAAAGTCTGTGATGGCAACGCCAAAGAAAACTTCGTTTCTCGATTTTCTGGACAAAAACTATCAACAAAGAAACAAAACAAAATAGTTCCGACATTAAAAATTAAACTAGCAAATCGACATACAAGCAGAAGGGTCTAGCGACTATTTTAGCTGTTTATGTTGTTAATCTTAAAATAATTGTTCTAGACAAAGTGTATGATGATAATACAGATGTTGAAAATATATATTCTATTATTTCTCCACGCAATGGTTGCCTGAGGATGGACGCCGAGGCCCAGAAAGAGGTGGTGAGCCCTTGCTCGCCTCCTATTTCTGGACCGGCTGACAAGCACTGGACGAGCACTGCGATGGCTGGTTCGAGGTGGCGGTTATGAGGGCGCCTACCCACTTTTACGAGGGGTCGTTCAACTACTGATGATGACATAAACCATTTGTGTCGAACTTTTAGGACATATTTATAGTGCATGGGAAGATAAATGCGATGCTTTGGGATTTGTTTGCCATGTGTCCAAGGCATGCGATTGCGTTCTTCATGAAACGTTAATCAGGAATCTCCGCTTCTACGAAATCCGGAACAGCGCTTTAGATCTTCTTACCTCATACGTGAGTAAAAGAATCCAGAGAGTTGCCGTCAAAAAAAGATCTCCCGGATCTATAGTAGTAATAATTGGAGTTCCACAGGGCTCAATTCTTGGTAATTTCTTGTTTCGTATTTATACTAATGACTCGCCTTGCCTCATCTACATAGGATAACGACTATATAAGGTCTTTTCAGAGAATCATCTAACGGCTATAACCAAGCCATTTCAACGGATTTTTTTTTTTGAGTTTGTTTTTATAAAAAACAATTAATTTTTTAATTACTTGACCCACAAAATAATCCTCCTTATTTTTGAACATCCATTACGCTAGTTTACTACGTCGTATTTACTTACTGTGATTGTTAGAATATGGGAGTAAAGGTTTTAAGCAAAAAGTCTCAAAAAATTTTAGAATTATAAAATTTCGTAAAAAAAAAAACACTCAGATATTTATTTTTTCGTGGCTATGGCGACTTTACGACTTATTGAAGTTACTCTTAAAATATTTCGTATATGAAAAGATAGACCTTATATGTATAGAGTTCTTTGCGGACGACACTTCACTTTTGTTTAAACTTAAACGCCAGCAGCTAGTTACTGACGATTTAAATAGCGCGATTTTAAAAGTAGTGCACTGGTATAACGCTTATAAATAAGACTGAACTTCTTAATAAAAAAAACCAAGCGCATTATTTGTTTTACAGAAAAGGGCGTTTCGATCAATTTATAAATTATTTATAGTCCAAGACACGATCAGGGAAAAGTTTATGGAGACTGTTCCTTCTTACTAAAATGAAAACATTTTGTATGCCTACAAAAGTATAAAGCTGTTAAAGTGATATTTACTCAGACTAACAAAAAAAGGAAGATGGCGTGCCACGAACATCAAAAGTGAAGCCACAAACACCGTGCTGCTGCAAGTAAATTTACACGCTCACACACACCCACACTAAAACCATGCTCATGAGCGTACTACGTACGTAGCGATAAGCATCGCGCCGTCTTCCTTTTTTTGTTGGTCTGAGGATTTTTACAATATAAGGAATAAACAAAGTTGTTGTACCCACAACAAGGCTCAAGAAAATAGTTTGATCATTTAGATGAAGATGTACTGCTTTCTGAATCCAGCCCTTGATCCAGCTGCCTAGCGAGAGCCTGCTCAGATGTTGGTCGAGGCTATTGGCTATTAAACCATTGGCCGACAAGACGTATTATTATTATTCTTTGATTACTGTGAATATGAGGACTATGTGGATCATGTCATTATTTAATTTTTTCGATTTAGTTCAACGATTGTCTGGCAGTTTGAATACTTTATGCAGCCTGCCCTAATGACCTTTCTGTACTGCTCGCCGTGTCGTTGAGCTTCTTGAGTTATGAGTCGAGCTACACGATACCTGACAAATGCTTGTAAAAACTGGACACGTCCACTAAAATTGGTTTGGTTCTTTCTTCAAAATACCATCACAGACACTAATCGAATCTAATAGGATCATGCGATCCTCATGTGACTTGACCAATGTCAGGACTTTAAAAGAGACAGAGTAGTCAGATGCGAAACACCAGTCCCATCTAGTTTTAAAACATGATGTAATAAATAAAAGCGATTTGTAATAATTGCTAGTTTTATTGAGAAAATAAACTGATACAACGCGATAGTAATTTTAGACATGGTTTATATGTACGTTCCGATATCCTCCTTAGACATAATCCCATTTTTCAAGAACAATAATCAAGCTTTAGCTGTGGAGTGCCTTTGATCAGTGCATCAGCGACCATCGCACTTGTTTGGACGTACTCGATAACTATCTTCTTCAACCGCACCCTATCACGAAAAGAAATGGTACCGAATGTTTATGTGCTTGGTCCTGGAATGATTGTTGATGCCGTTGATGGTTCTTCTTCCTCGTTTCCTCATGACGAAGGGTCGTGACCACATGAAGTCGTTGCTTGATCCACCAAAGCTGACGGTTTTTGGCCGTGCGGACAGATGCCTGGAAATTCCCTCTACAGACTTCCTTTACCACTGGCCATCGGGTTGGTGATCTTCCACGGCCCCTTTTTCCTTACACGTTAAGTCAGTGCCGGCCGCTGTGTGCGTACTCCGTGTGCCTTCTTGATAAATATAGTAAAAATCTCGATAATAGACGAGGAAACGGTGGTGCGAATATGTTCAACGTCATTTACGAGCGAAGAAATTAAAAAAGTTAAGTTGTTATTGTTTGAATCTATTCCGACGGACAAAATCAAGACAAATCGGAAGAACAAAGAAAAGGAAGGAAGACACCTAGTTGATATGCTGAGCCTCTTTAAATCGACTGAACCCGTTCTCATACCTATTTTTGTGGCTCGCGAGCTGGAGAAACTACCCCCAATTCTTTTTGATCATCTTGATTGCACAAAATTACTTAAAGACCTACTGAAGGTGCAAAGTGAACTAGACTTAGTTAAAGCTAACTACGTTACAAAAGAGCAGCTGATTGAGTGCAGATCTGAGTTAATACAGTTGAGAAATGACTCATTACCAACTGTGTCTCCACAGAACTTAAATATAGAGCTTTTAAGTTTCTTGTATCGGAGCAGAAGCTACCTATGTTCTTAGATAGTAATTTATGGCCAGAAGGAGTCATATTTAGACGATTTATACATTTTCGACAGACGAGTACGAACAGTAATTGCGCTGTGTCCGATCAAAAAACTGTACTTGTTTTGTTACTGTAGTGCCATGTGATAATACTCGAGTGTGCGGTATTAAAGAGGCGATAGGGCAAAGGTCATATTTAGTATTCATTGTGTACATGCCGACTGACAACACGGTGAATCTAGTCGAGTTTACGGATTGTTTGGGGACGCTGAGCGCAGTAGTGGCTAATGAAGGTTTTGAGCGTGTTTACATGCTCGACTTCAACGCCCACCCGGGTGAGCAATTCTATTACGAACTTTCAAATTTTTGTAACGATTTGGACTGGAAATGTGCCGATATCATTCATTTAGCCGCTTGAACGCTTGCGCCAAGTTTTAAACCCGACCCGGTGTGGTCTGATCACTTGCCACTCATTATTAAGTGTAAAACCAAAGATTTTGCAGGAAAATTTTAAATGTAATAAAATTAAATGGTGGGAGAGAAACCTCGAACAAATAGATTTATATTGAAAATTATGTAATGATAGTTTAAAAGAAATTGATTTTCCGCTTGAATTTAGTAACTGTGGTGATAAACGTTGTGACAACCGAGACCACATGCGTATAATTGACAGTATGTATAATAAGATTGCTAGTGCATTGTGTAAAGCCGCCTCTGAGAGTCATACTATTGTTAAACCGAGAAGAAAACAACCTGTGATTGGATGGAACAAGCATGTTCGTGACGCTCACGGGGTAGTTCGGCGTAAATTTATGGAATGGGTACTGTGGGGTAAACCGTGTGAAGGACGGGTTTGGGAGGAGATGCGGGAGAGTCGTAAAATCTTTAAATCACGCCTAAAGTGGTGCCAAAATAATAGGGACCAGATAAAGATGGATATCCTCGCTTTTCACCATTCGAAGCATGACTTTAGGAACTTTTGGAAAACCACTAGTAGGCTAAATAACAAGCCGGGCTTACCCGTGAGCTTCAATGGTGTGAGTGAACCGAAATGTATTGCAGACGTATTTAAGGATCACTTTATGGTGAAATCGCCATTGGGACCATCACGGTCATTCAGTGTGGAAGGGTCGCATGGACAGGAGATAAACACTAGTTTCACAGCTGTTCAGGATGTTCGGGGAGTTTTAAAGTCAATGTCGCGTGGAAAGTCACCTGGCCATGACAGCCTGAGCATTGAGCATTTAAAGCATGCCGGCGTACATCTACCCAGAGTTCTTGCCATGTTATATATACATTTTGTATAGGACATGCGTACTTACCAGCACAGATGATGAAGACCGTGGTGGTAACAATTGTGAAGAGAAAAACCAGTGACCTAAGTGACACAAGCAACTACAGGCCAATCTCACTAGCCACAGTGCTTGCTAAGGTTCTTGATAGTTTGCTTAATACACAGCTTGACCGGTATGTAAACACGCATGACAATCAATTTGGTTTTAAACCGGGACTGTCTACTGAGTCAGCTATCTTGTCTTTGTTTGAAGCAAAACTGTCCAGTACTACTCCGATAGGAGCACACCTATTTATGCATGTTTTCTCGACCTCTCGAAAGCGTTCGACCTGGTTAGCTATGACATCTTATGGCAGAAATTGAATTACATCTCAATGCCCCTCGAACTGATAGAGATTTTCAAGTACGGGTATCTTAACCAGGTCTACGTCGTTCGATGGTCGAGTGTTCTGTCGGAGCCGTACAGGTTGGAGTGCGAGGTGAGATGCGAGTGCAGGGAGGGCTGACCTCCCCGAAGCTCTTCAACTTGTACGTGAATGCACTCATAGAGGAGCTCAGTAGTACTCGTGTCGGCTGCCATATTGACGGTGTTTGTGTCAACAATATTAGTGACGCTGACGACATGGTTCTACTGAGCGGTGTGTGGGCTGTCCAGGTTGCTGGGCATCTGCGAGCGTTACGCGCTGGATCACGGTTTGCTCTATAACGCAAAGAAAAGTGAATGCATGATTTTTCGGGCCAGGGGTCGGAGTTGCCCGGATTCTGTTCCACCTATCAGATTGAACGGTGTCCAGTTAGAAAGAGTTCAACAGTTTAAATATCTCGGGCATATCGTGACCTCTGACCTGAGGGATGATGCGGACATCGATAGGGAGCGGAGAGCGTTGTCTGTGAGGGCCAATATGATCGCCCGCAGGTTTGTTCGTTGCTCGGGGGCCGTCAAAATAACTCTTTTCAGAGCGTTTTGTACGTCCCTGTACACAACAAGCCTGTGGGGGTCATATACCCAGAAGCAGTACAACGCTCTCCGTGTTCAGTATAACAATGCGTTCAGGGTGCTGTTGAGGCTGCCCCGGCACTGCAGCGCGTCGGGGATGGTCGGTTGTTTGGTTATTCCATAAGGAATTTCTCAGTAGCAGCTACGGAGTCTAGATTTGTGCCCGATTGATGGCAACGGGCTCGCCCCCTATTACATGGGACTTCAACATAACTGGTGAAATGTGGGTGTACGATTAGGTACACACCTGTGCCTAATCCTTCGGGGATTACAGGCGGGATGTTATGAGTGAGAACTGAAGGCCTGATCAAAATGTGATAATGGTGATGACTACAAAAGACGTCTTTTTGGGTGCTGTAATTCTGGGCGGCAGAGGTCTGAAACAAAATTAAAAGGCGTTGAGGCGACGACATGGCTTAAAAACTGGAACGTTATGGTGCCATAGACTTTTTTTTCAAAGTGAACAATCAAACGCCTTGTTGGGCGCTATTTCTTTATTTATTCTAATACCGTTTTGTATTAAAATATTTGTTTAATGACCGTGTGAAAAGCATGAAGCGCCCAAATGAATGCCTTCACTTTTAAGGTTTTTCCTTGAAGTTTGTTGACCGTCATTGTAAAAGCCAATTTTAAGGGAAATTGCAACTTCTTAAATTGAAATGGCAAGTTATTTGGAATAACGGGTATGCGGGGAATTAAACCGCTCTCTCCTTTAGCCACTCTTGGAATAATGGTGGCTATTATAATATTACTGCCCAGCTCTGTGATACGAAGCCTGGTTCCATTGCACAGTCTGGGAGTTAACCCCAGGGAGTTGAGAAATTCAACGGGGTGAAATTTGGCACAGAGATAGAGTATGATATCGTGCTAATAACTTAGGGGAATGAGCAATTTTGCATTATGTCTATATTCCGCAACTGGTTGCCAACTGGCAACTGTCATACCATGCATTAGAATAGAACGGCTATTTTAACCCATTTGTTATCAAAAAATGGCGTCAAAAACTCCTCCTCAACGTAGTCAACTGGTATTTTTTAAGTTTATTTTTAAGTTAGTTAGTTAATATAAGTTATTTTAATTTATTAATGTATATAATATTTACTGGGGTATTTTGCTATCGAAGCGAAGCGAGGTAGGCTGACGCTTCACAGACCTCCCTGTAAACCAGGGCTCGCAATTTCGAATCGCAGCCAGTCTCCACTTTTTGTGATTATTTTTTCCAAAAATAATAAACATGGTTGGCGAGTTCGATCCCCAGAAGGTTTTCACTTTATGTAATTAGATATGTTGTTTTATTCTAATGCTTTATGATTTTCGAATCATTATAAAGTAGATAAATATGCTTTTGGTTCTTTTAACCATTCAAAGACAGTTAGGTAATCATAAATTAACAAATATGAATTGACCAATTTAATTTAAAACTTTAAAATTAAAATTAGATAAAACCAACGACGTTGTAAATATGTTGTAATGCTTTAAAGTTTTTTTTTAACCTTGCCCCAGTCCAGGCCCACACTTGGAATTTCTCCTGTATTGTGAGTGTGTTTACAGATCGTGGTAATCGTATGTGCGTCGATGTCCCTTGCACCTTGTATAATAACGTTACTCACACGCTGATTAATTATTTGTTTAACTGTGCGGAAAATAGTCTAATCTGGGCCTGATGCAATATTTGTAAATATGTGAGCACCATAGTTCTATCAACGTATTTAATTTACCTATTTGTTACTTCTCAATTTTAAGTGCTTTAGTTCGCAGTTTTCATTTTTTTTGTTCTGGATAGATGGATATAATCGTCTTATCTAGTAATGCATGTATTTGGGTATACACAATATTGATAAAAAATTAAAAAGAGTATTTAGGTAACGATGAAGTTTGGCTTACAACCAGTCTTACCAAGGATTATCGTGTTACCCAGTCGTGACTGGGTTGTGGAGGTCAGATAGGCAGTCGCTCCATGTAAAATACTGGTGGATTCAGCTCCGGCAACCCCGTATGTTAAACATCAGTTAAATCGTCGCAATTTCTTATTTTAATTTTAATTTTGGTTGAAATTCAATGGTTATTACAATAGTTACCTAAAAACCCCTAAAATAACCTTTTTTTTTACAAAGCATATAACAGAAAATTGGAAAAATTCAAACGTAACCAGAAAGCGAAAAATTTAAACCGTTCTACTACAATGACATATTCTGTCAATGTCGTATCTATATATTGTTCCTCAATAAAACGTGAAAAATACTAGAAACATACACAAATACATGATGTTTATAACATAATGATTACGAGAGCTGCCTACCGACGCGCATGCCTTACAACCCCGGACTCGCCGCTCAGCTCCGCCTCGCCGCCGCCGGATCCCGGATCACCTGTGTTACCGGCAGCGGCAGTTGCGTCGAACTCGAGCGACGAATATTTCTCTCCGCCGACGTCGCCAACACCTGTACGTCGGCCGTCACCTAGAGGCCGGCTACCGAGAAGCTTGAGACTTAGGGGCCATCCGGCCCGAGCCGGGTCCCCACTGCCGGTGGTTGTGTGCAGCGCATGAGATGGACTCACTCCATAAATGAGAACGTCATGCGCGCAGACTACGGGTCTACAGAGGGGGGAACTAACCTCACTGCGTACCGTGTTAGGATGCTGTCTCTGTTCCAGGTACTTAAACCAACCGTCAACGTTTCGGCCCAACGATTGTCGGATCAGGTGCGGGTCATCCAACGCAATCACATGTTAGACGACGCCGTACTTGATAGGCTGCGCTCAGAGGTACTGAGCAACCGTATCGTCTTAACTCCGGCACAAACCACGGTGCAAGCGTCAGTTATTGACGCAACCCCGCCGCGGTTCAACCCAGCTGTTGTAGAGGAAGATAATAGGGTTGCTATGGTAAGTAGCCAATGCAACATATAACAGGCAGATTACATAATTGGAAATCTCCTGGTACAAAGTACACAATTTTCGGTTCAAAAAGTAAACTTCATTATACAAACCAATAGCAAGAAATTTAACACAAATCATATTAGGGCAACAAAATATACCAGAATTTATTGCAACGGGCATAACATACATGCTGCCTAAAACTAAAAATTCACCACACCCGTCCCAATACAGACCAATCACATGCTTACCTACAATATATAAAATATTAACATCAGCAATAACAACGAAAATCAACAAACACATTGAACACCACAACATCATGGCAGAGGAGCAGAAGGGATGCAGACGGGGCCACATGGGATGCAAAGAACAGTTAATAATAGACTCCACTATTCATAAACATGCCACCACAAAGAATAGAAATCTTCATTGCACCTATATCGACTACAAGCCTACAAGCCTTTGACAGTGTTCCTCACTCTTGGTTGATTCAGATACTAAAAATTTATAAAGTAAATTCAAAAATAATAGACTTCTTATGCAACATAATGTCACAATGGAAAACCACACTTCACATAAATTGTAATCGCAATAATGTTACTACGCGAGAAATATATTACATCAAGAAAGGTATCTATCAAGGTGACTCTCTAAGTCCCCTGTGGTTCTGTCTAGCACTAAACCCCCTGTCTAATCTGCTGCAGAGCTGCCGAGCCGCATATTGTCTCAAACACACTACATCACATGAACAACTACAAGAACAAACAACAATTTCACATCTCATTTACATGGACGACATTAAACTATATGCACAAACTGAAAGAGATATGAAGAAACTAGTAGAAGCTACAACAGAGTTCAGCCAAGATATAAATATGCAATTTGGTCTGGATAAATGTAAAACACTTCACATCATACGAGGCAAGATACGACCCGGCAACTATTTAATAAATAACACAGACACCATAACAGCGATGGAACCGTCTGACTTGTACAAATATTTAGGGTACACACAATTGAAGGGACTAGATCACGTTAGAATTAAAGAAAAGCTTACTGCAGAGTTCAAGAGGAGACTTAATGCTGTATGTAAAACCCAATTGTCTGGCAAAAATCTCATCAAGGCCTTGAATACATTTGCTATCCCCATATTAACTTATTCATTCAGAGTGATTAAATGGACAAAAACAGACACAGAACAATTAGAACGAACTGCACGCACCACTCTTACTAAACATAATAACTTACATCCTAAATCTGCCATAGAGAGACTCACCATTAAAAGACAAAACGGAGGGAGAGGCCTAATAGACATCAAACACCTATGGCGGAAACAAGTTTGTAGATTAAAAACATTCTTTCACACAAAATCCCACACTAGTAACATCCATAAAGCCATAGTCCAAAATGATCACAATTACACCCCACTTAACTTAAATGAACAATCAGATACCTCACACATTGCTACTGAAGACCCGCAGACACAAAAAATTGATGACTGGAAGAAAAAAGCTCTTCATGGCCGACATCCTCATGACCTAGAACAATCACACTTCAACAAAATTGCATCAAATAAATGGCTTAAAATAGGTAATTTATTCCCAGAAACTGAAGGATTTATCATTGCTATACAAGACCAGATTATTAACACCAAAAACTATAGAAAATTTATTATCAAAGATCCTTTAGTAACAAATGATAAATGTCGCATGTGTCACACGCAACCCGAAACCATCCAGCACATAACAGGAGCATGCACCACTCTCACGCAGACCGACTACACACACAGGCACAATCAGGTGGCAAATGTTATTCACCAAAGATTGGCAGTCCAATACTCACTCATACAAGACACTAACACTCCATACTACAATTACACACCACAAGTTACCCTCGAAAATGATACTCATAAACTTTACTACGACCGCGCCATTCTCACCGACAGGACAATTCACTATAATAGACCGGATATAATATTACAAGATAAAATAAATAAAGTCACTTACTTAATAGATATCGCAGTTCCCAACACACACAACATACAGCCGAAATCATTGACGATGGTGACAGACTAACGGACAGGACAGACTCCCCTGTAGAATCGTATAGCCCAAGCACAGTATCATACACACCTTCTAGACGATCATCACCATCCATACCATCGTCACCTACACCTTTATCACCCCCCATTATTACTTTAAATACTATTTCACCCACTCCGACCTTGAATGCTGCGCGAGGGGTATCTACCTTTTTGCCCGCGTCCACCAAGGCTGGAAAAGCAAGAGTTCGCATGAAATGGAGTAAAGAAGTCAATCTATTCATCATGCGAACTTAACACATGACCACATACAGACAACAATTGAATGCACTTTTCACCCGACAATATCCTGACATTACGGTTTCAGAACAAAGTTCCGGCACCGCAAGCGGTGGTGGAGCCATAGGCGGGGGAGGATGCCCCCCTCGCGAAGGGAACACAGCGCTCACCACGCCCTCCACGAGCTCAGGCCGGAGACTCTGCGTCAGCGGAGGGGCCCGGGTACGGAGTTTGTCCCGCACCATCTTGTAAGGGCGCCCCCACGGATCTCCGTTCAGAGACTCCAGCATCTCCTCGCGGGCCGGGTTCTTGGCCCGCCGGACAGCCTCTTGAAGGGCGGTCTTCGCCGCTCTGTACCCCTCGTAAAGCTCCGCCTCAATGGCTGCCGCATCCGGAGGGCGGATGCGGAGCCTGCAATGCCTGGTGTACCGATGCCGCGCGGCAACGCACGCCTCACGCAGAGATTTCAGCTCTCGCGACCCCCAGTACACCTGACGTCGGGCGCTTCCTGGTCGAACTCGGGGCATTGCCATGTCGCAAATCTCGGACATGGCCTCCTGGAACCAACCCGCCTAGTTGTTGATGTCGGCAGGCCTGGCCGGTGATGACACCCAGGCCTGCACGATCGAGGCTTCCAGGAGGAGCTCCCGGTCCAGCTGCTTCAGCGCCCATCGCGGACCACTCGGGGCCTGTAGGACCAGCGTGCTTGAGGTCTGGGTGGAGACGTCGAACCGGATGTACCGGTGGTCGGAATAGGTCTCCACCCCCTCCATGACGCGCCAGTCAACGACACGCGGCGTGGCTAGCGAACGATATGTCCACCACCGACTCGCCTCGCATCCGCACGCACGTGGGGACAGAACCCCGATTTAGGACGACCAGGCCTGTCTCTAGAGCCCAGTCCTCCACCATTCTACCCCGCACATCCGTGTAACGAGAACCCCAAGCCAAGTTCTTGGCATTGAAGTCCCCGAGCACAAGCACGGGGAGAGAGTGGCTCCCGATTACGACACTCAACTCGCTGAGGGAGTTGTGGAACTCGGCGAGAGTTCGGTTCGGGGAGAAGTAGACTCCCACTACAACGATCTCCCCGAACCGTGCTGCTACGCACCCCTGACCCTTCCTGACACTCTCAAGGGTCGGGGTACCGGCGGCGGCCGACGCAATTATGGTCACTGAGCCGCTAAGGTCCTCCACCCAGTCATCCCTGGGCGGGACAAAGTACGGCTCAGCGACCACGGCGATGTTAATCGACCACTGCGCCATGCTCTGAATCAACAGATCTTGAGCGCAGGCGCAGTGGTTGATGTTCGCCTGGAGAAGGCGTAATGGGGCCGTTACTGGCACTCCATTTCAGCCCCCTCCCGGGCCTCCTGCGAGGGCCCCGCTGCAGAAGTTGCAGCAGTGGCGGCAGCGGCGGCGACAGTGGCGGCGGCTGCGGCGGTGGCGATGACGGTGGGGGTTTTGGAGGTGGTTACGGAGGGCCTTCCGTTGCCCCTGGCCTTGGTGGGTGTACCGCAGGCCTTGCTCCCTGCCCGGTGATCGGCTGGCTTGCCAGATGCCGCACATGTGGCGCAGTGCGGCGCGGCGGAGTAAGCCGCGGCCATGTGACCGGGCTGGCCGCAACGGAAGCAGAGGCCACTGCGGTCCACCTCCGAGGTGCACCGGACCGACACGTGGTGCCCACCATGGCAGCGGAAGCACCTCAGAGGTCTGGGTTCCAGCAGCTTAACCTGCGAGCCGAGGCCAGCTCTCCCTCTGACGACGACCCTCGGTCACCCTCTGGCCAGGACCACTTGCGGAAGAACTTTCCGTTCACCGCAGCAGCCCCGGGCCTCCCGCGCCGGGACCTCTCTGAGCCTCCCGCGCTCACATCGCCGGATGCGGCGCCGGACTCCGACCCCGCATCCCTCTCCTCCCTTCCTTCGCCGTTACCGGCCGCGTTTCGGGTTATATTTCTATCCATATAGTTTCCACGAGTATGGGGGAAATAAAAAGTCCATCTGGGCAGTGCCCCCTGTACCCAGATAAGCCATAGCCAGGCCCGGCAGTGGTTCGCACTAGCAACTGATTTTCCAAAGGAACCCGTCAGCCATACATCTCCTCGGTGCGCCGCCGCTTGAGATTCGGGGTAACTTTTTATAGAGGTTTTCTACCTCGCGGTACGGGTGATTAAGCCAAGACCCTCGGTCCCAATCAAAGCCGCGAGACGTGATCCACGACACTTCGACGGTGAGATTACGATATCGACGGGGACAGTGAATGACTGCGTCCTTCACTGCCTGCTCGGAGGCAGGGTAAGTGCACACCGAGCCCGCCCTTGCTCCTCCGCTGTGCCCTCTGCTTTTCAGAGGGTCACGCGGAGCAACGCCCCCTTGGTCCATAAAGGACCCCTCCCATGTCAGAATATTAGCCATGGACAGTAACATTCCCCGGGGAATAAGAATCTCTTCCCATTCCTCGGGGAAGGATACTGCCCACGCCCAGGGTGCACCGGCCCGGCAGCTGCTATTCCCTCCCGACGTATCGAAAGGGACCGGCAGCCATCGGGCACACGAGGAGGAATTCTGACAACGCACCCCAGGCAATTACATATCTGACTGAAAATGTCTGCAGGTTAACTCTAACATAAGTTTCGAGGCAGTTACACCCCTTGAAATATTCAACATAGTTAAAAAGATGGTCAATAAATCGTCTACAAGCTATGACGAAATTCCCCTGACTATTATTAAAGATAATATTGACATATTGGCAACTCCACTAGCATCACTTTATAATGACTGTATTGACGAAGCCCTGTTCCCTGATCAGTTTAAAATTGCACGAGTAATTCCAATGTTTAAGAAAAGTTCAAAAACGGATCCTGGCAACTACAGCCCGATTTCACTTTTGCCTGTACTATCAAAGATTTTTGAAAAGATTATGAAGGATAGGCTTATGAAACACTTACGAATGCATAGGATTTTAAATTGACATCAATTTGGCTTTCAAAAATCATTGGGAACCGCCGAGGCTGTTGAGGCATAATATTAGTCGATGAGGTTATCTTAATGACAAACATTAGGTGGCAGTTGTATTTCTGGATCTTAGTTCTGCTTTCGACACGGTGGACCATGAATTCATGTTCGCACTAAATATTCTATAAACCATCCTCGCACCACAGTCACTCAAGCAACGTCTACGCATATACACCTAATCACTTTTTGTTCATACACACTCTCCAGCTACTCACACGCGTTCTAATATTTCCACAATATTTTTTGTTTTTATATTTTTATTTTGTGTTTTAACTTAGTTTCCTGCACTCTTCCTACCATGCAAAACTGTCTCATTTACAGTAGGACATACGCTTATAGCTGCGGGAGGGCCCTGGTGACTTGTAATACAGGTTCTTATAGAGATCTACTTCAGGCACCAGTCTCTCACAAAGTTAATTTCATGTTCATGCGCCTCTGTATCCCTAGCATTAAGTAACTTGTGTAGAGAAAATAAATGATTTATATTAATAATAAGGCCTAGGTACCAATTAGTATTTCTATACAATGAGCTTATCTTAGAATTTAAACCATAAAACTTATTTAAAAACAAATTGAAGACATATTTATTGTGGAAGGGCTACTACAGTGTCGATGAGTACCTAGATGCGACAGCCGTAATATTGTTGTTCTAGATTGATAGATTAATTGTAAAATGGTGTTTTGTATTTTTTTATAATTTATATTGTTTTTTTTTATTACGTAATTTTGTTTTTATTATTGTATCACTCATAGATTATAAAATTACATATTATCTCTAGTAATAATTATTTTTTATCTTTGACATTCTATTTTCACTATTATATTTTACAATTAGATGAAATTATTATTATTACTGACCTTTTTATAACAATTTGTTTTTAATTTATGTTTGACCATCATACCTGGGAATGGACTAGCTAGAACAAAAAAAAAATGATCGCAATAACGAGGAGACCAAGTGCTTTGTGGCTTCGTTAAGGGTAATTTACACCCAATACTGTGGTTGGATCCCATGTAATATGATGGATGCAACTGTACACCAGTATTTGACAGGAGGGCTGTGGAAGCCAGATAGGTTGACTGCCTATCTGGCTTCCACAGCCCTATTACTGGCTAACACGATACTCCTTTGTAATAGTAGTTGTCAGACTTTTGGGCTGACTATGATTTAGGCACAATACGACTAAAACATAGGTATGACCGAAGAGCTCGAGGCTAAATAATAACAGCCACACGGATCGTCTTCGAGGTCTTAAATCTTAAGCAGCGAGTTTCTTTCGTGCCTCAGAGAGCAAGTGAAGCCGTCGCGTCTGTCTCGGCTTTTATTTGTAGATCTTCAATACACGACATTCGATGCGTGTAGAAGAAGCCCAAAAGTCTATTTAGAGAAAGGGGTACTTAGGAATCGTGTTACGAATATCGCAATGACTGGGTTGTGGAGACCAGATAAGCAGACGGTCTAAGTAAAATACTGGTATTCTGGAGCATCAGGTTAAACTGGATGCCGACCCCAACATCGTGATAAGGCTATACAGTTAGAAGGCTAAGCAGAGAATACACGGGTTCACACCCGTGTATTCTCTGCTCTTCTCTTACTAGTGGTCACCCACTAGTAAGATAATTGTAACGAGTTAGCTTTACTCTTCCCTTCCGCCAAGCGAGCGACACCGAGGTCGGAGAAGTGCTCCTCTACAGGGTGACCAATTTTCAAATTGCACCTTGCTGAAAGAAACTTATTTCGCCAGTGGCAACGCTGGAAAAGGAATAAAAGGCAATGATATGAGACAGAGTTTAATAGTAAAAATGTGTTTACTGTTTATACAGAGATATGTGTGTGAGACTGAACAACTGGAATAAAAAAACGCTCAATATTAATACGACAATAAAACTATATTATTATTGTGTAAGTACTACGTTTTCTACAAGCAACACAAACACGTCGTTGTCAAAATTATAGTGATCTTTATTTTATTAAAATAAGGCTGCTGTTGGACTGCACCTGTCACAGGTAAATTAACTCTGTAAGGTCTGTAGAAAATGTAGTTAAGAATAAAAAATACAATTCGTTTTAATAATTATTTTTTGGTAATCAATGAAAAAATCGCATTAGTCGTTCTCTGTGCTTTATAACAACCATACTGCGATCGCCAACCCGCCTGCCAAGCGTGGCGATTATGGCAAAACCCCCCTTCTTGGGGGAGGTCTATGTCCAGCAGTGGACGTCTTTCGGCTGAAATGATGATGATGATGATGAATGAAAAAATAGTGAAGAATAAATTATCGATGGTATACGAGTATATTGTGTTGCCATCTACAACATTATTTTTAGTATATGTGAAACCTGAATATAGTTTATTCAGAGTAAGTAACTGAATCGATTCCAATCATTTTTAAACCATGTTATATTTTTTTCTCAAAAATATTTAAAAAAGTTAAAAGTTGGACACCGAGCGATTTTAAGTACCTATCGCAATAAATTTGGTACCTACTGCCAAATTATTATTATCAATGAGGTCAAGACGACGCTGGAGGCGCGTGCTGCGTGGTGACCATGATTTTGTGCGGACAACTAGATAACAGAACAAGCTTATAACTTTGTGATTTTTCATGATACAGTTTTGAAATTTTGTACATACATTCTTTGATTTACATAAAAATACTAGACACGTGTATCAGGTTGCACATATACTAAAACTTATGTTGTATATGTATATTTTAGCGTAACATTATATAATATAATTTCAGTTTTTATCTATAATTAAATTCAAAATACACTTTATTTTAAATGTGTTAATAACATTTAATGTACAGTAAAACATACAATAATAACACAGTGTTATTATTGAATGTTTTACTTATGATAAATAAACTATTAATTCATTTCGAATTTTATTGATTTAAGTTTAAAACTAAGAGTAGGTTCTTTCAGTTCTCGCCCAGAAAGTTGTCGGGAAAGGGTTCAAGACGTCTTTAGAGACACGAATTTGGACAGAACACGGAACCGGCGGATCTAAATTAAGTTTATTGTGTGCCAGTTTCAAGTTTGTGTTGTGCTATTAACAGAGCCCATACCACACTTCATAGAGCAGTATTACTTACATGTCACTTCAGAGTACAACGTGGGAAAGAGACAGAACTTTACAGCACGCGTAGCATGACCACCGTAGAAAAGGGTTTTGTCGACGGAAGAATCAACAAATAGACAGATTTATTTTGTTGATCTGTCATTTAGTCGATTCTTCCGTCGACAAAACCCGTTTTTACTGTGATCATGCTACGCGTCATTGCTTCGCGTGCAGGACTAGCTCCGTCTCTTTTCTAAACTGAAGGTATATTAAAACAACACTGCATGTGAGGTACCAGTTTTCTTCCACACTCCGTAGTTTGGTTTTTTTGTAGTTAAAACTCAACCAACACTTTCAAAAAACTAAGCATTCTGTTCGAACTTAGACCTAACCACGTCTGTTATTACGGCATCTGTTGTTACGGCGTCTGTTTTTACGAGGTATCGGACGGTCTATAGCTGACTGATGGTATCGTGCTGGTGGAAATTTAGTCAGAAGAGCGAAGGTTCCGTGTCCAGCTTGGACGCAGGACCAACGACCTAATTGACACGTACATCCGTCTGGAATTTCAATAGGACACGGTTTAACAGTAGTCGAAACCGATCCAGCGCTGAGAGTAGACTGAGAATTCTGGCCAAACTTGAAGCCTGCTGATCCAGATTGCGTTTGTTGATACGATGAACCGATAGGTTTTTGTCCAAATGAAGGTTTAGTAGAACCAGGACCTAGAGTTGGCTGAGAAATATGGCCGAACTTTGTACCAGATGATCTAAATTGAGGATTTTGTGCTGTTACGCCAGTTTGCGTGATGTTAACGGGTTTATTTCTCAACGGAGAGATTTGTCTTGAGGCTTTATAGAATGTAGAACTAGAACCTTGACCTGTTTGTGGTTTTAACGAAATCTGAGGACCAACCGATCTGTAGCGATCATGTTGGTATGTGGAATCGAAATGTTTTTGACCGTATGCTGGTTTAATTGTTGTGGAAACCGTTCTCGATCCTTGAATAGACTGAGCATTCTGAACAAACAGAAAGCCCGTTGATCCAAGTAGAGTCAGTTGTGATCCTTCTCCAATTTGAATTGTGCGGGTGGGTTTCTTTCCAATCTGAGATATTTGGCTTCGACCCAAACGAGAACCAGAATATCCCATTTGTGTTGTGGTCGGAGAGCTGCTGACCAGTTTCTGTCCGTATGAAGATTGACTCTGAGTATTTGCTTTCAAAGAAACAACGGTACCTTTGGTTGTTAGTGGTTTAACACCAAAATGAGTTTCAGTAGACCTGAATTGAGCGAAAGTTGGCCAACCAGCTCTTGGTTCTTTTGGACCAGAAGGTTCTTGCCTAGATCTTCTGGTTCTGGGGTTGACTGCGTCCATTACCATTCCTTGGACCTCTTTCCTGTAGCTACCAGTGGACAAGTCTTGGGTTGATCCATGTGGAGGAGCCAGCAAGGCACCAGAAGTTTTCGCTAATATTGGTGACAAGTAGCTCTGATCGATCCTTGCTGCTCCACACACCGCCGTTAAAGTAGTTATTAGAACCTGTAGAAGAAGTGTAGTTGAAATAAAATTAGATTGTGGATTAGGATGTTTCAAACCAAATAAAAAAGTATAACATGAGTCAGCTCCCCCCGCGCTTGAGTTTACCAGTATTTGGCAGATTCAGACATTAAAAAATAAATTCATTAATTCCGCAGTCTTAACCAAAAAATCTATTTTTTGTAAATAATGTTAATTTTAGTAATTAATTGACCTAAAGAGGTGACTAATTGGGAGCCGAAGTTAAGGTTTTCTTGGGAACCAATAGCAATACGAAAACTATTGCTACGAACACGACTTTTGTTTATTCGTAGTCCGTTCGGAATTAATGCCTTAAGGCGACATTAAGTGCCAGCGCCCTTGAGCAAGTCGTCGAGCCGTCGCCCGCAAGGGCTCCTGCTTCTACGCGTACCAAGTTTATTCGAAAAAACAACCCCCAACCCCCAACTATTATTTGTATTCTGTTTGATAAATTTTGGTTTATACACAAATACAAATAAAAGTTGTATATTAAAATATGGGTCATTAAATTGTATTTTAGATGGTCAAAGTTTCATACAAATACGCCCGATAGTTTTTATGCCCGCGTTAGTTTCTATTATCGTTTTCATGCGCATTACTTTACAAATTATTTACACTATGTCTTAAAAATATAATGTCACTTTTTCACATATAAAATTATGAAAAAAATTGTCTCGGATATATTTTTTTCAAAGAAATAAAATTAATTAAAACGTGATGTTCAATTTAAAATCATTAAAAGTCGTATATCTGCGCCATAACTAGGTGACCAAAAGCTATCGATGGATAATGCAAGTTAAGTAGAACATATATTTACAAGTAATTGTTTCAATTAAAGTTACGTACTGAACTTTAACAAGTCAACTTTTCGCAATCATTTAGGTACTTACTGCCAAATTTTTGTTATCAATGAGTTCAAGACGACACTGGAGACGCGCGCGCGCATACGTGTCACCACGACTATGTGCGGACAACCAGGTAACAGAACAAGCTTATAACTTTGTGGTTTTTCATGATACAATTTTGAAATTTTGTACATAGATTCTTTGCAAAAAATACTAGACATGTGTTTTAAGGTTTCGCATATACTAAAAGCAATGTTGTATAGCAGTGGGTGATTCCGGGCTGATATGATGATGATGATGATCTTTACGTTATTGGTGGTACGGCAGGTGTAACATTCCGCTAAACCGACTCTTAAAAAAATTGTGTCAAAAAAAACTTTTATGAAACAAGAATATGTGTGGTATACTACAACTAAAAACCGGCCAGGTGCGTGTTGGGGCATGCATAATGTAGGATTCCGTAGTTGCCCATCAAAATATGAGGACACTACCTATCTACGGTCTGATTTGCCTCCGAACGATGATTTTTATCGTAATAATAAAAACAAACTCACATTTGTGACATGAAAAACCTGTGCTCCCATACATTATGATTAGGAAAATATGTTATCCAAGTACCTACATTTTATAAGTTGGACGACTATTACTCGTAAACTTGTAAAGCCTACTTAGCTGTGAAAGTTTTCCTTTTAACTTCATTATAATTATATATTACCACCGTGATTTTTTCACACACACCAATACACAACCGCTACGCTGGTAGAAGGGGGGACACTAGAGTCTAACAAAAATGAGCACATTTCAAGCTTAATATTTCACAAACGAATCCTTTAATCGAAAATTTATTGGATCAAACTCGTTATATTTGTTAAAGATCTATCCAACGACATTCCACACTACGGGGTACGCGAGATTAAAAATATCCCCACTTTACGTGTACAGAAGATACCCTAAAAAAAAAAAAACTTTTTGCGATTTTATTTTACCATTTTGTCAGCGTAACTATATCTGTATATGCATGACAAATTACAGCTTTCTAGTACTAAGTCTTTGAGCTAAGCTGCGGCCAGACGGACGGACAAGGCGAAACTATATTTGTTCCGTTCTTAACCATTCGGCTACGGAACCCAAAAAAGGTTTAAAATGTTAATTATGAGAGAAAAAAAAAGAATATTTTAAGTAAAGGAAAATACTGAATGTTAAGTAGGTAAGTAAGCCATTAATATTTATATATTCAAAAAATAATAAATAAAGATCTATAATTTAAAAATCTGAATAACTTATTGCATGTTTTACTTGTGATAATAAATCAATTATTTATTAATTTCGAATTTTATTGGTTTATGGTTAAAAGTAATTTCAGTTCACGCCCAGATAGATGTCGAAAGATGATTCATGACGTCTTGAAAGACGTCATGAATAGCCATGAATTTTGACTGAACTCGGAACCGGCTGATCGAAATTGAGTTTGCTAGTTTGAGTTGTGCTTTTAACAGGGTCTATACCAACAACACCTACACCTCACGGAGCAATATTACTTATTTGTCACTTCAGAATTCAACGTGGGAAAGAGACAGAGCTATACAGAACTAGCCGTTTTTTTTTTCTACACTGAAGTTATATTAAAACAAAACTGCTATATGATGTCATGTAGGTTACGTTTTCTTTCCGAACTGGGACGTTGGGGTTTGAGTGCAATGGTTTAGTTGTAGACGTAGTTGAAACTCAACCAGCACGTCTCACAAAACACTAGGAGGTAACGAGTATTCTGTTCACAACAAGAAACGTCGTCTGTTGTTACGGCGCCTGTTGTTACGAGGCACCGAACAGTTTTTGGCTGGCTGATGGTATCGTGCTGGTGGGAATTGAGCTAGAAGCTTGAGTTGTGCTAACAGGTTTATTTCTCAACGGAGAGATTTGGCTTGAGGCTTGATATTATTTAGAACTAGAACATTGAGCTGTTTATGGTTTAAACCAAAATTGAGGACCAACCGATCCGTACTGAGCATGTTGGTATGTGGAAACTAAATGTTTTTACCGTTTGCTGCAGGTAGGTGGTAAGTGGTATGAGGTAGGTAAGACGTTGCTCGTGGATTAGAATATTTACGAACAAATAAACAAGGATAACCTGATTCAGCTCCCACAGCGTTTGAGCATATTTGATAGTTTTAGACCACAAAAAATAAATACATAATTTCCTCATTCTTATGCAATAGTCGACTATTTGTACAATAATAAACTCACACTCTTTCCCTTGTGGGTGGGCAGAAACTACAGAACGCCCCGCCTGCTGTGACCTGCTACGATCCTTACATACTTGTTTTGCATCGTCCACTTTCATACCCGCACGCCGGTTGTGAGTACTACGCACTGGACCTTTCTGAAGAAGTATTTCTAGTGCATCTCACTCAACATGACCAAACCATCTAAGTATACTCTTTCAAATGTTTGTCACAACATCTGTGAAACCGCAACGTTCTCATAAACATAATTTCTCAATTTATTATGCATAACACCACACATGCTTCGTAAGGAACGCATTTCCTTTCCACAGCATTAATTCCACATTCATGCGTCTTTTGCCATACCCAACATTCACTTCCATACATAAGTTCAGGCCTGCAGCACACCATTGGGGACAGCCAGTAGAACGATAATGGTCACAACCGCATGTAGAGCACCATTTAGTTTATTTCCTACACTTACACTTAATGCCAAATCAGCGTCAATCTTTCCATATCTTGTAAACAGACTGCACAAGTATACAAACTCATTCACTTGCTCCACACTCTTATCATTTAGTTCCACATCACACACAGATACATCCTCTTCGTCTTGTTCAAACCGTTCATACATTTTCTCTTAAATGCTTCATTCATTACAGAAACCATGCTTGCAACTGTTTCACTGACGATCCAAGAAGAACTTGACCATCAGAGAAGACTTTCTTTTAATGCTAAATAGGCTTGCGTTTGGTCGCAACTCGCCTGATGTGAAGCGATGACGTGGCCTAGGGTGGAGCACGCTCGCCTTGAAGAAACCAATTCATTCGAACTTTGAGATATAGATTATAATAATTGGGAAACAGAGAAGCCGGCAGTGAATTCCACAGACTGGCGGTTTGCACAATACATGTGGAAGCATAGCGCTTTGTTTGTGTTCGGACATTTGTCTGGCAACTCATTCATCCGTAATACACACGTACTCAAATATCTACTTTTTATAAAAAAGGTTTCCAGTCAAGCTTGTAATGTTTACTTTTCAGAGATCAATACATATACCTCCATACTATTAAACCATCTTGCGGACTGCCACAAAAACTGAATACTAAGAAAAAAATTGCTTTAAATTCACACACAAACAAATCAAAATTCACCAGAAGCTGCCACCAGCAAAGTTAAAAACCTAATTTCAAATTATTTTAACTGTTACACAACTAGACAATTGGCCACATAAACACACGAAAATTATACAAAAACAAAACAGTATTACCTACCAAAATCATCTTCCCCTGTGTGAGAGTTTGTATGCTGGGGTGCGTTGTCAGAATTCCTCCTCGTGTGCCCGATGGCTGCCGGTCCCTTTCGATACGTCGGGAGGGAATAGCAGCTGCCGGGCCGGTGCACCCTGGGCGTGGGCAGTATCCTTCCCCGAGGAATGGGAAGAGATTCTTATTCCTTGGGGAATGTTACTGTCTATGGCTAATATTCTGACATGGGAGGGGTCCTTTTGTGGACCAAGGGGGCGTTGCTCCGCGTGACCCTCTGAAAAGCAGAGGGCACAGCGGAGGAGCAAGGGCGGGCTCGGTGTGCACTTACCATGCCGCCGAGCAGACAGTGAAGGACGCAGTCATTCACTGTCCCCGTCGATATCGTAATCCCACCGTCGAAGTGTCGTGGATCACGTCTCGCGGCTTCGATTGGGACCGAGGGTCTTGGCTTAACCGCCCGGACCGCGAGGTAGAAAACCTCTATAAAAAGTTACCCCGAATCTCAAGCGGCGGCGCACCGCGAGGAGATGTATGGCTGACGGGTTCCTATGGAAAATCAGTCACTAGTGCGAACCACTGCCGGGCCTGGCTATGGCTTATCTGGGTACAGGGGGCACTGCCCAGATGGACTTTTTATTTCCCCCATACTCGTGGGAACAGTATGGAAAAACCAACAACCCAATCTACGGCCGGTAACGGCGAAGGGAGGAAGGAGAAGGATGCGGGGTCGGAGTCCGGCGCCGCATCCAGCGATGTGAGCGCGGGAGGCTCAGAGAGCTCCCGGCGCGGCAGGCCCGGGACTGCTGCTGCGGTAAACGGGAAGTTCTTCCGCAAGCGGTCCTGGCCGGAGGGCGACCGAGGGTCGTCATCGGAGGGAGAGCTGGCCTCGGCTCGCAAGATCCCCACCAGTAAGCGAGGAGGGATCCGCGGCAAGGGGAGAGGCCTCTCTGCCACCGAGAGGTCGGCGCGGCTTGCCGAGGAGGGGCGTCACCCGGGGGTGGCCGGTCGCGGGGTGGCCCGTACGGGCTCCTCTGGCGACGAGGCGGGTGCAGACGGCGGCTCCGAGGCGGAGCGTAAGGCCGGTTTCGCGAAGGAGGTTGAGGCGGCGCTGAGGGCTGTCTCATATAAACAGAAGCCCTCCACCAGGCATAAGGCCATGCCTGCAGCGATCGCCTCCATCATGGCGTCAGCGGAGGCCAGATATGGGGGCCCGTCAGACGAAGTGGCCAAACTGCGGGCGGAGGTCGCTCGCCTGACGGCTGCCACGGAGCTTCTCCAAGAGGAGAACAGGAAGCTCCGAGCAGACTTGGCCGGTCTGCGCGAGGCCGGCTCCCGCAAGGCGCCCCAAAATGGGAGCCAGCAGCTACCAAGCCAGCCCGTGCCCGTGCCGGTTGAGAACCAGGTCCTGAACCTGGTTCGGCAGGAGCTGGCTGCCTTCCAGGCGCGGTTCTCCGTACTGGAGGGCATTGTCCTGCGCCCCCCCCTGGCGGCAAACAGGGCGTCCGCGGGCCCTAGGGTGGCCACATATGCGGCTGCTGCGGCCTCCACACCGGGGCCGTCTAGCCGGCTCTCCGGCAGGGTTGCGTCGTCCCCTGAAGGGCCGGCTCCGGCGATACCGGCTCCGGCCAAGAAAGCGGCGGCCCTGAGGCAGGGCAAGGCGGCGGCCCAAAAGAAGGGCAAGGCGGCGACTGTACCAGCGCCAGCCGCGAGGCAGCCGCCACCGCCGCCCCCCCCGCCCCCTAAGCCTTCCGCGGCCGAGACCGGGTGGCAGGTGGCTGGACAAAGGCAAAGGGAGCGGAAGGCAGCCAAAAAGGCCAGAAAGCGGGAGCGGAAGCGCCAACAAAAGGAGCAGAGCGTCGCGGCTAGGCTCAGCGCCCCGAAGACCGCAGCTGTAGTGATTACACTACAGCCGGACGCGGAAAAGAGGGGCGTGAGGTACCGCGACGTGCTCGCTAAGGCGAGGGCGACGGTGGATCTCGGGGAGCTCGGGATCACCGGGGGCCTCCGCCTCAGGGTCACCGCGACAGGGGCTCGAGTGCTGGAGATCCCTGGCGAAACCCGTGGCTCGTCCGCTGACGCTCTTGCTGAAAAGCTTAGAGCGTCCCTAAATGCGGACGAGGCCCGAGTGTCCAGGCCCGTCAAATGCGCAGACCTGCGCATCCTGGGTCTGGACGACTCGGTGACCGAGGAGGAGGTGGTGGCCGCCGTCACCAGGACCGGTGGGTGCCCTGCTGAGCAGGTCAAGACAGGCACCTTACGTCCGGACCTGTCGGGCATGCGAACCGTTACGGTAAGCTGCCCTGTGACGGCGGCGAAAGCCATTATGGAGGGCCGAAGGCTCTTGGTTGGCTGGGTTTCGGCGCGGGTTAAGCTGCTGGAACCCAGACCTCTGAGGTGCTTCCGCTGCCATGTGGGGCACCACGTGTCGGTCCGGTGCACCTCGGAGGTGGACCGCAGTGGCCTATGCTTCCGTTGCGGCCAGCCCGGTCACATGGCCGCGGCTTGCTCCGCCGCGCCGCACTGCGCTGCATGTGCGGCAACCGGCAAGCCGGCCGATCACCGGGCAGGGAGCAAGGCCTGCGGTACACCTGCCAAGGCCAAGGCCAGGGGCAACGGAAGGCCCTCCACCACCACCACCAAAACCCCCACCGTCGCCACCACCGCAGCCGTCGCCGCCGCGGCCGCCACTGCTGCAACTTCTGCAGCGCGGCCCTCGCAGGGGCCCGGGAGGGGGCTGAAATGGAGTGCCAATAACGGCCCCATTACGCATTCTCCAGGCGAACATCAACCACTGCGCCTGCGCTCAAGATCTGCTGATCCAGAGCATGGCGCAGTGGTCGATTAACATCGCCGTGGTCTCTGAGCCGTACTTTGTCCCGCCCAGGGATGACTGGGTGGAGGACCTTAGCGGCTCAGTGACCATAATTGCGTCGGCCGCCGCCGGTACCCCGACCCTTGAGAGTGTCAGGAAGGGTCAGGGGTGCGTAGCAGCACGGTTCGGGGAGATCGTTGTGGTGGGAGTCTACTTCTCCCCGAACCGAACTCTCGCCGAGTTCCACAACTCCCTCAGGGAGTTGAGTGTCGTCATCGGGAGCCACTCTCTCCCCGTGCTGGTGCTCGGGGACTTCAATGCCAAGAACTTGGCTTGGGGTTCTCGTTACACGGATGTGCGGGGTAGGATGGTGGAGGACTGGGCTCTGGAGACAGGCCTGGTCGTCCTAAATCGGGGTTCTGTCCCCACGTGCGTGCGGATGCGGGGCGAGTCGGTGGTGGACATATCGTTCGCTAGCCCCGCTCTGTCGCCGCGTGTCGTTGACTGGCGCGTCATGGAGGGGGTGGAGACCTATTCCGACCACCGGTACATCCGGTTCGACGTCTCCACCCAGACCTCAAGCGCGCCGGTCCTACAGGCCCCGAGTGGTCCGCGATGGGCGCTGAAGCAGCTGGACCGGGAGCTCCTCCTGGAAGCCTCGATCGTGCAGGCCTGGGTGTCATCACCGGCCAGGCCTGCCGACATCAACAACGAGGCAAGTTGGTTCCAGGAGGCCATGTCCGAGATTTGCGACGTGGCAATGCCCCGAGTTCGGCCAGGAAGCGCCCGACGTCAGGTGTACTGGTGGTCGCGGGAGCTGACGTCTCTACGTGAGGCGTGCGTTGCCGCGCGGCACCGGTACGCCAGGCATCGCAGGCTCCGCATCCGCCCTCCGGATGCGGCAGCCATTGAGGCGGAGCTTTACGAGGGGTACAGAGCGGCGAAGACCGCCCTCCAAGAGGCTGTCCGGCGGGCCAAGAACCTGGCCCGCGAGGAGATGCTGGAGTCTCTGAACGGAGATCCGTGGGGGCGCCCTTACAAGATGGTGCGGGACAAACTCCGCACCCGGGCCCCCCCGCTGA
The DNA here is from genome assembly GCA_905163415.1 of Noctua fimbriata. Classification (NCBI taxonomy): domain Eukaryota; kingdom Metazoa; phylum Arthropoda; class Insecta; order Lepidoptera; family Noctuidae; genus Noctua; species Noctua fimbriata. Next base: position 13,039,136 of record LR990934.1, on the reverse strand, counting down.
CGCAGAGTCTCCGGCCTGAGCTCGTGGAGGACGTGGTGAGCGCTCTGTTCCCTTCGCGAGGGAGGCATCCTCCCCCGCCTATGGCTCCGCCGCCGCTTGCGGTGCCGGAAGCGGACCACACCGATGACGACGTTCCGGAGGTGACTGGGGTAGACCTGAGAGTGGCGGTACGCAGGCTGAAGGCCAGAAATACCGCCCCGGGACCCGATGGCTTGCCTGGCAAAGCCTGGGTCCTGGCCTGTGAGGCTCTCGGGCCCCGACTGGAAGGGCTCCTAAGCGCATGCTTGGAGAGAGGCCAGTTCCCGCTTCGTTGGAAGACGGGGAAGCTGGTCCTCATCCGGAAGCCAGGGCGCCCTGCGGACTCTCCGTCCGCATACCGGCCCATCGTGTTGCTCGACGAGGTGGGCAAGCTCTTTGAAAGAGTTATTGCTAACCGCCTCGCCGGGCACCTCGCGGGAATGGGGCCGGATCTTGCGGAACACCAGTTTGGTTTCCGCAAGGGGCGCTCGACGGTGGACGCCATCATGCGCGTGAGAGCCCTCACGACGGGGGACGCGGTTTCCCGGGGCGGGGTCGTATTGGCGGTGTCTCTTGACATCGCCAACGCCTTCAACTCCATGCCCTGGAGCTGCATTGGGGAAGCACTCCGGTATCACCGGGTGCCAACCTACCTTCGTCGTGTGGTCGGGGATTATCTGACGGATAGGGCCGTCACGTACCCCGGTCGGAGCGGAGAATGGAACCGGCGAGAGATGTCGTGCGGTGTTCCACAGGGATCGGTTCTGGGGCCGGCCTTGTGGAACATCGGTTACGACTGGGTGCTGCGCGCCGACCTCCCTAGCGGCGTCAGCGTAGTCTGCTTCGCTGACGACACGCTGGTACTGGCACAAGGGAGGTCGCACGAGGCGGCGGCCGAAAACATGACACGCGGGGTTGCGATAGTCGTGGAGAGGATCCGGCAATTGGGTCTCGAGGTGGCATTGCACAAGTCCGAGGCCATGTGTTTTCATGGGCCTCGGAATGCGCCACCGTCGGGATCCCTACTGACGGCAGGAGGGGTTTCCATCGGCGTCGGGTCGACGCTGAAGTACCTGCGACTCGTCCTTGACAGCCGGTGGAACTTCGTGGAGCATTTCCGACGTTTGGCCCCCAAACTGGAACGGACCGGGGCTGCCTTCAAGCGGCTCCTGCCCAACCTGGGGGGTCCAAACGCCTCCTGCCGGAGGCTCTACGCGGGGGTCGTGCGGTCCATGGCCCTTTACGGGGCCCCAGTGTGGGCGCGTTCTCTGAGGCGGCAAGCCGCCCGCTACTTGAACGCGCCCCAAAAGGGGATAGCCCTAAGGCTAGTCCGGGGGTACCGCACGATCTCCGGTGAGGCGGCGAGCCTCCTTGCCGGATTGCCGCCATGGGATCTGGAGGCAATAGTCCTCGCGCGCCTTCACGAATGGCGCGCGGAGGCACTACGTCGGGGGGAAACTCCGCTGCCGCGGCAAATCGCCGCTCAGCGGACAGACCTCCGGAGCGATCTCATGGTGACATGGAGAGAGCGACTGTCGCAACCCCGTGCAGGGCACGCCACCATAGTGGCGATAAGTCCCCTCTTTGAGGAGTGGCTAGAGAGGCGCCACGGCGCCCTCACCTTCCGCCTGACGCAGGTCCTCACCGGACACGGTTGTTTCGGGAGGTTCCTGCACCGAATCGGGCGGGTGGAAACGCCCGGGTGTTTCCATTGTGAGGATCGTCCGGAGGACACGGTGCAGCACACTGTGGAGGTCTGCCCCGCTTGGGCGGAGCAGCGCCGTGTCCTCGTAGTGGCGATCGGCGGCGGCGACCTCTCGCGCCCGGCCCTGGTTCAAGCCATGGTCCGGAGCGAGAGGGAATGGGAAGCCGTCACCTCCTTCTGCGAAGCAGTCATGCTGGTGAAGGAGGTGGCGGAACGTGAGAGGGAAAGAGCCTCACGTCCCAGCCGCCGCGGGAGACGCCCTGGGCGTCGGGGGTCACGTGGTGGCCCCCGGCCACCGTAGGCGCGGGCCTGTGGATGGCGAGTTATGGGCTAGCTCGCCGTCCAGCCGTCTTATGACGACAGGCCGTGTCGACGGCGCGTTCGTGTTCCACGCGCGCCTCAAAGAGATGTCAGCAACCACGTAGGGGTCCGCACGGGCCGATGCCTGCCAGGGCTGCGGGACTGTTCGAAAGAGATACCGCGGCCCTGGAACACAAAGGGCAAAGAAGGAACATGGATGGGTTTTAGTCAGTACAAGTCTGACACTCCCTCCCGCTCTGCCCAGAGCGGGGGGGGTCATTTGATGATTTCCCATCCCAAAAAAAAAAAAAAAAAAAAGAGTTTGTATGCTCAGCAGTAGTCACTTGACTGGTGGCCACAATGAAGCAACTTCTGTATTTATAGAGTTTGAAAATGTTCCAAAAAACCAGCTTTTAAAATTATGATGAATAATAATAATACGACGGCTCGTATCGTTAGGAGTTTCGTCTCTCTTGAGCTGTTCTCGATACCGGTGGGCTACATCATCATCATCATTTCAGCCGAAAAGTCCACTGCTGGACATAGGCCTCCCCCAAGAAGGGGGGTTTTGCCATAATCGCCACGCTTGTCAGGCGGGTTGGCGATCGCAGAATGGTTGTTGTAGAATCAGAGAACGGTGGGCTACAATTTTTTTTTATTTTTAAATGTTTTTTATATTGTTTTGTTTTAAGGAATATTTCAAAGTGTAAGTAATTTGTACAGAGATAAATAAAGGAAATATAAATATTACTCTTAATTAACTATTTACTACTTAACTATTCTTATCAAGTAATTCTTATTCTTATAAACTAATTCTTATTCTTCCTATAAACTATTTCTTTCTGATTAGTAACTATTCTTACGCTACTTTTCGTCATCCGAATCGAATGTAACGAAGTCGAATTCATCCTCCCCGTTTTACTCGGTTTCAACCGACATAGCTCCATATATCTTCCACGAATAGTGGCGTCGGTTGACTTGTGTACTAGGGAGGCTGCAGATTTTCCCGCATCTCCCAGCCGTACTCCTCGAAATGGAGCGTTACGCAATGTTGTATAGAAATAGAATAGTTGAATTCAGCCACTACTGTGCAGTGCTGGTGACGTACATATACGGTGCGTTTTATTTTTTTTCGAAACCGCGTTCCAATTTGCGACCGTGTCATGCAAGTCTAGTTTGCAATTTTCACGTGTACAAATCAAGCAACCACTCGTTGCTGAGAAAACTGAATTAAAACGCCGAATCCAGCTGCCCGGAGGACGAAATTCAATCGATGCAGCAACCACTTTCTCCACTGTTTGGAAAATGCAGCATTGGTTTTCCTTACACATAAATTGATGATCTTTCAGATGAGCTTTGATTTTTTGAGGAGATCGATCATAATAGATGCCTAAGTACGATGCGTCACTTATCATGCTGCTGCCACCGATAAGGCCAATCAGGGGGGCTTTCAGCACAGCATTATCGTATAGTCCTACCCCTCCCCTGTTCCGAGGAACAAGCGAAACTTGGGAGTCTTATCATACCAGAAATCGGATTGTTAATTTAAAACAAAAATATCCTTGCCAGGTTTTTTGCATTGCAGCATCGCCATTATGTGTTCTCCCATTAATGACGTGACTATTTATTTAAATATCATCTGGTATTCTTATCGAACTATGTTTAGTGTCGTGGGCTCTAAGACTAACACATGTAGAAGAAGCCCGAAAGTCTATCTAAATAAAGGGGTACTTAGGAATCGTGTTAGGAGTATCACAATGACTGGGTTGTGGTGACCAGATAAGCAGAAGGTCTAAGTAAAACACTGGTATTCTGTAGCAAGTTAACGACCCTAACACTGGGATAAGGTTAAGCAGTTAGTGGGAGAAGGCTAGGCAGAGAGTACACAGGTGTAGCCACTAGTAAGATATTGTAGCTTGTTGAAAGAAAATTTATTTGCCAGTGGCAACACTGGAAGGAATAAAAGGCAATGATATGAGACATAGTTTAATAAAATATGATTACTGTTTTATACAGGGATATAGGTTGCTTAAATGCCTATGTGTGTGTGTGACTGAACGAGTAGAATTTAAAAGAAAATACTCAAAAGTAATATGACAAATAAACTATATTACTTTAATGTAAGTAATACGTTTTCTACAAGAAAGTTGAAGTTATTTACCTCCACCCTTGCCTGCGTCGTTGTCAAAATTATGTGCAGTCCAACAGCAGCCTTTTTTATAACAATAAATGTTATAAAAAAGGCTGCTGTTGGACTGCACCTGTCACAGGTAAATTAACTGTGTAAGGACTGTGGAAAATGTAGTTATAAATAAAAAATAAAATTTGTTTTGATAATTAAGTTTTTGTAATCAATGAAAAAATTGTGAAGAATGAAATGTATACGAGTATAATGCGCTGCCATCTATATTTTAGCGTAACGTTTAGATATAACATAATTTCCGAATATATTTACGTTGCCATACAACGTGGCAACGCCGCCAGTCTTTTGGGTACATTACCAGTTGACAGCGTTGAGGAGGACTTTTTTGACGCCATTTTTTAAGTTTATTTTTAAGTTAGTTAGTTAATATAGGTTATTTTAATTTCAGAATTGATTAATTCTTTTTCTTCTATTTCTTCTTCTATATTTCTTCTTCTCTTTGTTTTTATTGTATGTTTTACTTATGATAAATAAAATAAAAAAAGACTATTAATTTATTTCGAATTATACTATTTAGGTTTAAAAGTAAGAGTAGGTACTTTCAGATCTCGCCCAGAAAGTTGTCGGGCGATGGTTCAAGACGTCTTTAAAGACATGAATTTTGACAGAACTCAGAACCGGCTGATCGAAATTGAGTTTAGTGTGTGTGTACAAGTTTGTGTTGTACTATTACCAACACCTCAGAGTTCAACGTGGGAAAGAGTACAACTTTACAGCACGCGTAGCATGTCCACCGTAGAAACGGGTTTTGTCGACGGAAGAATAGACAGATAGACAGATTTCTTTTGTTGATCTGTCATTTTGACGAGTCTTCCGTCGACAAAACCGACCCATTTTTACGGTGGTCATTGCTTCGCGTGCAGGACCAGCTCCGTCTCTTTTCTACACTGAAGTTATATTAAAACAACACTGCTATGTGAGGTACCAGTTTTCTTCCAAACTCGGTAGTTTGGATTTGAGTGTTATGCTTTTTTTGTGGTTAAAACTCAACCAACACTTTCAAAAAACTAAGCATTCTGTTCGAACTTAGACCTAACCACGTCTGTTATTACGGCATCTGTTGTTACGGCGTCTGTTGTTACGGCATTTGTTTTTATGAGGCATCGGATGGTTTATAGCTGATTGATAGATCTGATAGCGTGCTGGTGGAAATTGAGCCAGAAGCCCGGTGGTTCCGAATCCAGGTTGACCAGGTTGGTTTCTACCAGACGGTTCAAATGGATAAGGTTGTTATATTACGCCAGTTTGTGTGGATTCAAATGGTATATTTTTCAACGGAGAGTTTTCCATTGAGGCTTCAGATAATGTAGAACTAGAACCTTGAGCTGTCTGTGGTTTTAACCAAAACTGAGGACCAACCGATCTGTATTAATCATGTTGGTATGTGGAATGGAGATGTTTTTGACCGTATGCTGGTTTAATTGTTGTGAAATCTGTTCTCGATCCTTGAATAGAATGAGAATTCTGAACAAACAGAAAGCCCGTTGATTCAAATAGAGTCAGTTGTGATCCTTCTCCAAATTGAATGGTGCGGATGAGTATCTCTCCAATTTGAGATGTTTGTCTTCGACCCAAATGAGAACCAGAATATCCCATTTGTGTTGTGGTCGGAGAGCTGCTGACCAGTTTCTGTCCGTATGAAGATTGACTCTGAGTATTTGCTTTCAAAGAAACAACGGTACCTTTGGTTGTTAGTGGTTTAACACCAAAATGAGTTTTAGTAGACCTGAATTGAGCGAAAGTTGGCCAACCAGTTCTTGGTTCTTTTGGACCAGAAGGTTCTTGCCTAGATCTTCTGGTTCTGGGGTTGACTGCGTCCATTACCATTCCTTGGACCTCTTTCCTGTAGCTGCCAGTGGTCAAGTCTTGGTTTGATCCATGTGGAGGAGCAAGGCACCAGAAGTTTTCGCTAATATTGGTGACAAGTAGCTCTGATCGATCCTTGCTGCTCCACACACCGCCGTTAAAGTAGTTATTAGAACCTGTAGAAGCAGTGTAGGTGAAATAAAATGCTGAAATTGAATTAGATTGTGGATTAGGATGTTTCAAACCAAATAAAAAAGCATAACATGAGTCAGCTCCCCCCGCGCTTGAGTTTACCAGTATTTGGCAGATTCAGACATTAAAAAATAAATCCATCAATTCCGCAGTCTTAACCAAAAAATCTATTTTTTGTAAATAATGTTAATTTTAGTAATTAATTGACCTAAAGAGGTGACTTATTGGGAGCCGAAGTTAAGGTTTTCTTGGGAACTAATAGCAATACGAAAACTATTGCTACGAACACGACTTTTGTTTATTCGTAGTCCGTTCGGAATTAATGCCTTAAGGCGACATTAAGTGCCAGCGCCCTTGAGCAAGTCGTCGAGCCGTCGCCCGCAAGGGCTCCTGCTTCTACGCGTACTAAGTTTATTCGAAAAAACAACCCCCAACCCCCAACTTTTATTTGTATTCTGTTTGATATATTTTGATTTATACACAAATACAAATAAAAGTTGTATATTAAAATATGGGTCAAAGTCGTATATCTGTGCCATAACTAGGTGACCAAAAGCTATCGATGGATAATGCAAGTTAAGTAGAACATATATTTACAAGTAATTGTTTCAATTAAAGTTACGTACTGAACTTTAACAAGTCAACTTTTCGCAATCATTTAGGTACTTACTGCCAATTTTTTGTTATCAATGAGTTCAAGACGACGCTGGAGGCGCGCGCGCGCATACGTGTCACCAGGACTATGTGCGGACAACCAGGTAACAGAACAAGCTTATAACTTTGTGGTTTTTCATGATACAATTTTGAAATTTTGTACATAGATTCTTTACAAAAAATACTAGACACGTGTTTTAAGGTTTCGCATATACTAAAACCAATGTTGTATAGCAGTGGGTGATTCCGGGCTGATATGATGATGATGATGATGATCTTTACGTTATTGGTGGTACGGCAGGTGTAACATTCCGCTTAACCGACTCTTAAAAAAATTGTGTCAAAAAAAACTTTTATGAAACAAGAATATGTGTGGTATACTACAACTAAAAACCGGCCAGGTGCGTGTTGGGGCATGCATAATGTAGGATTCCGTAGTTGCCCATCAAAATATGAGGACACTACCTATCTACGGTCTGATTTGCCTCCGAACGTTGATTTTTATCGTAGTAATAAAAACAAACTCACATTTGTGGCATGAAAAACCTGTACTCCCATACATTATGATTAGGAAAATATGTTATCCAAGTACCTACATTTTATAAGTTGGACGACTATTACTCGTAAACTTGTAAAGCCTACTTAGCTGTGAAAGTTTTCCTTTTAACTTCATTATAATTATATATTACCACCGTGATTTTTTTCACACACACCAATACACAACCGCTACGCTGGTAGAAGGGGGGACACTTGAGTCTAACAAAAATGAGCACATTTCAAGCTTAATATTTCACAAACGAATCCTTTAATCGAAAATTTATTGGATCAAACTCGTTATATTTGTTAAAGACCTATCCAACGACATTCCACACTACGGGGTACGCGAGATTAAAAATATCCCCACTTTACGTGTACAGAAGATACCCTAAAAAAAAACATTTTGCGATTTTATTTTACCATTTTGTCAGCGTAACTATATCTGTATATGCATGACAAATTACAGCTTTCTAGTACTAAGTCTTTGAGCTAAGCTGCGGACAGACGGACGGACAAGGCGAAACTATATTTGTTCCGTTCTTAACCATTCGGCTACGGAACCTAAAAAAGGTTTAAATTGTTAATTATGAGAGAAAAAAAAAGAATATTTTAAGTTAAGGAAAATACTGAATGTTAAGTAGGTAAGTAAGCCATTAATATTTATATATTCAAAATATAATAAATAAAGATCTATAATTCAAAAATCTGAATAACTTATTGCACGTTTTACTTGTGATAATAAATCAATTATTTATTAATTTCGAATTTTATTGGTTTATGGTTAAAAGTAATTTCAGTTCACGCCCAGATAGATGTCGAAAGATGATTCATGACGTCTTGAAAGACGTCATGAATAGCCATGAATTTTGACTGAACTCGGAACCGGCTGATCGAAATTGAGTTTGCTAGTTTGAGTTGTGCTTTTAACAGGGTAACCAACAACACCTACACCTCACGGAGCAATATTACTTATTTGTCACTTCAGAGTTCAACGTGGGAAAGAGACAGAGCTATACAGAACTAGCCGTTTTTTTTTCTACACTGAAGTTATATTAAAACAAAACTGCTATATGATGTCATGTAGGTTACGTTTTCTTTCCGAACGGGGACGTTGGGGTTTGAGTGCAATGGTTTAGTTGTAGATATAGTTGAAACTCAACCAGCACGTCTCACAAAACACTAGGGGTAACGAGTATTCTGTTCACACCAAGAAACGGCGTCTGTTGTTACGGCGCCTGTTGTTACGAGGCACCGAACAGTTTTTGGCTGGCTGATGGTATCGTGCTGGTGGGAATTGAGCTAGAAGCTTGAGTTGTGCTAACAGGTTTATTTCTCAACGGAGAGATTTGGCTTGAGGCTTGATATTATTTAGAACTAGAACATTGAGCTGTTTATGGTTTAAACCAAAATTGAGGACCAACCGATCCGTACTGAGCATGTTGGTATGTGGAAACTAAATGTTTTTACCGTTTGCTGCAGGTAGGTGGTAAGTCGTATGCGGTAGGTAAGACGTTACTCGTGGATTAGAATATTTACGAACAAATAAACAAGGATAACCTGATTCTGCTCCCACAGCGTTTGAGCATATTTGATAGTTTTAGACCACAAAAAATAAATACATAATTTCCTCATTCTTATGCAATAGTCGACTACTTGTACAATAATAAACTCACACTCTTTCCCTTGTGGGTGGGCAGAAACTACAGAACGCCCCGCCTGCTGTGACCTGCTACGATCCTCGTCCACTTTCATACCCGCACGCCGGTTGTGAGTACTACGCACTGGACCTTTCTGAAGAAGTATTTCTAGTGCATCTCACTCAACATGACCAAACCATCTAAGTATACTCTTTCAAATGTTTGTCACAACATCTGTGAAACCGCAACGTTCTCATAAACATAATTTCTCAATTTATTATGCATAACACCACACATGCTTCGTAAGGAACGCATTTCCTTTCCACAGCATTAATTCCACATTCATGCGTCTTTTGCCATACCCAACATTCACTTCCATACATAAGTTCAGGCCTGCAGCACACCATTGGGGACAGCCAGTAGAACGATAATGGTCACAACCGCATGTAGAGCACCATTTAGTTTATTTCCTACACTTACACTTAATGCCAAATCAGCGTCAATCTTTCCATATCTTGTAAACAGACTGCCCAAGTATACAAACTCATTCACTTGCTCCACACTCTTATCATTTAGTTCCACATCACACACAGATACATCCTCTTCGTCTTGTTCAAACCGTTCATACATTTTCTCTTAAATGCTTCATTCATTACAGAAACCATGCTTGCAACTGTTTCACTGACGATCCAAGAAGAACTTGACCTAGGGTGGAGCACGCTCGCCTTGAAGAAACCAATTCATTCGAACTTTGAGATATAGATTATAATAATTGGGAAACAGAGAAGCCGGCAGTGAATTCCACAGACTGGCGGTTTGCACAATACATGTGGAAGCATAGCGCTTTGTTTGTGTTCGGACATTTGTCTGGCAACTCATTCATCCGTAATACACACGTACTCAAATATCTACTTTTTATAAAAAAGGTTTCCAGTCAAGCTTGTAATGTTTACTTTTCAGAGATCAATACATATACCTCCATACTATTAAACCATCTTGTGGACTGCCACAAAAACTGAATATTAAGAAAAAAATTGCTTTAAATTCACACACAAACAAATCAAAATTCACCAGAAGCTGCCACCATCAATTTTAAAACCTAATTTCAAATTATTTTAACTGTTACACAACTAGACAATTAGCCACATAAACACACGAAAATTATGCAAAAACAAAACAGTATTACCTACCAAAATCATATTCCCCTGTGTGAGAGTTTGTATGCTCAGCAGTAGTCACTTGACTGGTGGCCACAATGAAGCAACTTCTGTATTTATAGAGTTTGAAAATGTTCCAAAAAACCAGCTTTTAAAATTATGATGAATAATAATAGGTAGTGCACACGAGCGCACATCCTTCAACAAAAAAAAAAATGCAAAAAATATAACCGACTTCCAAAAGAAAATACTGAAATGTGGAAAACAAATTTACTTTCGGAAGTCGATGACTTTGTTCGCATACATCCCACAAGTTAAAGAACTTCCTTAACTTGTGGGATGTAAAGTAAGTTAAGTTAGTCTCGGCTTTTATTTGTAAGTCTTCGACACACCACAGTCGATGTAGTAGGGAAGCCCGCGACACGGAACCTAGTTCGCTAAGACTACCACATGATTAATATACAATTAGTCACGTCATTAATTACGACAACATGACGAGTCAATAACAATATTACTCTTTTATTTTAATTTTATGACTTAAAATACAGCCTTGTGGAATCAGAAGTGCCGTGTTATAGGTATGTGCCCGACCCAGGTCTTGAAAATGGCAACATCTCATTGTATTGCGATCAATCCATCATCACTTACAGGACTAATGTAGCCAATAAGCCTGATGGCCACTATGGTGGTGGATCGATCAGAGTGGCGCGCAATGATTGTTGACTTAACGGTCCACATGATTAGAACCTCGTGAAAGCCGAGAAAGATAAGCAAATCAAATATTTTGTTTTGGTTCGCTAGGTTGTCGACATGTGGGATGTGGACTCGGCGATAATTGTGCCGATAGTCGTATCAGCCCATGGCTTAATCGCCAAGAGCCTCGATCAATACCTGAGGAGGCTCTCGTTAGGCAGCTGGATCAAGGGCTTGATTCAGAAAGCGGTACTCCTGGACACGGCTCGTATTGTTAGGAGGTTCGTCTCTCTTGAGCTGTTCTCGATACCGGTGGGCTACAATTTTTTTTTATTTTTAAATGTTTTTTATATTGTTTTGTTTTAAGGAATATTTCAAAGTGTAAGTAATTTGTTCAGAGATAAATAAAGGAAATATAAATATTACTCTTAATTAACTATTTACTACTTAACTATTCTTATCAAGTAATTCTTATTCTTATTAACTAATTCTTATTCTTCCTATAAACTATTTCTTTCTGATTAGTAACTATTCTTACGCTACTTTTCGTCATCCGAATCGAATGTAACGAAGTCGAATTCATCCTCCCCGTTTTACTCGGTTTCAACCGACATAGCTCATATATCTTCCACGAATTGTGGCGTCGGTTGACTTGTGTACTAGGGAGGCTGCAGTTTTTCCCGCATCTCCCAGCCGTACTCCTCGAAATGGAGCGTTACGCAATGTTCTATAGAAATAGAATAGTTGAATTCAGCCACATGCTGGTGACGTACATATACAGTGCGTTTTATTTTTTTTCGAAACCGCGTTCCAATTTGCGACCGTGTCATGCAAGTCTAGTTTGCAATTTTCACGTGTACAAATCAAGCAACCACTCATTGCTGAGAAAACTGAATTAAAACGCCGAATCCAGCTGCGCGGAGGACGAAATTCAATCGCTGCAGCAACCACTTTCTCCATTGTTTGGAAAATGCAGCATTGGTTTTCCTTACACATAAATTGATGATCTTTCAGATGAGCTTTGATTTTTTGAGGAGATCGATCATAATAGATGCCTAAGTACGATGCGTCACTTATCATGCTGCTGCCACCGATAAGGCCAATCAGGGGGGCTTTCAGCACAGCATTATCGTATAGTCCTACCCCTCCCCTGTTCCGAGGAACAACAGCATCGCCATTATGTGTTCCCCCATTAATGACGTGACTATTTATTTAAATATCATCTGGTATTCTTATCGAACTATGTTTAGTGTCGTGGGCTCTAAGACTAACACATGTAGAAGAAGCCCGAAAGTCTATCTAAAGAAAGGGGTACTTAGGAATCGTGTTAGGAGTATCAGAATGACTGGGTTGTGGATACCAGATAAGCAGAAGGTCTAAGTAAAATACTGGTATTCTGTAGCAAGTTAACGACCCTAACACTGGGATAAGGTTAAGCAGTTAGTGGGAGAAGGCTAGGCAGAGAGTACACAGGTGTAGCCACTAGTAAGATATTGTAGCTTGTTGAAAGAAAATTTATTTGCCAGTGGCAACACTAGAAGGAATAAAAGGCAATGATATGAGACATAGTTTAATAAAATATGATTACTGTTTTATACAGGGATATAGGTTGCTTAAATGCCTATGTGTGTGTGACTGGACGAGTAGAATTTAAAAGAAAATACTCAAAAGTAATATGACAAATAAACTATATTACTTTAATGTAAGTAATACGTTTTCTACAAGAAAGTTGAAGTTATTTACCTCCACCCTTGCCTGCGTCGTTGTCAAAATTATTGTGATTTTTATTGTTATAAAAAAGGCTGCTGTTGGACTGTGGAAAATGTAGTTAAAAAAAAAAAAAAATTCTTTATTTTTAACTACGTTTAACTAGTTTTGATAATTAAGTTTTTGTAATCAATGAAAAAATTGTGAAGAATTAAATGTATACGAGTATAATGCGCTGCCATCTATATTTTAGCGTAACGTTTAGATATAACATAATTTCAGAATATATTTACGTTGCCATACAACGTGGCAACGCCGCCAGTCTTTTGGGTACATTACCAGTTGACAGCGTTGAGGAGGACTTTTTTGACGCCATTTTTTAAGTTTATTTTTAAGTTAGTTAGTTAATATAGGTTATTTTAATTTCAGAATTGATTAATTCTTTTTCTTCTATGTCTTCTTCTATATTTCTTCTTCTCTTTGTATTTATTGTATGTTTTACTTATGATAAATAAAATAAAAAATAAAACTATTAATTTATTTCGAATTATACTATTTAGGTTTAAAAGTAAGAGTAGGTACTTTCAGATCTCGCCCAGAAAGTTGTCGGGCGATGGTTCAAGATGTCTTTAAAGACATGAATTTTGACAGAACTCGGAACCGGCTGATCGAAATTGAGTTTAGTGTGTGTGTACAAGTTTGTGTTGTACTATTACCAACACCTCAGAGTTCAACGTGGGAAAGAGTACAACTTTACAGCACGCGTAGCATGTCCACCGTAGAAACAGGATTTGTCGACGGAAGAATAGACAGATAGACAGATTTATTTTGTTGATCTGTCATTTTGACGATTCTTCCGTCGACAAAACCGACCCATTTTTACGGTGGTCATTGCTTCGCGTGCAGGACTAGCTCCGTCTCTTTTCTACACTGAAGTTATATTAAAACAACACTGCTATGTGAGGTACCAGTTTTCTTCCAAACTCGGTAGTTTGGATTTGAGTGTTATGCTTTTTTTGTGGTTAAAACTCAACCAACACTTTCAAAATACTAAGCATTCTGTTCGAACTTAGACCTAACCACGTCTGTTATTACGGCATCTGTTGTTACGACGTCTGTTGTTACGGCATTTGTTTTTACGAGGCATCGGATGGTTTATAGCTGATTGATAGATCTGATAGCGTGCTGGTGGAAATTGAGCCAGAAGCCCGGTGGTTCCGAATCCAGGTTGACCAGGTTGGGTTCTACCAGACGGTTCAAATGGATAAGGTTGTTCTATTACGCCAGTTTGTGTGGATTCAAATTGTATATTTTTCAACGGAGAGTTTTCCATTGAGGCTTCAGGTAATGTAGAACTAGAACCTTGAGCTGTCTGTGGTTTTAACCAAAACTGAGGACCAACCGATCTGTAGTGATCATGTTGGTATGTGGAATCGAGATGTTTTTGACCGTATGCTGGTTTAATTGTTGTGGAATCTGTTCTCGATCCTTGAATAGAATGAGAATTCTGAACAAACAGAAAGCCCGTTGATCCAAATAGAGTCAGTTGTGATCCTTCTCCAAATTGAATGGTGCGGGTGGGTATCTCTCCAATGTGAGATGTTTGTCTTCGACCCAAACGAGAACCAGAATATCCCATTTGTGTTGTGGTCGGAGAGCTGCTGACCAGTTTCTGTCCGTATGAAGATTGACTCTGAGTATTTGCTTTCAAAGAAACAACGGTACCTTTGGTTGTTAGTGGTTTAACACCAAAATGAGTTTCAGTAGACCTGAATTGAGCGAAAGTTGGCCAACCAGTTCTTGGTCCTTTTGGACCAGAAGGTTCTTGCCTAGATCTTCTGGTTCTGGGGTTAAATGCATCGATTACCATTCCTTGGACTTCTTTTCTGTAGCTGCCAGTGGACAGGCCTTGACTTGATCCATGAAGAGGAGCTAGCAAGGCACCAGGGTTACCTGCAGTAGTGCTTGCTGATATTGGTGGCAGGTAGCTCTGATCGAGCATTGGTGCTGCACACACCGCCGATAAAGCAGTTAATATAACCTGTAAAAGAAGTGTAGTTGAAATTAGCTGAAGTTGAATTGGATGGTGGATGCTAATCCATATTTTGATTAGGAAAATTAATGAAAAAGGGTAACATGAGTCAGCTTCCACCGCGCTTAGTTTACGAGTATCTCACAGACAGACATTCAGACAGTCATTTGAATTCTGAACAGACTAATACATCATTCCAACAAGTTGTACTAGAAACAAATATTCTCCTAGACGATATCTTTACGTACAGAAAAAAGGTGAAGCCCCAGTATACACGGTATTGTTGGTTCGGCAGGTATAACATTCTGCTTAACCGACTCTCAAAAACATTATGTTAAAACTTTCTGTAGTATACTACAACTCAAAGATATAGAAGATTTTGACTGAAAAAATTACCTAAATATTTGACATTATTACCTAATCATATTTGATAACCTTGACTTATTTGAAATTTTAACTTGTATAATTTATCTCTTTTATTTTTCAACTTATTTAAATTATTTGTAATTCCTATTCTAATGATTAATAATTTAATTTTAATGTACTTAATGATGACCCATAATTTTATAAACCATATTTGTTCGCCGGAAACGACAGAATATTATGATCCTAATACATTATGACCTACCTAACAGCGTTGTACAATATTCTGACAAATAAATGCATTCATTCATTCATTCATTCAAAAACCCGACTACTGACAAAACACGCTCTAATTAAATTCGGTAAGGTAAAATCGATTCCTCTTATTACAGAAGTCGGTTAAAATGCCCAGGTCATAATAACAAATCGATTGATACCTTATTCATCAAAATCGGAAGTTTAGACGCTACGGAGAAACATACGTAAATACAAACATAGACTGCTAAAATTATAACCCTTCCTTTTGGCTTCGCCGTAGTCGGGTAAAAAAAAACCGACTTCCAAAATAGTTTTATTTTGGAAGTCGGTTTTTACTTGAAAGTGGAAAACTCTTTTCGGAAGTCGGTAGAAAAAAAGGTTTTTTACAAAAAATGATTTTTTTACCTTTTTTAATCATAGCATCTCACACAAATCCTTGTCCAGTATCAATTTTACATTGTAACTAAATGTTATAAGAATATCATCCAGATGGAACATGAAGAAAAAATGCATAATTATTATAGAGTATACTCATAAAGTATATAAGCAAAGTTAGTGAGATTTGTATGGGACCACCGCGCGAGCTTCTTACCAAATGAAAAAAGAATCACTTAAATCATACAAATAATCACTGAGAAATCGGTGAACATACATGAAAAAAAAGAAAGATGCTGGTGGAATACATAACATCCTCCTTTTTCACAAGTCGGTTAAAAAGGACATAATATGTTTGTGTATTTAGAGACTAATATTTTGAAGTCACGCTGAGAGTCCAGCTCACGAAACTGAAGACCGACGATGGCAGGATCGTATCCGCCAAACCGGAGCTGCTGAGGGAGATCGAGAGTTTTTATGGGCAGTTGTACACTTCAACCAGTAAACCCGTTGCAACTCTAGCTAACGACCCAAGAGCTAGACTGACCCGACACTATACCGAAGACATTCCGGATGTCAGCCTGTACGAGATTAGGATGGCTCTGAAACAGCTTAAAAACAACAAGGCATCGGGTGATGACGGAATTACGGCCGAACTCCTGAAGGCGGGTGGAAAACCAGTACTTAAGGCCCTTCAGAAGCTGTTTGATTCCGTCATACTCGAGGGGAAAACGCCGCAGGCATGGTGCAGGGGTGTGGTGGTACTCTTCTTCAAAAAGGGCGACATTGCCCGGCTGAAGAACTATAGGCCCATATCACTTCTAAGCCATGTCTACAAGTTGTTTTCAAGAGTCATCACGAATCGTCTCGCGCGCAGGTTTGACGATTTTCAGCCTCCCGAACAAGCCGGACTCCGAAAAGGCTTTAGCACCGTAGACCACATTCATACGCTGCGGCAGGTTATACAGAAGACCGAAGAGTATAACCTGACTCTCTGCTTAGCGTTTGTGGACTATGAGAAAGCCGATAGAGATAAATTCGATAGAGACTTGGGCTGTACTGCTTATTATTTCGACTCGCAGTCGAAATTCGCGATTTCGATGAAACAAAAACTATTATTATTTGCACGAGTACGCGCATTAATAAGAAGCTCGATGAGATCTATTCTTTGGTTATCTTAACGCAATGAACTCTGGGAAAAATTTGCCCGGTCTCCTTTGCAATTTGAAATCCAATTTCTAATTATAACCCTTCCACAACTCAACAATAAGGCACTTATTCACACGAAAATGGCAGGAAATAAACATTATTACCACAATCATCGTCCTTAATTTGGGAGATACGCTCAGCACAAACCACTTAACTGTCGACCAATATAAATCAGCTTTGATTTTTATAGCGTTTGAAAAATCTTTAAAAAAACCGGATCATCATTGTGCCGAGTTTTGTTTTGCCTCTGCCTATCTGCCAATGAGATAGAGTGTTGTTTTTTTTTAATTGTAATTTTGAGCACCTTCCTCAGACTTTAGTGTGTTAATATGGCAAAAAAATATAAGGTCAAGGCTCTAAATAATTATTCTAATTACTTAGGTACAGGGATTCAAATTTTCATTAGTGTTTGAGCAAGAAGCGAAATCATAGCGAGATAATATTCGATAACTAGTACCGCATCGCTCAATAGATGGCAGCACAGGTAAAATTAAAAGTCGCTATGGTTTCGTTACATGCATTTAGTTGGGTCCGGTGGATCATTTAATTTTTGTGAGCAGCGCACCCACCGGAGTTACGTGTTACTAATCAATTAATATACGGGTAGTAAAGTAATTCAGTGGTGTTATTCGAAATCCCTCTCCAAGTCGACCCCCGGAGATACATGGTCCTTGTCGAGTCGGATACGGCCGTGAGTGTTTGTGGTGGTTCCGGCGGTGGTAATTCCCACCCTGCGTGCGTCAAATTACTGGGCAGTGGATCGCTGTCCAGAGCAAACCCTCCCTCGGCGGGCACCAAGTGCGGTGTCCGGGATTGGGAGGCATCAGTGCAGTGTAGCAGCTGGTGCCGGGAGCAGTCAGTGGAGCGTGGTGCAGCGCTACTGGCAGCTACAGCTGGAGGAACGGGACGGCGCAAGGAAGGAAGAGATTCAACAGTTCGTGGTCAAGCAAGCAGAGGGCGCCACTTGTGTGGTGCAGTACATCGCGACGTGACGTCATCAGTGTCAGTGAGTGTATCTGGTGAAAATCGTGAGTACTTTCAACCTTATTAAAGCAGGAAGAATCTAATAGTAAAGTGCATTAGAATTTGAACTTTATTTTCATTAGAAAATTAACTTAGTTGATTGTGTGTGATTTCGGACTTGTAATATTTTCAAGAAAAAGTGGTGTCTTACGGGGAACCTATGCCCGATTTAACATAGAAATTAAACATTAAAAGACTTGTAAAAATTTCGCTGGAATTTAAATTTTGAGTTCGGTACAAGTGCAAGTTTGATATTAGTGGACATTAAGTTTAGGATAGTTATACTCTGTTTTGTTCTAAATTGGTTGTGTTTATTGTGCTGTAGTTAGAAATTTTATTATTTGTGTCATTTTTAATTGTGTGTTCGCGTATAAGTCGTGTTTCCAAAATGGATTCATTGATCGGTATCCAAGAAGATGTAAAAGTAAAAATGGAAAAGTCTTTGATTAACTTTAAAAAATGCCCAAAAGATAAGTAAGTAAGTAAGTAAGTAAGTATATTTATTTGCTTAAAATGTGGTATATACAGGTGTTATAAAAATGTTATAGAGCAGGACACATTCCGCCATAATAATAGCATGCAAAATCATCTTTTACATAAGATAGGTACATTAAAATGAACAACATAGGTACGTACCTATGTTACATAGAATATATCTTTACATAAATCTCCGCTAATATAATCTAAGAATAATTTAAAGATACTAAGCTAACCATCACTAAACAAAACAATAATACTGAAACACCTACATCATAAACACATCTAAATATTCTCTGAAACCATAATTATTTAACAAAATAATAAAGAATATTAAAGACATACACCAACACACAATAAAAAGACACTGTACATTACATATAAATAAACCTCAAAAGAAATAAAAAAGCAACTAAACAAATTAACGTAAAATAAAAAAATCCTTAACAAATAGGTAATAATATAAAATGAAGGTTTTAAATAAACAGTTAGTAAAATTCTAACATAAAATAACAAAATAAAAACCTACAATGCATTTTTAAAGTGATAAGAGTGCGAAGAGTATTTTTTGAGGAACTCGTTGATAGTATAAAAATTTTCTTTTATTAACCATTTCCGTAAGTGAAAACAAAATTTGCGATAGGGCAGGTCTACAATTTTTTTAGGTAGCGAGTTATAAACTAATGGTGCCATATACACGCAGCTGTGTCTAAACATTTCTATTCTGGGAACCGGTAATTCTAAATTTGAGTGAGTGATTTTACGTTTGTTTAAGTTATTTTTATTTTGGAAAAGATTCATGTTAGTTTTAACAAATTTAGCTATTTCATAGATGTATATGCTGGGGGCGGTCAATAGGTTTTCAGATTTAAATATGGGTCGACAGGATTCAGACCACTGCATATTAAAGATTGCACGCAAACATTTTTTTTGTGCTACTAAAACTCGTGACAGTTCTGCTGTGTATCCCCATACAACTATACCATAGCGAATTATGGAACACACATACGCATGATACACCAATAGTGCGGTTTGTTTGGAAGTCGTTTCTTTGACCTTCTTTAAAGCGAATACGAATTTGTTGATCTTTTTACAAATGCTATCAATGTGTTCCTTCCACGTGAGATGTTCGTCAATTATTATGCCTAAAAATTTGGTATTACGGATTTGTTCTATTGGTTGATTATTAAAAGTAATGTCTAAATGTTTGTCTGCACTTTTAAATGTTTTGAAATTTATTACTTTTGTTTTCTCTAAATTAATCTTTAATGCATTTTTGTTTAACCATGACATAATTTCTTTTAGTGTGTTATTTATTTCAACATTTTGAAGGCTTTTATCTTTACATCCTATTATAACAGTAGTATCATCTGCAAATAAAACACAAACATGTTTGCGTACTGCTTGTGGCAGATCATTTACATAAATGAGGAATAGGAGCGGCCCTAAAATACTGCCTTGTGGTACACCAAGATCATTATTTCTGGGTTCAGAATCAAATACCTCTATGCTGTTCGTATTATCGTTGTATTTAGTTATTCTTGTGATCTGTCTTCTACTGCTTAAATATGATTCAAACCATTTTAGGGCCGTTCCTCGTATGCCACTTTTTTCTAGTTTGTTGATTAGAATAGAATGGTCAACATAGTCGAACGCTTTACTTAAATCTAGAAACAGAGCAGTAGAAGAAATTTTATCGTTCACCTTATTTATAACTGATTTTACTAACTTGAAAGTCGCCAATGTAGTTGATCGAAATTTCCTGAATCCATGCTGTTCTTCTGCCAGCACATCATATTTGTCAAAGAAAAGTAATAAACGTTTTTTCATAACTCTCTCAAAAATTTTTGATAAAATTGGTGTTAATGCTATAGGTCGATAGTTATTTTTGTCCGTTTTTGAACCTTTTTTATGTAAAGGTTTTATTACAGACAGTTTAAGTTTTTCTGGAAAACAACCTTGTTCTATGGATAAATTAATAATGTAAGCTAAAGGTTCTGCGATAAATTGTGATATGCGTTTTAAGAGATCGGTGGTAATATTGTCGTAGCCAGATGATTTTGTGTTACTTAACGATTTCATAACATTATAAACTTCAGCTGCATTTGTAGGCTCTAGGAAAATACTATGACTGTTACTATTAATATCTACGTTATTAATATTATCATCATTATCACTGCGATCAGTGCTTACATTATTTTTGACAACGTCTATGAAAAAATCATTAAAAGTTTTAGCAATGTCAGCTCCAGATTTGGCTGTCACTTTGTCGTCAATAATTTTATTAATATATTCCTTTGCCGTTTGGTTTCCCATATTACGTTTTACAACTTCCCAGGTTGCTTTACATTTATTTTTGGAATATGCAATGTGTTTGAGGTTACATAATGATTGCAAGTTATTAATGCATTTCCTTAACTTGATTGCATAAGACTTAAAAATAGATTTATTTTCAGTGGTTCTATTGTTATAATATTTATATCTTAACAATCTTTTTGTTTTACTGCTTACTTTAAGACCTCTTGTTATCCATTTGAGTGTATTAGTTTTATAGTAACTTTTTACCGTGATAACAGGGAAGCATAATTTATAGAATAAAGATAATAAGTTATGGAAAGCATCAAAGGCATTATTTGCTTCAGTCGTGTCATAAATTTCAGAAAAAGACAGTTGACTTATGTAATAAACAAATTTAATAATATTTTCTTTACTCATATCATTTCTTGTCATAAAATAATGTCTAGAATTTTTTTCGTTTTCATGCTTAAATTCTACGACTTGTGCAGTATTATGGTCTGATAAACACAAATTATGTGTTATTCCTTTAGCGTTAGGTATATTACTCACAATATTGTCTATGCATGTATTTAATCTCGTAGGCACCTTTATATGACATTTCATTCCATAGTTTGAGATGAGTTCATGAAATCTTATAGTGTTACGATCTTTTTCCACAAGAAAATTTATGTTAAAATCGCCAGCTATTACTACTCTACTTTTTTTACGTTGCAGTTGGAGTAATGTTTTATCAAAATGGTCAAAAAAAATATTTAAGTTAGAACTCGGGGTCCTGTAAATACACAGTATTATTAAGCGCATATTTTTAATTTCAATTGCACAAACTTCATACTGCTTCTCAATGCTTAATTCTTTTACATCGTTTAATTCAATGAATTGAACATTATTTTTAGTTAATATACACGTACCACCTCGACGTTGATCTGATCGCGAATAAATTGCACTGAGTTGAAAATTATTAATGACCATGTATTTTTCATCATCCTTTTTTATAAAATGCTCACTTAAACAAATGACATCAACATCCGTACCAGATTGTTGCATCTCATTGATAGCTAATTCTAGATCAGCAATTTTGTTTAAAGCTCCAGCTATATTCTGATGAAAAATTGAGAATTTTTTTACATTTGAATTTGGATCGTTAACGAAAAAAAATCTCTTCGTTAGAATTTTTTGCTGGTGTTCTTAATTTCTTATAATTGTGAAAATAGTAAGGAATGGTACCTTTTCGTGGTTGTAATTTGTTTTTATTTTTAAAACTAGCAGAGCTATCCTTCCCAGTGGTTGAGTTACTTGGACTATTTTGAAAATGGTTAGGTATTATTGATTTATTAAAAAAATAGTTGTCAGAGAGATGGGATGCGTTATATTGATTCATATTTATTTTATTTATTATCTGATTTACAATGTCGTTGCTACTGTTTCCTTCAATGAAAGTACAATTTTTAAAATTGTTCGTAAATATTTTTAGGTTGTAGTTTAATTTACTTTCGTTTAAAAATGCATTATAGAGTATATTAACTACATATACGTTACAATTTTCCAACATTTTAATTGCTGCCGAAATTTCAGATAATACTTTGATTGGATTTGAGTCATTGCATCCACTCATAATAATCACATTGTCGTTTCTTGTTAACTGTTTAGACAAAGTATGACAACTGGATAAAACGTCCTCAGTATTTGCATCAGGTTTTCTCATAGCCGATATATTAAAGTTGTTATGAATAAGTTCACTTCTCTTGTTTATAAGCTTTTGGACAATTCCCTTTCCTTGGTTATCTGCTAGTAGGAATATCTTTCTGTTTCGGGTTACCGGTACATCTAAAGTTATTTGTGTCGTTGGTTCATCTTTATTCGTGTCTATTACACTGTTTTCACTTATGATGGTTTTTCCTATGGATGAATTGTCGATGATCGAAATATCTAAATCTGGTTCTTTACTTATTTTGTCTTCAGTTGATTCAACATTAAAAGGAACTGTAGGGGTTTGAAATTCGATGTCTAAATCTAATTTTCTTACTGAAATATTAGACTTATCTATGTTCGAGTTCTTTGATTTCGTTTTACAAGATAAGGTGTTGCTTCTTACAGTTAAACTTGTAATGTACATATTTTTGTATTGTTTAGTTTTTTGTTTTTCTACTTCAAGTTTTTGTTTCAGGGATTCATTTTCATTGTTTAGCGTATCAATTTCTAAATTAGCACTCTTCAACTGCTCCTTTAAACATTCTATTGTAGTTTGTAGTTCTGTATGTTTTTCACCTCTTACATGTGTGGAAAGGTCTATCATACTTTTAGCACTTATGTCCGATGCCAAACTGTCCATAGACTCACTCGAAAACTGAGAAAGGGATTGCTTCGGACGCCTATTTCTCAGTGTGTAATTATTGCGTGCTGCCATGTTTAAATGAGTTTATTATCAACTCTAATTCACTAGTATCGAATACCCGACAAGTTCTTCAGGTGACTACAGAGCCGCGTCGCGGTATTCACGTTCACCAGAACGCATCAACCGCGAAATAGTGAACAGTTAAAAACAGTTATTGTTATTTTGCTTCGGATCGTTATTATCGTTTTGAATATTATTATTTATCACTTTATTACAATTTGTATCTCAATTCCACTACAAATTTCACTTAAAATCACAACAACAAAGTTCGATTCATTTAACAGACTTTCCTTTTGTAGTGTTTTCGTAATCCAATTCGTCTAAGGACGCTTGTTTTTTTATTATTATTATGTTTATTTGTATTATTTCAAAAATTACTAACTAAATAAAACTAAATTACAACATTTGAGTAATTTTCGAAGTAAAACTTTGAAAAAGAAATTTTTAGTAAATCCAAAAAGTAAAACTTGCTTGGGATGGGTTCGAACTCTGAACCTCTTACATCGCGGTCAGTGTCATCCGTCATACGCCATCTAAACGAGTAATTGTTGAGGCGAAATATGTGCACGTATGTGCTATTAGATTTAAGAGAAAAGAGTTCGTTTCTCTTTGTTGTGATTGGTTGAAAAGTTGGCGTCATGCGTCGTTCACTTTTAAATAATGATAACGGTACAGTATTATAGAAAAGTTTCGAATTCACTGTTTTATATACGTATATATTATTATATCACTGTATTAATGTTTTATGAGTAATAATACACGTTTTTGTTTAGGTGTTGCGTATTTATCTGGATGCACTGTTTGTAAACACTAGTTTGTAATCACTATTTTGATGCTATTTCTTTAATACACATTCATTTACACACCACTTATGAAATTGTTCTGCAAACGATAGACGATGGTTATTAGACATAAACTGACTGAAAATGTACACAATTAGACTTTAAAACAAGTGTTAACTATTTTTAAGATTATTTAAATACGGAGCCAATGTTAGTGTGACAACTAGCGCCACCTGTCCAATGGAACACGTGAAAGGAACCTATATATATATATGAACCTATATATATAGATAGGCTTACGGCATCGTATATTGAAACACGTTTAGAAAGTTTAGAACAACAATGGCAACTTTTCTATGATACGCATGTTAAAATAATCAGTGAAGTTAAAAAATCCGAATTTCATAGCTCCAATTACCATAAAGATTGTTTTTATGACGAGGTTGAAGAATTATATATTCAGTTAAAAAGTACTTTCAAAGAGTTACTCAAGAAAGATAAATTTGTATCTAGTGGCGAGAATAACAGTAGCCTTAGACTTAGCGGTAACAAAGAATTCCATAACTTTCGGTTACCAGAAGTAAAAATACCAATGTTTTCTGGTAAATATCACGAGTGGGTAACCTTTAGAGATTTGTTCAGTGGGTTAATACACAAAAATAGTAGCCTAGATGATGCACAAAAATTGTATTATCTAAAAGGGTATTTAACCGGGGAAGCGGAACTGTTATTAAAAAATGTAAAAGTGACATCTGAAAATTATAGTTCAAGTTGGGAAAAGTTAGAGTCCATGTACAATAATAAAAGATTTTTGGCAAATGGTATTTTAAAACGTCTATTCGCTCAAAGGGTTTTAACGGTAGAATCGGCTACGGATATTAAAAGGTTAATCAGTACTACATCTGACTGTTTGGGGTCATTACAAAATTTAGGTATTGATGTGACGTCCTGGGATATCTTGATAATTCATATAGTTAGTACAAAATTAGATAAAGATACAAGAAAAGCCTGGGAATTGCATGCAGCTTCCGATACCACAGATGATTTGTCTACGTTTAAACAGTTTAGTGAATTTTTAACAAGTCGCTTCCGCGGTTTGGAAAATCTGGATAGCAAAATAGATAAAAACCCTAAAAGCACACAGTCATTTCATGCATTAAAAGATACAAAAAGTGTTACTTGTGCATATTGTTCAGCTGGTCATCGAATTTCATCTTGCCCAAAGTTTTCTAAAGAATCTATTGATAGTCGTCGAAATATTGTAAAAGAAAAGAACTTATGCTTTATTTGCCTAAATAGTAACCACTCTGCTAGGTTCTGCAAAAATACTCACAGGTGCCAGGTGTGTAAACGCCGCCACCATTCTTTGTTACATCCCACGGGGGAGTCTGCGTCGGTTATTGGTGAGGGTAGTTCGGCTGCTCGCGGGGGAACCTCATCGATGGCTAATGAGGAAAAAGATGTTGCCGCGCAAGCGGAGGATAAACCACTGGTCTCATGTTTTTCGACAGGAAACGACAAACAAGCGGTGTTGTTAAGCACAGCCTTATTAAAGGCTGAGTCAAAAAATGGGACTTACCGGGTGGTTAGGGCGTTGCTGGATCAGGGATCACAAGGATCCTTTGTAACGGAATCCATGGTCCAGTATTTGGGTTTGAAGAAAATACCTTCAAAAAATACAGTGGTGGGTGTGGGTGGAAATAAAGGTACTACGTCGACTGCCAAAGTAGTTGTCACGATTGGATCAAGAATGGATCCAACGTTCAAACTGCAAGTAAACGCCTACGTTCTGAAATCGGTCACGGCTTTTCTCCCGTCTACCAAGGTATCCAGGGTAGAATGGGTAGACTTAATCGATACCGAGTTGGCAGATCCGGAATATTTCAGGCCTAATAAAATTGATATTTTATTGGGTGCTGATATATATAGCCAGGTTATTCGGGACGGGGTAAAGAAGAACTCAAGCGGGACGCTCTTAGCGCAGGGCACCGCTTTAGGCTGGATATTGTCGGGGGCAGTCGCAGTGGACAATGGTCCTAATATCCACTCACATATTACCGTGATGCATTCCAGTGTCCAAGATGATGATATGCTAAGAAAATTTTGGGAGTTAGAGGCGGAACCATCTGCAAAAAGGATGCTCACGGAGGATGAAGTCAAATGTGAACAATTGTTCACGACTTCTACATTGCGGAATAAAGACGGCAGATATATCGTAAGATTGCCATTGCGGGATGCAAATCTGGTTGGCAAGTTTGGCGAGTCAAAAAGTATAGCTGAAAAGAGATTTAAAAGCTTAGAATTAAAATTAGGAAGGAATAATCAATTAAAACAAGATTACAAAAAGGTTATACATGAATATTTAGAATTACAACATATGGAAAAGGTATCACAAGATAAAACAAAAATTAAAGAAGCCGTATACTTACCACACCACGCTGTCGTCCGCGCGGATAAGGACACTACAAAGGTGCGAGTCGTATTCGATGCCTCCTGTAAGGGTTCAAATGGAATGTCACTTAACGACAATTTGTTGATTGGACCCACCTTGCAGGCAGAACTTCGGCATATTATAATGCGTTGGAGATCCTACCAGATATGTTTAGTTGCCGATATTATTAAAATGTATCGACAAGTTTTGGTTGACCGCAAAGACACGATATTCCAACGCATACTTTGGAGGGATAGTCCTGAAAAGGAAATAGAAGAGTACGAACTGAAGACGGTGACATTCGGTACTGCATCAGCACCATTTTTGGCGGTTCGAGCTCTTCACCAAGTGGCATATGACGAGTGTGAAAATAGTCCTGTAATAAAGAAAATAATTTTAAATGACTTTTACATGGACGATTTGATGACTGGAGCTGAAACCATAGAAAAGGGCATCAAAATCTTCACAGAAATGAATGATACATTGAGTAAAGGCGGATTTAAGTTGCAAAAGTGGATGAGCAATAGTAAAAAATTATTGAATATTATAAGAGATGAGACAGGATCTACAGATGAAGAGTTAAGAATAAAAATTGATGATATAACAAAAATATTGGGACTTACATGGAATTCAAGCGAAGACTTCTTCCAATACTCTCTGGAACTCCCGACGATTACTGAACCTGTAACAAAAAGAAAAATTATTTCGGAAATATCGCGTTTGTTTGACCCTCTGGGATGGTTAGCGCCTAGCATAATAGTAGCTAAAATTTATATACAGAAATTGTGGTTAGCAGGCTTAGATTGGGATCAAGAAATTCCAAGCAACTTAGTACAAGAATGGAGTACTTACCACCACAGCTTGGCTTCTCTGGTTCAGATTAAAATTCCTCGATGGTTACACACTGGTCCTAGTAACACGAAGTCAGAGTTACACGGGTTTTCAGACGCATCAAAGTCAGCGTATGCAGCAGTCGTTTACCTTAGGGTGGTGGATAATTTGGGAAATGTTCATACGTCGCTAATAACATCCAAAACAAAAGTAGCACCTATTAAACAAGTATCTATCCCAAGACTGGAACTCTGTGGAGCAGTTCTAGTTACTAAATTAATAGCGGAAGTAGGTGAAGTTATGGGTATACCAAAGGCGGATTGGCACGCATGGACTGACAGTGAAGTAGTATTGGCATGGTTAAATTGTCATCCATGCCGCTGGAAAACCTTTGTAGCCAATCGGGTTTCTGATATTTTAACCACATTGGATACCTATCACTGGGCACATGTGCCAACTAAGCAAAATCCAGCAGATTGTGCGTCGCGAGGTGTTTCTCCTTCAGAACTTGTAGATACTTCTATATGGTGGGAAGGGCCGAGCTTCCTAAAGAATCCTGATGTCGAATACAAAAGGCCCAAACATCTTGTAACGCGTTTAGAAGAAATTAAGGTACACACATCTACGGTGGATGTAACCTTTTGGAACAGATTTTCGGCATTGGCAAGAATGATCCGCGTTATAGCTTATTGTCGCCGGTTTTTAAGACTACGAAGGCAAGGAATCAGGCCGAAACATTTGAGTAAGCAAGAACTGGAAGAGGCAACAGAGATATGTGTGAAAAAATGTCAAGAAGAAGGGTTCGCCAATGAATTGGAAGAATTGAGGAATAATCAGGAATATCAGGGAAAAGGGAGTCTTAAATCATTAAATATATTTTTGGATTCAAAGGGAATCATAAGAGTTGGAGGGCGGCTTGAGATGTCAAAATTAAATTATGATAGAGTTCACCCCATTTTGATACCGAAAGAGTCCTTTCTCACAAGTCTCCTAATTGCCGATGCACATCAGAAAACCATGCATGGTGGTCCGCAATTCGTGATAACCTATTTGCGGTCCAAATATTGGATTATAGGAGTTAAGCTTTCAGTTAAAAAACATGTAAGGGAATGTGTTAAATGCCTGAGACATGCATCTAAGGTTAGAACACAATTAATGGGACAACTACCTTCGGCACGGGTTACACCAAACAAGCCATTTCTGTGTAGTGGAGTAGATTACGCGGGCCCCATTAATATAAGGGTTTCAAAAGGTCGAGGAAACAAATCTTACAAGGGCTACATAGCATTGTAGATTACCGATTTTGTCGTTGGTTTTGTTGGTTGTAGGTTTATTGTGATTTTTTTTGCTTGTTGTTGATTTTTTTTTTGTTTTTGTTTATTTTTTGTTGTTGTTGTTGTAGATTATTTTGTGTATTTTTATCTATGGGCCTCAGTTGCCTGATAATAAAATGATTGATTGATTGATTGATTGATTGTTTATATGCATGTCTACGAGAGCAGTGCATTTAGAAGCGGTCAGTGAACTGAGTACAAGGGGTTTTCTGGCTGCGTTCAAGAGATTTGTGGCAAGGCGTGGTCGATGTGCTGAGTTGCACAGCGACAATGGCACAAATTTTGTGGGAGCAGCACGAGAATTACGGCATTTATTTACGGAAGAAAAATCCAATTTAAATTTAGAATTAGCAGAGGAGCTCGCCACCAATGGTCCTGAGTGGCACTTTATCCCTCCTCACTCGCCAAACTTTGGGGGCCTTTGGGAGGCAGGGATAAAGTCCACAAAGTATCACCTTAAGAGGGTGGTGGGAGACTCCACGCTGACCTATGAGGAAATGGCGACGGTATTGGCACAAATAGAAGCATGCCTTAATTCGAGACCGTTATCCTATGTCGAGGATCAAGACAAGTTAATAATTTTAACTCCAGGTCATTTTCTGGTGGGGGAACCACTCGTTGTACCTCCAGACTCAAATTATGAAGGATGTAATACAAGTAGTTTGCAACGATGGCAACTCCACCAGAGAATGATGCAGGATTTCTGGCGTCGATGGTCGCACGACTACCTTCACCAATTCTTACAGAGGCATAAGTGGGCTTACAAAACCCCGGAACCATCCATTGGTGAAGTAGTCTTAGTGAAGGAAGATAATTTACCCCCTGGCAAGTGGTTACTGGGTAGGATTACAGCGAAACATCCGGGATCGGATGGTGTTACCCGGGTTGTTACGTTGCGTACACAGTCGTCTACTATAAAAAGACCGACGTCCAAATTATGTGTGCTCCCTGTAACCGATTGAACTTGTAACCTTATTCTTAAGCAATACATTTTAATTTTTAGGTTATATTTTTTTGTTAATTGCTAGTATAGTTAAGGCTTAGATGTAATGATTTTGTTGTTAAATTTGTTAAGCTCCTCACCAATGATATTGGCATAGCCTATGTTCAACCAATTTAAATTACTTTGGCACGGTGGGCGGTGTTGAAGGACATTGGGCAGTATGTCCTTGGTGGGCGGTATGTTTGAGCAAGAAGCGAAATCATAGCGAGATAATATTCGATAACTAGTACCGCATCGCTCAATAGATGGCAGCACAGGTAAAATTAAAAGTCGCTATGGTTTCGTTACATGCATTTAGTTGGGTCCGGTGGATCATTTAATTTTTGTGAGCAGCGCACCCACCGGAGTTACGTGTTACTAATCAATTAATATACGGGTAGTAAAGTAATTCAGTGGTGTTATTCGAAATCCCTCTCCAAGTCGACCCCCGGAGATACAATTAGACTTTTCAAAATTAGAAGCAATTCCCATAATATAAATACACGTAGTAAAGACGAAATTGTATTATCCAAATTCATCATGCTTACAGTATCTTAAACATGATTGCCAGTCGCCTGGACTGTGCTTATGTGGGTCGCTGTTGTGCTATCACTCATGGGTTGTAGCAGCAATGATCCATCGTTATTTGTTATGTTGTTTTGTTTTTATCAGTGCTTACTAACATAGTCGTAAGTTTTACTAACAGTTTTTGAGGCATGGATACTCAAATAAAGAGAAATTTTATTCTATTCTATTAACAAAAACAAGCAACAACAATTTTTAACCGACTTCTAAAAGAAGGTTTCTATTTCGTCTGTTTTTTTTGTGTGTGTATGTGACTTTTGTTTGTTTGATTCAGTTTTTTTGGTGATTTTTGTTAATACGGTTTTATTTTTTGCAAAAATGTTTTTTATCTTATTAACAGCATGCGCTTTTATAAAAAGTTACCCGAGACAGTGACAAAATTGAACGAGGGAAAGTTGAAAACCTATAAAAAAACGTGTCCATAAAACAAATCATAGCATCATACATCATGTCGGTTAGGCAGAGTTGCACCTAATAGAATACCCACGTTTCGCCAGTCATGATTAAGTCCCATTTAATACGGGTCGAACCTGCCTTCAACTGGGCACAAATCCAGATTCCGTGGCTGCCAGACGGAAAAACCCAATAACACTATGCATGACCTGGGAATCGAACCTAACGCTCAGCAGTCGCACTTGCGACCACTAGACAGCGTCGCTTGTGGCTCGAGAGTGTGAATTTTGCAAATTAAAATCTGTTTTATTTTTTCTGTTTCTGATTTTATTTTATGGACACTTTTCCTATTGATAGCGATGTGGACGAGCGGAGCGGGAGGGAGTGTCAGACTTGTACTGACTAAAACCCATCCATGTTCCATCTTTGCCCTTTGTGTTCCAGGGCCGCGGTATCTCTTTCGAACAGTCCCGCAGCCCTGGCAGGCATCGGCCCTTGCGGAACCCTACATGGTTGCTGACATTGAGCGAATGCCAACTGACCTCCAACCTACAATTACCTAAAATTAGATGAACAGCCTTCCATCCAAAACAAGACCCTAGAAGGCGCGGCTTAACCTCGCAAATGGTGTATCAACACTACAACTTCCTCGATTTGTACTTGAGCTATTTGTTAGATAGTTCTAATTACCAGCAAATAATCAAGAACACTTTACTTTAGATATATTTTTGTCTCTACAAAACACTATAAAAAGACAGAGACAGGAGATCCGATTGACTATCAGCCGTTGTCTCACCAAATTACCTCCTACGTAAGTAATGAAGACAGACAGATAAATACCAAAATCCTTATTCTCCTAAAAAAACATTCAAGGTCCTCGAAACTCGACATTCTTCGATCTATTAAGGAAAAAAGAGACTACACCAGTACCTACTGTTAAGTACAAACCTGACAGACAAGTTCCATAGATTGCAACAATATTTGTGATAAACCGGATTCGTAGATTATTATTTTAGCAGTTTATTATGCGTAGGTAACATATAGAATAAATTTGAATACGTAACAGTGCTTCGATTGTAAGAGTCAAAATATTGTGGAATTGTGAAGTTAACGACATTTTCAATGGCTGTGAGTGATAATCGCCATCTTGGACATATGTTTTTGGAACATATGCTGAAACGGCCAAATGCTTTGTGTCAGGAAGGTGTCTACTTATCTTCTTATTTATAAAAATCACTTGAACAACACGCTAATCTCCGACAACACCCAACTAATTTTTATGAAATTTTGTGAATGTGTTTCGTTAACTTCAGCTTGAAAGATAGATATTATATTAAGTTTGCTACTGATATTAATACCAAGTTTGTATACTAAATGTATGTGCACAAGTTTAAAAATACAATTGTTGGTACTGGAAAAGGCGTATCATTTCACTAGTAATCCTATATTATCTAAAGATAATAGAAAAAAGTATATTGTATAAAACGAACGCTTGATTGGTCCTACTCTAAGTGTCACGCCTGCCGGAGTGCCGCCGCCGGTAGCGATTGTTAGAGCATAGGATCTATTATGATTGCAAGTCGGGCCGTGCACCAATCTATCTTGTAAATTATTTTGATTGGTATAAGTTCTCATAGCCTTGATGCCTAGGTTTTTATCCAACCACAGCGCTGCGCGATATTTTCTATTTATTTATTTTATCAGGTTCAAAATACAGTTAAATTAACAAACATTGTTGAACATAAAAGCAAGTCAGTAGTAAGTACTTTCGTACTTAAACTGATCTTCCAGCATGCTGCAGACAATACCTACAATAGGAATAAAAAGTGTACGGAACAAATAATGATAACATCAGCACAAAAAAGTAACAAAAGTTCATCTCAATTCGTTAGCGGTGATGCTGAAATGTTGCATCTTTGCTTAGGGGGTTAAGATGATGCATGAAAGAATCTTGAAGGAAATTCATATTAATTCATTGATTGGAAAAGATCGTTTGCGTAGCCTGTCAAAACAGCATTGCCATTGCAAGTGTTTAGTATCCCGCTAAACGTTTATTTATTATCAATACACTTTCTCGAAAACTGGTTTTTATCGCACTATGATTAGGTTCAACATGCATACACATTTTTTTCATTTATCACGTGTGCGGAAATAAAAATTTCCACAGATAACTATATCTACATATACTAAGTTCAAATTAGTTCAATGCCTATAGTCGGCGGTGATTGTTTTATTTACGGCAAAGCAATATACGACTTTACGGCAAAAATATTTTTTGAATATTGAAATTGTGTTTATAAATAGAATATCATAGATAAACATGATTATTTAAAACAAATATTTACTTTTATGAACCAATCAACATTTCTTTGTGTTCTAAATGCAAAATATTTGAATTTTCTATTTTTAATATTAAGCTGCTTAGCGGCTTCATACCTTTGCTTCTCCTTTAACCTGGCGAAAGCAAAGCGCGGAAAAAAAGCAAATTAAATCATAGTTTCCTAATAATTCATGACAAAAAGATGTTTCGTTCTATTGTTTTATTTCTTAGAAAGTGTATTGATAAACGTCGTTTGACACACGTGGGCATATGTTAGTGCAGTTCTGGGGTCCATAAAAACCTCTCCTGCGGCTCGGTTGCGAATTCCGCCTCGAATGCAATAACAAAGTTTCCCCACATATATTAAAATGTACTATTATTTAACAACGTCAAGCTTTGGGACCTAAAATATTCTACGGTTAGCTGAGTGATCATAAGTCGTTTTCGTCATAGATAGATGCATCAACCGGAAAATCTGAGACGAACGCTTCGGTCCTTGCCCGCTCCATTCGTCTCGCGAGAAGTCTACGAAGTTTCGGAGCAAAGCCAGGAGATGTGCTGGCCTTACACGGGAAGAACCACCTGGATCTGCACATACCGTTCTATGCGGCGCTACTCAATGGCATGCCTATTGTTGGAGTGGATCCTATGTTTAAGTTTGGTAAGCAGAACTTTATGAAACAGTAGTTTTGGCAGGAACCCAGACAGTCGTTTTTCGTGAGGAAATCGGCATGTTCTAGAAACACAGTTAAAGATATTTATTTATTTAATATTATTTATCATTTATTCTCTCTCTACAAAGCTGACTTAAAGCTTCAGCTTTATTTCACTTTTGTGAGAGACTGGTTGGTGGACTGCTTGGTATATCTGTCTCTAGAACCAATCATTATTAGAAACATGAAACTGTTCCAACCCACACTGGGCCAGCGAAAAATATAAAAAGATAAAACCCGATCTCTCACAGAGAAGAGTTTTGTATCCGAGCATATTATAGACTCAATATGCTATGCCTACGCTCAACAGAAGTATAGCAGGATCTGCTTTATTAAGGGCTTTTCATCATCATCATCTTCCACAGTCCGCTTTCGGCTCGGGAGTCAGGACTGGTCCTGGCAATAAAACCCTTTTTGGTTATGCTAGGGTCCACGCTTCTGCGTTAATTTAAGACAGTGCCATTAGCAACGAAGCAAAGTTGTTTCTTAATTCGCGTAATAGATTCCTAATATGCTTCATACTATGAGCATTTTTCATTTTCGGTTTTCAGAGGAAATAAAGAAACTATTCAAGCTAACAACACCGAAGATAGCATTTTGTCAGTGCGAGCATTTCACGGACGCTGTCGCAGAACTGGGACTGGACACCCGGATCGTAACGTTCACCGAAGGCAGATATTCCATGCAGAACTTCATTCTGGAGTACGATGCAGAAGATTGGAAGGAATTGCGGTAAGCGATTTTATTTCCTCCTTGTTCAGTAGTTTTAAGATCAGGATTTAATTTGCGCTGGGGTTGATGATGCTTTTATCATCAATTTTATAGTAAACGTATTCTTTTCAAGAAAATTTGATGTTTGCCCAAAGCAGGCTATGCCTTTAGCCTCTACGAAAGGTACCGGAATGGCAACTATAGAGACAAAGAGCAATAGGTATTCCGCCCCCAAAATACTACAAATATTCTCACCTAAAAAAAAAGCTATTGTGTAGACCCGTTTCGATAACGTAATATTTTTTTCGCGATTGATCATTAAGGGGTTAAGTTTTGGTCCAACAAAATATGTACTCTCGTGCCGGCGATACGAAGGGGTTAATAATGATCATTCTAAATCCAGCTGTTGAATGTAAACTAAATGCTATATAACTTGTATTCTTCTTTTCCAGGCCAGCAGAATTCGACACAGACAAGATCTACCTCTGGTTGATCAGCACGGGTGGTACGACCGGTGTGCTGAAGGTAGCTGCTTTCAAACACAAGCCCTGGATCGATAAGATACAGCAACAGAGGGAACTGTTCAAAGATCGTAAGTTTTATAAATAAATTATTTTCTCGACTATGTTGAGGGCGGCTTGCAGTCTAACTGCATGGACTGTTTTAAGGTTTCACGGCTTACAACTAAACTTATACTGTCACTTACGGGATATCTTCCGTGATAGGAAA
This sequence comes from Noctua fimbriata, assembly GCA_905163415.1. NCBI lineage: Eukaryota > Metazoa > Arthropoda > Insecta > Lepidoptera > Noctuidae > Noctua > Noctua fimbriata. The sequence continues at coordinate 13,004,289 of LR990934.1, read as the reverse complement.
AAGAAAATATATACAACATTATTTTTAGTATATGCGAAACCTGAATATAGTTTGTTCAGAATAAGTAACTGAACCTATTCCAATAATTTTTAAACTATGTTATATTTGATCCCAAAAATATTTAAAAAAGTTACAAGTTGGACACTGTTAGATACGGAAGTGACAGGGGTAGTGGTACGTCAATCAAACTCGCTAGTCTGTTGCACACTAATATATTCAATAAGTAACCCGCAAGGCGCGGCCGGCGGGGAGGTGCGGGGCGCAGCCCGCACTCCTGCGCTCGGCATACACAACATCCCTTCCCCATAAGCTAGGACATACTTTTAATCTATTTCCTACTACTAAACTTATTCTATAGTTAAATCTGTTGGTTCGTTATCATCATCGTCGCTGCCGTACTGACCCGCTGTAGGTGTCGTGAAGATCGGACTAATTGCCTGTCGCCTTAGAGATCTAGCGGCTGCTCGCGGAGGAGTCACCAGAGTACTTGGCATCGTCGTCCTTTCTCCCCCTTCTAGCTGCGTTATTGGCTCGGGGTGAGAAGTATTAAGTGGCTCCACATCAGGCACCACATCTGGGTTCCAGTCGAAGTGTGTATAGTGATTTCCTTATTTGATCCATGTGCCTCGTGACTTCACATCCTAAATGTGGCACGTAGATTCTGTACATAATATTGCCGATTTTCTTTCTAATGATTCCTTGTATCCAACAGATTTTTTTATTATTAATATTTTTGGTTATCCATTCTTTATCATTTTCTTTAAAGTCTAACCTGTGTTTCCCTCGGTAGTACTTAGCCTGTAAGGACTGATTGTGTGCGACGGTTCGCGTTAGTTCTGTGGACGAAGGTGATGGCGCGATAGGGTTCAATAAATCTAGGCGTGAGCGCAACGCACGCCCGAATACTATCTCCGCGGGTGATTTGTCAGTGGTACTATTTTTAGAGTTCCTGTAGTCAAATAAAAATTTTGCAATTTTCTCGTGTATATTCTTCTTATTGCAGCCCTCCAAAATGATAGTTTTAAACCCTTTTTTTACTATTTTCACGAAACTCTCGGCTTGTCCATTACTAGAGGGATGGTAAGCCGGAGATAAGACGTGCTCTATACCGTTAAGTCTACAAAAGTCTTGAAATTCTGTTGATGTGAAAGAAGTGCCGTTATCACTCACCAACGTGTGCGGAACCCCGAACCGCGACATAAAATCGCAAAGTTTACTTACAGCCTTTGAATTATAAGTTGTGGACATATCGTAGCATTCTACCCATTTACTATAAGCGTCGACGATAACCAACAACATATAATTATTAAAAGGGCCCAAGAAATCAATGTGAATTCGGTAGAAAGGGTACGGCGGCAGTGACCAAGGCGCGAGAGGGGCGTGTGGCGGTGCGGGGCGCAGCGCACAGCACACGCTGCAAGCGGCCGCTACTCGCTCCAGTGTCGCGTCCACGCCAGGAAACCACAGTCGCTTGCGAGCCTCTGCCTTCATCTTGACTACCCCGAAATGTGAACTATGCAGTTCCCTACACACGTTCTCTTGTAGGGACGATGGAATAACGACTTTAGGCCCGCGCATTAAGATTCCATTTTCATACGACAGCTGTGTTCTACAATTAAAGAATGGTTTTAAACCATCGTCTTGAACTTTCTTAGGCCAACCATTTAAAATGTAACCCTTAACAGTAGCTAGGTGAGTGTCGCGAGCCGTCTCGTGACGCAAGTCTTTTATTGTTACCGGTAAGTCACCGTCCACTACGAAATTCACGTAGGCCGCACGATCCTCGCACTCCGCGAGCTCGTCGGGCGCCTTCGTGCCGTCCTCCACTTCCCCGCACGCCCGTGATAAATAGTCCGCGCTGTTAAGCTTGCTACTGATATACTCAATGGTATAATTATACGCTGCTAAAAATATGGCATATCTCTGCAAGCGATTAGCAGACACTTCGGCCCAAATATAGCCAAGAGGGGTTTGTGATCTGTTCGTAGTACGAAAGGTTCGGACCGACCATATAGGTATTGGTGGAACCGTCTTACCCCAAAGATGATCGCAGTTGCTTCCTTTTGGATCTGTGCGTAATTTCTCTCCGCCGACGACAGCGTTCGCGATGCATAAGATAATGGCCTTTCTAACCCTACTTCATCCATTTGGGATAGTACAGCACCTAACCCTGACGGCGACGCATCTACGGTTAATATTAACTTAGCCGTCGGGTCGAAATGTGCTAATGTGTTATCGGACGCGAGTATGTTTTTTATTCGGACGAACGCGTCATCGTGTTTACGAGTCCACTCCCACTTAGTATTTTTATTTAACAAATTATATAATGGACATAATACGGACGACGCGTCCGGCACGAAGTTCCGATAGTAATTAGTGAGGCCCAGAAACGACTGCAGCTGTGACACATTTGTTGGCTTTGGCGCTTGTAAAATAGCTTTGACTTTATCGGGTGACTTCCTAACTCCATTTTTGTCTATTACGTGCCCTAGATACGAAATCTCATTTTTATAAAATTCACATTTACTTATTTGAACCGTTAATTCAGCATCATCTAAGCGTTGTAAGACCGCGATGAGTCTCTGCCTGTGCTGGTCTTTATTTGTCCCCGTTATGAGGATATCATCTAGTAGAAATATGATTCCGTCAATTCCCGAGAGCAAGCATTCCATTGCGCGCTGGAAAATGGCTGGTGCGCTGGACAACCCAAACACCAATCGAGTGTAATTAAAAAGACCGCGATGAGTATTGATACACGTTAATCTCAGAGATTCTTTGTTTAATAAAAATTGGTTGTAAGCCATAGATAAATCTATTTTACTAAACTGTACGCCCCCGTGCAATTTGGCTAATAAATCGGTTACCGTCGGCAAAGGATATTGATCGATTATCAACTGTTTATTGATTGTGACAGAGTAATCGGCACACAATCTGATGCTACCGCTTTTTTTTAAAACCGGCACAATAGGCGACGCGTATTCTGAGTGTTCTACTGGCTCTAAAATACCCAGTGACAATAATCGGTCAAGTTCTTTGTCTATTTTTTCTTTTTGCGCGTAAGGTACTGGCCTCGCTTTAAAAAAAATAGGCTTTACATCGGGTTTTAACTGTAAATTTATTTTATACTTGTTAAACGACCCCAGATTGCCCGAGAAGACCTTAGGGAACATGTTTATGAGTTGTTTATCAATATTAGTGCTAGGCTCGCATACCGCCTGTGCTTCCTCGAACACGGCGTGCACGCGCGACGGCGCTAATTCCAGGTCGAACTCACGAATGAAGTCGCGGCCTAATAGCGGCGGTCCGGTCGCGTGCACGACGTACACATTCAGAGTATGTGTACGCCCAAGATATGATATAGGTAATAAAATAACTCCGACCGTCTCAATATTTTGCCCTGTATAACTGAATAACCTTTTGTTGGTGACTGATAACGGCACTTGTTTAAATTTCGACTCGTAGGTATTTTTAGAGATTACACTTACTGCAGAACCACTATCGATTTCGAACTCTAAAGCTAGGCCACTGATCATCACACGCTCCGTCATAGGTTTCCCTCTCACGCACCGAATATTATAAAAACACTCACCGTCGTCGTCTCCGTCGTCCACAGTACCTTCGTCTACGTATTTGACTTTACCCTCACTAGGGCACATTTTACGCAATTGGCCTTTATTGTTACACTTTTTACATTTATACTTTTTGTAACGACACTGATTAGAACTATGATTTGTAAAACCGCACACACTGCACTTTTCCTTTTTGGAGATGTTGAACACGCCGTCGGGGCCTGCGCCGGCGCCGCTGGCGCCTAGGCCTGGCGCGCACAGCGCAAGCTCTCTGCCAAGTCGATGGCCTTCGCGAGGGTCAGCTCCCGCTGGTCCTGTACGAAAAGTTTGTCCCGTTCGTGTCCTGGTGCCATGCCCATGATGAATTTGTCCAGCAAGGCCTCCTCCAAATTCTTGAATGCACAGTGAGTTGCCAATCCTCTAATCCTGGCTGCCCATTGAGTGTGCAATTCACCTGGTCGCTGTGTTGCCGAATAGAATACTGATTTCTTTGCAAACCCAAACCTTTTTGGTGTGAAGTGGTCGTCGAGGATTTCCACTATCGCTTCGTAACCCAATTCTTCAACCTTTCTGGGTAGCGCCAGGTCACAAGCAAGCTTGAACGTGGATTCACTCAGGGATGTTAACAATATCGCCCTTCTTTTGATTGTGGCCTTGTCCGTTTCTGAGGTTATGTCGTTTGCGATGAACCACTGATTTAATCGCAATTTGAAACTATTCCACTCCTGTGACAGGTGGTCGAAGGTGGAAAGAACGCCATAAGTCGCAACCGTAGACATTTAAAAAAAAATGTGAGTCCGTTCGTCGCCACGTGTTAGATACGGAAGTGACAGGGGTAGTGGTACGTCAATCAAACTCGCTAGTCTGTTGCACACTAATATATTCAATAAGTAACCCGCAAGGCGCGGCCGGCGGGGAGGTGCGGGGCGCAGCCCGCACTCCTGCGCTCGGCATACACAACAACATTAAACAACATCCTATATCTGTCGTATTTATCTACTAACATTTCCACGTCTAAAATTTTGCCGGAGAAGCGATTTATATTCTGGTGATAAAGTAAAATATTACTTTTCGTCTTCTCTTTTGTCGGCTCTAAAAGTTTAAAGAATCTACTACAGTATTATCGGAGAAACTAGATAATACTGTTTCATCACATAACCTAGTCTCAGTTCAACTATCATTAGCTGTATATTAAAAGTTAATAATGTAGCTAATAAGTGTCGACTTTTTTTGGGAAGAAATATATGTTCCCGAATCAAAACAAAATCTCTAACAAAATTGTTAGAATCAAAAAAAAAAAACCTTACAGTATAGTGTGAGTTTGAGTTACGTCACACGGGCGCGACAAGTTGCTATAAGTGTTGTAACAGGAGTTTTAAGGTTTTTTTTATATTTTGTATTATTTTATTACAAAGTTATAATAAATGCATTTGGCGTTGTTGGTAGGATAGGCTAGGCCTAATAGCCTGTATGGTATGCACGCCCCTGCCATAAACTATGTCCCTTTTTGATATACTAAGGCCATATCCAACTAGAAGTACTACAGTAGACTACTCATTCAAGTGTGTATGTTGAATTTTATGAACAAGCTCATTAAAATGCAGGTTATGGTGACAATGGTTCACTAATGTATGTTTAGAACTGATATTTAACAATGATCCAAAACCTGTTCCTAATCTATCAGAATACACTAATATATTACTTTGGGTGGAGTTTGAAGTTACTAGTATATGATTTGAGATGGGTAAAGCAGCAGGAGCAACATGCTGTGACATGAGAGGTGGCGGAGTGGCAGCACAACTACAGGTGAGATTGTTGGTCAGTGACTCATACCGTGACCTCTCTGCATTATACTTCACCAGGTCCACCAACTCACAGGCCTCCTGCATAACATCTGTTGACTACATTCATATTTACAAAAGATTTCCTTAAGTGTATTTTCCCCACTCAGTAATTCCATTTGTGTACTAGTTTCTAACTTACTATTACATATATATAACTGTTTTTTTTTAAGTTTCTGAATTGTCTTCTGAGGTTAACATTATATTTATAAACGATTTTTTAAAAGTTTCTTATACTTCTTAATACTTTTGTTGATTTTAATATATTTCTTAATTCTATTATGGCTACTGGGTGTGAAGTTCTGCAAGCTGGCTCTTGAATAGAGTGTTTTTGTTCACTATTAACTCAATTTCAACTTCACTTTCTTCTCGTTCCCGCAGCAGCTTGCTGCACTCATTTCTAGATGAATCCAGCTCCCTCAGCACTGCTTTCAGTTTGTCACTCATGTCACGAACAGTAGCTCCGCGGGTCAGCATATTGACTGATACCTCAAGCACCTGAAATGAGACAGGAAACAGCTGAATATGTAAAGCGAATATTATGCTAGTTAAAACTTGACAAAGTAGGAAGAGAGTGAAAGTGGGTAGGGTGGGAGTGGCTTTGAAGTTAGAAAGATGATATTATATTAAAAAAAAAACTATAAATAAAGTTTTAGAACAGATTATGAAAATATGAAGGTATAAGAAAAAAAGACAAAACTAAAGATGAAGAAAAGCTATTTCATTTAATATTCTTAGACTTACAACAGTCAACATTTTAAAGAAAGGATATTTTTTACATTTATATTATGTTGATTGCTAGATTAGCTATTTTCTACAAGGATTGGTTTAAGTGGGAACAAAGTCTATTTACATTACTTATGAACTCAGTGGTTTACTTGTAATATTTACAGCATATTAGAGATGTGTGAAGTAGGGTTTGCAGTGAATGTTGTATGTCTGGGGCAAGTGTTCCCGTCCTCGATTTTGCTCTACAATTTGCCAAGCAAAATGAGACATAGACGTAGCCGGTATGTACTGGACGTCGCTCAGAGCCCTGAGCAGTGTTTGAGTGATGTATAGTATGCAAATGAGGTTCTAAGATTTCAAATCCACAGTCCAGTACAGTTCACTTAAAAGCCACACATTCTCGAAGAGTGTTGTCTTGCTCAATTGAGGAAGTCTCAAAACTATCGAGCCATTTTTCGAGATTCAATCTTGTGGAAGGAAATCTCGTTCTAGACCTTGATATTATTGGCCCAGATTACGAAGTGAGCCCATATTTCATGGTTCTATAGTATGTGTTATGTGTGTCAGCTAATTTGTTGCAATATGATTGTCTTGTTTGCAGATTCGTTGAAACGTGCATGTGGTTATTATTTCCTGAGTATACCTACCCACTACAAACATTAAAAAATGAATAAAAGTAGGCGAAATCTCGATCTTGTGAGATCTCAAATCGCCAAACTAGAGTCTTCTTCCTACTAAGGAGCGCTACTTCGCTAGCGCTCCTTAGTAGGAAGAAGCGAGGAAAGTAACTATGGACATACCTAATGAATATTTGGCTACTTTCCAAAACATTCAGGCAAAGCGAGAAGACTCAAATGTAGATGATAATAACAACAGTCCGGAATACACCCAGCACCGCTATGTTGGGTGTATTTAGTTTGTGAGGATGAATGGATGTCTGGATGTTTGTTACTCTTTCACGGAAAAACTACTGACCGGATTTGGATGAAATTTGGATGGAACACAGATAGTTTATAACCTGGATTAACACATAGATTTTATCCCGGTAGTAGGATCTCGTGGGACAGTTACCGAACTCCACGCGGGCGAAGCCACGGGCATAAGCTAGTCTTTAATACAAATGCAATGGTTCAGATTAACGTTCGTGGGTGTTATTTCTGTGAATAAAGCAACCTTTGAGGTACCTCTCTAAATATATAATCTTCCTTCCTTCCTTTTCTTTATTAGGTGTGGTTATTGACAAAGTAGCAAAAGGCATTTCAGTTTTAAAATTTCGTGAGGCACATTGATTGGTGCCAAGCAGCTTAGACAAAATAGATAGCTAGATCTACCTATAAACTGGATGGCTACCTATTAACTAGATGAAAAGACGGCAAGGTTGGCGCAGTGGCTGAGCGACAGGTTGCTGCGCTATGCGTCGCGGGTTAATTCCTGAAAAGAACAAATATTTGTCCAACTGTTCCGGGTCTGGCTGCTTGTGTATGTAAGATTTAAGTTAGTAAACGCACACACCATCCAGGAGATTTCCTAATTGTCCTTTTCGTCACAACAATCGACGTGATTATTCGTAATGACCGTGAATCCCGTGTGCGTCATAATGGCTGTCTGTATCAGTACCTCTACCATGAGTTTACACAGCCAAAACTCGCTAGCTTCTACGTAAATTATTTGTATGAAATATTGTATAGCGCCCCTAGCGGTCACAGAATGAATTAAAATACATACCATGAGCACTATAGATTTCGATAGGTTCAAAACCTAACGTAATCTATTCGATAGTTACTAACGTTTTTCAGCTGTCACCATACAAAACGGTACCATGAGTCACTAATTCGACAGACGCTATCGATTAATACGCTTGCGATAGTAGTTACGTAGCTCACTAGCATTTTGTCGTGTGAAACATATGTTTACATTAAAATTATATACATTTTTGAGTGTAATAAAGCGAAAATAATGTCTGCAAGAGCTTATTTAGCATGGAATATTTTATGTTTTAGACATTTTACCTAGACTTGACTATATTATTACTATTTTACGTACTAACAAGCTGTGCCTTTAAATAAAATTTAGTCAAATCATATTCATAACCATTTTTTTGTTTATTTGTTGCTTTCCTCACGTTTTTAGTATTTTTAGACACTTGAACTTATCTCACTTATAACACTTTCAAAGTTTCAAGTGGCTTGGCATATCTACCTGCGTTGAGGGGGAACTATTTGGGAATTCTGTAACTTTAAAATAATTTAATAGAAAGTAGAAACATACCTTTCCATGAACTCCACCAACAATTGAAACTGTGAGACACTGGTCCTCATTGTATTAAAATATAATCCAAATAATCTATTGTTTTAAACTCTTAAGGCGACTACAAGAGCTAAAAGCATGTTTTACAATACGTGGATCATATAGAACCACTGCAGTAAAAAAACACAGAAAAATATATGATATTCTTCTGTATATATGCTAGTTCGATACTGTGTTGAAAACATAATACTACAAATTTGATAGGATAGAAAAAAATCGCAAAGATGCCTCTAAACATTTCTGTCAACGAGTAAAACCATACTAATATACATGCAATCATTCTGATTTTTTGTCAAATTATTCTTCACGCAACAAAGTAACGTGATACTGTTTTAGTTTTTTAATCCAATCAATAGATTTTTTGCAAATCACATATTTTTATCTCTGAACAAAATACGTGCGCATGTGTGCGTAAACGCCTGTGTACCGACAGTGCCGGCCGAGGCCTGATGCTATACGGACGTGTCGCTCGTTTTGCCGCATTTTTCGCCGCATTATTACGCCAAGGTTGTTTACTGTTTTGTATAATTTTATTCATAAATTCATTGTTTTATGTCTTTATTCCGTAAATATTTTTGTTTCGTGTAAATATAAAATATTTTAAGTTAAAATAGCGTAATAAATAAGGTACTTCTGGTCATTTGTAAGTATGGGAAATAAAGTGAAACCCATTACGAGAACTAAAAAAAGTTCATATAAATCAAACGCCCAACATATGAACGATATTAAAACGTAAGAACATTTTAGTATTACTAAATATTAATTTTTATAACGATATAAAACTATAAATTTTGGAAACGTATTTCTTGACATTTGATGGATGGATGTATAGTTCGCATACATTCAGTTATTTCGATCAGTAGTGTAACTGTTACTGCAGTGTATTTGGTCGAGGTATGGATTTGCAATCCAGAGTATCCGGGTTCGATTCCAGGATAGTGATGTTATGTTTTTGCTTTTTGAACTAAAATTCTACGCAGTATATTCATATAAAATTAAATACTCAAAAATAAATAACTAAAAAAAAACATTTGAAATGTAATTAATTTTTACTGGAGAAAGTTGAAAATATCGACACTGAAATTATTTTCAATGCGTAAGTACCTACGTTTTTTCTAAGCTATAACAGGCCAGGCGCACTGCGCAGTTTAGGTATGAATTTGCAAGTACGCGGCAGGTCCGTCTGCTGGACTAAGGACTAGCCGCGCCGGCCGCGTCGCCAGTTTTGCGGATCTCTCTTTGTAAGGAAAATGAATACAGAGCGAGGCCATGTTATACTGGAAATTTATAGCTTGGTGTGTCGCCGTGTGTTCATACTTGTACTATTTTGTATTCTTGGACTAGAAAAACAATAAAAAACAGATAAATACCTACCTAATATTTTTGTTGAAAGACTGCAGCTTATTGGTAACGGGCATTGCGAAATAACAGATTCATCTGAAAATTGCGATGTTATCACAAGTAAGAGTTTAATTTTATTGATATAGTTTTTAATAAATAAGAATTATAAAATTGTAAGAATGTTAGGTAGACACGGCGGCACATGAAGCTAACCATTTCCAGTATAACTTGGCCTCGCTTTGTATACATTTTCTATACAATGAGAGATCCGCATAAACTGGTTTTTTATAGCTTGATTACCGCGCGTACCTAATCTTTTACTTGTGGCTAACAATTTTTCAAACTCTTATTATACAAAAAATAAACGAAACGCAATTAGGTACCTGCTGCTGTGTACCATAGAACTAGGATATTTAGAATTGACATATCTTAGTAATTTGAAATCTTCTGTTTTTATTATAGATTGGAAACAGTGGTTCACACGACGATCACGATTGTGAAGTTATTGATAAAAGTACTTATTCATCTAATCAAATACTTCGTTGTTTTGATTAATTTGTCAATATTACTTTATGGAAATAAGAAATATGTCTAAATAATTAACTAAAGTACCTATTGATTATGAAATGCAATAATTAATATCGTAACACCGAATAAAAGAAGTATTTGGATACTTTCTAAATGAGGCGTTTTACACTTATAACGGTTACCACCCCAAATGCAGTGTTTTAATTGCAATTCATTATTAATATTCATTTTTATTTGTCTGTTCTTACTTTCGCGCCATCTTTTGAATACTCGGGCGTAATCTCTGTAGAGATTAGTCTTGAGAGTTAATTGTTTTGGGCGTCGTCGTTAGATGGCGTTCACGTTTATTGTGTAAATGTGTGCGTGCGTCACTCAAGGTCACTTAGCTCTTGTAGTCCTCTTAAACCACACAACGCACTCCGTGACATAATGTCAACAAACAAAATAACCAATTGAACGGCGACAGTGCCATACTATAAGGAATAAAAATTCAAAAACCCCTAAATACCATAACTAGTCCACTACCCGTCAACTTTTCTATTTTGTCGGTTTATTTTGTGATACTGACTGTCTTAACATTTTTAGCATAGCGATAACACTACATTTTGAGCTTACGAGCCGTTCTCTCTTCTTATTAGTGAGAAAAAAAGAAACAAAACATAAGTAGTGAAGCATAGACGAAAGTATTCTAAGGAGTAGAGTGAAGTTAGCTAGAGGACACGATCTATCGAGCTTACCTTAGCGCCTGCGTAAGATTCCGTAAATCTCATGGTGCAAGCATTATCGAAATCTATTCGACCCACGTTAGCACGCTAGCGAGTTCAACGCTAGCGTGTCATTTTTAGACGACATCTCATGGTAGAGGTACAGTTCACGTTTGGCTGGTGACCAAAAATTGCTACCTATTTGCTACTTTTTACTACCTACATCAATTAATTGCTGCATAACTTGGAAATAAAATAAAGCGACTTCAAAATGACCAGCCATTCTGATATTAGAATGGCTGGTCAACTCTCCGTTTGTGTAGACTATTCAAATTCGTGTTATTATTTTTATTTTAGTAATTGCTACTTGATTGCTACCCTCACGTCTTGCAATGTCCACCTTGTAGCTGTAACAAGTAAAAAGTTATGTTCATTTGAAATTTTTACAGGGAATGGATTAAGGTTATTGAATAAAACAATTTAAAACGATTACAACAATGTTTCTTTTTATTCGTCATTTTGAAGTCCCTTTATTTTGTTTCCAAGTTAGGTAGCAATTGATTAACTATAGGTAGCAGTGGCGAAGGTTCCATACAACCCGATTCCTGCCGGCTTCCCTTTGAAAAATGGCACAGTCAGTATTATTATTTACACTAGAAACGGGATATTTACCATTTTTACTGTTTTCATTGAGTTCCCGGTATTTCGGCGCTGTTGCAAGCACCATGATCACGGATAAACTGAAGTTATTGGGGGTGGGTAAATAATAATGTTAGTGACCATGGTAGTTTAAAATCTTATACAGTCAGTATTCTCCAGCCAATAATATTCTATACAGTCAAGATATGTACTCCGGCTTACGTCTTACAAAAATTTACCCTTCGCTACTGATAGGTAGTAAAAAGCAGCAAATAGATAGCAATTTTTGGTCTCAACAACCAGCCATACTGACGCACACTGAATTCCAGCCGAGCGATATTTGGGAAATGTTGACTTGAAACAGTTGACCAACGACACAACACGATGCAAAAAAGTGCAACTGAGTGTGTAAGTGCGACTGTTTGTGTAAGTGCAAAGCATTAAACGCTACCGCACTGTGATTGGCCGATGCTTCGACGCATAAGCTTCTCTATATTGAATATAGCGTAGTAATGGGTATGTTGGGTGTCGAGCTTAATATGCTGCGTGTGTACAACTAGCTTCGGCGTGTAATAGGTATTGTTTCTGCGATGCATCTGCGACGATTACTTGAACACACTTTTACGTACCGGGGGTGCACGCGCAGACGACGCATCGTCGAACTTCCGAACCTCCACAAAGTTTGAACAGTCTCTATACCTACTCAAAAACAGTCTATGGGACTTTTATGGTCGATATAAATATCGTAAAGAAAGTTTAATATTGTTACCCACTTAGTAGCCAGGGGCAAAAACTTAACTAAGATGGCGGCCAAGGGTCGGGAGGGGAGGGGGGGGGGGGGTGAACTGGGAGGTCGCGACGGACTTCGACGGCGAGGTCGGAATGATGCCGGTTTGTGTTTGCGTAAATTACTGGTTTCCCTGCTGCTTTACTGAAGGAGGGTGATAGGGTTGTCGGGGGTGTGAGTAGAGTATACCGTGGTGGGCGAGTCATACTGATACGCGATGGTTCGTATCGGGCGGCTGACTCCTCCCGCAAAAACGACAAATATTTATATGCTGAACCTTCCTTCGAGAAAGTTCCACAACTGTCTGGAACCTTCTTCACGGTTCCATAGTGGAACATTCTATGATTACTCTCGAATCTTCTAGGCAGTTCCATAGTAGAGCATTCGGTTGGGGTGTATGTAACGGGGCACTGCGGTAAAAAGACAGAAAAATTTAGCCAAAAAAGTGTTATTTTCGCAAAAGTTTATTTTCTCGATTCTATCGTATATACCAACTAAATATAAGGCTAAAAGCATCTTGGTGTTTTTTGTCTGACCAACCGTTTGTCGTAAAAACGATGTCGAAGGGATCCTTTAATAAAGGTTCGGCACCTACAATTCACAAGCCTGATAATATATATTTTTTTGTTTGCATAATAAAATTTGAATTTTTCTTAATTTATTATTACCTACATGTTGACAATTACGCGACAGGTGCTTATTAAGGGGGGCAATTTTTTCATTATTTTAGCTGTAAGACGAACCGTTTTCGAGATATAAGCGAATATAGAAAAAACAAAAAAAAAAAACTGTCGAAGTCAAGGAGTACCGACCACTTGACTTCGAATGCCGAGTGTCAAGGCACTGAAAATTTAAAGACACACGCAAGGTCACTTGACCGCCCTTTCACCATGGATAGTTAAAGAGGCAGGGGAGTCCACTTTTCTCGAAGAACGAATTGCCGCTAGAGTTGATAAGTCCAGTTTGCAGTGCTCAACGACAGGCGTTGCATGATGGAGGCCACGTGATGCGCAGGACCGCTACAACGATGTAATGATTGAACCTAACTTAATGTGTCTTATCTTTCCACGTGGCTAGCAACAAATATCTTTCAGGTACGCTGGATGAGCCACAAATGGTGCGCGTCCCTATCGTCAGCACCAACGAGTGCAGGACACGCCATTCTGTCTTCCATTTTCTTACCTCAGACAAAACCTTGTGTGCAGGTATGCATTCAGAGATAACATTAGAAGATGTTACCTAGGGCTGTCAATGGTTATATTTAGCCGAAAAAGCGTATTTTAGAGTATTGTCTTGAAGCGCCAGAGAAGCATATAAACAGAGACCTTTTTTTAAAATTTTCACTTCCACTTCAATAAAAAGGAATCGTTAAAATCGGAGTACTCAGTAAAGAAAAATGTGTGGCCAGACATAACAAAAAAATATCCGTCAACTTGACAACCTCCTCATCTTGTCGGTTAAAAATAAATTGAAGTACAGAAGATAAGGGAGGTAACTAATTAATTGAGGTTAATTTTAATTAAAAAACAACAAAAATAAGCATCCCATAAATGACTTAATACACAATTGCTAAAACCACTATCAGGATCAATGACACTAAACTTAACGCCGAGGACATAGCCTCAGGCAATGACATGAGCGTGCGACACTTGTTTCAATCGCCCGCTCGTACTGAAACGTGACTTGTTGTAAGCAATTTCTTTCATTTCTTTCCTCCTCAGTTGCTATCATCGTAACAAGCGTGTCACCTGCCCCCGTAGCATGACCACCGTAGACAAGGATTTCTTTGACGGAAGAATTGACAAAATGACAGATAGTGCAAAGAAATCGGTCATTGTGTCGACACAATCTGCCATTTTGTCGATTCTTCCGTCAAAAAAATCCTTGTCATGTGGAGCTTGTGGCCAAGTGTCAAGTGGATAAGCTATCAACAAGGGTTTCATTTTAATACGCTTTTATTAGTTTCACTTGTACACTTGTCAACTATATAAAACAACTTAGAAGTTAAATTTGACCCACTTCCTGGTTTCCAATTGAGCTGGAATTTTGCATACATGTTTAGTTTGGATGACAAGGCATCGTTAGCTAAGTGGGAGCCCGCCTTATTGGATTTAGAATGTCGTCATTCTAAATCCAATATGGCGGACTCCCACTCCCAAAGATGGCAGACTAGTTATTTTTTAGTTTTTTTTTATATGATATGGCCATCAAATGAAAGGGTTTGCTGAGAAGAAAACGAGAAATAATATGACGTCACTCTAAAGCGTGTTTTTAGTTTTTTAAACTTTAATATTTTATTATGCAAAGGCGATGTATCGTTGAATGTTGGTCGGTAATTAATATTTGCTTCTTGAGTCATTTCACTTAGACATTTCACTTTGACAGGTGGTCGAAACGGCGATGGCACTTGTCAAGGAGACTCTGGTGGTGGCCTCTACCTGAAGGAAGGCGGCAAGTGGAGACTCCGAGGCATTGCCTCCATATCCATCAGTAATGATGAGGGGGACACATCAAACCCCTGCAATCTCAACGAATATGTCGTGTATACTGATACAGCGCAGTACTTGCCGTGGATTAGAAGTATTTTATCAAAGAACTATAACGATTAAAATAATTGTTATTAAAAATTAACTGTATAAATCAATAGTATATAACTATTTTAGTGACTGATTTCCAATGTTTAGGCAGCCGCACTACGAAAACCGAAAATTACTGGTGTGTTCAATATTGTAATACCGATGTGTTGACTGTACACGATGTTGAGATGTTTTATGAAAAAGATTTTATAAAATAGTTTAAGACTTTTGCAATAAACTGAGGAATTATCTAAAAAGATTCAAGGATAATAAGAGAAAAAGCCAACGCAAAAAAGCCATATTAAATTCTGGTTCCATAAATTTGTTGTTATACCGACTATTACCAACCCCAGCTTGCCGCCCCAGGTTACCAAAAAGTAATGTTCGACTTTTGTGACAGCAATCGGTGCAATAAAAGCCAATTATCCAGCGAGTCTAAAAGTGGCTTGTATTTGACCGCATGTTCATCCATCCGTCGATGATACCTATTTAATACAACTGTCGCAGGTTCCTTCGTCTATCTTCGGAGGAGCTTAATGAAAATAAATAATTAAGTAATAAAGCTGAAGATCGTTTTTTAAGGTTCCGTAGCCAAATGGCAGAAAACGGAACCCTTATAGATTCGTCCTGTCCGTCTGTCTGTCAGTAAGTCACAGACATTTTTTTCCTAGACTGACGAGTAGCTGTCTTTTATGGAGCGCTACACAAAAGTCAATGGTTGATGAGGTATTCGCTTTTAAAGCCGTATAAATTATGCGCCTCCTCTATTTTTTCAAGTAAGAGGAGGAATATTCTGTACTTACTTGGACGGTACTATGGGTAGCTGACGGAGCCCAATTTCCTCTGTGTACCAGAACCACTGATCACCAAGTTACGTGACTGTTCGTAAATTACCCTAGGCTGATAAAATTTTCGTTTTTCCTAAATCATGCAAATATTAGTATTAATGTCGGCTCCACTCGAAGGTGGAGAGGCCGCGCCCCACCATCCGCACGGCCTTGTAAGATTCGACTCCAAACTTGGGCATCTTTCCACCGACTTCCAACCAACTGACCTCCAGCCCTGTCCTGACTTTAGAAGCTAGGGGACAGGGAGGGGTACTAGGTGAAGTTAATATTGCATATACATGAATAATATCGAATCTTTTAAAACTAAATTAATAATAAGGTATGAAGCTAATGAGACAAGAGGACGCAACAATATGATATATAATGAAATGTTTGGTAAAGGAAACGTTACGCTTGCGCTTAAGAATTTATTTATTTATTCGTTACGTTAATTTATTTGATTCCAAAATACTAGATGCCGATTCGCAAACGCAAACGATTCCATGTTACAACATGGAACCGTTTTACAACGTTTGTCCGGCGTACGTGTACTGTTAGACCTAAGTGCATAGCCCTACTGAGGACACTGCTACGAACTCTAACAGGTCACGTTCCCTAAGCTCTATGTACATGTCTTTCCCAATCCTAAGGTAGTGGGTTGTGAGGCCACTGCCGTTGAGGAAGACAGGTTTCTAGTGTTTCTATATACTTATACGCGTACCCACATTATTAACACCCTTATGGCAGATTACCCCAATTACTATATTATAACTCAATTTTCACAAGCGTACCGTAGACTCGGTCGAGAAGACAGTTTAATTATGGGTTTATTTTTTTCTAGATCCACTGTGACGAATATACCCTCTACGAATTATAAACCCTAAATATTTGGCTTTTTTACTTAGAAACTCACACTTTTCCTTTTTTATTTTTAAACCATTTTCTTGCAATATTTTAAGAACCTTATTTATTGTATGTTTCTGTAACCTACTAACACTAAAAGTTAAGTTAAATTCTTGTTGCGCTCAGAGGTACTAAGCAACTTTATCGTCTTAACTCCGGCACAAGCTGTAGCGCAAGCTTCAGTCATTGACGCAACCCTGTCGCGGTCCAACCCAGCTGTTGTAGAGGAAGATGATAGGGTTGCTATGGTAAGTAGCCAGTGCAACGACCGATTGAGGAGCGCTTTTTAAGATGCGCTTCGCGAGTATCGATCCACTCCTACCGAACTTAGGCCCCGATTACCACGATTACCCATGCATAATAAAAATAGGGCGCAGGTGTGTGCCTTGGACTCGCAACTCAAGAATTTATTCGCGAGTAGCGAGAAAATCGTTGATACGCACTCGATCCTGTACTGTGTATCAACGATTTTCTCACGACATGCCGCAACAGCCCCACAGGGCTTTTGCGGCATGTCGTTTAGCTAATGTCAAGTTCCCTAATTGTGACGTAGCTACTCGATCAAAACCAACCGTACCAGCCTGGCAGTGCAGGATCGAGCGTCACATCGACGGGGCCAGGGTACTCATCGGCAAACTACACTGCTTCAGGGAAGGCAATACACGACCACGTGTGATGCGCTTTGTGAGGCGGGCATTCTCGGGGACTGGAATCAGTCCACAAGAATACATGTCCCGTGTCACAGAGCGCATCGACTTCCTGAAGCAGAAAGTTTATGCATGGGCGAATCGTATTCGGAGGTATAAGCGGCGGGTTGATCGGTACTCACAGAATCGCATATTCCAGAGTGATGAGAGGTGGGTATACAGAGCTTGGGACCGGCCCGAGCAAAATATGACAGACGTATGCCGCCCGGATGATGCTGCCACGAGTTCTTCATGGCGCAGCATCTGGTCGGTGACCGTCTGTCATACTGAGGCTGACTGGATGCGTGATGTCGAGCGAGTGTGTGAACCGATCCCAGAAATGAATCCAATTTTGATAACACCTTTAAATGTAGCCAGAGCGATTCGTCCGTTACTGAATTGGAACTTTTAGTCGACGGTCTATAAACTTCTTACATCCAATTTGAGAGTGAAAATTAATACACACATTGACAAAAACTCCATTATGTCTGCCTCTCAAAATGGATGTAGGAATAGGTCCCGCGGTACGAAGAAGCTACTCCCCATCGATATGGTCATTAGCCAATAGGTTCGTCCATCCCGCAAGGATCTGTCGTCATGTTGGATGGATTATAAGAAGGCCTACGACTCAGTGCCACATATATGGCTCATGAGGGTACTGGAGTTGTACAAGATAGGTGCAACTCTACGCACCTTCCTTAAGTCGTGTATGTGGCAATGGAGGACGGTCCTTATCCAGGATTAAACGGGGAATATTTCAGGGTCTGAGCCCACTTTGGTTTTGTCTAGCCCTGAATCCTCTTAGAACATTGCTGGAGGATTCAGGTCTAGGCTACCGGTTGAGGAGAAGTGGTCAGGTCATATCTCACCTTCTTTACGTGGATGATCTAAGACTCTTTACCCCCAACAAATTGCGACTGATGGAGCTACTGAAAGTAACTGAAACTTGCAGTAGCGCCATCAGGATGGAATTTGGTGTGGACAAATGTGTGTAAAGCGAGGGCAGATTATGGAATAATAATAATAAATAATAAAAGTATTTATTTCACAAAAAACATAGCACTTTGTACTGTATACATTGTTTGAAAATAATATTTACATTATGATGCAATAATAAAATTAATAATAAACATTTATTTCAGACTAGGTCCATATTTTGTTAGTAACAATGTACTTAAAAAACTAATGTTAGTATAGGCAAAAACAAAATTTAAATTACGGCATGAAGCCGCACCTACCTTTGCAGCACGGGGGACTCCCACCGATCAGTAAAAACACCCAGTATAGTGTTGGTACTGCCACGAACGCGAGCGAGTAGGGAGGCGCATCTTTTCCTAACGATAGCGGCAAAGCCATCCACCCGCGCCTCAGCAAACATCCCTGACGCACTGCAGCGCCATGGCAGCCCCAACAGTACCCTGAGTGCATTATTGTATTGGACACGCAGGTCGCTGTATGCCCGCTGCGAATAACCGGCCCACAGGCTGCAGGTGTAGAAAGATTGGCAATATGCTTTAAAAAGCGTGATTTTAACTGAATTCGTACACCGTGCAAAACTGCGGGCCAGCATGTTACAACGGACAGCCAGCGACCTGCGTTCTCTTTCTATGTCCACATTATCATTTAAATCATCGGTGACCCAGTGACCCAAATATTTAAATTTAGACACCCTACACAGAGAAGTGCCACACAGAGATACGTTGGGAAATGCTGGGTAAGAAAAACCTCGGGCTTTAAAGAGCATTAGTTCACTCTTCCCAACATTATATTTGAGCCCATGGGCCACCGCATATGACTCACATATTGACATTAGCTTTCTCATAGCGCTGATTAATGGACTCAGCAACACCATGTTATCAGCGTAACTAATATTATTGGTACACACTCCGTCAATATGACATCCGACCTTGGTGCTGCTGAGCTCAACAATCAGCCGGTTAATGTACAAGTTGAACAAGCGAGGGGAGCTCAACCCGCCCTGCCTCACCCCACATTCCAACCGATACACACTCGAGAAGGAACCGTTCCACCTTACACAATTGCTTTGATTGCTATACCAATACTTGAATATTGATATAACTTCAGCTGGTACAGAAGTTTCAGATAGCAATTTATTCCACATGACTTCATAACTGACAAGATCGAATGCCCTCGATAGGTCCAAAAAACAGGCAAAGACAGGCGTTTTTCTATCCTTGTAGTACTGCACAGTCTGCTTAAGACACAATATAGCGCTTTCAGTGGACAGCCCCGGCCTAAAGCCAAACTGAGCGTCATGCAGTTTTATATGCTTAGCCAATTGTGCGTCAAGCAGACTGTCCAGCACCTTGGCTGAAACAGTTGCCAAGGATATAGGCCTGTAATTTGAAGCGTCAGAGGCATTCCCAATTTTATTTTTAATAACAGGTACCACAACTGTAAACATGAAACTATTAGGTAAATAACAGTGACTGATGCACAAGTTAAAAAACATGGCAAGTACACGTGGCAAGTGCACCCCGGCGTATTTCAGATGTTCGATACTGAGGCTATCGTGACCTGGTGACTTACCTCTTTTCATTGATTTTACCACCGATGCAACTTCCTTAGGAGTAAAATGAACGTCAATGTCACCAGAAACGGCCTCAGCATCGACAACCCGTGTCGTTCCAACAAGTGGTGACTCAACCTTAAAGTGCTGCTTAAATAAGTTTGCTATTTCTGTTGGCTCATGCACGCCCGCCACGCTCACAGGAGAACCAGACCGCGGATTCAATTTATTCGTTGCCTTCCAAAAAGCACCAAATTGCTTGTCAGTCTGATTCTTAGCTATAATATCCATTTTTATTTGCTGCTCATTATCCTGGCAATATTTTAGCTTATCTTTAAAAACCTTCCTGGATTTACACATATTTGTATGTATGCACCCCGATGTGGGTTTGTTATGCAGTAACCACGTCTGATAATGCATGCGAGCCTCCCTGTGAGCGTCACGTACATGCACGTTCCAACCAGTCACATATTTTCTAGTACAACGGTTATCAGAACCTATATATGAAATATCAGCGCCTTCTTTCAAAATACTTATAACTGTTTCGTACATCTCATCTAACAGACTGCGGTGGCTAGTATCAGAGCACATTCCATGCGAACAATACCGAAATTCCGTGGGAAAATCTACTAATTTTAATTTTGAATGACAAAAGTTTTTATATTCATCAATTTGTTTACCATTTCTTTCACCCCAAATGACCTTGTTACAAAAGCGGGTTTTGCTCACTAACTTAGGTATTATTAAATTTATGTTACACTCAATAACCAAAGGAATGTGGTCTGACGAGTAAACATCATAAAAAACAGCTGCTTTCATTACTAATTGTCTCGCTGCACTACTCACCACACAATGATCTAACCACCGCAGCGCACCGTTAGCTGTGCTTTTAAATGTATAAGTATCATTCGGTAACAACTCCATGTCCACACACGACCACGATTGCTCTGTACACACTGTTAACAGTTCACTTGCAAAACGTTCACCCGGGTGAGCGTTAAAGTCTCCTAATACGCACACCGTCTCCGTATCACTATTTTCAGTAATCGCAATAATCTCACTCAAACATGTACTAAATTCTATTAAATTATCACTCGAGTCAGTAGGCATATACACTGAGAAAATTAACATAGAACGATCCGTGTGATCAATTCTAATAGCAACTAAACGATCGCTATTACACGACACTTCCGACACCTTTGAGAAAGCCGACTTCCTCCACAGTAGGGCAACTCCTCCGTAGGGTCTGCCTATGAGTACTCCGGCAGACGTATCGACAGCAGATTTTCCAGTATACGCGAAGTCCTCATTCACTGTGCCTAAGTAGGCTAGATCATGAGGTAACAGCCAGGTTTCCTGCAGCGCGATGACGTCAGCCACTCCGCATAATCTTCTCACACAATCAGCTAATCGTGTGATATTTTTGCAATTAAACGTCGCTAGGTATGGCATAGTAGACTCTATCTTTTAAACTAGGACTAGCCTGTATCTTAAAAGATAGGGTTTAGCCAAATGGATTCAGTTAATATTCACAATCAGAAAAAAGTGGAAACAGTGTCAAAGATTTGTACTAACAGCTATACAGAAAAAAGAATAAAATAAAAACAAAAAACTAATCTTAAGTGACACAAAAAAAAAAACAGTGTGAATGACAGCAGATATGCATGTGTACTTATATATGTGGGTGACAATGTGTGTGGGTGGGTGTCCACACCCCCACACCCACCCAGGGTGTGTGTGTGGGTGGGTGTCCACACCCCCACACCCACCCAGGGTGTGTGTGGGGGTGTGGGTGGGTGTGTTTGTGTGTCGGTGTGTGTGTGTGGGTGTGTGTGATGGTGTGGGTGGGTCTGTGTGTGTGG
Organism: Noctua fimbriata; assembly: GCA_905163415.1. NCBI lineage: Eukaryota > Metazoa > Arthropoda > Insecta > Lepidoptera > Noctuidae > Noctua > Noctua fimbriata. Next base: position 12,982,460 of record LR990934.1, on the reverse strand, counting down.
GAGTGTCTGGGGGTGTCTGGGGGTGTGGGTGGGTGTGGGTGGGTGTTTGGATATGGGTGGGTGCGTGCGTGTGACTGTGTGTATGTTGGATATAAAGTATATGATGTGATCTTTGAGTATGTATGTGGCATTTTATTAAGAGATGTAAGTTAGCAGATTCTCTGTAGCCACATAGTTCTGCTGTAATAGCCATTGAATAACTTTTTTCTTCAATATATATCTATTTAAATCCAGTATGTTTAGAGTTTTATATACATGTTTACTTAAAACGTAAAATTGGTGTTGGGCAAAAGAAGTTTTTTTTTTAACGCCTGACGGAATATTCGTAAGCTTTTTAGGGTCTGATTTGGGCATGGATCTGTGAGTCCTAAGGACTGACTGCAGAATGAACAGTTGTCTAACAGTTAAGACCTCGCAGTCCTCATAGAGTTGTTTAGTTGGATATCTGTATGGCTTTTTGCACATTACCTTTAGTACAGCTCTTTGTACTCTCTCAGCTCTCAGCAAGTTGGTTTTTGATGCTCCACCCCACGCAATATCCAATTATAGACTGACACAGAGCAAAGTATACCATCCTCAGAGTGCCCATATCAACGGGATCTCTTAGCGATTTGAAGACGTGAATGAGCCGTAATATTCCGGATGTTATCATATCGAGCTGTTTGTCCCATCTAAGGCATTCGTCAATTTGCAAACATAGATATTTGACACTATCGGTTCTGTCTAGTGTAGGGCATGTACATGTGCTAGTTGATCTCTGGCATGTGTGAGCAATTATAGAAAAGTGTTTAGGGGGCATAGTATTACGTCGGATTGCAAAAGGAATGTAACATGTTTTATCTAAGTTGAAAGTTAGGAGGCTATGGTGAAACCAGCTCATAATCTGACGTAGAGCGTTTTCTGCCATTGTTTTTACCATATCACAAGTAGGTCCATAGATGACGACTGATGTGTCATCGCCATACGCGTAAATCTTACAGTTAGGGAGCATCATTCTACAGAGGTCATTTACATAAATTAGGAACATAATGGGCCCTAATATGCTTCCCTGGGGCACGCCGTAGGTCACAGTTTCGTCATCACTGAGGTAATCACCTATTTTAACTGAGTGCGATTTTTAAGATAGTCTTTAAACATTTCTAGTGCTGTGCCTCGTACACCCAGACTCTCCATCCTTGCTATGAGTTTGGGAACAGAAACTGTGTCGAAGGCCTTCGACAGGTCTAGAAATATGCCTAAACATTTAGACCCATCATCAAATTCCTTTGCCACAAATTGTGTAAGGTCCAAAACAGCATCCTCTGTCGATACCCCGAGTTTGAAACCATACTGGTTTTCCGCGATGATGCGATGTTTATTCAAGAAACCTTTGAGTTGTTTATTAAGGATCTTCTCCATTATTTTTGAAATCGATGGTAGGATTGAGATTGGCCGGTAATTATTGACACAGAATCTTTTCCCGGATTTTTATGTTGGAAGGATGATAGCCTTTTTAGTGCGTCAAGAAAAGTTCCTGTCTGAATGCAGCGGTTGCAGATATAGGTTAAGGGAGGCACCAGTTGTTGGCAACATTTCTTTAACAGACTTGACGATATTCCATCCCACCCCACTGCACAGTCGTTACGTAATTGTGAGATGATTGAATCTATTTCCGCTTCATCGACTTCTAGTAAGACAAGTGAGTCAACTGGGGTTAAACTTTTGCATGTATCGCTGTTCGGGGGAGTCGTAGCTAGCTTCTTTGTTTTAATTATATCATTTGCTAATTTTTTACCAATGTTACTAAAAAATTAACATACCTGATTTACCGAGCATTGAGGACTATCGTTTATCTTTAACAACTTGTCAGGGCTAGTACGTTCCTTACGAGTATTGGTTATTTCTTGAATGGTTTTCCATCGTTCATTTGGATTGCCTTGAGCTTTTTGTAGTTCACATTTTTCATGGGTTAATTTGAGTTTTCGAGGCAAGTCATTGCAGAAATTTCTGTAACGTGTGTAAGTTATCTTTAAGGTTGTGTTGTTAGGTGTTTTATTTAATCTCATATGCATTTGATCCCTATTTCTATTACACTTCAACAAGCCTGGGGTAATCCACGTTTCAAGATTCTTTGTCTCCTTGGAATTATGATTTTAAGTGAATTATTATTTCCTTTATTCGTATTTACACATATAATTTTACATTTTTAAATATTTTTATACAAAGTAACATAAAAAAAACATTAAAAAATATAAAACATAGTAGCCCACCGGCATCAGGAACATGGTCCGAGCTACCGGTGGTCAGGGCTCTTGAGTGAGGAACCTCCTAACGATACGCGCCGTGTCCAGAAGTACTGCTTTCTGAATCAAGCCCTTGATCTAGCTGCAAAGCGAGAGCCTCCTCAGATGTTGGTCGAGGCTATTGGCTATTAAGCCATTGGCCGACACGACTATCGGCACTATGACTGCTGTACTCACGTCCCACATGTCGACAACCTCGTGAGCTAGATCTAGATATTTGAATTGTTTTTCTTTCTCTGCTTTCACGAGGTTCTCGTCATGGGGAACCGTTGTATCAACAATCATTGCACGACGCTCCAATCGATCTATCATCCCAATGTCAGGTTTATTGGCAACAATAGTCCTGCCAGTGACGATAGATCGATGGCAATACAACGTGATATTACCATCATCGAGAACTGGGTCGGGCACATACTTATAGTATGGCACTTCTGATTCCACAAGGTTGTACTTCAAAGCAAGTTGCTGGTGGATAATCCTAGCAACGAGATTGTGTCTATGCAAGTACTCTCCGTTAGCCAGACGAGAACACCCAGAAATAATGTGTCGGATCGATTCTCCCGGACGGTGGCATGCCCGACATATGTCAACCGTGCTATCCTTCACAATGTATTTCCGTTAGTTATTCGTCATCATAACTTCTTCCATTATTGCACAGACAAAACCTTCGGTTTCCCCGAATAGGTCACCGAAACGCAGCCAAGCTACGGACGCTAAGAAGTCTACATCGGGTCCGTGTAGAGCCCGGTAAAAGCGTCCGTGAAGCTCCTTGCCCTGTTATACCTCCTTGCGATCATTAGTGTCTAATACTCTAGGTTTGCGCCAGTTCTCGTTAGCCAGGGAGAGCGGGGTGAGGCCCTTGTCCACTGAGACCACATCTCGGTGCATCCCCACGTCGGCCTCTAGGAAGTATTCCCTGAGACTGCATAAATCACGGTTGTGCAGGGTCTTAGCATTTAAGAAGCCACGACCCCCACACTTCCGCGGGATATACATTCTCATCACCGACGACCGTGGGTGATGCATTCGTTTTGCGGTCAGCAGTACACGGACCCTCCTATCCACGGCATCAAGTTCCGTCTGAGTCCATTTGAGTATGCCGAAAGAATACATCAAAACCGGCATGACCCAACCGTTGAAGGCGCGCACTTTGTTTCCGCCTGACAAAAGACTACTTAGTACCTTATTCAGGCGGCTAAAGAAGCGCTCCCTCAACGATTGTTTCATGTCAGCAGTATTGATACCTAATGCTTCCGACATACCCAAATACTTGTAGGTTTCTGTTGAGGAGAGGGATCTAAGGTGTATGGAATCCGAGAGTTGAGTTCCCACGGATTCCATAATCTCCCCTTGCTTCACATGCATGACTGCACATTTGTCCACACCAAATTCCATCCTGATGGAGCTACTGAAAGTTTCCGTTACCTTCAGTAGCTTCATCAGTTGCAAATTGTTGGGGGCATAGAGTTTTAGATCATCCATGTAAAGAAGGTGAGATTTGACCTGACCATCTCTCCACAACCGATAGCCTAGACCTGAACCCTCCAGCATTGTGCTGAGAGGGTTCAAGGCTAGACAAAACCACAATGGACTCAGACTATCACCCAGAATACACCGCGCTCGATCCTTATCAATTCGCTGTTTCCCTGGATCTGTCGACATCCTGGATAGCAAAGGACTGTTCTCCAGTGCCCCGTACATGACATCAGGAAGGTACGCAGAGTTGCATCAACTTTATACAACTCCAGCACCCTCATAAGCCATGTATGAGGCACAGAATCATAGGCTTTCTTATAATCTATCCAACATGTAGACAGATCCCTTCTGGAGCGGCGAACCTGTTGGCTAACGGCCATATCTATGAGGAGTAGCTCCTTAGTACCGCGGGACCCGTTCCTACATCTCAAGTACCTGAAACAGAGAGAGCATCCGACCACGGTACGCAGTCAAATTGTTTCCCCCCTCAGTAGCCCCATAATATGCGCGCATGACTTGTTCATTAATGGACTGAGTCCATCGCATGCGCGACACATTTCCAGCAGCAGCGGGGACCCTGTTCGGGGCCGGTTGGCCTCGAGGTCACAACCCCGCTGGTGTCCGTCCTCTTCCACGTCGTCGTTGCGGTAGCGGCGGTGTCGACGGCGGGGAGAAAAACTCGTCGCTCGAGCTCGACGCAACTGCAGCGACCGGCGACACGGCGCTCACGGGTGTGGCGGGTCCCGGCGGCTGCGAGGCGGAACTGAGCGACGAGCCCGGAGATGGTGGGTGTGCCTGTTGTTTTGCCCGGCTTCTAGTCAGCATTCCTAGGTTTTTGACATTTGCTATTTATTCATTTTGATTTGCATTTTTATATTTTTACTTGTTCCAAATTATATTTTTCATTTTAGTTTTTTCTGGTTGTGATTCCGATTGTCCAAAACATATTTATATCAATAAAATTAGTCGAAAAAAAAATTATAAAATTATTGAATAGCTTAAAAAATGTTCCGTCAAATTGACACCCGGGCCACAGATTATTATTATTAATTCCTTTATTTATTTTCTCACACACTAATTACATTTTTAAATATTTCTTAACAAAAACCATATAAAAAATAGTGGTCCGCCGGTAGCGGGAGCAGGGTCCAAGCTACCGGTGGTTAGGGCTCCAGAGACAGGAACCTCCTCACAATACGAGCCGTATCGAGGAGTACTGCCTTCTGAATCAGGCCCTTGATCCAACCGCCTAAGGAGAGCCTCGAAAGATGGTCGTCGAGGCTCTTGGCTATAAGGCCATTGGCCGTCACGACGATCGGCACAATGATAGCCGAGTTCACATTCCACATGTCGACAACCTCGTGTGCCAAGTCGAGATATTTTATTTGTTTCTCTTTCTCAGCTTTCACGAGGTTCTCGTCATGCGGGATGGTAACATCGACTATCATTACGCGGTGCGCTGATCGGTCTATCACTACTATGTCAGGCTTATTGGCGACAATAGTCCTGTCAGTAATGATAGACTGATCCCAGTACAGCGTGACATGGTCTTTCTCGAGAACTGGGTCGGGCACATACTTGTAGTACGGTACCTCAGATTCCACAAGTTTATATTTCAAGGCAAGTTGCTGGTGAATAATCCTGGCTACTTGGTTGTGCCTGTGCAAGTACTCGCCGTTAGCCAGACGAGAACAACCAGAAATAATATGTTTGATGGACTCACCCGAACAGTGGCATGCCCGACACACGTCAACCGTCCCGTCCTTCATAATATAGTCAACATAACTTCGTTCATAATCGCACAGAAAAAACCTTCAGTTTCCCCAAAGAGATCGCCGAAACGTAACCAGGACACGGACGCTAGAAAATCTACATCGGGCGTATGAAGAGCCCGGTAGAAGCGCCCGTGAAGCTCCTTGCCTTGCCATACTTCCTTGCGGTCATCGGTAGTAAGTACTACAGTTTTGGCCAGTTCTCTTTAGCCAGGACAGAGGGGTGAAAAGCCTCGACCCCCGCACTTCCGCGGGATGTACAGCCTCATCACCGATGATCGTGGGTGATGCATCCGGTTTGCGGTCAGCAGTGTACGAACTCTCCTATCCAGGGCATCGAGTTCGGTCTGGGTCCATTTGAGTACACAGAAAGAGTACATTAAAACCGACATGACCCAACCGTTGAAGGTGCGCACCTTGTTCCCGCCTGAAAGAAGGCTATTTAATACCTTGTTCAGGCGTCCAAAGTAGCGCTCCCTCAACGATTGCTTCATGTCAGTTACGTAAATTATTCTGGGAAACCGAAGGTATCATAACTATAATGGACGCATTATTGCACAGACAACTGTGCAATAATGGACGAAGTTATGATGACGAATAACTAACGGAAATACATTATGAAGGATGGCACGGTTGACATATGTCTGGCATGCCACCGTCCGGAAGAAACGACACATTATTTCTGGGTGTTCTCGTCTGGCTAACGGAGAGTACTTGCATAGATACAACCCCGTTGCCATGATTATCCACCAGCAACTTGCTTTGAAGTACAACCTTGTTGAATCAGAAGTGCCATACAATAAGTCTTCGCCCGACCCAGTTCTCGATAATGGTAATATCGGTTGTATTGGGATCGATCTATCGTCACTGACAGGACTATTGTTGCCAATAAACCTGACATTGTGGTGATAGATCGATTGGAGCGTCGCGCAATGATTGTTGATATAACGGTTCCGCATGACGAGAACCTCGTGAAAGCAGAGAAAGATAAACAATTCAAATATCTAGATCTGGCTCGCGAGGTTGTCGACATGTGGGACGTGAGTACAGCAGTCATTGTGCCGATAGTCGTGTCGGCCAATGGTTTAATAGCCAATAGCCTCGACCAACATCTGAGGAGGCTCTCACTTGGCAGCTGGATCAAGGGCTTGATTCAGAAAGCAGTACTTCTGGACACGGCGCGTATAGTTAGGAGGTTCTTCTCTCAAGAGCCCTGACCACTCGGACCCTGTTCCCGATGCCGGTGGGCTACTGTTTTTTATATTTTTAAATGTTTTTATATGGTTTTTTTAAGAAATATTTAAAAATAAGCAAAGTAAGTATATAAAATGAATAAAGGAAATAATAATATTGTCCGATTTGGTATTTTATCAAACAACTGTGTTTATTCTTTAGAAAATTCCGAGACTCGACGCGAGTCCATACACTAATCTATTGTATCTAAAAAGACCCGTATGTGTAGTAATAACTGTAATTTCCTTGAATTCATCTAAAACAATTGATTGTACGCTTGAGATAAGTCTAATTTTGTGAAATACCTACTAGCACTTAACTTAATAAATAAGTCGTCTATCTTAGGCACAGGATACTTATCAACCCTTAACATACGATTCAATGTTACCTTATAGTTAGCGCATAAAAGTAAAGTGCCATCCGGCTTGTGTACAATTACCAGTGGTGTGGCCCAGTCGGAGGTGTGAACAGGCTCGATCATGCCCGCGCGCGGCATGGCCTCGAGCTCGGTGTCGACGTGCGAGCGCAGTGCGTACGGCAGTGACCGGCAGAACACGGCTGGTACCTAGAATAGATATTACATACAATATCAGACAGACAAAAAAAAAACAGACTAAATTGTCACAAGCTAGTTATTAGTTAGTAGTCATAGTAATTATTATAAGGTTTCTCGTATTTGGACTATTTGTATGTATTATAATATATATTAGTTTATTTCATTTTACTGTTTATATGTGTGTATATCAATCTATGTTAACAAATTGGATTTTTTTCTTATTTATTTTTTGTACTCTATAACAATGCTGTCCTAATTGAGCCAAAGGTTGACTGGTAGAGAATGCCTTGTGGCATTAATTCAGCCTATGTACCACTCTTGTACATGAAGTTTAAATAAATAAATAATATTATTTTTTTGTTGAACCAAAACCATTAACTCTCCCTCTGTTAAACTCTCATTATTTGGGTGATGGGGTCATTCGGCCCACTATGAAACTGGGATCACGGACCAGTTACCCCTTTTAAAAATTGAAAATGGTTAACTAGGCCCACATCTGTTTTGCTTTCAATCAACTAATGACTAAATGACTTAAAATGGTTTATATATTATTATACAATTGAAGTTGTACATCATGTTTAAGCATTTACATATGTACCTATATTATATATTATCATTTATTTTATTACTAGTAAATACTATTACATAGATGGATATAAATATATTTGAATTTATACAATACTAGCTGTGCCCGCGGCTTCGCTCACGGGACCGCGTATACCTTTGTCATTGTCAAAGTTTATGAACGATAAATATATGTATAGGTCAGGATTTACTCCGTTAGGCTTGTATATCATGTGGCCAGACGATGGCTTTCATGCTATGAAAACACACTGTGTGCGGTACACTTTTTCTAGCAAAACTAACGAATTACTTGAGATTACAACTTAACACAATAACACGGGGCACAATGAATCGGGTACAGTTTCAAGACGTCTCAACTTCGCCGCGATCAGACATTGACTGTAGCCCTCGCCTCGAGCTGGACATCAGAGCGCTAGAAGCACGCTGTGTTGTGACTAGTAAGTAGGTCGCGTGATGTCACCACTGCACACGGGCGCGCTTCCCAATTCATTTTATGTCCGTACTAACGACCCGATCCGACACGGCCATCCTGCTTGCACACGTCCTCGTGTGATGGTTACTCTGCGAACAAACAACTCCACGACAGAATTTTGTTCCATTCGGTCACGCCTGACCAAACTCTAGATTCATCGGGTCGATGAAAGTAAGAAAATTTTAGAAATTTTTACTTTTTTATTTTAACCAAATTCTACTCTTTGATTCATGTTCATGTCGACGCATGACAAATCTGGCCTTTAACAATTTCCTAAGCCGGACCCCACGTTACATCTGGATAGGCCACAGCCATGTAGGTGCGAAGCCCTTCAACGCCTTGCTCTAAAAATAAACTATATTCCTGCCACTACACTCACAACAAAAAACAATTCAGCGATGACGCACCACGATCACGCAACGGACTCGGTTTCAACGCCTATCCACTTGCAACCGATATCTAAGGAACGCCTACGAATAATTTTAGTTTACTTAATGAAATCATCATCCTTTATTGGCAGCTCGTCTTTAATGTTTTGACGGTATAACGCGTGCAGAAAAGCATCGTCTCCCATTGAACATGGGATGTCCTTAATATACGAGGACTTCGGCCTTTCGGTTTTTCAAGTCGTAGTCGGACCTAATAACATCGACCGATTGTTATTTTTTTTTTTTTTTGTTTTCATTAGTGAGACGTAATACAACGCCAGATTTCGCGATTTTCTTAACGCCTACAATTTCAAATCCGTCGGCAAACTAGGCTTGATCGCCTTTTTTTTTTTTTCTCTGGGCGGAGCGGAAGGGAGTGTCAGACTCGTACTGACTAAAACCCGTCCATGTTCCTTCTTTGCCCTTCGTGTTCCAGGGCCGCAGTATCTCTTTCGAACAATCCCGCAGCCCTGGCAGGCATCGGCCCATGCGGACCCCTACGTGGTTGCTGACATCTCTTTGAAGCGCGCGTGGAACTTGAACGCACCGTCGACACGGCCTGTTGTCATAAGACCGCCGGATGGCGAGCTAGCCCATAACTCGCCATCCACAGGCCCGCGCCTACGGTGGCCTGGGGCCACCACGTGACCCCCGACACCTAGGGCGTCTCCCGCCGCGGCTGGGACGTGAGGCTCTTTCCCTCTCACGTCCCGCCACCTCTTTCACTAGCATGACTGCTTCGCAGAAGGAGGTGACGGCTTTCCATTCCCTCTCGCTCCGGACCATGGCTTGGACTAGGGCCGGGCGCGAGAGATCGCCGCCGCCAATCGCCTCTACGAGGACACGGCGCTGCTCCGCCCAAGCGGGGCAGACCTCCACAGTGTGCTGCACCGTGTCCTCCGGACGATCCTCACAATGGAAACACCCGGGCGTTTCCTCTCGCCCAATCGGTGCAGGAACCTCCCGAAACAACCGTGTCCGGTGAGGACGTGTGTCAGGCGGAAGGTGAGGGTGCCGTGGCGCCTCTCTAGCCACTCCTCAAAGAGGGGACTTATCGCCACTATGGTGGCGTGCCCTGCACGGGGTTGCGACAGTCGCTCTCTCCATGTCACCATGAGATCGCGCCGGAGGTCTGTCCGCTGAGCGGCGATTTGCCTCCGCAGCGGAGTTTCCTCCCGACGTAGTGCCTCCGCGCGCCATTCGTGAAGGCGCGCGAGGACTGTCGCCTCCAGATCCCATGGCGGCAATCCGGCAAGGAGGCTCGCCACCTCACCGGAGATCGTGCGGTACCCCCGGACTAGCCTTAGGGCTATCCCCTTTTGGGCGCATTGAGGTAGCGGGCGGCTTGCCGCCTCAAAGAAGGCGCCCACACCGGGGCCCCGTAAAGGGCCATGGACCGCACGATACCGGCGTAGAGCCTCCGGCAGCAGGTGTTTGGACCTCCCAGGTTGGGCAAGAGCCGCTTGAAGGCAGCCCCAGTCCGTTCCAGTTTGGGGGCCAAACGTCTGAAATGCTCCACGAAGTTCCACAGGCTGTCGAGAACGAGTCCCAGGTACTTCAACGTCGACCCGACGCCGATGGAAACCCCTCCTGCCGTCAGTAGGGATCCCGACGGTGGCGCTTTCCGCGGCCCATGAAAACACATGGCCTCGGACTTGTGCAATGCCACCTCGAGACCCAATTGCCGGATCCTCTCCACGACTATCGCAACCCTGCTTGTCATGTTTTCAGCCGCCTCCTCGTGCGACCTCCCTTGTGCCGGTACCAGCGTATCGACAGCGTAGCAGACTACGCTGACGCCGCTAGGGAGGTCGTCGCGCAGCACCCAGTCGTAACCGATGTTCCACAAGGCCAGCCCCAGAACCGATCCCTGTGGAACACCGCAAGACATCTCTCGCCGGTTCCATTCTCCGCTCCCGGTAGTCCCCGACCACACGACGCAGGTAGGTCGGCACCCGGTGATACCGGAGTGCCTCCCCAATGCAGCTCCAGGGCATGGAGTTGAAGGCGTTGGCGATGTCAAGAGACACTGCCAAGACGACCCCGCCCCGGGAAACCGCGTCCCCCGTCGTGAGGGCTCTCACGCGCATGATGGCGTCCACCGTCGAACGCCCCTTGCGGAAACCAAACTGGTGTTCCGCAAGATCCGGCCCCATCCCCACGAGGTGCCCAGCGAGGCGGTTAGCAATAACTCTTTCAAAGAGCTTGCACACCTCGTTGAGCATCACGATGGTCCGGTATGCGGACGGAGAGTCCGCAGGGCGTCCTGGCTTCCGGATGAGAACCAGCTTCCCCGTATTCCAACGAAGCGGGAACCGGCCTATCTCCAAGCATGCGCTTAGGAGCCCTTCCAGTCGGGGCCCGAGAGTCTCAGAGGCCAGGACCCAGGCTTTGCCAGGCAAGCCATTGGGACCCGGGGCGGTATTCCTGGCTTTCAGCCTGCGTACCGCCACTCTCAGGTCTACCCCAGTCACCTCCGGAACGTCGTCATCGGTGTGGTTCGCTTCCTGCACCGCAAGCGGCGGCGGAGCCATAGGTGGGGAAGGATGCCTCCCTCGCGAAGGGAACAGAGCGCTCACCACGTCTTCCACGAGCTACGGCCGGAGACTCTGCGTCGCCGCCGGACAGCCTTTTGGAGGGGCGGTCTTCGCCGCTCTGTACCCCTCGTAAAGCTCCACCTCAATGGTGCCGCATCCAGAGGGCTGATGTGGAGCCTGCGATGCCTGGCGTACCGGTGCCGCATGGCAGCGCAGAGACGTCAGCTCTCGCGACCACCAGTACACCTGACGCCGGGCGCTTCCTGGCCGAACTCGGGGTTGTTGATGTCGGCAGGCCTGGCCGGTGATGACACCCAGGCCTGCACGATCGAGGCTTCCAGGATTAGCTCCCGGTCCAGCTGCTTCAGAGCCCATCGCGGACCACTTGGGGCCTGTAGGACCGGCGTGCTCGAGGTCTGGGTGGAGACGTCGAACTGGATTTACCGGTGGTCGGAATAGGTCTCCACCCCCTCCATGACGCGCCAGTCAACGACACGCGGCGACAGAGCGGGGTTAGCGAACGATATGTTCACCACCGACTCGCCCGCATCCGCACGCACGTGGGGACAGAACCCCGATTTAGGATGATCAGTCCTGTCTCCAGAGCCCAGTCCTCCACCATCCTACCCCGCACATCCGTGTAACGAGAACCCCAAGCCAAGTTCTTGGCATTGAAGTCCCCGAGCTCATAGCTTAATCACCTTCATGAGCGCTTGTTTAGTCGCGGATGATGACGAGTCAGCTAACCGCTCTGCGGTAGGATAGGCGACGACACACGGAAGCGGGGCGCGTGTGTCAACCACTAGACGAAGTTTCAAAGTGTACGGTCAGCAACCGCACATTGTACCTTAGCCTAGTTTAAATACTGCAAATTTTGTTAATTTATAAAAATGTAATATCATCACGTACGTAAGTACGTCAGTCTTCGGTTTAATATCGAGCTCGCGCAACATCCAACATTTTGTAACATTTTCTATTATTTTCTTATTACATTAATTTAGTGCAATTTCGTATTAAATACCTTTTTTAAACATTAACATTTATTTTATTAACATTCAACATTAAGTGTAAAGGCTCATGCCCTTACATTTTGGTCCTTCGAGCCGTTAAGAGTAAAATCAGTGCCGTGGTACGTTTTCACTCGCGGGAACATTTGAACATTAAACTCGGACATTGAACAGAACATTCAACAGAACATTAAAAACAGTGTGAACAGTGATACTGAGTGAGAATTACACAGATCGGGGTGGAGCGTAAGCAGCGAATCCGGTGAGCACGTTCCATATTACCTACTTTTCTGAAATTTTGGATTTATTGTGTTCACTAAGCACCGGTTAACAACAATGTCTTCTTACGATGCTTTACTTAACTCTCAATCTGCGAATCTTGAGGCTATCAAACGAATAAATGAAAACTTTAAGAAAGATAGTTCTACACGTAAAACCACTCTTGAGTATCATGATGACAGACTTGAAAAACTGGAGGGATATTGGAGTGACTTTAAAAAGAACGACATCCAATTAGCCTTGTTTGAAGGAAAGAAGTCTGGACCTTATTATGAGAATCGCATTTACGAGCGTTTGGAACAAATTTACGAGGAAACGAAGTGTATGATAAATAAGTCGAAACAAAGAGTATTGGCGAAAGTTGAAGACGAAAAATTTACTTCGTTTAGTAAGTTGCAAAAGGTAGAAGAAAGGCCATGTGAACAAGAGAATGTTCCAGAAAAACAGGAGAGTGATGAGATCGCGGATGATGTGAGGAACATGTCAAATGAGGAGTTAGTCGTAGACCAACGAACTAAAGATATGATGAATGAGCAGCGATCGAACATCAAGGCTTTCGAGAGAACAGTACGGAACATGGACATTGAAAATTTAAAGGAAAAGTGGCAACTTGAAGATAAGTTGAGGACAGTTACGCAACGTTGGGAAAAAGTCGACAGCACTTATTGGAAGCTCGATAACATGCTGGTTAACACGCAAGCATTTGAAAGTGATTATAATAGATTAGAAAGGCTGTATGAATTCAGCAAGGAACAAATTAACAAGAAGATTTGGGATAACAAACATCAGGAAAAATCCACGCCGAAAATTGAACTTCCGATTTTCAGTGGCAGCTTTGCCCAGTGGATAACATTTAAGGATTTGTTCGTGGAAATCGTGCATCGTAACACTTTTATCTCTAATGCTCAAAAAATGCAACATTTGAAAGCGAAATTAAAGGGGGAACCTGAGCGATTAATACAGCACATGAACATTAGTGCCGATAACTACGAAGCCAGTTGGCAGATACTTCAACAGAGGTACGATAATAAGAGATTATTATTTACCTACCAAGCAAACATTTTACTGAGTCTACCCAACATACAAACCCCAACGGCATCTCTACTGAAAAGAATGCATGATACGACCATTGAGTGCCTTCAGGCTATTAAGAATCTGCAATACGATACTTCTAGTTGGGACCCCTTAGTGGTTCACATTTTAATGCAAAAGCTGGACGCAGACACACGCCAGAGTTTCAAAGAATCCATGGAAAATCCAAGAGAAATGCCGCCATTAAACGAGTTCCTGAAATTCATCGAAACCAAGTTCATGTCAATGGAATCGGGTACAAACCCGAACCGCCCACGAAACTTTAACAGTCAACAGCAAAACATTCAGCCGAAAACAGTTCATAATGCAACATACAGCAAGCCTAAGGGGCAGCAACATACCGTTCAAGGTGGAACTAAGAACATGCCGAAAACATTTCATAACAAGCAAACATTTCATAATTCCAATATAACCTGTCCTAGATGTAATAATCAACACGGGCTCTATAATTGCAGAGAATTTTTAAGTATGTCACCGGAAGAAAGGTTAAAGACCGCTAACAACCTACATGTATGTCTAAATTGCCTGTTTAGTCATAACGGCGAAAAATGTACGTCGGAAAAAAAGTGCAAGCACTGCGATGAGCCGCATAACAGCATTTTGCATGAAGCGATTGGAGTTGCAAAATCGAGAACCGGCAGGGCTAATGTAGGTCAACAATTGAACACGCATTTAACACATGACAACTCGAATGAGGTACTGCTAGCCACAGCCCAAGTCAAAACAATGGCCAATGATGGAACTACTATCATTTTACGCGCGTTAATAGACCAGGGCTCTCAGGTTAGCCTAATTACAGAAAATGCTGCACAAAAATTGCAGTTAAAACGAAACAAGATGAGTGCAGTGGTATCTGGTGTTGGTGCTTCAGCCACTACCAAGTGTAAAGGAGTACTCCATCTTAAATGCCAAGCGATATACAATGACTACGACTTTAACATCAACGCACTTATTATGAAGAAAATAACAAACAAACTGCCAAGTAAAACAGTAAATAAAGGTAGTTTTGAACATATACAACATTTACAACTCGCTGATCCTGAATTTAACCTATCTCAGGATATAGATTTACTATTGGGAGCTGATGTATATTCCGAAATATTGTTAGAAGGGTTAATAAAAACAAACACGTCATCCATCATAGCACAACAAACGCATTTAGGCTGGGTAGTATGTGGTAATTACAAAACATTCAACTGCCATGTAATTGTCAACAACATTCAGGATCTTGCCCAATTCTGGGAACAGGAGTCCTTGCAAGAAAACAAAGAAGATGTGGACCCTGACAACAAGTGCGAACAGCTGTACAAAGAGACAACAACACGACTTCCTGATGGGCGATACCAAGTTCGTCTCCCCCTCAAGGACAATTTTAGTGAACACTTAGGAACATCGAAACCACAGGCCATCGCTCAATTTCAACAACTAGAGCGGAAGATGGCTAAAAATCATGCGTTTGCAAAAGATTATAAGGCTTTTATAGAAGAATACGAAGAAATGGGTCACATGGAGCTAGTCGAAAGCAACACTAGGAATAAAAACATTGAATATTTTCTCCCGCACCACGGGGTAGTGCGACCAGGTGCTGTCACAACGAAACTTAGAGTTGTGTTCAACGCGTCGGCAAAAACCAGTTCAAAACACAGTCTTAATGACGTAATGGAGGCGGGACCGAATCTACAAAAAGATATCCTTAGCATCTTGCTGAAATGGAGACAATACAAATATGTCTTATCATCAGATATTGAGAAAATGTATCGATTTATAGCGGTACATCCAGAACATCAACCCTTGCAGAAAATAGTGTGGAGGAATTGTCCACGGCAACTACTAAGAGAATATCAACTACGGACAGTCACCTATGGTACTAAGGCCGCTCCATTCTTAGCACTACGAACACTTCAACAGCTAGCGATGGACGAAGGTGACAAGTACCCGGAAGCTAAAAACATCTTACTCAACCAATTTTTTGTAGATGATGCGTTATTCGGAAAGGATAACATAGACGAAGCAAGAGATACAAGAGACCAACTTATACAGCTATTGAAAGAAGGAGGGTTCAATCTCAGAAAGTGGTCGAGTAACGAACATAAACTGCTAGAAGATCTGCCAGAACATATGATTAGCCCAGTCAGTTTAAGCTTTACAGAGGCATCAGCTTCCAAAGCATTAGGCTTGGCGTGGGATCCGAAACAAGACGAATTCATATTTTCACCCACATTAAAAAATAAAACCAACATTGGCATTAACAAAAATTCGTCAAAACGGCAAATCTTAAGCGACATATCAACAATTTTCGATCCTTTGGGGTGGCTATCCCCAATAACAATCAAGGCAAAAATATTATTCCAACAGATCTGGAAGTACAAAATCGAATGGGATGATACTGTTCCGGATGGAATAGAAAAGGAATGGAGAATACTAAAAACTGAGTTAACAAATATGCAACCTTTCAAAATTAACCGATGGCTTGGGTTAGAAGCAAACAAGGATTGGGAATTACACGCATTCTGTGACGCATCGGAAAAAGCGTTTTCGTGCGTAGTATACAGTAAAGTTGCAGAGGGAAAACAGCAAAAAATTGCATTGGTTGCGGCAAAAACAAAAGTCGCTCCAATCCAAAAACAACAAACACTTCCCAGACTTGAGTTATGCGGTGCTCAACTGTTAGCTCAACTGGTCAAGAGGATAAAACACTGCCTGGATAAACCTAACATTAAAGTAACAGCATGGACGGACTCAATGATCGTGCTTGGCTGGCTAAAGGGCGATGTCTCGCGATGGAAAGCCTATGTAGGACACAGAGTTCAGGAGATAACATCTGTAGTGCCCGCCGGGTGTTGGAAGCACGTAAGATCGGAGCAAAACCCGGCTGACTGCGCGTCACGTGGCCTTCTACCTTCTCAGTTACATAACTTTCCTCTGTGGTTTAATGGACCCGAATGGCTTAATGAAGACATCCCTGAAACATATGACACGGTTAAGACACCAGAAATAGAAGTTAAAAAGGTGCATGCAGTTACGTCACGAGCTACCGAAAACAAAAACATAAACATTGTAACAGAACTCCTTATCAAGAACAGCTGTATTATGACTATAATACGAATTATAGCTTGGGTGTCGCGTTTCATAAAAAACACGTCACAAAACAGTCGTCACAGGGAAGACGCAGCAATGAATCATACAAACATGAATGACCCGCCCGCGTCAAAACAAGGCAATTTAACACTCGCTGATATTCGACGCGCTACTAACATACTTATAAAACATGTACAAAATGAACATTATGGACAAGAAATTCAAGACTTAAAAACAAAAGGAAGGGTAAGCAACAACAGAGGACTTCAGAAACTTTGCCCATACCTAGATGAAAATAACATATTACGCGTCGGAGGGAGATTACAGAATTCAAATTTACCTGAAGAAACGAAACACCCTGTTATCATCCCAAAACAAAGCAAGCTGGCATATCTTCTCATTGCCCGTGCGCATGTTACAACACTACATGGTGGAGCGAGATTAACTATGGCTACATTGAGACAAAAATACTGGATAACAGGAGGAAATAACACTGTTAAAAAACACCTGCAAGACTGTGTAAAATGTTGTCGCTTCAAACCATCGAAACAATACCAATTAATGGCCGACCTACCCAGTGAGAGGATAACGCAATCACCACCATTCTATCACACTGGGGTGGACTTCACAGGCTTTGTTAGTGTTAAACTAAACAAGGGTCGAGGCGTCAGAACCAGTAAAGGTTATGTCGTTGTATTCGTATGCATGGCAACAAAGGCGGTGCATTTAGAACTTGCTTCAGATTTATCGTCACAAACATTCATACTGGCTCTCAACCGCATGATTGGGCGACGAGGCTGTCCGAAACATATTTACTCTGACAACGGAACAAACTTTGTTGGAGCCGAAAGGGAGTTAGCCAAACAACTGCACATCTCACAAACATTTAACAACGACACTTTAACGAGAAGAAACACCGAGATGGGGATAGAGTGGCATTTCAACGCCCCAAGTTGGCCGACTGCGGGAGGACTTTGGGAGGCTGCAGTTAAGTCTATGAAATATCACCTAAAGCGTGTCCTAGGAGAGCAAAAGTTGACATACGAAGAGTTTTTAACACTGCTTACTCAAATCGAAGCCTGTATGAACTCTAGACCACTTTGCCCTTTAACGGAAGACGTGGACGATATTGATTATCTCACTCCTGCACACTTTTTAATTGGCCGACCAGTAACATTCTTACCAACAGAAGACATCGAAAAGCAAAACATCAACATTCGACATAGGTGGCAGTTACTAAACAAAATGAAACAAGGGTTTTGGGCCAGATGGTCGTCAGAATACCTACAACAACTTCAAGTTCGTAGTAAATGGCTGAACAAAACAAATAATTTATCTATAGGGGATGTTGTCTTAATCAAAGAAGACAACCTTCCTCCTGCGAAATGGGCACTTGGCAGAATACAGGACGTTCACCCGGGGAAGGACAACCTAGTCAGAGTTGTGACGATGAAAACAAAAACAGGGCTACTAACGAGACCAATAACTAAATTAGCTAAACTACCACTACCTGAGTCTCACATAGAAATACCTGACACCACCACCTCCAAAGACAAAATCTGCACTGAACAGCAAAAATCTACAATAAATAGCACTAACAGGAAACAACGATCTAAATCAAGGAACATAAGTTCCAGCCTGCTATTTACACTCTTAACATTAATAACATTATTTCAGCCCACAAAGCAAAACCGTGACGCCATAAATACCACACCGTTTGAACCAAATAGAGCAGTGTACTTGTACAAAATCGGCAATTTGCAAAGCGTACATGATGACTGGAAGATTGTTACCTACTACAATATGACATCTTACTGGCAAGGCATGGAAAACATACATAGAGTTGTGAAACACTTGGGAGAAAGGTGTGAGCAATTTGCATACCAAACAATGTGTAAAACCATAATGACTGAATTCGAACAGGAACTTAACGAACTTGACCATAACAATTACATGTTGGAAACACATCATGGGCAGACAAGGGGGCGCGTTTCCCGAGGTCTTGTCAATGGAATAGGTTACCTTGCAAACAGCCTATTCGGCGTACTAGATGAAAGGTTCGCAATACAATATAAAAAGGACATAGAAACATTACAAAATAACAGAGACCATCTATTGAACCTGATCAAAGGTCAAACATCAATCATAGAGGCACATAATAACATTCTAAAGAGAAATGAAGAGGCGATGAACACTCAGTTCAATCTCTTAGGTCAACATCTTAACGCTACAGAGAACTATTTACAGAAATTGGGTAAGGATGTTGAGCAAGAGGAAGCTTTGAACTACTTTAACATCATGGCCCTGACTAGTTCAACAATTCTGTCTAAACTGCGCCACATCCAACACATGCTTTTGGACACAGCTATAAACATTCACCATGGTCATGTAGACACTAGACTTTTACCGCAGAGCCAGCTCTTTCAGGAGCTTAACATTATCTCTGGACAATTGCCACAACATTTATCGATACCCGTTGACAATATTCAAAACCAATTGGCTGACATATACAAACTACTAGAGGTAAAATCGAGATTACTTGATAAATATTTTATCATCGAAATTACGTTACCATTAACAGGCGACAATCCATTCACTATTTATAAAACAGTGCCTATTCCTATGATAAAAAATAACAAACAGTCACTTACAATGAAAACAAATTCAGAATACGTTGCAGTCAATATAAGAAAAGAGACATATATGCAGCTCACAGACAGTGACCTGGAACATTGTATTAAAATGGAACCAAGTACATTTGTATGTTCACTAAACAAACCAACACGTAACATGAGAAATCATCAAACTCCATGTGAAATCGGCGCAATAACAAACATTACATTATCAAAATGTATCTACACATCCGAATCCTGCAACAATAAATGGACACCATTACAAAAACCTAACACTTGGCTCTATGTCTGCTGCACGGATTGCCAAATGCAAATCATCGGTGAAGGTCGTATGACTACTAAGGCAATTCATTTAACGGGAATTTTAGAAGCCAAAGAAGGATGTATAATTAGAAACAACGAAGAAACATATTATACACAAGTTTACTACACAAACAAAATGTATGTCAGCCCGGAAATACCACTGATAGATCTGGACGACATCAACAATTTAACATCTGTCCAGCCGCTTGATTTATCAACTGGACAACAGAACACGCAATTCGTTAAAAACAATTATGAAAAACTGCACAATTCGTTGAAAGAATTGGAAGATCAAACGAAACAGGCTGAAATGTCGCAACACGATGTGCACCAATACATCGTTTCATACTCTACGATGGGACTTCTGATCTTGTCAATAGTCGTCGCGGGAGGAGCCTACGTTTACTGCAAACGCAGCGGCAACGTCATCGTCAGCGACGTCGGCGCGTCCACCAGATTACCGCCACGGAAGCCACCAAGAGCTGCAGCATCCACTGAAAACATAGAACTTACCTATGCGACACCTCATTCCTTTAACATATGACTTATAATCATTTTTATTCACATTGTTTTCATTTCATGATTTTTATTTACATTAGTAAAATACTTTTTAATAACTTATCTTAGATATTATTTTTGGCTATTTATTATGTGCTTTTGGCCCCGCCAAGATGTACGGTCAGCAACCGCACATTGTACCTTAGCCTAGTTTAAATACTGCAAATTTTGTTAATTTATAAAAATGTAATATCATCACGTACGTAAGTACGTCAGTCTTCGGTTTAATATCGAGCTCGCGCAACATCCAACATTTTGTAACATTTTCTATTATTTTCTTATTACATTAATTTAGTGCAATTTCGTATTAAATACCTTTTTTAAACATTAACATTTATTTTATTAACATTCAACATTAAGTGTAAAGGCTCATGCCCTTACACAAAGAATCGCAACATAATTATTAAAAATTATGAAATTCAAACAAACTAATTAGAACGTAAAAAGTAACGGCCGATAAAATTATTTCGAGGTACCCACACACCAAAGAAAGTAAATATACTCACTGATGTACCGCCGCTGTAGTTAACAAAATTAACTTATTACCAGTAAAACCTACGTAAAAACACTAAAAAAACTTACAATACCAGCACTTAGCACAATAGCACACAACTAGGAACAACTCTCGAGCCGGGATCGATCATGAAACACGGTAATCGTAATTTTCACAGCCGAACTGAGCGCATGAGCAATATACTTTTTTTATCTAATTGAACTTGGCTATATCAAAAAGTAACCTTCACCGATTGTTATTGTATGATTTAATTAGCACGATTTGATCCCAATTCTGATGTCGGATAGGTCAGGATTTACTTCGTTAGGCTTGTACATCATGTGGGCAGACGATGGGTTCGTGCTATGAAAACACACTGGGTGCGGTACACTTTTTCTAGCAAAACTAACGAATTACTTGAGACTACAACTCAACACAATAACACGGGGCACAATTAATCGGGTACAGTTCCAAGACGTCTCAACTCCGCCGCGATCAGACATTGACTATCGCCCTCGCCTCGAGCTGGACATCAAGGCTCTGTAGATGCACGCTGTGTAGTGACTGGTAAGTAGGTCACGTGATGTCACCACTGCACACAGGCGCGCTTTCCATCCGACATATAGATGCAACTCATGATCTAGGCATCCTGGGTCAACGGTTAATAGCATTACTGTTACTGTTACTGTAGTACGATAGTAACTGTGTGTAGTAGCCTGCGTCTTTCCAATTGATTTTAAATAGCATACAAAACTAAAAAAAAACTGTTATGTTTGATGTTTCAACACATTGTAGTGTATTCATTGCGCACTTATAAAGTCTCTCCACTCGCACTTTGTCCTATTTATGTTACTCAAAGTTTTGAAAAGATTTTACTTGTAAATCTGTAATATTCTAGCCATGGTGATACATAATAGGTATGCACTCCCATGGTTGTAGCAGCTCAATGTGAATACGCGGCTCCCGACCAGACCATGGCCGCCCATGCTGGAGTGCCCAAAGTGTCCCTACACCGACGTTTTAGAGGGCTTACTGTCAAAAACGCTACTGACACGCGATCAACGTAGCCATCTGGGTATTAATAATTTGATAAGACATACCATCGATTCGAAAGAAGAAGAAGAACAGGGCAATGATATTAGATCTCGTATTTACCGCTCCTGAATTGGCCGCGGTCTCGATGATCCACGAAGCCACGTGCACCATTCTACTGGCACATCCGACACAAATGCCCAATTTCCTTACATTTACTACACTGATACTTTGAAAATCTGCATTCCATTTTCGTGTGTCTGTAATCCCCATATGCAGAGCATCCTCCCACTTGCATGCGATTTACGTCTCCATCTTGGTCAAATATTGCCTAACTACGCCGTGATAGCGTGTTAGTTCTCGATCCTTCGAGCCCCGCCGCGAAAGCGTCCGCGCCGGGCGCGGCCGGCCCGCTGACGTTGCCCCACCCGTCAACAGCGGCTGCATCTTGCTCTGCCGCCTCCAAAGCGCTCGCCACAGACAAGAGCATGGAAAAATGCGATTCCGTGCTGTGTGTAGTGTCACTATGTTGGTGAAAGTAGATTGTGATAAGTATTATCATTATCATCAGTCTGCCTTTTCCCAACTATGTTGGAGTCGGCTTCCATTCTGACGTGATGCAGCTGCATACCAGTATTTTACATGGAGCGACTGCCTATCTGACCTCCAAAACCCAGCAGGCCCTTGGATATTGGTAACGACTATCAAAGATCTACAAATGACAGCCGGGACCAACGGCTTAACGTGCTTTCCGAGGTAGTGAAGAAACTCGGTATGTAATTAATTAGACTCAATGTCATCCATTCACAGACCGACCCTGACAAGTGCGGCTTAACCTAGAAGACATGATCCGTGCGGCTGTTATTATTTATCCAGAAGTTTGTGGTATGTAACTCAAGTATCCCCACAGAAATACCATCACGCTATTGGTCCATGTACCACTTACCATACAAAGATCGGTCTCCTTTGGAAGGAAGGTGTGTTCCATTATTTCTTCAACTTACATGAGAAAATCTTTTTACTGTTGGTAGGTTTTTTACCACAAGAAAAGGGTTATACTTGTTTTTTCAAGAAAAAAAATACTTCAAAGTTAAAGCTTGTCTCAATTTTCCACGTCGCCAGTTATTGTATCTTCTGAATCCTGACTTGACAGATAGTTTTTCCGGCCAGTCTGATCATGGAAACATGAAATCTAACCGGTCAATTATTACTTACATCTTGAATATTCCCTTTTTTGTAATTAATTTAACGATAAAATTATTTACAGTAAAACATACAAATTTTATATTTAATAGTTAGATGCAATTTACATTAGCAACAAAATTTTCACACGACTACTTTGAATATTGCTAATATAGTTGTATTGTCGAAAAAATATTAACCCTCCATCCGTCGTCGTGCGTTTTCTGTGACGTGTCCAGATGCTAGGGGTCTTTAAAGACCCCAAAAATAAACAGCTATTAATTGACATTAGAACATACATTATTTTGACGGATTATAGTTAGATAATATGACCGCAACTATAAAAATAAGATATTGTAAATCAGTCACTTATTAATACTCTTATAATTTACATAGGAACGAGGACCAATAATTTTATTTCTATTGTTTTTGTGTTCGTCATAAGATTAACATTACTTTTTACAAAATCTAAACAATTTCTTACCTTCTTATAATTATTAAATTTGAGATCAACAAAAAATAAATACTAAAATAAAATAAAAATCAAACAGCAAAAACATATTTATTTATTTTAAGTTATTAGTTTGGAGCATCTCTCGTATGAGTTGAACAAATTTTGATAGTCGAATTTCTAATAATATGTTCGACTTAGACAGTGTATATACTGCTTTCACATAGGTTTTTAGTGGTTAATGTACACTAATTATTGTGTCTGTGTGGTGAGCGGTGGTAAATAAAAGTTGATGTCGGTACTCACAATTATAATGTTCTCACCACTAGCACGGACACATAACAGAAACACTTAAGTTCGACATACACGTTGAGACAGATATTCAGATTTTACATACTCAGAAAAACTATTATTATTCCACTAAATCCGAAGGATTCGCGATAGTATTAGGAATACTGGGCTAGCACGAAGTTGCGTGGGCTTCGCGTCGTGAGAGCGAGATCGTACTAAAGGTCAACCAAGGTGGCCGACCGCGCGCTGAGACCCGCGACCCCACTCCTGCGCAGCAACTACGTCGCCGCGTGACGTAGGCGCGGCGCGCCTCCACGGTACTGTGTCGGTACGGTACGGGCGATGAAATTGTATAGTGTAAATGTTGTTGTGTAGGTAAGAATTGTATTATGTAAATGTTGTTAAGGATCGCCACAGGTTCAACTCGGAGTCCCGCGCAGAAATACACGTCTACATTAAATAAAATCAAATAATTATTTATTTCGTACAACAAGGTCATTATGGGTTAGTAAAGAAGCACTTAAGAACTGTGTTAGTGGCAAGAAGTTTGGCCGTACGAGCGTAGATTGAACATGCACATGTCACGGTGCGTATGCAGGTTAAATGTCACCGGCGCCAGTATTTATTTATAGAAAGTTACCGGTAAAGGATACGTGGCATTGTAAGAGTGCATATTTGAGAATTTTGTAAAACGCTGGCTTCCAAACATCCCACGCGACGGATCGAGGGTTATGTAAATCACGTTAAAGTTAATCAAATGCGCAGTTTTAATATGTGCGCCAATGTTAAATGCAAATTAAACATTGTTTTTCTAAGTAAATGTATTTAAATTGTTTCTATAGGCTCTACTTATCAGTATATAAAACTGTTGCACAAGTACAGTAGTAGACTAGGTTCTGTGGTCCTTCATTAAAGTTGCCAAGTAAGTTGTAGCCGTTCATTTTGTATTTACAAAAATCATATCAGCAAATTCTGTTCCACTTATTGAAATGCTTTTTTTGTTTTTTTTTTTGCTTCTATTGGAATTGTGTTGAACCCATTCAGTCTTCTAGAAGTCACAAAACAATAATACGTAATCACTAAAACTTAAATTAGATCGTTATTCTCCAAGAAAACTGAACGCAATCAGCACATCTAAACCGCGTTCAAGAGTCTCAGTGACAATACGACGTAATAATAACAACGTAATTTAGATGCGATTATTCCTGATGTTCCCCCAACGGTTTGTCCCCTGTTGGTGGACAGTAATACGATAAAAAAAAAAAATCTTAAGTAATTATTAGTTGGTTTACAGTTGTTCCTTGTCAACTCTCTTCACTTTATCAGCCTGCTCCACTATGACGCCAATTCCTCAAGAGATAGCTCAACCCCAATCCCACCCCGCGACTGAGTTCCGGGAGGCTGCACTGGCGCCACCGCCGGTCGCCGACGGCGACAGGATCGTGATCTGTGGCATGTCGGGGCTCTTCCCCTCCTCCTACCACGTCAAGGATTTGTCGGACATTCTGTACAACAAGGTGAGAGTTTGGAGATTCGTGGCTAACTGTGGGGTACCTGCCTAACACACTCACAAACCAGTTTTGTCAGTTCAACAATGTTTTTTGGGTTACGTTACGTATAGCGGGTTTGAAAATTATTCAAACTAGACTGGCTTCGATTTTTTTTTAATCCTTCGGATTGTGATAGTGTGTGATATAGTAAGAGTATTGGATGGCCCCAAATTACTGATTTTTGTGGAACGAATTTACCAAAGGTGCTGACTGATACTGATGACCAACCGATGACAGTTTAGACAATAATAGATACGCTAAAATCTACCAGCGGAACAGTAGGCTACATAAACCTTATCTTGCAGGTGAACCCAGTGACAGCAGAGAACCTACGTTGGAAAGTCAAACACCCCGAGGCGTCTCAGCATATGGGCACAGTGCCAGATCTAGATCGCTTTGACGCCCAGTTCTTCAAGGTGCACTACCGTCTCGGAAATAGCATGGATCCCATGTCCCGGAAAATCCTCGAACAGGCCTATAATGCTATTTATGATGCAGGTGAGATATTATAATTTCGGGGATGTTGCTGCTAGCTAGCTTGACCACACAAACTTTCAACCCCTATTTCATCCGTTTAGGGGTTGAATCTTCCGAAATCCTTCATAAAAGCCATACTATTGTTATAAAAATGGAAGTATCCCTGTCTGTCTGTGTTACCTTATCACTCCTTAATGTTTAAACAGATTTCGATGTACACAGGTAGACCATGAGCTGAGTTAGGATACGAACATACTACCGGAATATGTTTCCTATACTTTATATCCCGGAAGTACATTCCCGTGGCATACTTCGCTAGCTCCGCGTGAGCGTAGTTTCTGGCAAGAGCTTGTATACACCGAGAAATTTTAATGGTTGTTTTCCCGCGGCAGAACAACTTGCCATAAGGAGCACTTTCGAAGTATAGAGTAAAAGTAAAAAAATAAAGATGTTTTTATTTTAAAATAATGAAAAGATATTCGTCAACTCGAAAACGTGAGAAACGATAGTAACACTAGACGTAACTTGTAGGTACTACTCGAATCGCGCGATCTAGCCGGACAAAGGTACCAGCGATGCATAAATGTTCAAAGCAAAATAAGCTCTCGCACGTGGTGAAACTGCACGAAATAGTTTGCACACAACAACACAAAACACAACCGCGAAGCCGACAAAGAAAGGCGAATATAGTAGTTTTGAAAATAAAAATATAAACTACACTTATTTGTTTTCTACATCTAAACTTAAATTACAAGATTAACTAAACTTAAATTATAACTTAACTAACCTTAGATTATACATATTTCATTCATTTATCTATCTTATCAGCTACCAGGTCAGGCTGTCTTGCGACATAGGCCTCCTCTAGTTCCCTCCACAGTGTGGATTGATTTGATATTACTTTTGTTGACTAGTGCAGTGTGGAGGGAAATGCACTATGAGCACTGTTTAAATGATAAATAAAGTATTTTTGTGACTTATAATTAGCAGCGTGAATTTGTGGTAGGGAACATTTTGTTTCTTTTAAACTTTATTTAAAGCTTATCATCTTCGTTTGATATTTGAACCACGCTGCACTAGTCAACAAAAGTTATATCAAAGTCAATTATTGATATTTCTGAATGTAAACAAAGCTTCTGGTCACTGACCTTTATTAATTATTTGTTTATTGGCACTTTTCACGTAAATGAATCTGAGATAACAATTGTTTTGGTTGTTACACTATTCAGGTTATATTGTAAAATTGATTTGTGTCTAAACTTCGTGTTTTATATTTTTAATGTTTTTTTTTACACACAGAGCAAAAGCTACGCGTGGCACTAGCGCCATCTCTCTGTATAAAAATCAAAGTCCTGACTGACTGACTAACATATAGACGCAAAGCCCACTGGTCCTAGAGACATAAAATTTGGACGGTTGTACTCTTTGTTAAGAGTAGGTATCCATTAAAAAAGGGTTTTTTGAAATTCCACCCCTAAGAGGGTGAAACGGGGTGTTAAACTTTTTATTCTCGGAGTCGATTGACTTGAAAATTTGGGTACATACTCTTCAGTTATAACTATGACATACGGGTATCACAGTTTTTCCATGCACCAATATAAAATTCAATGTCCTGACTGGCTGACTGATATATTACCGCACAGCCAAAAGCGCTGGTCCTAGAGACATGAGTTTTGGAGGGTGTATTCTTTGTGAAGAGTAAGTATCCGCTTAGAAAGGGTTTTTTTTAAATTTCACGCCTAAGAGAGTCAAACGATGATATCTAAGCGAATAGTGATCAGCAGGGTATTTGTGATTAAGTTTTAAGTGTTTTGTGATTATTAAAGTTATTTGTTGTTCGGTAATCGGTAGTATTTAATTTATCCCATACCCAGCTCGTAACAATATGATATGGGACGCACCCATTTGATTGTTGTCACTGGTGTCCAATCTCAAACCAAGGTATAAATATTTCACATAAATGTAACTTAATTGATATAACTATGAACTAAATACTATATTTGCAAGTTATAACCAAGTACATTTAAAAAAACGCGAGTGTGTCTGTATTCCTCAAATAAAATTAAATATTTAGGTACTCTATTCTTTATTACCTATTAAACTTTAAAAGTAAAAACTAATATTACATAATTATATATCTTACATAAACTATTATAAATGCGAAAGTTTGGATGGATGTTTGTTACTCAATCACGCCATAACGGCTGAAGAGATGGAACAATGGATGAAACTTAGCACAGAGATAGATTATAGTCTGGTATAGCACATAGATGACTTATTATTCCAGAAGTAAGATCCCGTGAGCAATTCCCGAACTCGACGCAGGCAAAGCCGCGGGCATAAGGTAGCAATTTTTATAAATTTTTTGATGTCCACAGGAGTAAATCCCGAGCACTTGTCTGGGAAAACAGTAGGTGTGTTCGTAGGAACCTGTTTCTCCGAAGCTGAAAAAGCAACCTTCTATGATGCGCAGTCTAGAACAGGCTTGGGTATAACTGGGTAAGAAACGATTCACTTAAGACATAACATACAGACTTTATTTGGTACTGCCACATTAGCCAGTTTAAAAAAGTACCATGCAGTAGAGGTAAGGAAAAAACCGGGTTCAAAACAAATGAAAAACCCAGCTGCGGTGCTATGTGCTTATTTTCCGGATGATTTTAGAGTGGCCGTGGGAATCAAATCCTGGAGTACCACACTACCACCACACTACAACCACAGTATAGATTGCACATGGCAGTAACACTTTTACTTTGACTTGGCCTAGCGTAGTAAGGAGTTTCGATATCTTTTAACGGAATAGTAACCACTGTAATAAGGCCTACAGTACCATTAGATTATTCGATCTTAATATACATATCTTCAGCTGGTCGATTTGTAGGTTTGTTGTTGGCCATAATTTATTTTGTTTTTTAGATGCTGTAAGTCTATGTTCGCCAACCGCATTTCCTATTGGTTGAACGCGAAAGGTCCTTCCATGGCGATCCACGAGTCGTGTAGCAGTTCCACCGCGGCGCTGGAGCAGGCGTACCTCTCTATGAGTCGCGGTGAATGCGAGGCGGCCGTCGTAGGAGGATGCTACTTGTGTATGCATCCACAGTCCTCGGTGCATTACGGAAGGTAAAACTTTGATAAAAAACCATTTTCGTTATATTTATAACATGACATACATACAATGTTATGGTAGGCCTTGCATGCCGACCGTTCCAAAAAATCTTGAAAAAATTATAGACCAAAGTGATATTGTATAATGCCCTAATTTTTCTATTGAGAAACTGATTTCCAATTACATTCAAATGTTTGAAATTGTACGATTGTGTTTTATTTATTTCCAGGATCATAAGACAAGCCATGGATGGTAAAACCAAGTCTTTTGATCAGAGTGCCAATGGTTGTGTCAGGTCGGAAGCCATTAACGTACTGTTTCTGCAGAAGGCTCAGGATGCACTAAGGTAAGTTTTATAAGGATCTTTTTACAAGAAATAAAAGTCTGGGGCTGTTTTGTAAAGTTTTAGTGTCAGCACTTTCTTTTGGGAGCACCATCTCTTTTTCGCAACGGAATGTGAGGCTTCTATTTCTGTTTGAAGCAAATTATATAAACTGTACGTAGTTTAGCTGAAAGGACTCAACCCACACTATGGTCAAAAATGAGTTATTATGCCAAAGAGGTCCTAAAGGTTGGTTCTTTCACTCAGCAAAAAAGTACCGTGGTACTACTAACATAAGGATGATTTTTTAATGACGCGAACCAAGCCACATAGGGACGGATATTTTTCTACAAACCACTGTAATAACCCAAACTGCTTGGGTCGTTTTTAATTAATTCAACTTGAAAGAAGCAGGTATATATTTAATATAACAGAATTGTCTCAAAACACTTGAATCGTTTCAGTTAAAATACCTTCATAGAAACCAATACATTATTTTATTCAACTAAAAGGACTCAAATTGTTTGGATCATTTCTGATAAATTGTTTTACGAAGAAACAAGCCGATTTTGCATTCAGCTAAAATGACCCAAACTATGTGAGTCGTTCAGTTAAATTACCTTCATGGAAACTAGTATATTTTTTATTCAACTAAAACGACTTATACTGTGTGGATCATTTCTGATAAATTGATTTACCAAGAAACAAGCCGATTTTGTATTCAGCTAAAATGCCCTTATCCCCAATGTCTCCAAAAACTTTCGAACTTTTCGAAACCGTTGTTCGAAAAAAAGAAAGAACGAAAGAATTCGTTGATCTTGACATGGCAAAAGAAGAAACATTAACTGTAATGGAATTAAGAGTGCTTGACGACGGTAAAAAAAACATCGAGAATGACCAGGGGACCGATTATAGTTGTGATACGGACTCCGATTATGTTCCGGATAGCGAGGAAGATTCAGAAAATGCAAATTGATGTTCAGTTAAAAATAAAAGTATGTTTACTGGTAACGTATTAGGATTGAAAAACAAATATATACCAAATAGTGAAGATGATTCTGAAAATGAAAACTCAAGATCATTGTTAGAAGCTCTGAACGTACAAAGCGTAGAAAACCAGGAAGCAGTTTTAAGAACAAGTACCAATACTGCAATAAATTATATCATACTTTGATGAAGAAACTGTTCACGATCTCTCTAATTTAGAAGTTTATAATACAGATTCGGTTTTGGAAACAAAAAAACACAAGTCAGAAAGGACGGGCGAAAAGAGGTCGTAAAAGAAAATATCCTTATCATACATTAGCTCAGAAAAAAGAACGAAAATACAAAAATTTACCATACAATGCAAAATCCAAACGAGTTGCATCGAAAGTATTACAAAACTACACTTGTACATGTACTAGACAATGTTTTGCCAAGGTTTCACAAGAACAAAGAAGAAATGAGTTCGAAAAATACATAGAATTGGGGACATATGAAGCGCAGCTATTATTTATAGTAAACAACGTTAAAGAAGAACCAAAATGAAGATCATACACTGTCACAAATAATAAAACAGGAAAAAAGAAACCCAGAGATTACAGAAGAAGATATTATTTAAGCGGTGTAGAAGTTTGTAAGGACATGTTCTTACATAATTTTCAAGTATCTTCCAAAAAAATTAATGTAAGTTTGCGAAAAAAGCGATCTAATCAAAGTTTAAAAGACCAAAGAGGTATACAGCAGGGTGGCTGGAATAAAACCCCAGAAGAAGATGTGAAATTTATTAAAAACGTAATAAACTCCCTACCTAAGTACAAGTCCCATTATAGAAGAGAGAACAATAGTGACTGTCAGTACCTAAAAGTGGGGATGACTGTACAAAAAATTTACGAATTTTATCTGAAAGAAAACAAAAAAACTGCGTGGCGAATCTAAGAAGCCTGTTTCGTTTGAAACCTTGAAAATAATATTTTATAAATGTTTTAATTTGCGCTGCAAAACGTTAAAAAAAGACACGTGCAATAAGTATGATACTTTCACACAAAAAATTAAAAACTGCACATCGGCCGATGAAAAGTTGCAATTAGAGAAAGAAAAGGAAGATCATTTAAAACGAGCACAAGACCTGCGACAATACATGAATGAGGATTTCGCACGAGCCAAAACAAACGAAACCTTTGAATGCCTAACATTCGACCTTGAAAAAACGCTCCCGTTGCCGCGCATCCCTACCAATATTGTTTTTTATAAGCGCCAACTATGGCTGTACAATAGTGGCATACATGCTGGCTCCAATGAGACCGGACATTGTTTCGTATGGTTGGAAGGTGAAGCCGGTCGAGGAGCGCAAGAGGTCGGATCGTGTCTGCTACGATACATTAAACATAATATGGACCCAAGAGTTGAAGAGCTGGCACTATAGAGTGACTGTTGTGAGGGACAAAATCGCAACATTAAAATAGTTTTAATGCTTAAGGCTTTACTAAACTCACTCCCTAGTCTCCAAACCATCACATTCAAATACCTAGAGTCCGGCCACATATTCTTACCGAATGATACCAATTTCTCCAAAATAGAATACCAGCGAAAATTCCATGAAAGAATATATACTGCCGAAGATTACATTAACGTAATGAAAAGCTGCAGAAAGAAGAATCCTCTTAAAGTTTACAGAATGCAGATGAAAGATTTTGTGTCAAAGTCTAAAATTGAAAAGAAAATAGTAAACAGTAAAACATTTATTTTGAAAGAAAAAGTGAATTGGCTGAAGACAAAAGAAATTTGCATTAAAAAGAATTTTAAACATTCCATTTTTATGAAAATAGATGGAGTAGTTAAAGAGCTCAACATTGAAAAAAAAGTTAGAGGAAAAGTTTTAGATATTTCTGAGGATGATTTCAGTTTTCTTTGGCCTGATGACAAAGAAATTGCACAGGCAAAATTGGACGATTTAAGATCAATGTTTCATCTTATGCCTAAAGACTGTCTGGACTTTTACAAGTCGTTAAAAGGAAAAGAATCTGAAGAAGATGTGGATGGGTTCGGAGCGGAACCAGATTTCGAGGTGGAGCCGGAGCTGGGTGATGATGAGGAAGAATAGAAATTAGATTTTTAGAACATTGTAATTTTTGAATAAATACGTAATTTGCTAAATAATAAATCTTTTTTATTTAAATATCAGTTTGTTCACCATTTTTGTTACTTGTATCTTTTTTGAGAAATTAAAAGAAACACTTCCTAATGTTAAAACCAATTTAGCAGAAACGACTCAAACCAACATTTTTCCCAATAACTCGAAAATAAGTTGGTCTATGTTACTACAACTTGACTCATAATTTTTTTGTATATTTTGCCCTTACGTGATTATATTTCAAAATATTCCAAATACAACATCATTACAGCAATACACACCTAAACTTAAAACCTCGATAAGTCAAAAATGACATATTGAGGGTTGAGTCCTTACTGCTAAACTACGTCCAACTTATTTGCAGTAAAATATTAATGTTGGTGCCTCCACCTACTTGTTGCGAAAAGTTTTCTCTTTAAGACTAATCTCATTTGTCGTGTAATAAACAGGATCTACGCAGATTTATTGCTCGCTAAGACGGGGTTTACCGGTCTGCTAACAGAAGAAACGGGCCCTCAGTACGGATACTTAAGGAATCCTGACAAGACTGTCGACTTCTTGAGAAACTTCTATGAGGAAGCGAGATTTCCACCTCACGCTGTGGAATACGTTGAAGCTTTTGGTTCAGGTATCCATTTCTTTAATGATTAACTCAATAATAAATGAAACTGCTTTTGACCACGTCTGTATATTTGAAAGGGGTAAATGAGTGTAGATCATTATATCTTCTTTTCTCCAGATATGTAAATCCTGCGTGTTATAGGAAGTGACTCTATTGCTATAAACTAAGCTCGTCTCTTACTTTAATAACTCTTTACCCGACTTGGAGATCGGAATCATTACTACGAGATCAGCAGTCGCGCAGTAGACCAAAGACACAAAGATCAAGCAAAAACATTGAAAGTTCTTGTAGGTACTGATTTTCACAATTTCGTTATAGGTACGCCTGAGGCTGACAAAATAGAACTGGATACCATCGAAAAGGTGTTCTGTAAAGGAAAAGATGACACACTTTTAGTTGGCAGCGTCATTTCCAACATTGGATATAGCGAGGCCGCTTCTGGGATATCCGCGATAATCAAGGTAATTTTTTTACTGGGGTCACACTGTATTGTCATCATCATCATGGCTTATTATCATGCCATCAGTGTAAAACAAATAAAGAAAAACAATTAGTAAATTATAGTTGTAGTTAGATTCCAAAATTCTTAAGTACAGAAAACTACATCGTAGTCGATATGATAGGACGAACTCATTTGTTTTCAAATACATAATCCTTCATTAAAACAAATGAATTGGTTCGTGGTGGATTCACGTCCTGACATTGTTGGAATTTCGAAGCGATATTCAGAGATGTATTGGTGCCATTATCTAGCTATTCAGGTATTTCTCATCCTCAACAGGTGTTGCTCGGATACCACACCGGTCAGCTGGCCGCCAACCTGCACTGCAGTACTCCGCGGCAGGACGTGGCCGCACTGCGTGAGGGGCGCATGCGCGTCGTCACCGAGCACCAGCCCTTCCACCGCACTTACGTCGCCGTCAACGGCATGTCCGTCACTGGCGTCAACTCACACGTGCTGCTACATGG
Organism: Noctua fimbriata; assembly: GCA_905163415.1. Taxonomy (NCBI): domain Eukaryota; kingdom Metazoa; phylum Arthropoda; class Insecta; order Lepidoptera; family Noctuidae; genus Noctua; species Noctua fimbriata. The sequence continues at coordinate 12,948,559 of LR990934.1, read as the reverse complement.
ACATTATAAACCCAAGGTACAAACGGAGATCATACCCGATAAAAAGCAAGAAAGACCTCACTGCTGAGTCAATCCCCTTTGATCATTTCTTACCGTAAAATATTTCTATTTTGTTCCAGGATCTGTCTCGCTACAACAGTAGTATCGCACATCTTGTGACTATATCTGCGAGACAAGACACTACTCTACAGAAAATATTTGAGAACTTGAAGACACGCGCCATAGATCCTGAGGAGTTGGCTTTGTTGCGAAACATCCATCAGACAAACATTCGTGGACATGGATTCATGGACATGGATTCATCATTTTAAGTAAATTTCATAATAATATCTTAAAGTACCTATTCATCATCACCGTAAGCATTTCACACCACCTTATCAATTGTCGAACACTTTTATCCAGCTAACTTGACTCGGTTATTTTAAATAAATATTGCTTTCGAGTAAACTACGTTTTCCATAACTATCTGTTTTGCCTCTTCATTCTAGAAACGAACGAAGAAGAAAAGACTGTAAGTCTATCAGAGCAATCGGCATACTTCGACGACGCTATGGTTCGTATACAGCGGGATGGGCTCGCAGTGGGCGGGTATGGGCGCGCAACTCATGCGCATACCGATCTTCGCTGCTGCCATCGAACGGTAGCTATTTGAATATTTTCTTACAGCCTGAATTTTCTTTAGAAATGTAAATCTGAGTATATATTTTAAAGATAGATAATAATAATAATAAGCTGGCAACACTTACGTCAATCAAACGTCTTCATATCAGACTTACCAAATTTTCTAAAATTTTAATAGTTAAAAATTTTACCGGAAGATTTCAACGATAGCACCGTTTTTTTAATAGCAATTTAATTACAAAACACCAAAATGAAAATGAAATTAAACAGAAAAACAAAGAAAAAAACCACAACATGGAATTGACACAATATGACATTGTGTCTGTCAAAAAATTTTGGAAGATGCGAATATATATATGAAGTTAAATGTTGACTCTGATAGGGTCCTAGCTCCCAGCGGGAGTGTGCAGCGCATGCGATGGACGCAATCCATCAATGAAAACGTCATGCGCTCATACTATGGGGCTACAGAGGGAGGAAACAACCTGACCGCGTACCGTGTTCGGATGCTCTCTCTGTTTCCCGTATCACAGAGCGCATCGACTTCCTGAAGCAGAAAGTGTATGCATGGGAAAACCGTATTCGTAGGTATAAGCGGCGGGTGGACCGATACACTCAGAATCGCACTTTCCAAAGAGATGAAAGGTGGGTTTACAGGGCTTGGGAGCGACCGGACCAAGGTATGGCTGACACGCGCCTACCAGATGATGATGCCATGTGTTCGTTCTGGCGCAGCATCTGGTCGGTGCCGGTTAGCCATACCGAGGATAAATGGACTCGGAAGGTCGAGCGAGCGTGCGATCTAGTACCAGAAATGGGGGCAATCACTATCAGCCCCCAAGACGTAGTTCGTGCAGTCTGCCCGTTGCCTAACTGGAAATCTCCAGGGCCGGATGGGCTGCACTACTTTTGGATTAAATGGTTTACAAGGTCGCACGCTCGCCTGGCGATCCTGTTCCAGTCAGCCTTAGAGTCAGGGTCGCTGCCAGAGTTCCTGACAACAGGTATAACCCACCTGCTAAAATTAACAAACACATTGATGACAATTCTATCATGTCCGCTTTTCAAAATGGATGTAGGAACGGGTCCCGCGGTACTAAGGAGCTACTCCTCATTGATATGGCCATTAGTCAACAGGTTCGCCGTTCCCGAAGGGATCTGTCGACATGTTGGATAGACTATAAGAAGACCTATGACTCGGTGCCACATACATGGCTCATGAGGGTGCTAGAGTTGTATAAAGTTGATGCAACTCTGCGCACCTTCCTGATGTCATGTATGGAGCAATGGAGGACAGTCCTTCGCTATCCAGGATGTCGGCAAATCCAGAGGAATAGCGAGCCGATAAGGATAGAGCGAGGTATATTTTGGGGCGATAGTTTGAGTCCACTTTGGTTCTGCTTAGCCTTGAATCCTCTTAGCACGCTGCTGGAGGATTCAGGTCTAGGCTATCGGTTGAGGAGAGGTGGTCAAGTTATATCTCACCTCCTTTACATGGATGACCTGAAACTCTTTGCCCCAACGATTTGCAACTGATCTGAAACTGAAAGTTTCAGTTAACTTCAGTAGCTCCACTGAAGTTAACTGAAACTTTCAGTAGCGCCATCAGGATGGAATTTAGTGTGGACAAATGTGCAGTCATGCATGTAAAGCGAGGGGAGATTGTGGAATCTGTGGGAACCCAGCTCTCGGATTCCATAAATCTTAGATCCCTCTCAGCAACCGAAACCTATAAGTATTTGGGTATGTCGGGAGCGCTGGGCATCAATGTTGCTGACATGAAGCAATTGTTGAAGGAGCGCTTCTTTGGCCGCCTGAAAAAAGTATTTAATAGTCTTTTATCGGGCGGAAAAAAGGTACGTGCCTCCAACGGTTGGGTCATGCCGGTTTTAATGTACTCTTTCGGCACACTCAAATGGACTCAAACAGAACTAGACTCCCTGGATAGGAGGGTCCGTACATTGTTGACGGCATATCGAATGCATCACCCGCGTTCTTCTGTTATGAAACTGTATATCCCGCGGAGGTGTGGGAGTCGAGGCTTTTTAAACGCTAAGACTCTCCACAATCGCGAGATATGCACTCTCAGGGAATATTTCCTTGAAACCCACGTGGTGATGCATAGAGATGTGGTCGCGGTGGACAAAGGCCTCACACTGGCGCAAACCTGTAGTGCTTGACAGTAACGACCGCATGGAGGTATGGCAGAGTAAGGAGCTTCACGGACGCTTTTTCCGGGCCCTGCATGGTCTCGATGTAGACCTATCAGCGTCCGTAGCCTGGCTACGTTCCGGGGACCTCTGTGTTTTGTCTGTGCAATTATGGATGACGTTATGATGACGAATAACTACCGGAGATTTATTGTGAAGGACGGTACGATTGACATATGTCGGGCATGCCACCGTCCAGGCGAATCAATCCGTCACATTATCTTCGGGTGTTCTCGTCTGTCTAACGGAGAGTACTTGCATAGACACAACCTTGTAGCCAGGATTATCCATCAGCAACTTGCTCTAAAATACAACCTTGTGGAATCGGAAGTGCCGTACTATAAGTATGTGCCCGACCCAGTTCTCGAAAATGGCTGTATCACATTGTACTGGGATCAATCCATCATCACTGACAGGACTATTGTAGCCAATAAGCCTGATATAGTGTAAAAATATAAATAAAGGAAATAATAATAATAAATTTATTCACGAATTTGAGACAACCTTACAGAGTAACTTAATAATAAACACAAAATGGACATATAGTTGTATATGAAATGGTACAATATAAAGATGGTTTGGCTGTCTTCAGACTGATTCACCCTATCCCCTCGTACAAACTGTATCACGGTATCAGATAGTCTTCCTCAACCTTAGAACAACAGATTCCCACAAGGTTCCAGTTACAAGTCACATAGCAGCAGTTTAATTACATACTGTATAGGTATTAAGTCATATTACAGATAATTATATTAATTAAATATTATTTAGACTAGAAACGGGATATTTACCATGTTTACTGTAAATGTGTGAGTGTTTGGTAGCGGTACTGAGTGGAAAAAACGAACAAGAAAGAGGGTAGACAATTTGTCTGCTCATAAACACCCACCCGCAATAACTTCAGTTTATCCGCGATCATGATCATGTTCTGTATGGTGTCCGGACGTAAAGAATAGCACCATCCCATATCTTCCCGTGGGTGTCGTAAGAGGCGACTAAGGGACTTACCAGAGAATGGGCAGCAGCGTTCTCTGATTCTACAACAACCATACTGCGATCGCCAACCCGCCTGCCAAGCGTAGCGATTATGGCAAAACCCCCCTTCTTGGGGGAGGCCTATGTCCAGCAGTGGACTTTTCGGCTGAAATGATGATCCGCGATCATGGTGCTTGCGACAGCGCCGAAATATCGGGAACTCAATAAAAATAATACTCATGGTAAATATCCCGTTTCTAATTTAATAATTATGTTAGTGACCATGATAGTTTAATTATATTAATTAAGTTACAAATTATTGGAATTGTCTGTGTTTGGGTCTCGGTGTACGTATATGTGTATATGTTTTATGTATGTTTCTGTATGTGTGCAGTTAGGTGTGCTTTATTGTTCATTTATGTATGTGCCTTGTTTATTACATCATTTTACTGTAAATTTTCAGTGCTGTTATACTCTAGTGCTTTCAGATATTTTTCAATAAGTTTTTTGCATGTTTGGCTATCAAGATTCTTCAATTTTAGATCTTTACTTATTTTTTTGTAAAGGCTAGGACCAAGATAATTGTGAATTTTGTGTGCAAAAGATCTTCTAAATTTGGGTATGTTGTAAACTATATCTAATCGCCGCCTTTTAGCAAAGTGCGGATTTACTTTATGTTGTGCCATGATCTCTTGTTTAATGAATTATTTTCGCACCGTTAGGACTCCTAGTTCTGAGTAAAGTTGGTGTGTCGGATAAGTGTACTTTTTGCGAGAAATTACTTTAAGTACCATGCGTTGTGCTCTTTGATACTGTAACATTTTCTGTATTATTAACAACTGTTATTTTCAGGTGCCGACAAACTTTGGAACCAAAAGGCATCGATATAGTTCATATAATTACTTCGCCCGACAAGACTATATTCGACAACATTCTTCACTCGTTCGTGGGGCATAGCTGCTATTCAAATAGGATTGACTGATGTGCTTCGGGAACTTGAACTGGTGCCTGATGGCATTATTGGTAAAACTATCATTTCTGTTACAAGTGCGCGAAAAAACAACAACAACAAAGCAACTCGAGCGAGACTGTGGGTGTATCCTCTCGCTTGAGATATTAAAATAGTGAAATAGTTAGACAGTGTACTGTATCACACACCAAAATTGATACACAGCTATTTCACTTTCTCTTTTGTTTGTTCCAATGAAACTTATTTTATTTTTATTTTATTTATTAGGGAAAACAAACAATTACACATTAAGGATAACAAAAAAAAATATAAGATACAAAAGTGATACAAATGTGAAATCAACCACGTTTTCCACAGATAAACAATGAGACAATATGGTAAATAACAAAAAAAGATTAGTACAAATAGTGAAGCATCAACAACACCAACAATGAAGCTATTAATAGTGTTGCTCAATGAAATTACAAAGTCACATTCGTTTTTTAATAAATCAAGCAACATTTGTCTAAACTTTCCTTGGGGTAAAGCAAACAGATCTAAGCTGCAGAAATTATTATTATAATTGCTCGTAAGGCGACGAATAGGCGCACGCAAGCCGGCATTCGTACGACTGGTAGTAGTGGCGAATACAGGTCGTGCCCGCACCTGTCGTCCCTGGCATGTCCTGGGAACTATATAACATAGCCTGTTACTCATATCTAAGCAATCATACAAGTTATTGCATAAATCATACAAAAATTTGGTTTCAAGATAAGTACGCCTTGAACTCAAGGAAAGCAGATTGTACTTTTTAAGTAGCTCACTATAAGAGAGATAACAACTCTTTAAGCAACGGTAATGCATAGACTTCAAAAATTTGCGCTGTATGCTTTCTATACACTCACTGTATTTATTGTAGTAGGGGTTCCACACAGGTACTGCATACTCCAATTGTGACCTTACCAGTGATCGATACAGATATAAATATGTACTAGGATGCTTAAATTCCGTGGCTGATCTCATCACAAAGCCGTACATGCGATAAGCATTAAACGTAGCTCTAATAATGATCCCTTCTCTTCTTCAGGTCACAGTGTAGGCGAGCTGGCCTGCGCGTACGCCGACGGTTGTTTGACGGCAGAGGAGATGATTCTGTCGGCGTACAGCCGCGGTCTGGTGTCGCTGCAGACTCCGTTTATTCGAGGATCCATGGCTGCTATCGGTGTGGGATATGAAAAGGTATTTTTTAAACTCCATGTGTCACTGCCGACGATAAGCGGGTAGAGTTAGTTATTAAAAAACGAATTGTTTTTTTAGTATGTAGCACTAACTAGTGAAATAGAGTTCGCGCGGATAGTGCTGAACAGTCCACGATCAACTATTCATAAAAATGTATCTCTTTTGGACTCTACACACCAAAACTGTTGTTTTGGACCAAAACCCACGTATAGCCTTCGTTCATCTCATCTTTGGAAGCATCAACACCACAACTTTTATAAAAAGTAGACCAAATTATTAAGAACACTCTAACTTCAATACTTTATGTGGCCCTGGACGACCGAGCTTGGCAGCAAACCACACTTTCCATTCGCTTGGGTGGGTGAAGTATAACTTTGCCAGCCTTCCTCTCCTCTACTACGGTACCGAAAAATTAACCTGGAATATTCTGTCTTCCTCACTGGTTGATTTTGAGGTACCGTATTTGACCGATGCGTTGAACGCTTAGAAAATGGCTTGTCCCAATACGGATTTGCCTGACAACCTGTCTTCCCAGAGACAGTGGGACGTGCCACTCTGCAGTATTGTACGGAATACCCTTTTAAATACGTCAATCAATACTGTGGAACGTGCCCGTCTAACGGCCGTGGGAGATTGGGAGTCGGGCTTGATGCTTCAGGCACTTCCACCATCCACCATTGGAACTATGATGTATAACGCATCGTTCCGGGACGGTACAAGTCTACGCTTAGGCGCACCTTGTTTTGCTCCGCATCGGTGTCACTGTGGTGAAGCTGTCGACAGCCTCGGACACCATGGCCCGTCCTGCTACAGGAGCGCAGGTCGCATTGCACAGCACGCCAGCCTTAACGACATAATTCGTCGAGCCCTTGCCAGCGCCGGCGTACCAGAGCGGTTTTAGAACCAAACGGCTTGGTGCATGACGATAGGAAGAGACCAGACGGTATGATGTTAGTGCTTTGGAAGGTGGGTAAGCCTTTGCTGTGGGACGCAACCTGTGTCGACACCCTTGCGCGTTTTCACGTTGCAAGCACAGCGAGCTGTGCGGGCGCTGCTGCTGCGGCTGCTGAAATCCACTAGCGGCGCAAATACTGTAACCTTATTAGTAACTACAGTTTTGAGCAGTTTTGGGTCGAAACGCTCGGGTCATGGGGCCCGAACACGCGTCTCCTTTTTAAGGAAATCTCTCGCCGACTGGTCGACACTTCGTGTGACCAGAGAGAGGGCTGGCTCTTTTTTTGGCAAAAGAATTAGCATTGATATTCAACGTAGTCTTCTGGGCACGTTTTCGGATGACAGCGATGCGGAGGAGTACTTGGACGCCTAAGTGTCCTATTGTCGTCGTTGTTTATATGTAGGTACTTACTTTTAGTCGTCTTTTTATCATTATTTTAGTTCTATTTGTAGTCTGTATATATCTTACTTATTTACGGTGACTGGTAATTAGTGACCGATACTAAGACATGTGATAGATTTTTTTCCCGATGGATAGATGGCGATGTCGACACGTAAACATTGTGCTCCTTATAATTTTATTTAAAAAAATGTTCTAAGTGATAATTTGCTAGAAAGTGTAATGTTAAACTAATTTAGACAGTGTAAATATCGCCTGACATTGTTATCTCAACCGAACTCTCACAAAGAACATTGTATCAATGATATAAAGTTTTCAACTATAATCAGTGCCTAAATCAAGAAGTTTGTGTTGTTAAAGTGAATAAACTAAACAATAAACAAAACTAAATAGCGTATTTACCATTCAATTAAATGAACAGTTAAAATACAACAGCAAAACATGAGTGAAAATAAAAACATTAAGTGAAAAAAATATTCGACCCACCAGTCACTTTTGTAAAATTGTTTAAAAAAAACGTTACTAACGAACTTTTTTTATTTTTGAAAAGATTTATGAGCCAAACCAAAATTTCGACCAAGTTGCTAGAACATGCATAGCGCTAACAGCAATTGATCGCCTGCAGTGTAACAGTGCTCGGGTTCGAAATATTACAAAATAAGAAGCATTGTTGTGAGTATTATTTAGCGTTTATTTCATCAAAATCGACCAACAGACGCAAAAGATATTAACTTTTAAAATTCAGTTAGTAACCTCATACGCGATTTCTATGATAAAAATAATTTACGTAAATAGGTTTTAGTCGTAGTGTAGTCGGAATGGCTGAAAACTAATTTTGTTTTAGTTTTCCTTTTGTCTTTACTCTTTGCACGGAAGTGATAAGTACTACGTATGCACGCGACGGCCCGTCAAACTTTACAAAACCAGTTTATGCGGATCTCTCATTGTATAGGAAATCTATACAAAGCGAGGCCAAGTTATACTGGAAATTTACAGCTTCTATTCTTACTTGCATTAATAATTTGCCACCAGAAGAGAGGTGAAAATATGCTAATTTAGTCTCTTTCTAATAAAGTGACAATTCATTTTATTTAAAAAGTAGGACATGATGGAAAGGCTGAAAATATAACATTATTAAATTAAATTAAAACATGATTTTCAATTTTCGTTTCCGAGGCAATTAAATTATTTAAAAAATGTAGTAATAAGAGAAAGCTATTAGGCGTCGGTAGACAGGTGTTAAAAAAAATATCATAATCTTATGATTATGATAATCTTTATTTATCTCAACATCAGAAGTAACAGGCACTGGTATATGCACAATCTTAAATAGAGAAAGGTGTCTGAAGTAGGAAGGTCCTGAGGTACAGATCACCTCTCTGGCTTAGGTATACCATTTTATTTACAGCAATTTACAGCAATTCAACCTGAAGTTTATTTAAATAAAAAATTAATATTATTTGGATTTACTATATTTAATGGTGACCAGTGAAATGATGTATGGAATAAGATTAGTTTTTAGATAATAGGTAGATAAACAATATCCCACAAAATAAAAACTTTACGGGGACACTACCAAAATAAGACAATGACGTTGTCAAATTCAACCAGATCACCTTTTTCCAATGTTGCCCGCACACAAGCTAAATAAAATACTTTCGTTTGAATATTAAAACAGGCAAATTAGTCTTTAAAAAAAGCATCGTTCTTTTGTGTTTTTGAATATCAAAATACCTAAAAAAAAATCAAACAAATTATTATTTGTGTTTAAGTAAGTTACGGTGGAAGATTTTCATTTCGTATTTTGATATGTGCCAACCGAAATGACTTTAAATACTAATAATTTAGTAGATTAATGATCATTGCCACATTGTGCGAGAGGGAAAATGATAAAACCCCGGCAGTGACGAGCCTCAGAACGGCTATTTAAAACTTAAGTTAACGGAGTAAAATACTTATATGAACAAACTAACATTGCGAATGAGTTGCCTGATAAAGATAAGTCAAGGCTACCCTTTATTAAAACTAACGGAACTAATCTTTTTTTCTAAACCAAACGAAATCAAAATTGAATTACAGTACATATCTACAAAGCATAAGAGCCTATAATCTGTTAGGTTGTCATCTTTTTGTCCCTACTACAGGATTATAAGTTATAAATAGAAAAAATGATACTAGATGTCCACTCATCCATTTTCTTATTAAAATATGTATTAAAAGAATTACAAACACGATTGTAATAACGTTCGGTTGTCAAAGTGAAATCGGTCAAGTCCCACGGTTGTCACAATTTTTAAATAGTCTTCACTTAATGATATCAGGCAACCCATTTGTTGTGCTTTTTTCAAGTATATTAAACATATTTTTGACTCAGTAAACATGGGATTTTTTTTGATACTAGACAGGCTTATTTACAATGGTAGAGATACCCCAGAGTGAACAGTGAGTTATATCCGTAAGAGCAATTGTTTCACTCGCGGCATATCTTTAACGTTTAAATGTGACTGCACTTGCATTTGAACTTCGGAGCAAAATATTAATAATATGGTGAATAGTCAAAGGGCTTGCTTTCAACAGTATTTGTTACATCGATCTGCGTAATACTTGCGTCCATGCTTCAACTTTTTTTTTGCCCGTTCGTCAGAGTCCTTGGAAAAGTATCCGCTTCAGCAATCATGGTCTATCTTCGGAAATATGAGATCTAATATAATTCCCATGTTCTTCTTCTTCTTTTTTATCGATGATTTATCAAACTATTAGCATCCAGGTGGCTACGTTAATCGCGGTTTTAGTAGCGTTTTGACAGTAAGTCCTCTAAAACGCAGGTGTAGGGACACTTTGGATACTCCAGGAAGTCGGCCATGATCTGGTCGGGCGCCCTGTATACACGCTACACATACTACAGCTGCTGCTACCATGGAAGTACATGTCTATTAGGGGCCAGCCATAAAATTTATGACGTAATTTAATTACGTCATACGTGAAAGGGATGGGGGGTGTCGACGAAGTGTGACATTGTGTGACAAGGGGTGGGAGAGGTCTTAAATTTGGTGACGTCACATTTCAAAATCTAAGATTGCTAAGTTTTAAAACACGAAATTTGAACTAATAACGAAAAACTTATTAAAGAAATATTTCCAACTCTATCGGCTGGAGCATGTCAAATTGCAAAATATGTGACGTCAAACTTGGGAGGGGGGAGTCTCACAAAACTTGACCAGCTCTGATAAGGATAAAAAATCATAAAATTCGTATGACGTAATTTATGGAGGGTCCCTTATGTATCACCATTGTTAGAATATTACAGATATACGACTAAAATCCTAAAAGTGCGGAATGAATGCACTACAGTGCCTTGAAAAACCAAACTTAGAAGCTTTGTATCTGTCGGTTACACTGCGACGCGACGTTCGGAAACATGAAGATTATCGAAGCGCATTGTCTTTCTGGTTCTATTGCTAAATACATTTAATTCAAGCGTTTGCAGTTTTTTTCAATTACTTGTTTTTTGCACATTCTCACTTTTGTTTCCATCGTTTGTGTCCATCCCATTTTTTCCATCGGCTGATTGAGCTCTCAGAGCTGAAAGTTTTTTTTTTATTGTTGAGGATATTAACCGTTGGGACCTAGGATAGATCATGAGTTGCATATATATTATACTTTCGTTCATAAACTTTGACAATGACAAAAGAATGTGCGCTCACGTGAGCGAAGCCGCGGGCACAGCTAGTTTAGAAAATAAAATTACATTTAACACTCAAAAGATAAAAAGATAAAGTCAAACATAACAAATTAAGATAGGAACATGTCAAATTATACACAAAAAATTCAAAAAAAAAAAAAATATTCATAACAAATTAAAATGTCAAATTGTAAAAATCATACATAAAATTAAAAAAAATAGATTATACTGAAGAGAACAAAATTAATTAAAGTCTGTAGGTCATCGAACACATCATGACTGGGTGGGACTATATTTAGGCAAAGACTTGTCGGACAGAAATACTTTTACAGAGTAGTAACTTTTGTCTACTAACAGATCATGGAGAGTCCTTTTAAAATTTTCCTTTTTCATAATTGTTCTAATAGGCCCCGGTATATTATTAAAGATGTGAGAAGCTGAACAAAAGATGCTCTCATGCATTAGATGAGTTTTACTGGCTACTGTACGTAATTTGCCCTTACGCCGTATACGCGTGTAATAGCTAAACATGTGGATATTGTTTTTAATAAATACTGCAGCCTCCAGTATATAGATACATGGCAGTGTTAATAATTTATTGTTTTTAAAAAATGGCTTACAGGAGTCAGTTCAAACTAAGTAAAGTTTGATGTACAGAATGCTTGGTTGACGGCTATTTGAAGGGTCTGTTTTATATGTGTCCTACATAGTAGATTTTTTTTGTTTAATATTTAACATAACATAATGACTGACTTATCTTGATTAACTTAAACTCTATTATCTTATAACTAAACACATAATTATTACACGAAAATATTGGTATTAGCAGAATGATAAACTAGGTTGCAAAACCCATTCGAGGCGCTAATTAGGTGATGGAACTTTCTCCGTTCCAACTCCACTCCGCTAAGATAACGACACCTTATTGCCAACGCATAAATATGTAGAAACATACATTATGATACTTATATTAAGTTGTCAATACTGCAATACTGCGAATGAAATTGTTTCCTATAGAATTTAGATATTTATTTTTAATTAGAATTATACGTTTTGTTGATTTAAATAGTAACATAAATTCTTAGGAGATATCGCTGTAGGACACCCGCGCACTTGGCAGCCTGTCTGCGGCAGTCAGGCTGCTGCGACCGACTTAAGGAGCAATCAATACAAGCAACCACTCGACAGCAAGTCGTGACCGTTTTGTTACAATCAACAGTTTTCAAACACAACACACGTTTGGCTGCTACGGCAAGTACATACGTTTGCTTTGTCTTGCTCTGGTTGCACTCAACCATTCGGCTGCCGTGCAATCATGCGTGTTATTAAGGCGCCTGTTACACCTGGCCTCCGCGTGTGCGGGCTCCAATATACCACCATACATCGGAATGGCTGGCGGAGTACCAGGTTGCCTAGTGCGCTGGTGCGCCTACTGTTAGGCTATTAGCTGCCAGTTAGGCTCAAGTGTCATACGTGTAGTGACTGCACTTGCAGATAAAACAAACGATAGAAATTGCTTAGAGCATGCCACGAGTAATAGAGCAAGATGCCAAGACCAGCACACAACTATACACATAAAATTCAAAGTCCTGACTGACTGACTGATATATCAACGCACAGCCCAAACCGGTCCTAGAGACATGAAATTTGGAGGTTGTATTCTTTGTAAAAACTAGTTACTTACAAAATGTGTGGCATCGAGTAATGTTAGTATGTTCTGTGAACGTATGCATACCTGCTAACTTGTGCCGACGGCCAATTTTTCAATATCAGTTGCAAAAAATAATAGTAGGTCACTTTTCTTAAAGCCTAAGTGCTGATTTTATTTATGTTGTATAGAAGATTGTTAAAAATTAGTTATAAACGTCATGAGACATGCTTTTACTGATTGCGTATAGCTTGATTGGTCGTCGTGCGTGCAAGATTCGAGATAAAATTATTGTAAAAGAGCTCTGAGATGTGTGTTAAATATATTACAGTGGCACGCGTGTGATGGGCCTGGTGCGCGGTGGCGCCTGCAGCGGCGTGGTGCGCGTGCAGCCGGAGCTGCTGTGGCCGGTGCCGTCGCACTGGAGCCTCGAGGAGGCAGCCACCGTGCCGCTCGCCTATGCACACGCATTCTACTGTCTCGTGAGTATACACTCAAGCTGATAGGATCAATCATTTCGACGTTCGTTCTTAAACTTTTTCCGCGTACTGCGAGGGAAGGGTCTACTCCACGCTTCCTTGCAACTGGCAACTGGCAAGTCGCACTCAGCGCTTCTCTGCCACATTTATTATACAGTGTGGAACTCTTTGCGTTCCCTATAACTAATAACTATCATTGACCGAGCATCTTCTGGCATGCTCGTCGTCGCTGTAGACTTAATTCGTTCCATAATTTCATCATCATCATCATCATCATTTCAGCCGAAAGACGTCCACTGCTGGACATAGGCCTCCCCCAAGTGTCGCCACATTGACCGGTCCCGTGCGACTTGCATCCAGCGGATCCCTGCAACCTTCACCAGGTCATCGGTCCACCTAGTGGGAGGCCTTCCAACGCAGCGTCTTCCGGTTTGCGGTCGCCACTCCAGAACTTTTCGGCCGCATCGGCCATCCGTTCTGCGAGCAATGTGCCCTGCCCACTGCCACTTCAGTTTGGCTATTCTTCGGGCTACGTCGGTTACCTTGGTTCTCTTGCGGATGTCCTCATTTCTGATTCGATCACGCAAGGAAACTCCGAGCATAGCCCTCTCCATTGCCCTTTGGGTGACTTTAAGCCTTCTGATAAGGCCCACTGTGAGCGACCACGTTTCGGTCCCGTATGTAATCACTGGCAACACACACTGGTCATAGACCTTCGTCTTGAGACACTGCGGTATGTTGGACGAGAAGATACCACCCAACTTCCCGAACGCTGCCCAGCCGAGTCGGATTCGACGATTGACCTCTTTCTCGAAGTTAGACCTACCTAACTGGATCGTTTGTCCAAGGTAGACATAATCGTCTACAACTTCGAGTGTAGAGTCTCCGATCTTGATAGGAGTGGGTGTTACATGGGTATTCAACATGATTTTGGTTTTGTCCATGTTCATTTTAAGACCCACTTTTTCGGAAGCTCTACTAAGGTCATCGAGCATTGTACTGAGGTCCTCCATGGTCTCAGCCATGACCACTATATCGTCGGCAAACCGAAGGTGAGAGATGTACTCGCCATTGACGTTGATGCCTAGACCTCTCCAGTCCAGAACTTTGAAAATATCCTCCAGTGCAGCGGTGAACAGTTTCGGAGATATGACGTCTCCCTGTCTTACACCTCGCTGCAGAAGGATAGGTTCTGAGGTCTGGTCCTGAAGTCGGACTGACATGGTGGCGTTTTTGTACAAACACTTCAACACCTCGATGTACCGATAGTCGATTTGGCACCGTTGGAGAGACTGCAGTACAGCCCAAGTCTCGATCGAATCGAAGGCTTTCTCGTAGTCCACAAACGCTAAGCAGAGAGGCAGGTTATACTCTTCGGTCTTCTGTATAACCTGCCGCAGCGTATGTATGTGGTCTACGGTGCTAAAGCCTTTTCGGAATCCGGCTTGTTCGGGAGGCTGAAAATCGTCAAACCTGCGCACGAGACGATTCGTGATGAAGAGTACCACCACACCCCTGCACCATGCCTGCGGCGTTTTCCCCTCGAGTATGACGGAATCAAACAGCTTCTGAAGGGCCTTAAGTACTGGTTTTCCACCCGCCTTCAGGAGTTCGGCCGTAATTCCGTCATCACCCGGTGCCTTGTTGTTTTTAAGCTGTTTAAGAGCCATCCTAATCTCGTACAGGCTGACATCCAGGAATGTCTTCGGTATAGTGTCGCGTCAGTCTAGCTCTTGGGTCGTTAGCTAGAGTTGCAACAGGATTTCTAGTTGAAGTGTACAACTGCCCATAAAAACTCTCGATCTCCCTCAGCAGCTCCGGTTTGACGGATACGATCCTGCCATCGTCGGTCTTCAGTTTCGTTAGCTGGCTCTGCCCAATATCCAGATCTCTTGAAAATACCTTGGAGCCTTTATTCCGCTCAATAGCGTCTTTAATACGCTCGGTATTAAAGCGGCGGAGGTCGCTCTTCAAGGATTTAGAGATATGGATCTCTAAATCCTTGAAGAGCGACCTCCTCCTATTGAGCTGCCGGTATTTCCACACCTCATCTGAAGACTGCAGGATCATCTCACGCCGCTCCTTCATGAGCTCGAGAGTATGATCAGAGAGTTTTTTGTTGTGTGCACGACGTGTCTTGAAAAACTTAGACCTAGTCGTGTGGACAGTTTCCACGAACCCATCGTTGCGGTCGAAACGATTCTGGTGTTCAAGCTGAAAGCTCTCGGGGTTTTGGATCTGGATCTGTGCTGGACGGAGCGTAGACTTCATCAGTCGAGACCTTTCAAGCTTTATATTGATGTTCAATGTGCCTCTTACCATGCGGTGATCGCTCCCGGTTTTCACCGAATTGATCACAGAGACATCATTGAACATTTGCTTCTTGGTTGACATGATGAAGTCAATCTCATTTTTAGTTGCACCATCGGGACTCCGCCAGGTCCACTTCCTGTGCTCGCGCTTTTTGAAGAAGGAGTTCATCAAATAGAGGCCTCCCTCTCCTTAAAACTAGTCAGTTGGTGACCCCGGTGGTTCTGACGTCCAAACCCAAATTGCCCCACCTGCAGCTCATCCCCATCTCGTTTGCCCAGTTTCGCATTGAAGTCCTCCATGACAACAGTGAAGTGAGTCATGAAACCATGCTGGGCTTTGGAAATATTATAATCCCATCAGGCGAGATCAATGTAAAGATTAAGCCTTTTAATAATTAAGGAATCGCATTAAAACCCGATTCGTTTCAGGGCATCAAATATGGCAAGCAGCTGACTCCTGATATGTGTGTGTTAGTCCATGGAGGGGCTGGGGCTTTGGGCCAGGCTGTGTTATCCATACTTCTTGCTCACGGCTGTGAAGTATACACGACCGTTAGTGACATTCGGAAAAAACGTTTCTTACTTAAACTATTCCAGGAGTTGAAAGGTAAACAAGTGATGTTCAACTATTTATGTATAAATACATACCGTGATTAGTCTAAGTAAAACTATAATTATTTATCTTTTAATTGTTTCCAGCTGATCATATCGGTAATTCTCGGGATGAAAGTTTCGTAGATATGATTCGTAACGCAACAAAAGCGAACTGTTGTTCAGTTGTTATAAGCTCAGTTAGAGGAGCCTTGAAGAAGGTATGTACCGCATTATATTTATTAGTCGTCATAATGAGGTTATTAACAGTAGCTACATTGAGGTGTTTCCTTTTTTTAGAAAACACTTAATTGTGTTGGTTTCAAGGGCACATGTTTTGATGTTTCTCAACTTCACAATCATGACGAAGAATTTGAATATGGAATGTACAACTCTAGAGAAAGATATTATACTACTGTCGATTTCTCAAAAATATTTGAAACTCCCGAGGAAATGAAAGTAAGTAAAACTAAAAATCCGGCTGAATTTTTTTTTTTTAATTTCCTCTTTTTTTATGGCCTGCCCAGTCACATTTTAGTCTCGCAAAATTAAGCAACATTTGCGTTCTGGAGCGCAGTTTGGTGTTACTTATCAGGTCAGTTACTTTTACATTCAGTATGCTGCGCTCCATCACTCGTTGGCAAACATTGAGTTTGAACTTCTGGACGTTAGTCAAACACCAAGTCTGTGCACCATATGTCAGGATGGGGAGAATACACATGTCCATTAGCTCGCGTTTTAAGAGGATGGGTAAATTGCCCGTGAATAGCTCTTTCATGGACCGGTTGCTCTTTTAGTTAAATAATGTGAAAAATTTCGCAGACGATTTAACTTTTCTTATTATACGATTTTTTTACTTTTTATACGGTTTGTCGTTCCGCAATATGACACCGGAAATATTTGTCCCCTTGGACGGTTATATCATAGACCATGGATCTGGTATATCCTTAAAACATTTGCTCGAATTCACAGGAGTTACAGATGATGTTGAGTGAGGGAATTATCCGCGGGTACGTGCGTCCTCTGTCGCGTGTGTCGTACGCGCCGCAAGACGCCGCGCGCGCCTTCCGACTGCTCGCGGCCAGCAAGCACCGCGGCAGAGTACTGCTGAAGATGGAAGGCCATTCAACGCAAGCGCAGCCCAGGTGAAGAGACATCCTTTTTAGTTGTGCAATTACAACACTACAAATCCTTTTGGTTAAAGTGGCCCTTTCTTTATTTTCATTATCAATATGATTATAATACTTACACAATATCTTGCAATTCTAACCACACTCAAGTTGTAGTGTTGAATGAAGATAGTTTTGGACTCCAGATGGTCGGCTCGTGGTGCGAGGAAATTACAAATTCATAGGAAAGCGCATACAACTGCAAAGTTCCAGTTTAAATTACGGTAAGCAAATGACTTAATTCTGAATGGTTAATACCAATAATCCCATTTACTTTGATGATCATGATGTTATAACCTAACCTAATAAGTAGTACTTTTCGATTTTTCAGGATTTGGCAAAAGATCGGTGTACAAATCCAAATATCGTCTCAGAACTTTAACAATGAAACTAATATAGTAGGATTACTCGAGGACGCTACTAAATTGGGTTCTGTTCAAGGCATATTTGTTACAACCAATCATGATGAAATGAATCAAGAAACTTTAATTGCTCACCTCGATACAGCTTCGAGAAGATTTTGCCCAGATTTAAGGTAACAGTATTATTTTTGTTCGTATCATTATAATTGTTTATTTTTACGTTTAGAAATAATTTATCTTTCTTTATTTTTTAGATACTTTGTGGTGATAAATGTCGGTGAGACCATGCTTGGAAAACTGACGTGTATTTCTCGTGTTCAAAATAAATTACCAGCTAAATTGATAACTCTGCCTCAACTAAAGAATGTAAGTAATACTGGCATTATAAAACATTCCTCATTGATTTCCAAAAAGTTCAGTTTTGCAAATACACTGTGACTTTTTAGTCGTCTTACAAAGGTAGTCCACTCAATGTACCCGATATAAAATAGCTCTAGGCGTGTTTTTTTTTACGTACCCTAATAGGTACTAAGAGAAATCAATAATACATTAGAATAAAAATATTAAACATCCTGTTAATGATGTTTACGTGTCAAACGCGAGAACATACCTACCCAGCGCTCGAGTCCAGTAGATCATTGCTCGCAACAGCGTGTTTTAACTACGTCATGCATCATTATACTGAATAAGGTTTTTATTTTTAAATTATTTAAATCTCATAAATATACCTATTTTTGTTTTATGAGTGTTTAGTAGTCATTGGATACATGAAGTGGGCTGCCATTGTAAGACGACTAAAAATTCACGGTGTATAACAATACCAGACAAATTTTAGATTCGGGTAAAATTCTAATTAAAATTAAAAAAATTAAAAAAAAATGTGAAAGTTTGTGAGGACTGAGGATGTATGGATGTCTGGAGGTCTGGACATTTGTTACTCTTTTATGCAAAAACTACTGACCGGATTTGGATGAAATTTGGCACACACATAGTTTATAACCTGGATTAACACATAGGATACTTTTTGTATGGTCAGCAACCGCACTTTGTACTTTAGCCTAGTTAAATACTGCAAATTTTGTTAATTAATAAAAATATTATATTGCGACGTACATAAGTGCGTCAGTTTTCGGTTTAATATGGAGCTCGCGCAACATCCAACATTTTGTGACATTTTCTATTATTTTCTTATAACATTATTTTAGTGTAATTTCGTATTAAAAACCTTTTTGAACATTAACATTTATTTTATTAACATTGAACATTAAGTGTAAAGGCTTACATTTTGGTCCTTCGAGCCGTTAAGAGTAAAATCAGTGCCGTGGTACGTTTTCACTCGCGGGAACATTTGAACATTAAACTCGGACATTAAACAGAACATTCAACAGAACATTAAAAACAGTGTGTTCTCACTCAGTATCACAGTGATACTGAGTGAGAATTACACAGATCGGGGTGGAGCGTAAACAGCGAATCCAGTGAGCACGTTCCATATTTTCTACTTTTCTGAAATTTTGGATTTATTTTATTCACTAAGCACCGGTTAACAACAATGTCTTCTTACGATGGTTTACTTAACTATCAATCTATGAGTCTTGAGGATATCTAACGAATATAAATGAAAACTTTATGAAATATATTACTACACGTCAAACCACTCTTGAGTATTATTATGACAGACTTGAAAAACTGGAGGGATATTGGAGTGAGTTTAAAAAGAACGACATCCAGTTAGCCTTGTTTGAATCCAAGAAGTCTGGACCTTACTATGAGACTCGCATTTACGTGCGTTTGGAACAAATATACGAGGAAACGAAGTGTATGATAAATTAGTCGAAACAAAGATTGTTGGCAAAAATCGAAGACGAAAAATTTACTTCGTTTAGTCAGTTGCAAAAAAGATAAGAAAGGCCATGTGTTCAAGGGAATGTTCCAAGAAAACAGAAAAGTGATGAGATCGCGGATGATGCGAAGAACATGTTGGTCAACATGCAAGCATTTGAAAGTGATTATAATAGATAAGAAAGGCTGTATGAATTCAGCAAGGAACAAATTAACAGACACCAGGAAAAATCCAAGCCCAAAATTGAACTTCCAATTTTCAGTAGTAGCTATGCCCAGTGGACAACATTTAAGGACTTGTTCGTGGATATCGTGCATCGTAAAACTTTTATCTATAATGCTCAAAAAATACAACATTTATTATTTTTTCATTGATATTTATTTTAGGCGAAATTAAAGTCATATCATGACTGACCGGTAAACAATTGAATAATACTGACATAATGCAATATTGCTCACCCCCTTAAGCAAGTAGCATGATAATATATAGCCTAACATTTGAAGAAGCCTATTACAGATATTTGTGAAAAATTTGAACAGGTTCTATGCAGTAGTTTTTGCACCAAGTTGGAACATCGGATTAGATTTTAACGATTTTATTATATGTAGAGACATTCAACAATACGCGTTGAATGTTGGTAATTCAACATTAAGTGTTGAATGTGGCTCATGCCCTTAAACTTATTATCCCTATAGTATGATCCTGTGGGACAATTACCGAACTCCACAAGGGCGAAGCCGTGGGCATAACCTAGTAAGAAAGAATTTAGTTTGGCAGTGTAAAATAAAAAAGGGCCCTGATTCAGAGCTTTGTGCCATTGTGTAATTAATTCAGTACAATTATTACTCTTTTTTTGACACATTGTAGGTATCCACGTAGGTTTAAATTATTTTAGCTGAATTTCCTAGTATGTTTGTCGAGTTGAACCTATTCGGATGATAAAGTTCTCTGAGCACTTAATTTTAACCTTAGATGTCTTTAAGTTATTATTTGATAACGAAACAACAAAAAACTGGACACAACAACAAATAACAACTTTGAAATCCATCAGGAATCGAGTTCTGCTGCCACAATAGACGCGGTGGAGCGTGCACTCTGTGGTGTGGACACCGTGGTGCTTGTACAGAGAACACATAAGCAACAACCCGATTTGCTGAAGCAACTTGCTGAATTGGCTGGTCAGTAATATTCATTTATATAAACATAACATCACGTCTGTAATCCCCGAAGGGTTAGGCAGAGGTGTCCCTGTTATTACACCCACATTTCGCCAGTTAATTTTGTAAGTCCCATGTAATAGGGGGCGAGCCTATTGCCATCAACCGGGCACAAATCCAGACTCCGTGGCTTCTACTGAGAAATTTCTGATGGACAAACTCAATTACACGTTTTCCGACCTAGGAATCGAACCCAGGGCCTGATGCTCAGCAGTCGTAATATTCATTTATTAATGTTTTATTGTACGACAGATATTACAGACTAGCTGTTGCCCGCGACCTTCGTCCGCGTAAAATTTTATAGCCTATAACCTTCCTCGATAAATGAGCTATCCAACACTAAAATCATTTTTCAAATCGAACCAGTAGTTCCTGAGATTAGCGCGTTCAAGCAAACAAACAAACAAACAAACTCTTCAGCTTTATAATATTAGTATAGATTAACTGGTTACTAGTAGGAAGAAAAAACATTTCAGATATATGATTTATGCAGTGTTGTGATTTATGTTTGGTTCCCAGATATAAGATTGACAAGGAAAACGCCAAAAACTACTACTTTAGAAGAACTTGGAATTCAAGATGATAAATTACTCCTGGTTGCTAGTCATTTGAGAATTCACCATAATGTTGAGTTCACGGAACAAGAGATACTACTGCTAACTGTTGAAACGTAAGTTCTTTGTATTACTTACATAAAAAAGCTCGCCTATAATATGAAATTAACTGGTTTATTTGACCAACAGAATACTGAATTTGGATAAAACAGAAAACGTATTAGAAGATGTTAAAGGCATAGCAACGTTCATATCTTATGAGGACACGGACGAACTACTGGCGACTTCAGAAATAGTATGCATGCTTACAATCACTAACCACCTTTTGGTAAATATTATTGATTCGTATTTCTATATTATAGGTACATTTACATTCTTTAAACCGCTTGCTGATTGATTTCATAATTTTTGAGGTGGCTTATTTGACTGCCTCGTTGGTCTAGTGTTCACAAGCGCTACTGCGGAGCATGAGGTCCTTGGTTCGATTCCCAGTAATTTCTCAGTAGCAGTCACGGAGTCTCTATTTGTGCCTAGTTGATGGTAAAAGGCTCGCCCCCTCTCCAAGGTACTTAAACATTACTGGCGAAATGTCGGTGTACTATTAGGTACACCTCTATTGAACTATCAGAAATTATAGGCGTGTTGTTATGTTATGTTATATTATTTGATGCATTATAATTATATCATTAACTTGGAGTGGGACCAGTATCGCTATCATCTAAGTTTATTAATCTCTTTTTCCGCCATATCGTCTTAAAAACACTATTCATCGTGTTCTAATAAGTTTTAAAATATTTCATCGTGAAGACGAATTTGACGCAAGTCAGACGTATCTATGCATAGTGCCGGGCATTGAAGGTCACCACGAGCGGTTCCGGTTGCTGTGCGAGGGCCTGAAGCTGCCGGCGCTGGTGCTGCAGCCGGGCCTCGACCACCCGACGGAGACCGTGCGGCAGTCTGCACAGAGATACGTTGACGTATGAACTTACGAATTAAAATTAACTAATTCTGAAAATTCGATGTGTACCGACTACAAAAGAACTTAAGTAACCTTATTTCTCATGTGTTAAGGTGCTGCTGAATAAAACTGGATTGAAAAATACTTTCTACTTATTGGGTTATGAAAGTGGCGTTCTGGTGGCGATGGAAATGGCAGCTATACTTGAAGATCATGGTGAGCAATATTAGTTACGTACGTGGATCTAATGAATTTATTATGACAAAATTTTAAAGTTTATTTCCATTTTTCAAGGTTTAACCGGTACTGTATATTGCCTTGGATGTGCACCGGACGAGGTTCAAACTGTGATTGAACAAAATATCGCAGAATGCAAGACAAAAGATCAACTCGAAAATGAGGTGATCAAACATATGTATAAGTTGATGGTAGGTGACGACGTTGCGGACCTGGAGGGAGCACTTAAAGATGCAGCTTCGTGGCCAGAGAAGGTGGACGCGTGTGTGCGGACTTTGTTAGGTCGTGTGCCACACTCGGTGCAGTACTCGCGCGCGCTCATAGAAGCCACGCTGGCGCGTATCAAGCGCGCGCGCAGCTATGTGCCACCAACGCGCGCGCTGCGCTCTCAGTTGGTGTTGCTGCGCGCCGCGATTGCGGAAGTGACGTCACCCGAGCAGGCGCTGCAGCGACACTCGCAGCTACCGGTCGCCGTACATCAGCTAACCGTACCCATGGCACACGCAACTAGTGACATAAGCTGTGCGTCTGTAATTAATGAATATTTAGATCAAACGATTTTAGAGATTTTTTTTTTTAGAATCGTTCAATGAGAAAAGTATTTGCGAATCGTATCTACTTAACCCGCATAGCTTTATGAAGTTGAATGACACAAACTAGGCTGTAGAAGCAACTTAAATATTTATATAAATAATCTTGTATTATGTAGTCAGGCCTCAAGGGATAACCATTTTTTACAAGTTTGTATTTAACTTGCAATGTTTATGTGTTGGTTTGTTGGTTTAGGTCTTATATTGCAACTGAATTTAAACAAAGTTATCCCCAAGCGGTTGAGCTGAAATCTTGCATATACGTTTAGTTAGGATGTTAATGCGTGGTTAGCTAAGTGACGTCTTTCTATATCCAATATGGCGGACTATCAAAGATGGCGGAATAGTTATTTTTTATGCACCCCTATGCTTTGGGAATCAATTACATGGGTTTGTTTTTTTGCAAAACAAAATGACTTCACACCTATATTTATAATGTTTTTTTGTTTTAAAGCTGAGATGGATTTTTTTTTGCATTATTTTACAATCAAGCCACTATCACAAAATGAGTAAAATCTTTTACGAATATACCATTTTTAATTATATATAAGAGAATACATTATATGGAAGAAACGTAACACTTAGAATAAAGTTGTGTATGCCATTCGTAACTAAGATTAAAATAGTATCAAATACAAAACTGGCAAAACAATTGAAAGTTTTATTCAATATCGTTTTTTGTTTTAACTACACGTTTGCCAAACCCCAATAAATTCAAACGGATAAATTCAAACGGAGGCCCTTTACACATCTAATATTTCTGGTGTAGTCACCTCATTTAGTCGAGTAATGCGATGTTCGATAAAAACAAAAGCTCCGAAAAAAAAAATATGTGCATAATCAAAATATGAAATTTACTGCTAATCTTCCGACAACTGAAAGTACAAAGAAACGACCGAATAAAATACTGAAAATTGCGAAAGTCTACACATATGCTGACGTAATATTTTTCCACCAGCTTAAATTGCGTTGTAACCTATAAAATAAAATCAACATCAAGATAAATATCAAAATGTTGTAGTAAGGCGTAGTCGACGTAGCCCCGCTACGCGGGGGGCGAGGGGGTCTGTTTGCAGGGTTTATAATAACAAGTCCCGAGCTCGCTTCGCTCGCCCTTACATCCTAAGTTAAAGAGCTTAAGAAAACGATTATTTTAACAGAACACGTTTTCGGAAACTTTGTATATTTTTCGCAAACTTTGTATTTTTTGTTAGTTTGGTATTTTTTTTGGAAATTTCGTCTATATTTTTCATTGAATTGTAATTTGAATAAGCTCATGTTTGTTTGTTAAATACAACATTTTTTGTCGGTTGATTTTATATTAATGTTTCGGTAAGGGTACGTATTTGAATATCGAAGATTAAAATACCTACTGTTAAAATATTGATGTTCAAATCATCGAAAATGGAAATATCGAACGACCATAAAACCGAAAATTAAAATAACGAAAGTTTATATTATCGAATGGTTAAATATCCTACGTCCAATATATCTTAAATCTAAATATCTACAAAAGTTACATCGAAAGACCCAAATATCGAAATACACCTTATCGAATGTCCTAAATATCGAAGTACAAACTATCGAACGTCCTAAATATCGATGGGTACATATATTATTTGAACATCGAAAAGTAATATACCTACGTGTAAAAATGGGTTAATTTTCAACATTTAATACATTCATTAATTCACCCCAAAAATACGTACAAGTTAAAATATCGAACAAATTTTGATATAAGTAGTATGAGTGGAAAAAGGTTGCTTCTGCAACGTCTCCGGCGCTACGGGAAGTGCAACCCCTTCGCCCTTGCGTAACAAAGGATAGGCACCCATGTTCATTCTATGCTTTGTTACAGCGGGCGGGGGTTGCCCTCCCTTCACGCCTCCGGATTTTTATACACACTCCAGGGGTAACAGCCAAAAGACTACGTAAATTCGGGGTGCCCCAATTCGGTTTTGGAACAATTTCGACCTATTTTATCCATGAAAATCAGTGTCCAGTGTACAAGCATAGGTCAATCGTGAAGGTATTATTTAGGTCTTTAAATTAATTTTCTTGAAAGTCAATATGTTGTGCTACTAAAGTTAGTGACAGAAACGTATCGCTGCAAAGCCGACTCCACGTAGTCTTGTCTGCCCTACCCCTAGAGTGTAATTTAGAATCGCGTAGGTGCAGAGGGGCGAGGTAGCCCGCGAGCTGAGGAGCAGGTGGTTTTAACACCCGCCGCCGCAGCTAAGGCAAGCCGGCGAAGCCGGCCAACAAGCCGAAGCTGCGGTGGTGAGCGTTTAGACCATCTGCGACGTTAAGCTCGCGTGGGACTGCCGGAGCCCTACAGCGCCGGAGCCGTGACAGAAACCATGCTTGCTTGCATATTGCATGATTGCTGCCTATATCATTTTTTTTTCGGTATTTTAACTAGTAGGTATTTTTAACGTAGATATTATGAACTTAGATGTATGAAATGTTGATATTTTGAACTTAGGCATAATGTCATTCGATATTTTGAATCATTCGAAATTTTAATCACTCGGCATTTCAATCTTCGACGTTTTAAGCGTAGATATAACAATTTTCGACATTTTGATATAATCGATATTTAAATTTTCGATGTTTTGAACATTGGTATTTTAAGCGTAGGTATTTTAATCTTCGATATTCAAATACGTACCCTTGAGTAATTCATTTTAACCAAGCTTTGTATTACCGTCAACCACAGATCGTTGGAAGTTAATTTGTTTTTCGGAAGCTTTATTATTTCCCTTCATCTTCTATAGCAGCTCATATTTTATTTATTATGGCCTCGTTTAAACTCGGCCACCCAATATTTTCTTTTTGTAAATGAAGTAGCCACAGAAGTAGCGGACTTCTCCAGAGTAGAACCTAAAGCGCAGGCCGCACCGCCAGCTAGCGAGCGAGGCGGGCGAGGTTCTTTTCATACTTCGTGTCGGCCCTTTTTGTCGTTCGTGTTGTGAACCGAAGTATGAAAAGAGGTGAAACGACGCCTCGTTCGGCTCGCTCGCTCGCCAGGTGTGGCCTGCGCTTAACTCGGCTTTGTTATTGGTTGGAGTTCTCCTTTTTTATCTATTCCTTGTTAACTAAATATTTATTTTTTGGGTATGTGTTTATGTATTGAAATATTTAAATTAAAATAAATACTATCTTGACTAAACGTGGCATTTTATTTAAAAAAAAACCTCATGATGTGTTTTGTTTATGCGAAGAAAATGTGAAAGTTTTTCTGCAAAATCTCAATGCATATACATAATTATGTAGATGGACCTTTCTTTCAATTTACAGTAGACTAGCTGTTGCCCGCGACCTTCGTCCGCGTAAAATTTTATAGCCTATAACCTTCCTCGATAAATGAGCTATCGAACACTAAAAGAATTTTCCAAATCGAACCAGTAGTTCCTGAGATTAGCGCGTTCAAGCAAATAAACAAACAAACAAACAAACTCTTCAGCTTTATAATATTAGTATAGATTTAAAAAGGTTAACACTCAATACCACTAGTTATCAGAAATCCCTGTGAATACAATGAATGGTATTATTTTGTCTTTGTTCTGCTTTATTTTTTTTTTAGATCAAGTCATTATTGTGTACGTCTTTCTTTATCTATGTTTTTTTGTTGATGGGCTTCAGATTTCTCATGATAAATGCACTACTGTTATTAGAGTCTATCTCATCTTGCCCATTTCCGGGTTCATTGCCGCTTTCTGCACGAGCCCTGTCTGTTTCTATGTCTTTGATGTGCACCACAGCTTTCACGATAGTTATGATGACTCTTCCGCTTATGAGACAAGTGATGATGCAAGTGACTAGAAAATGTTGAACAAATATGTGTAGTTCATACTCCGTCTCTCAGGAAAGGCAGACTTAAGTGATAAAAAAAATATCCTTTTTATACAACAGGCAAACAAGCGCGCAACCCACTTGGTGGTAAGCATCTTGTGTTCTGGGGGGTTACTATGACGTCTTAAAGCAGGAATAATTCCAGTGTGGGAAAGAGACAGAGCTATACACGTCGTCTAGCGCCAACTCTTTCCCACACTGGATTGCTCCTACTTTAAGACGTCATGGTAGGCCACCTGTTTATTTCAATCAGTATTATTTTTGCACTATCCAGTAACTGGGTGGTGTAGGTCTCATGCGTAGGCAGTTGCTCCATGTCTATGATAGTATTCAGCTACATCCGGTCAAGCCTTCCTCAATATAGTTAGAAATAGGCAAGCCTGGAAAGATAATTACATATTTTGAATTATCGTTTCACATATGTTTATTTTAGCTGGAAGTAACGGGGGTTCACACGGCGTTCATATGTACGAAATTTTGGGATTACATAGCAGTTACTGCATTTGTTTTAAATCATATGAATATTGGGGGCCACCGCTAAGGGCCTTATCATACTAGCGGTTTGCGGACAACTGCGGGCGGGGCGGCCGCGCAGCGAATGCGTCGCGAATACGCCGCGGCTGCACAGCGAGGACGTCGCGGACGCGTGGAAAATACGCAACGTTTTCGTCGCGTGTTTGTAACGAGTTAACGACGTACAATACATGAGTGTATTGTACGTCGTTAACTCTTTACAAAAAAGATTCCGACGAGGAAACGCTGCTGTTGGCTTTGTTACTTCGAAGAGGCCGGAGACAAAAACGAAAGCGTCGAAGAATTTGGGAAGATCCATTATCCGCAACGTATGCGCGGCGTGTTTGTTGCGCGCCCGCTCCGCTTTGAGGACGCTCGCAATTCGCTAGTATGATAAGGCCCTAAGAGGTGACATCATCGAAACTGCTAATCCTAACAGGAATGTAGTAAGCTGGTTTACGTCATCGTGGTGTGAAAACACAAAGTAAAATAGTACTATTAGATGAGGCGGTAAACCCCCAGAGATATAGTTATTTAATAAAGTAGGTAACATAATTTAAGTAACAAAACTGCAGTCAGTTATTAAAAGTTGTTTTCTGAAGTTTTGACAAAAAATATTTTTAGTATTTTCATATATTACTTAAAGTAACGAGCAAAACACTGTCAATGCCTTCCTGAAACGTCTGTAGCTTGACCAAATACATTACAGGTCGAAGCAATGTGCTTTAAATGTAAATTACGGTTACCGATTAGGTATATTACTATTTATTTATTTAATTTACTCCTTCCCGTGCGTCAGTGACCTCGGGACGATCTGACATTGGCCTTTGTGTAACGTAACACGATTGTAACTCGTGTATTAGTGTCACTAACAAAACTGTTATTGCTGATTTCTGAATGATTGAGTAATTAGCGTTCACTTAAGGATTACATTTTTAATTTCGTATTCTACATTGCATTTACGGAAACACCTTATTTTGAGTTTACGCGTTTAAGAGCTGTCAGTGTCGATATTCAATAACAATGATGACATTGACAGCAGTTTGAACGCAGTTTAGTGTGCTGATTGCGTTCAGTTTCGTTGGTGAAAGCATTAAAATTAAAAACAAACTTTGCATCATGAATGAGTCGTCCTTAAAAAAAACCCTTTAAGGTACGCCCAGATAATACCAGGACACGAAGTCATTACAGTCACCAATCAGCCTAGCCTTTCTCTATATTGGAGTCAATTTCCAGTCCAACCAGATGCAGCAAAATACTAGTACTTAACATTGTAAGACGCGTAGTGAAATGTGACGATTTGAATAATATTTTTTTTCTGCGATGTGACTGCTTTTATAAGCCTTTTCAAATAAATGTATTCTATATTGTTTTGCTCTAAGTTGTTGTACCGTTTATTTTTCGAATAGAATCTGCAATGTGAAACTTAATTTAAACTTTGGATCAAAAATTTGCATTTTGACTATGGATAGTGGAATTTATTTACTAATATGACGTTTACAATTATGTCATAGGTCAAAGTAAGACTAGAGTTGGGACTGCTTGTAAAAAAATGGACTGAAACCGAAACCGAAAAAATCTACACATGAATATAGTTAGAAGGGAACAGAGGCTGCGATTCTCCATACAAATGTATTTCCCTATTTTTGTCCTGAATAATGCCTCTAGAGCATTTTTTTGCATAAAATCTTGGTCAGCTGTAGACACGCCCTGGCATTTCCTTTTTTTTAATCAACTAATAAGTTAGGATAATAGGAAAAAAAAACAAAAAATGCCCAATTTTCACGCCCGTGATTAAACGACTACCAAACAAAAAAGTTTTCAACTTAGAAGAAATTAATGGGAACTTAGACATTAGGTACTCTTTCAAAAAATTGTAATGTCAAAATAATTTAGATTGGCTCAGTTTTCGAGGAGAAAAAGGGGACTACGAGACGTCGATCTCGTCAAAATTTTTGTGATATAATCGGTCTGAATTGCAGCTGTCCTTATCACACTCTACGGGAGCAGACCTGAGGTAGCGCGA
This sequence comes from Noctua fimbriata, assembly GCA_905163415.1. NCBI lineage: Eukaryota > Metazoa > Arthropoda > Insecta > Lepidoptera > Noctuidae > Noctua > Noctua fimbriata. Next base: position 12,919,175 of record LR990934.1, on the reverse strand, counting down.
CGGCGATAGTTTTTTCAAATACCCAATTACCCATTTTTCAAATTACATAAACCCACAAACTACAGAACGCTACTTTCTACAATCCATCGAAAAAATGTTACTTGAAGTAAAATAAAATTAAAAGGCATAAAGATACATCAAAACATAACAAGATACCATATCGTACCAGATATCTTCTTCCTCGGGTGTCTCTCCAATTACTGATGATAATTGTTATTGGCGAATATTTCTCCTTGTCTTTTGAACAGCTCAGCAACACTTGTAATTCTTCGAAGTTTTTTTTTCGCCGACCAACACCGCATTTCCTCGCGAATTTGCCTATAATTATCAGTTGCAGTAAAATACTTTTCGTGCCGACAAACGTGTCCGAGGTAAGCAACCTTTGATGATCTGCACGAACTTGCGGTCTTGGCCCATTTGTCTTAAGACCCCGTCATTTGTGACTTTCAGAGTCCAGCTTAAAGAAAGCTTACGTCGGTATACACACATTTCGAATGCTTCTATACGTATTCTGAGATCTTCTTGGATGGTCCAAACCTCGCATCCGTACACAGTTGAACGTAGAGCAAAGGGCCAGATGTGAAAATGAACCAGTCGCGTGCGCAAAAGAATGTTATTTTAGCGGTTGGTGAGCGTCAGTGGATAATAACTAGTTTGTAGTGGCCATTATAGTTTCAATATTCAAATTGTCTCAATTACCTCAAAAACATAATTATTATTGTAGACAGATCAAACGCTCAGATACTATTATGCAATAATGATTAGCATTTTTTTTTCAGGAATATCTTTTTACTCATTATAAATTTTGTTGTGTTGCTGGCAACTTGGTCAAACACGTAATTAGCCAAAATTCATATTATTGGCCGAAAACCGAAATTCAGTCGGACTCTAGTTATAAAGTGTAATGTTAAAAAGTGGTAATTAATACATTGATAACATACACGCACTAGAGCACAAACTATAAAAGGTGTCATAAACATAAGTCTTTTATGGATGTACTATTAAACTAATGAACACCATTTACAATCGTGATTTTATTGCTCAATTACAAAAAAAAAATCTTTTAAACGTTTTCGTAAAAAAATGAAATAACTAAGCTGAGGTTATCTAAACTGACATCTCAAAAACACACCTGTATCACTGACAAAGACGAAACTTAACTTACTGTCTGCAAAAATGCAGAACGACACCTGCTACGATAGCTAGACAAATCCTGTTACGATAGAACGATCTATGTTTGAGCAGTCTAAGAGAAAGCAGATCATAATCGTCTTTCTGCACTTGTCCCATGTTACTTGGGGTCGGCGCAACACGTTTTTTTCTTCCATCCTCCTCAGTCAACCGTTATACTATCATTTACTCCTTTTTCTTTCATATCATTCCTCACATAATCCATCCATCGTTTCTTTGGTATTCCTCTCCCATAAAAGAGAACGCAGAGATGATTAGAATAATTACAATAGCTGCTGAATAGGGTGAAGATCCTCCTTAGTAGCTTCAGATGTCCATCTTGGCCGTTTTTTTTCCTTTAGCAAAGATCATAAGAAACGGAGCTATCGAGAATAATAAACTTGTGTGTGTACGACATTCTTAAATCATCCAAAATTTCACACTGGCTGAAGACCCTCGTTAAATATATAATCAGTGTGTTAGGCATAAAACTTGTAGGCCAAGTGGCATCCAAGGACTGGAAAGAGAAGTGATGGTCGTTCGGCGGCGAGATGGGCAGACGACAATGTTGCCATAGGAGGTATATCCTGAATGAGGCTGACACAGGAAGAAGCGTAGCATAAGTAAAGAGAAGTATAATTAATATACCTAGCAGTCGGGGTGTGGACGACGATGATGATGTATCAGATATTATTATAGAGGAATCGAAGGAGCTTTGCCCTGCAGTGGGAACGGGTCTATGTATAGTATTAGTAGGTAGTATTATCTCCAACTTACTGAAGGGCGATGGAAATTAGTTTATACCGTCTTAAACTCAATGTCAATCCATACAAGTGGGGTACAAGTAATGTCATAATGTCAATGTTCCAGAATTTTGAAAATGGCATCACATGTTATTTTGAAATGGCATACAAGTTGTAGACAAACAGTGAATTAGTTGCTAATAAGCAATGGACAGTATAGGTCTTTAGAACGTGTTTCATCTTGTTACTGCTTATTTGATCTTACCTGTGATCCTCCTTTTTGCCAATACCTATGAACTGGCCGGCTGCCCTACTAACACTTGCCGTATTGTAAGAAAAAAATATAACTAGGCTTACGGCTTTTGCACACCACGTTTTTTTTTATGCGCTAACGACGCGAGTAGAACGCAATCAGGACGCTCAGCAAACGCAAGACCGAAGTCACGTTGTTACCTTTGCACATGAACCTTGCGTCTGTATGGCTACAAACGCGTTGTAAACGCGCGGTTGTAGCGATGCAAACGCGCAGAAATCCGCCGCCATTTGAAACGACAGTATTACGATAGCATCGTTCGAGACAACTCTGCTTACGCTAGCCTTCGTGCTGCTTTTAAAACGACGACCACGAATAAAACAGAAAAAACCAGCGTAAATTTCTCATCACCTCCTTCCCCGCATCACCAATGGCACAAACGCACTGTAAGTGCTCGTTTGAATTGGTACAAACGTGTAAAATCTGCTGAAACGTGTTGGTAACGAGCAGGGGACGCGCTTATCAAAAACGCGCGTCGTCAGCGCATAAAAAAAACAGTAGTGTGCAAAGGCTCTTTGACAATAATTTGGCTGCAGTACAAAGTAATTTACCTTCACCAGGAATTCAATGAATTTCGCTTTGGTTCACATCCGTGAGATGTTAAAATACCAGGTATTAACCTGAGAAAACGAAAGTTAAAAACCACGATACCAATAATTCCTTTATTGTCAGGTAACTAAGGCCCATAGATAAAATTATAAAGTCTACATGGTAGCGAACCTGACATTTTGCTCTATGTAATGACTGAATGTGCAACATGGATTTTGTTGCTGATGGTTTTGGTGACATCACAATAAAATGCAAGATCGCAACAAGATAACGATGACAATAAATAAAATGGCATTTTGAAGGTACTTGCGGTAAGGCTGGAAGGGCCTACAATTGGTAGGTTTGTCAAGGTACATGTCAAGCATAGGGCTTGATAAACTTACCTAAGATAATATTATAATTATAATCGTGTCTACTAACATAAAAAAAAAAAAAAAAAAAAAATGTGTTTATTATCTTAAATCAATACAAATAAGTTGCCGGGGCTTCCCAGAAAGTAATCCGAAGATACTTGTGATGGGATAAACCTCGCTCTTCCTCAATTAATTAACAATTGATTCGTTGTGCTAATTAGGTATAAGTTACACATTTTTATAAAACAATAAAAAGAAAAATGAAAGTCGTGTTTATGGCCGTGTGAGAGAACTAGAGTGTGTTTGTATAATTGTGTGTTTATACGTGTGTATGATTGTGTGAATGTGTAATTTGTGTGTATGTGTGTGTGTAGGAATGGGTGTGTGTGGGTGGGCGTGTGTGTGTGTGTGGATGTGTGCTAGAGTGTGTGTGTGTGTTTGAGTGTGTGTGTGTGTGTGTGTTGGAGTATGTATGTGTGTGTGTGTCAGTATGCATGACGTTCAACCCAGAGTCGCCAAAATGCCTTCCACTGCATCGTAACATAGTCTTAAACAATTGTTTGTACTAACACTATATGGGCCATGTTGTCTGAAAATAAAGCACTGTTTTCATTTATGTAAGGCTTAAGTTTCGGTTTCCACCAAACCGGGCACGAGTAGAGCAGAGAACAGACGAGCGAGAACCTACTAATTACATTTTGTTGAAAACAATCTTGTTCATACAAGCCGAGATAGATCGAATCTTGCACGTCTCTGCACCGCGCCACTTGTCTTTGTTTTGGCGATATTGACACAATACACAAACTTGACTATCTATAAAAGAGAGATACGGCTCTTCAGACTGACCATGGATTAACCATAGCGATGTGCGACAAAAAAAAAACAAATTACTTCTACTCATTTGTCTCGCTCCTATTTTTTCAATACGAAATTGAACAATGTTTTCTTTGTGGAAATTTTCTCCACTAACCGTCTTTTGTCCACCCTGTATGTACACTTATATCTAAATTAGTAGAAAACAGAATTTCAATGGCCATTCGCTCATTAAAATTCCTTTGTTTTATGTAATACTCGTATGTCAAGTAAACAAGAATGTAATTATATTAATATATACATTAAAGAACATCATTCAAACATATATTATAATATTAACATACAATCAACACTGTTTATATATACGCCTAATTGTTACAGAAACGCGCATTACTGCATTGTCCGTCTGAAGAGTGCCGTTTAATAAATCTCTATAATAGGTGAGCTTTTGCTGATTAAATCTTTACTTGAAAAAGATTAAGATATCATAGTTTAAGGTAAAAGTTCGGGAATGGTTTATGCATATATTCATATTAATATTGCGTGGTATCTGTGTGTCAAACTCAAAGTGTGCGCTTTCGACATCTTTAATCTATAAAAAGCAGTGAATAAGTGGAACGGGAAAATTACCTACAATTGTGAAATAAGTAGGAAGCTCGGGTGTTACTGTGGAAAGGCCCAGGATGAGGACCGGTTTCCACTAAAACGGAGAAGAAAGGAGATACACTATATATTAATCACACAGGAAAGAGGAGTCGCACGATGTGAATTTCAACCAATGTGATTAGTGAATTCCCATGCGTCTCCTATTTGCTCCGCTTTCAACCGTTTTTGTGGAAACCGGCCGACTACAAAGTCGGTTCTCCTACCGTGTGAAAAAAGGCTATGGACAACTCTTAAGATGTGCATGTCTCGTCGCGGCGTTTTCCTTAACAATTCAAGCATGAGATAAATAATTTCTTACACGCATATAATATTCGAAGGAGTTCGTGGTTTAGTAATAAAAGCCGCGCGGGTCGATCGGAGGTGAAGTTACACTGACCAAGATCCGTCCGGGGATGGGTAACCGTCCATCACATATCGAGCTTCTCCGTGCCTCGGACAGCACGTTAAGCCTTTGGTCTTGGCTATCATTTATAAATCTTTGACAGATACGAATAGATAGAACCCGCAAGTCTTTCGACCAGTATTACAGCTGGTATTTAACTGCATCCGGTTACACTGAAAGCCAATCCCAACATATTTGGGAAAACGTTAGGCAGATAATGACGCACATAACATTCGAAAAATAATTGGTGCGCTTGGCTTTGAACTAAAGACCACTGACTCGTAAGTTCCAGTTGTAAATGTCCTTAAGTGTATACCATGCAATAGGGGTGAGCCTATTCCCATCAACCGGGTACAAATCCAGACTCCGTGACTACTGAGAAATTCCTAATGGAAAAACCCAATACCACTTTGCCCGACCTGGGAATCGAACTAATTACCTCATGCCTCTCTTTAGAGGTTTAGTACTCATTACAACTAAGCAAACAAGCCATGTAACTAGATTTTCATTAACATTCAGTTGCCAGGTTGTTTTATCATAAAATGTAAGGCTTGGTAGTTGTTTAGCTGGAGACAGGTTCCGGTTCTGTTCCCGTTCCAGAATGTTACTACCAATTAGTATTAGTTTGTATAAAGCAATTATACGGTAACAAAGCTGGTTAGTTTAGGTCTTGTTTCGTTCTGTCTCCTGCTGATATAGAGGGAAGTGGAAATTATGGTTTTCCTACTCCTCCGCTATACTCTTCTGATTAAGTTCGTTACGGGAACCAAGACAATTAAATTGTTTCACTGAGACTTCGTCGAGCTTCATTGTCTCCGCGCTTTTCTGGTGGTCGCCACTGTTGATTCTGGCTTTCAGGAGTTGCAGTGGGTTGGCAATAGCATCGCGGGCTTGTCCCAACTAAGAAACGACTCATAAGTCCAACGAACTAGCAACCAGCTCGACTAGACTACACTATTTACCAGCTTGGTGCCAGAGTTTCTCTGAGAGATTTTTTTTAAAGATGTTGGTATTCTCACGGTGGCATCACAATTCATCTTCGCCAACATCTTATATATTAGGCAAAATATACACTTATACACTAAAAATAGTGATATTCACAATATTAACACCAGAAATAAGGACAAATTACGAGCTCCATTTCACCGGCTTCATAAGGTACATAACTCATTTGTTGGGCTTGGTATAACTTTTTATAACATGCTGCCCTCTTTTTTGCTAGATTTGCCTTTTAATGCGTTTAAAACTAAAGTAAAATCCACCCTTTGTTCAAAGGCATACTATTGTATCAATGACTACTTAAACGATAAGAATAGTTGGTCGCTGTGATTAACTCAAGACAATGTTTATGTTCTTTCTCCAGAATTAGCTTTCCTACTGACAGGTTAGGTACAGTTTTAATTGTTATTAGTAATTGTTTACTTATTTTACTTCGATGGGGCTAGTTTATCATTTCTCACTTCGAGCTACAGCAATTGCCTTATGTAAGCGGGCACGCCCTTTATGCCTGGAGGCTTTTATTTAGGTATTAAGTTCTATTTACGTTTTTTTTATGTTGAAATTTTTATCTGCTTGAGTACAGTTTGTTCATTTTTTGTTGGTATACTGGCGCGTGCTAGCTAACGTATGGTAAGTGTGTAATGTAATCCAATGTTTTGTGTTTCGTAATGTTAATTACTTTGCATACGATTTGTATAGAATCAAGTTTATATAACTAAACAGACAGACGTGCTGCTGGGGAGTTTGTTCCACCACTTCTTCTTCCCAGCTAAAGCACTAGGAAGTGGTGACGGGAGGGCATTTTTGGGGGACTGTCTTATGTAACTTTGACGTTCGAAAAGTGCTGATTTTCAGCCTAGTTTGAATAAATGACTTTTGATTTTGATTTTTGATTTTGATTTTACACTTATAAACTCTAGTATTCGACCTTCGGTTATCTTTAAAGACGGAAGAGAGCAGTGGTGTCCCAGTGGTGTCCTAGTGGTGACCTAGTGGTAACGGCCCCGACTTTCGATTGGTAGGTAGTTCATTCGAACCCAATCAGGCGCATGACTTGTTAACCTTCTTTATTTCATCACCACTAGTCTCAAAACAGTAAAGGAAAACATCAAGAGGAAACCAGCATGTCTTAGAACTAAAACATCGAAGACATGTGAGACTTATCAACGCACACTGGCCAGCGTGGTGGATTACAGCTTACTGTCTCGCATAGAAGAGGCTGGTGTCTCATCAGAAAGAACATTATACGCTGATTATGCTAATGCTATGCTTTTAGATACTACCACACAAACGGCCACACGATGACGCCAACACCGCAGGAGCATGCAGCACACGAGATCCCAATCGGGCCGGCGCAGACTGGCGAGAGGGTCGTCATCTCTGGCATGTCGGGACTGTACCCCGACTCGCACAGCGTCAAGGATCTTCAGCACATTCTATACAATAAGGTAAACCTTTTTTATCGATTCTCAAATTATCGTAATTTTTCATCTACCTCTGTTTTGGCCGTCGCAGTCGCCCAGACGACCCGGAGCTGTGCCTGCGTCGCGACTCCGACGCCATTTTGTCATGTCGTTTCGTGCTTAGCGTCGTTTAGAAAAGGGATGGAAGCATACCCATTCTTGAATTTACAATCATTGTTATCGCTTACAGAAATCCACTTTGTCTAGGCCCCAAGGTATCAACAAAGAACAAAATGTTAATGTTTTGTTAATGCAACACAGATCAACCCGATAACAAAAGAAGCACTCCGATTCAAGTCCAACCATCCTGAAGTGGTGCATTATGCGGGCAGCGTGCCGGGGCTCGGTGTCTTCGACGCGCAGTTCTTCAAGGTGCACTACCGGCTCGGGAACACCATGGACCCTATGGCCCGCAAGATCCTGGAGCAGTCGTATCAGGCCATTTACGATGCAGGTTATTTCACCAACACAATATCTCACGCCTGTATTTCCCTGACGGTTAGGAAGAGGTGTGTCTCATAGTAGCCACATTTCGCTGGGACCCCCCAGTAGATGGCCAAGATGTCAGCTAGATACTATTATAAGGACAACTTGGGTAACTGATCTGACAAGCACCATCGACTCGAAAAATAGGTTTTTGACCCGGTTTCCACTATAGCGATACAGAGCCCTGAAAGAATCGACCTATCACAGGAAGGACGGCGCACTGCGGATTTCAAACCATTCCCGAACGATTCCCGCAGATACGCTCTCCGCTCCCTTGTCCTCAGAGTCCGATTTAGTAGTGGGTCTGACTTTTAGGAACAACATATTTTTCTGGGATAAAACCTAAGCATTCCCTGGTCTGACTAGGTAATACTGCGCAAAAGTTATTGCGCTCAAAGTAACGCACTCATTATGCTGTTGCATGCATTAAATAGTACAGGGGTGATGGAGTATTTAAAGCAAATTTTAAAGGAACTTTGAACTTCAATATCTCCGTAACCAAAAGGTTCCTAGGTCGGGAAGAACAAGTGCCTCTCGGATCCCTTGAGGGTATTTTGACATCCTTTATTATGTCACTTCACCATTTGTTTATTTCAATCATTAATTTATTTGCAGACAATACAGGTTTTACTATGGCACATATAAAAGTTTGGTGGTTTGTGTACCATTCACAGCTGTTTATTCATTTTACATTAGGTAAAAATGTTTTATTAAAACCAATGTTAAAAAATGACAGTACAGTGATTGAAAGACTATACATAAGGTAAACCAAGCAGTCCGAGCCGCGGATTGACTGCGGATACCTGACTATGACAGATATTTCAATACATTATCTATCCAAGTCAGCTATCCACAATCCGCACCGCTCTCCACTCCACTCGGTTTGGCCGCACTTGGACAAGTGGTGGTTAGCCACCCCAGGTACACTTTGCGGTTGCAATGTTCTGTAACTTCGATATGCTTACCTCTCAGCCACATTGACTGAACGGATTTTGACTATATTTACCATGTTTCGTTAAAACAGATGTCGCCAACGTTTTCTTTCTGTATAAAACAAAAACTGGTTCCCTTCTTTATAAAAAAAACACACGTAGGCTTTCATAATGAACTGGGTTTGAAATTCTTCTTTTGTTTAGGTATAAATCCGGAAGATCTTTCCGGTAAGAAGATTGGTGTGTACATTGGCTCATGTTTCTCCGAAACTGAGAAGGCTTGTTTTTATGAAGCCGTCCATAAAAGTGGATTAGGAATCGCTGGGTAAGTCAGGACAACTACGTATTGAAATTTATTTATTTATTAAATAACTACGTTAACCAATCGATCTCCATAGCTACAGTTAAAGTCGCCTCAAGCATTTCTTATAGCTACGACTATAACTAAATCGACGGCCACTGCAATAGCTACATAGAAAATACCTTCACAAAACACAAATTATTAGAAAAATCGAATTTATACTTGTTTCGTATATTAGATGCAGTAAAACAATGTTCGCCAACCGCATTTCCTACTGGCTGAACGCTAAGGGTCCTTCGATGTCGATCGACCTGTCGTGCAGCAGTTCTACCGCGGCGTTGGAGCAAGCGTACCTCGCTATGAGTCGAGGTGAATGCGAGGCGGCCGTCGTCGGCGGCGCCTACCTGTGCCTGCACCCACAGTCTGCTGTGCACTACGGAAGGTACTGTCAGAATAACTTTTACTTTTCTACTACTTTTTGGTGTAGACAAGGGATAACAATAATACTTTCTCTGGTTACAGGCTTATGAAGCTTTGTAAGGATGGAAAGCATAAATCATTCGATGAAAATGCGGATGGATGTGCTAAATCTGAAGCCATCAACGTTTTATTCCTACAAAAAGCAAAAAATGCCTTAAGGTAAAATGTATTTTAACGTTGAATAAATAGGGTTTATTTAAATTCATGTGTTATAGAGACTAACATTCTGATAACAATCTGCAGAATCTACGGTGATGTTTTGCACGTCAAAACAGAGTTCACGTGTGTTTTGCCTGGAGTGACGGGCCCTCGTTACGGATTCTACAGGGACTTGGCTAAAACAGTCACCTTCATCAAGAACTTCTACGAGGATGCAAATGTCCCAGCACAGGCTATAGAGTATGTAGAAGCCTTTGGCAGTGGTAAGTGCTTACACAATATTCAACTAAATATAAAATAATGAGGACCTAAAGTACACCTACATTTCGCCAACTATGTTTTTAAGCTACATATAATAGGCGCGAGCCTGTTGCAAATAGGATACGGTCTATTCTGAATTTCCGAAACATTATAGTACATATAAATAGTTCATGCGCAATTGCTATTGACTTGCCTTCAAGAATCAATATACATAAAAAGTACACTCACGTTTTCCTTTAACCCACAACACTGTAAAAATTGTATATCTACTAATTAGAGTATTATTTACAAGGATAACATCATCATCATCATTTTATTTTATTATGAGAACACAAAATAATCTTAAACAATAATAAACTAATGCATATTAAAAACCTTATTAAACTATAACACGACGTAACGGTGCCCCATCTTCGGAAACGTCGATATAGGTACGACACCTTTCAACGAAAATTCCTTTTTCAAGAAGGTCTTCCTACCCTCAGAATCCAGTCGGTCTTCACTCTCAAATACACAACGACTTCCTCAATCTTTGTGGAGTAATGCAGACGCGATATGGGCAACTGCGTCGTAGGCACAGCAGCATGCGCACGATGTTGTGTTTATGTTTATAATAATACAATTGTTTATAATTTCCGTATAACACTTTGCCGGACAAAACTCGATTGATACACTACACCAACTGTTAAATGCGGAAATGAATGAAATGAAAATGCTGAAAAAAAAATGAAATGGAATGGAGTGATGATGAATATGGAGGCTTTGGACACTATTGCATATGTGAGCGCTACGTAACGGAGCATATCTTAATGCACAATGTTCAGAAGAGTCAGTACATTGTTTTTGAGGCGGAGACCAAGTACCATCTTGATGTGCCTCCCAAACGGCTAAGCAGTGTTCCTCTTGAGCGAGTGGAACAATTTAGATACTTAGGTCACTAGGTCACCACTGACGTTAAGGACAATGCTGACAATGATAGGGAACGCAGGGCTCTGTCCGTACGCGCGAATTTGATAGCCCGCAGGTTTGCTCGTTGTACTGCAGACCTAAAGGTGACGCTCTTTAGAGCATTCTGTACCCCCTTCTACACATGCAGCTTGTGGGAAAATTATTCGCAAGCGTCGTATGGAGCCCTTGGTGTCCAATTCAATAATGCGTTCCGGTAACTGATAGGGTTGACTGCGTACCATGGCGCTGCAGTAAGTGTAGATTGTTTTTACACAATTATGCGCAAGCGTGCAACATCGATGGTGGTTTGACCAGCCCTAACAGGGTTCTGGAAATGATTGCTGGCAGAGTGAACTGTCCTTATATGATTCACTGTTGTCAGTTACTTGTGTCACCGTATCGTGTTGTTTACCCTATATATGAGCCTCCGCTCGAAATAAATAACTGAATTTGAATTTTGAAAAAGCAAAGAACTCTTGTATTTCCAAAGATAGGAGGAGTCATACTCAAAATGGCTTGGATTAGATGAGACAAAAATGATAAGTTATCGCAGCAATGTAAACGTCTTATAATTCTAGGTAGCAAACGTCTCATGATACTCACTATTACTACCACCAAAATCGTCATTAGTATTAAGCTAAAAACATATAAATTCCATAATATTTTTTATTAAAAAATATAAATTGCATAATAATTTATATTAAAAAATATAAATTGCATAATAATTTATATTAAAAAATTTAATTCCATAATAATTTATACTTTTTGTGTTGAATATTATGGTAACTCCATCGTTTCCATCACTGTATCTGCATTTCGACATTAGATGTTCAGATATAGTAAAATATTTGTTTCTTTTATTTTTACTTTGTGCAGCTTGATAAAAAATATATGACATGCAAAGAAAAGCCCCGTTATCACTTCATTATAATGTACACACTTTCATTGATGAACGCTTCTGAAATAAAGAGGGCCCCAAAATGTCTTTCTACTTTATGAAGAGATCTGAAGAATAACTGATTGAATTTATTCTACAGCTGTACCAGAGGCCGATAAGGTGGAGTTGCAAGCCATTGAGGAAGTGTACTGTAATGGCAGAGAAGATCCCCTTCTTATCGGCAGCGTTATGTCTAACATTGGTTACAATGAAGCAGCCTCTGGTATCACTGCTATTACAAAGGTAGGCCGTCATTACTCTAGAAACCGTACTAGCCATACTAAAATTATAATTGCGAAACTAACTGTGTTTGTCTATTAGCGTTCACCCTCTAACGCTGGACGTATTTGGATAAAATTTGGCACAATTTGGATTGACCTTAACGGTTCCTGTAGGAGTAGGATATTTTCCAACCTCCAAGCGGGCGGAGCCGCGGACAAAAAACTAGAGTTTTTCAAGTCCCAAGCAATTACTCGATTCAGAAACTACGGTATTAGTAATCGTAGCTACAATATAGATCATTTATTATGAATGACACGTTTACTGAAATCTAACCTACGTAAATAGATTCCTTTGTTTGCCGAATATATTAAGAGATTTTCATCACTCATCTTCAATAGGTATTGCTCGGCTACCACACCGGTCAGCTGGCCGCCAATCTGCACTGCAGTACTCCGCGGCAGGACGTGGCTGCACTGCGCGAGGGGCGCATGCGCGTCGTCAACGAGCACCAGCCCTTCCGCCGCTCTTACGTCGCCGTCAACGGCATGTCCGTCACCGGCGTCAACTCCCACGTGCTGCTGCATGGACATTATAAACCCAAGGTATAAGAAATTGCTAACTTATTCTTATTCCGATATGTTTGGGGGCGGCGCAGAATGTCTTATTCTTTCATACATATCTAACGGTCGCCATGTCGTCAAGTTTGTTTTTTCTTTATTTGTTATATAGTATTCTATATAATAGTCATTTTTATATTTCAGCAATAGCGCACCATCCACCGATACTTTAAGTAAATTACTGAAAAAAAAATGAAGTTTTTTACTACCACAATTATTTTATTTTCAGGACCCCAACCGGTACAAGTCGGACATTGCTCACCTCGTAACCATTTCGGCAAGACATGAAGAAGCGGTGACTTATTGTCTTGGCGAATTGAAAGAAAACCCCATAGATCCCGAACAGTTGAGATTGTTACATAACATACATCAGTCGAATATTGCAGGACATTTGGGCAGAGGATTCGTCATACTTCGTAAATACTTTTTTTATCAATAGTGTGTGTCGCTATGGGCAATATTAACCTCACAATGGGTCCCAAACAGCGTAACAGCCAGAAAAAGATAGCGGAATAAACTGCACATATTTCTAATGATAAATCAATATATTTTGTAGAGACAAACGAAGAACAGAAGACCGTGTGTCTATCTGAGCAGTCTGCGTACTTCGATGATGCGCGGCGGCCGCTGTGGTTCGTGTACAGCGGAATGGGCTCGCAGTGGGCGGGTATGGGCGCGCAACTCATGCGCATACCGGTCTTCGCTGCTGCCATCGAACGGTACTCACATATTTCATGCAAAGGAGTCACAGTAGATAAGAAACTTATGAACACTTTAACCGTTTTTAATCATAATTTGCAGATGCCACAAAGTTTTAGAGCCAAGGGGACTCAACATTGTTGAATTATTAACATCACCGGATGAGACTACCTTTGACAACATTTTACACTCTTTCGTCGGAATAGCCGCTGTACAAATCGGTCTGACTGACATTCTTAAAAACCTTGGACTTGTACCAGATGGAATTATTGGTAAGTAGAAGATCTAACGATAAAAAAAAAACAGATAATTTTGTCAAGATGAACCAGAATCTTGTGTGAAGGACTGGTATAAGATGAAAAAAATGATTAAAAAATTATAATAACTGCAATATGAAACAGGTCACAGTGTAGGCGAGTTGGGCTGCGCGTACGCCGACGGTTGTTTGACGGCGGAGGAGATGATACTTTCGGCTTACAGTCGTGGGCGAGTGTCACTGGAGACTAAATTCATCCGTGGATCAATGGCTGCCATCGGCCTGGGATATGAACAAGTGAGCATATTACATGTATCCGTTCTGCCCTAGAGTAGATACTTATAGGAGAAGACACTTCAACTCTGTGGGTAAAAAGAAAATAACAAATCACGAGCTTGGTTAATTTTTTTTTTTCAGATTTTGCCATTGTGCCCTCCTGAAATTCAAGTGGCTTGTCACAATGGGCCCGAATCTAGTACGATTTCGGGACCTGCGGATATCATGAAGACGTTCGTCGCAGAATTGACTGCTAAGGGTATTTTCGCAAAAGAAGTACCATGTTCCAACATTGCCTACCACTCGCGGTATATTGCTGATGCCGGTGAGTTTCTCATATCAATCAAATTAAAGGCATCACTTTCTTTTGTTATGGATGAACTTAAATAATCATTTTTGATTTGTTTCATTGCCATCTATCTGCCATATTTTTTGTTTGTTTATGAGCTGTAAGTCCTCCATGTACTAAAATAAATAAATAAATCCTTGTTATACACAGGACCCCAACTACTGAAGTACTTGTCAGAGGTGATCAAGGATCCGAAACCAAGGACCGAGCGTTGGCTATCAACTTCAGTACCGAAAGGGAAGTGGGAAGATTCGATTGCGAAGCTCTGTTCAGCTGAATACCACACCAACAATCTGCTGGTAAGTAGTAATAGTGATGTGATGACGTTTCGGTGTAAAAAGTTGCTAAAGTTTTATCGGAATCCTGGGTCCTGATCCTGGGTCTTTCGGGAATGTTTTTTTTACTTTAGAAAATGCTTCAAGCCCCTGAATATCTCGATGTCCAGATAGTTCTGATTCAGATGCAAGTACGTAACGTACGTAGTATGTAAGTACGGCAGTAGACCGAATTAACTCAGAGCTTGAAATTTCTTAATAATGAGTATTGCCCAAAATCTGAGCCTAATTTATTAACTAGCGCAAATGCTCATTCGATAAAAGTTGGGTGGATTTGGTGAGGAATGATGAAAGGTAATGGAGTGAATGATAGAGTGACAACAGACAATGAAGAATGGAAGAAAAACCTTTCGCGCTGACCTTAAGTACCTATAACAAGGGACTATGGCAGGAAGTATGAGTGAGTCTTCTGCATTATCATTAATGCAGAAGACTCACTCATACGCAAAATTCAAGACACTTCACATTTTATACAATCAATTATTCCCACAGAGCCCAGTGTTATTCGAGGAGACGTCGAAACTGATACCTAGCAACGCCGTGCTGGTGGAGGTGGCGCCTCACGGCCTGCTGCAGGCCATCCTCAAGCGCTCATTACCAAGCACCTGCACTAACATCGCACTGACTAGGAGGAAGCATGCTGACAACACTTTATTACTACTCGAGGGTATCGGCAAGTAAGTAAGATCGTGCAAATATTAGTGGTCGATGAGCGACGCGGTCATTCAGAGATAACAAATTGGTTGAAACATTGCGCAGAGAGACTACAATCGCTAGTGTATTAGCTCACTAACCGTTTTTCCAAGTGCCCTAGTAACAGACTATAGTGTGTAGTGGGTCTAGTTTCTGCAACTCCAACTGCTTAAAGTGCCGTCCCAGGTACAATCCTGGGGTATAATCCATAGATATTATTTCTATGTTGTAATCCTTGATTTGAACAAAGATTTTTTAAGGATTTACATTTTTCTATTTTTTTTAGCAGCCCATAATCTGAATTGGCGTTAGGGTGAACCCATCGCTGCCCCTTCAGGGAACTTTGCCGCTATGTTATTTCAAAATATCTTTTAGTGTGAAATACAACATATTGTGTCGAACTCTTGCACCATTTCATCTTCCTAGCTCAGCACGTTGTGCTTGCGCTGATGCGGTAGCTGCAAAGAACCTCAAGCGGCGTCAATATAGAATCCTTGCGGGTAACTAACTATATCGTCAAGCTGTTTGAGGCTTAAACCCTCGAACCCTGTGGCTCACAGCCTTTTTAAGGATAAGTAGTAAACGATTAGTTAACGCTTCCCGTGACCCAAGGGCTGATGTTTACCTTGGCCGGAGGCCAAGCATTGCCATACAACGAGACAATGAATTCCACTCTCTTGGGCCCATTACCGGTTGACAGCGTTGAAGAGGAGTTTTTGAATAAATATTTTAGGTTACCTGTTTTATTGTTTTTATTTTTAATGTATATTAAATATATATGTCCGTTGTTTTCAGGTTGTTTATGGAGGGTTACAATCCTAAAGTTCATGTTCTCTATCCAAAAGTCGAGTTACCAGTTTCTACAGGGACACCAATGCTGTCGCATCTAGTCCAATGGGCTCATGGCGAGAATTGGTAAGTATCTAGCACTACTCTTTTCACGTTTTCCAAAAAACGTAACACTCCGTACACTCACAATTTGTGTTTTACTCCTCACTTTTAGGCCAATGACAACTTACCGCATGGCCAGTCGGTTACCAGCAGCTTCTCTCGACTATATCACCTCGGTACAAGATGTTGAACACGCTTACCTGCAAGGTCACTCACTGAGAGGTATTTTTAACACCATGCATCTACTTGTTGATTTACTACTTCATAGAGTTATTCAAATTATTTCCTAGCTTTCTCTAACCAACACTTGTTTCCAGTATATCCCCTTTTCAAATAATTCTCGTCCTCTTTGCTTGTTTATTGTTTTCCCAACTATACACATTAAATAATATGAACGATGTTCATCTTTAGGACACAACGTATACCCGTTTGCTGCTACACTGGCCCTAGTGTGGGATACCTATGCCATGACGCTGGGACACCAGAAGAAGCAAATTTCTGTGCAGTTCAGCAACCTGCGCCTGTATACGCAACCGATAATACACGATCAACGTCAGATTCGCATTAACGTTGAAATCCATAGGGGAAATGGTAGTTTTGAGGTAATAAGATTTCCAAAGGCCTCCCCCAATTACTTCCATGAGCTCTTTTACCGTGCCCCTCGCGGTACGCGTCCAGATCGCCTCGCCACCTCTTTCTGGACCGGCCTCGACAGCGCCGTCCGTCTTGCGGCAGCCATCGTGTGGAGACTTTTGACCAGCGGTCATCGTGCATGCGCCTGACGCGACCCGCCCAATCCCACTTTAGCCTTCAGCCTGCAGCCTTCTTGCCAACATCCAATGGGCCTCTCAAATTGCAAGCATCGCCTTCTCTAATTCACGCATTCCCAGCGTCGCACGTCGTCCTGTAACGATCTTTGCCTCACCTAGCCCTAAGGTGTCCTTTTTTGGTCGTTGTTCCCTTCCCACACTTGCACCGGGGTTCATGGGAACTAGTGCACCATCCACGATAACTGGCTAGTGCCGGCCCGCGTCTGCGGGCCTCCACAAGTCCGCAGGGGGAGTGAGGTGTAAGCCTCCCACCGCGACGTCCCATAGGGGTGTGCACGGAACACTACGCGCCGTCGCCTCCGGTCCAGTTATATGGGAGGGGCGGTGAACGTCCCCAAGACATCCGTCCCTCTGGACCCGTTTAGGGGGCTGAAAGAGCGCTATGTCCGTCCGCCGCCGATGCCCGGTATTTTTGTCGGAATCAATAAGTTCGTAGTAATACTCAATTTATAATATGCTACTTTACATAATAGACACTTAACATTTTAACATAGATTCTCAATGAAGGCTCCAAAGTCGCAACCGGCTATATAAACTCATTGGATGATGTGGAGGATACGAGACAAAGAATAATAGATGAAAAAACTGAAACTAAAGTGAGCGTAGACCTCACTGCTGAAGATATTTACCATTTATTAAGAGATAGAGATTATTCGTACAGGTAAGTTTTAAATAAAGAAGAATTATAAAAAGTAACTTACAAAATGTGTGCCTTTAAAAACGATATAAATTGTTTTAGCGGTGAGTTCCTTAGCATTGTGGGTGTTAATAAATCGCTTAGCGAAGCTTCGCTGGTGTGGCGCGACAACTGGATCACGTTGCTTGACGGCTTGCTGCAGCTGCACATGCTGCGACAACCGCACGATGGGGTGTCACTAGTCACCCATATCAGAAATATAAAGATCAATATTAAATATCACCAAGATGTCGTAGAAAAATCTTTCGTGTCGGACTACCAAGTTCTGTTGAAAGCAGAAATATTAGACAATTCTGACGTTACCAGGTGAGTGTGCATTATTAAGGCACCGTAGTTTCTATTATTTGAGCCGAAGATGATGTGTCAGTTAATTTTTTTTTTTCTTCGTTTTGCAGGTGTGGAGGTGTTACTATAAGGAATGTAAAATTGGAAAATTTGCCTCCAGTGAGTAACAGAAATATGGCGTTAAAGGCTTTAAAATTCGTTCCGTATTTTCAACCAGACATACATGTAAGTACACCTTTCAGTAATCAATCAAGTTATATTTAAATACTAGCTGACCCGCGCAACTTCATCTGCGTCACATAAAACTGTGACATCTCCTAAGATATTCATTGAAATCAAATTATGTAAGGGCAATTTTGTTTATAATTAAATACTTGATGAATAACGTATTTATTTGGATAAGGATTAATACCATGTTTATAAAAACACCTTTACAAATAATGCATTATTTTAGAACAAATTTGATAACCATCAAAAAGCTTATAGTGAGTCAACCTTAAAAGATAGATGTTATTATAGACTTTTTTTAGAACTATTCCGTCATACATGATTGTTGCGTAACTTTAAATGTTTACGCAGCGCACGCAACGGAAGCTCTCAAAAGGAAAAAAAAATCCTCGATTTTGCAACATTTTCATTGATGCTCCGCACCTATTGGTCGTAGTGTGATGTTACATAGCTAGCCTTCCTCGATAAATGGACTATCCAGTACTAAAAGAATTTTTCAATTCGAATCAGTAGTTCCTGAGATTAGCGCGTCCAACCATACAAACAAACTCTTCAACTTTATAATATTAATATAGATGAAATTAAAGAGAAAAATAATACCGCATATTTTCAAACTCGCGCAGGTGTCGTCATCACTTCAAGTTTTTCTACAAACGGTGGCGGAAAATGTGAACAAAGCAAACATTAATGTTGTGGGAGTAGTAAACCAGCCTGGAAAAGGAGCTATATTCTCAGAAATAAATAATGCTGTTAGAAACATTCTTGGAGTTAATGTTAAATACGAAGAAGTTAGCCGCGAAGCAGCGCTGAGGAAACAAAACAACTTCCTACAAGGTGCTGATCTGATTCTGGTTCAAAACCTGTCAACAGACGATAGCGTAAGTTAAAAGGTTAGAAATGTTTATTTTCAAATGTGTTACATTATTATTAACTAATATAACCTTCAACAGATGTGCCAGTTACTGCATCGTTTCCTACAAAGAGATCAGTTTGTAGCGAGTGAAGAAGACCTCGCTTTTGGTGGTCGCTCGCGCCCCTCGTCCCTTTACCGTGTGGTTTCCGTTCACTCCATTGTTCGAAACGGCAGCAAACAGCAGTCACAGCTACAGCTAGCTCGATGGGGTGCGTCTGCGGCCGTACCTTCAACAACTGTCACAATTCGAACCAACGCTGATATTCTACAACTCATAACAGCGCGCAATAACCTCGGTTTAGGACATCGGCTCTTGATAATTGCGCCTTACCCATCACTGCCAGGTCTTAAGGAACTTGTAGGCGCCTGGCGTAAAGAAGCTAATCGTAACAAGATCCATTTAATCATGGTCGCTAAGGAGAGCAACGATAGTTTTTATAGTGACGACATTCCCGACATTGACTTGGCATTCAACGTAGTAGACAACGTAAGAAGATCGTTGATATTTATTTTATGTCGAAATTAAAATAACATTACTAGTGACAATTATTTCTAATGAAATAATTCTCATTCGTTCATCAGGCTAAGTGGGGAGGAGAGTACTACGTACCCTTAGAAGATCCAGCTGCGTCAGTGAGCAACAACATGTCGCTACAATGTACCAAGTTTGGTGATTTGGATTCGCTCACGTGGGTTGAAGTGCCTGAGCCATCCGGATCTGGAGTCCCTGTGCAGGTATAACTGAATTTATATTAATTGCCTTGGAATTGTTTGAATCTCAAATTTTAAACAATAAGTACTTCTTACATTATTATTAAATTACATACTTATATCATAATTTCAATCTCTCTAGGTTCAATATGCTGGTATTACCTTTGATGACGTCAAAAAAGCCAGTGGCGCCTTATTGTATAAATCAAAGGTTAAAAATAGCTTTGGAATGGAATTCAGTGGAACTACAGCCAGGTCAGTAACTTTAACAACAAAAAAAATGCAGACTGCGAACTCGTTCAATTAATTTCATTACCAAATTTGTTTTTCGTTTCTTTTCTTTATTTGTCAGTATTGCTCATCATACCATATAAGCTAATTTATATTTAGTAGTAGTTTCGGTGCAATACTGGGCTTAAAAGTAATCCCTGTGGTACACCAACTTCACATTAAACAAATCTGGATCATGTTTCGCCCAGCGTCACCTGAAATCTGTGAAAGTGGACAGAATATTTAATGCTTACTTAGTTTGGTCAGTACCTAGCTTATCTCTAGTTTCATAATATCAAAAATTTGCAGATAAAATATCAAGAAAGGTCCACGAGCAAAGCTTTTAATTTTCAAAAGCCTTTTTCTTGTACGAATCATTGATTAGATTTTTAACCGACTTCAAAAAGAAGGAGGTTGTCAATTGGGATGTTTTTTTAAATTATGTTCGGGCGTAAGTCCGAGACGGATTTGCTTAATTCTTTTTTTGTTCGAAAGGGGTTTTCATTTAAATTTCATATAGATCTAATGATGAGTTTCGGAGACAGACAACGGAACTCTTCAAAAAATGACAGCAAATCAACCGCGATTGCTGCTATCGCACAAATATGCATTGTTTACGCAATCACACAACATAACATCACGCCTGTACACTCGAAAGGGTTACGCAGACGTATTCAGTATATCAGGGTACACCCACATTTTCTATCAAAATTATTAGTAGTTGCATATTTTTTTTGTTTTAGTTGTAGCACATAGTATTCAAGCTTGATTTATACAAAAAAATATTTATTAACCGACTTCAAAAAAGGAGGAAAGTTTCTCAATTCGTCAGAACCTTTTTTTATGTATGTTCACCGATTACTCGAAGACGCCGGAACTGATTTCTAAAATTATTTTTTTGTTCGAAAGAATATATTCCCAAGTTCGTCCCATAGAAATATTGTCATGATCTGATCATGGACTTCGGAGATATGGAACGGAACTCTTCAATAATAGACAGCAAATCTGTCAATATTGCTGAAATCGCTTGGATGTTTATTGTTTACACAACATCATAACATAACATCACGCCTGTATGCTCTGATGGGGTACGCAGATATGTACAGTACATTCACATTTTCGACAGTTGGGTTTGTTAAGTTCCATTTTATTGGGGATAGGCTTATGACCATGAAATGTATTGTATTGTTAACAATCTAAAATAAATGCATAGCAAATATTTGTAAATGATATTACAACTAAAAATGGAAAAAATAAAACTTTTGTGAAAATTATAATACCGACTTCAAAAACACAAAAAAATGAATAACAGATAACTTAAGCTTCAGAAGTCGGTGACAAAAAAACTAAATCAAATAAACAAAAGTCACCGACTTCTGAAGCTAAACTTATTATTAAATTTTTTGTGTTTTCGAAGTCCGTTTTTTTATTTTATTTGTCCGTTATCTTTACGTTTATACTATTGTTTAATGCTTTGATTACGATTACGTCCTAGAGGACTAGATATTTTCTTTTTATAACAATAATGTGCCAGTAATATTAATTTGCTATGTAGTGGTACGCGTGTAATGGGCCTAGTGCGCGGCGGCGCCTGCGGCAGCTTGGTGCGCGCGAAGCCGGAGCTGCTGTGGCCGGTGCCGGCGCACTGGAGCCTCGAGGATGCCGCCACCGTACCGCTCGCCTACGCACACGCATTCTACTGTCTCGTGAGTTCATACTCAAGTTACTTTCAAGTAAAATTTCTCCGTTCAATTGGCCAAACTCACATTAAATCTTCCTTTTAGGTGCTCAAAAATCCCAAAGGACTTTTCACTGATTATAGTGTGTTGATTCATGGAGGGGCTGGGGCTCTCGGCCAAGCTGTAATATCAATAGCCCTTGCTTTTGGCTACGAAGTATACACAACCGTTAGTGACATGCGCAAGAAACATTTCCTACGTAAATTATTCCCAGGATTAAAAGGTATGGATATATATTTGATGGTGTTAAGTTTTGGATGGCAGTATGAGACGAACATGACACATAATATTAAATTGGTATGTTAACTTTTTTTTAGCCGAAAACATCGGAAATTCTCGGAACAACAGCTTTGAAGATATGGTTCGTAGCGGTACAAAGGGGCATGGTTGTAACATGGTTATTAGCTGCCTTGGGGAAGACCTGAAGAAAGTATGAATACCGCTTTTAATATTTTTTAAAGTAATAATTTTAAACATAATATAATAATATGTTAATATGGCTGGATGACGAATCGTTTCGGGTCGCTACGAGCCTACGCTTAGGCGCACCTTGTGTTGCCCCGCATCGATGTCACTGCGGTGAAGCTGATGACAGCCTCGGACACCATGGCCTGTCCTGCTGCAGGAGCGCAGGTCGCATTGCACGGTACGCCAGCATTAACGACATTATTCGTCGAGCCCTTGCCAGCGCCGGCGTACCAGCGGTTTTAGAACCAAACGGCTTGGTACGTGACGATGGCAAGAGACCAGACGGCATGACGTTGGTGCCTTGGAAGGTGGGTAGGCCCTTGTGGGACGCAACCTGTGTCGACACCCTTGCGCCATCTCAACATCTCACCCAAGCACGGCGGGCTATGCAGGCGCTGCTGCTGCGGCTGCTGAGATCCTCAAGCGGCGCAAATACTGTAACCTTATTGGTAACTACAGTTTTGAGCCGTTTGGGGTCAAAACGCTCGGGTCATGGGGACCGAGTGTGCGTCTCCTTTTTAAAGAAATCTCTCGCCGACTGGTCGACACTTCGCGTGACCAGAGGGCTGGCTCTTGCTTTGGCCAAAGAATTAGCTTTGCTATTCAGCGTGGCAATGCTGCCAGTCTTCTGAGCACGTTTCCAGATGACAGCGATGCGGAGGAATACTTTGACGCCTAAGTGTCCTATTGTCGTCGTTGTTTAGATGTTTATATTTTCTTACTTTTAGTCTTACTTTTATCATTACTTTAGTTCTTTTTAGTCTCTATAGAATGTATATAATAGATAGAAATTATAATATGTTCTATTGTTGTTTCAGAGTGGAATTAATTGTACCAAAAGCTTTGGGTTATTTATTGATGTTTCTCAGCTGCACAATCAAGATGAGTTCGCTTATGGGATGTACGACCTCACTAGGGAGCGAGCTTACTCCGCCGTTGACATCTCTTCAATATATGATCTTGAAAATATCGAAGATGCTAAGGTATGTCTCATAAATGTGAATATATCTAGTATCTTCTTTGGTTAATTTATTTTTTATTATTTTTATTGGTGTACAGAGTGTAAAAAAATACTATTGACATCCTTCCGTGAAATGAAGGTAGGGAGCAGCACTGCTTCAGTCGCAATAATAAACATTATGTAACACTAGCTGACCCGCGCAACTTCGTCTGCGTTTGGATTTTCCCCGTTTTTGCAATCTTTTTCATAAATGCTCCGCTCCTATTGGTCGTAGCGTGATGTTATGTAGCCTATAGCCTTCCTCAATAAATGGGCTATCCAACACTAATAGAATTTTTCAAATCGAACCAGTAGTTCCTGAAATTAGCGCGTTCAAACAAACAAACAAACAAACTCTTCAGCTTTATAATATTATTAGTATAGATAAACATAAAATCACGCCTGTAATCCCCAAAGGGTTAGGCAAAGGTGTGCCTAATAGTACACCCACATTTCGCCAGTCCCATGTAATAGCTGGCGAGCCAATTATTATCAAACGGGTACAGATCTAGACTCCGTGGCTGCTACTGAGAAATCCCCGGTGGAAAAACCCAATAACACTTTGGCCGACCCGGGAATCGAACCCAGGATCTCATGCTCAGCAGTCGCGCTTGCGACCACTCAACCAACGAGGCAGTCTAACATTATGTATTTAGCAGATGTTTTTTGCCATTTGTCATAGTTGATCCTATCTATCTATCTTCAAATAGATTACTGGTTATAAATAACTGTTTGAAAATCCATCTAATTTTGTATTTCATAGCTTCTACAGACGATGTTGAGCGAAGGTATTACCCGCGGGTACGTGCGTCCTCTCTCGCGCGTATCGTACGCGCCGCACGATGCCGCGCGCGCCTTCCGGCTGCTCGCGGCCAGCAGGCACCGCGGCAAGGTGCTGCTGAGGATACAAGACTGTGCACTGGAAGCTCAGTCCAGGTATTTTTAAGAACCTGCATTTATGTTTTTCAAACTGTGTTTTCGACCCTAACTTAGTAGCTTTTTAACACGCTTTTATTTGCTTGGTATGTATCTATGTATTCACGAATCTATGTAACGGACTCTTTGAACGTGATTTCCGCCCACTTCAAAACGTCGGATTAAATTGAAATTTCACACACTTATCGAGGACCGATGACAATACAATAATTCAATAATTTTGTCCGATTATCCTGACCAGGATCTTCAGGATAAACGATTTTTTACATATCTGAAGACACAGTATAGTGTCTCGTGCTACGTACTAAGGCGTGTATTAAAAAATAATTATGTGGCTTATTCTCTAAGACATGGGCGCCATCAGGGGGGGCAGCTGATTCCCCCCCCCCCCCCCCTAAAAAAATATATCGTAAAAAAGCGTTGAGTGCTAGATGTCAATTGTTGTTAATATTTTATTGACAGATATTGGTAAAAGTCATTATAAAATATCTTAAAAAACACCCCACCCTTTTTACGATAAAATGTTTGCTTAATCACTCTATTCTTTTTTTGAACTATTGAAAATTATTTTCTACTTTTTAGTTCGGCTAGTTACAGAAGCGTGTTTGTTTTAACTATTATTTATTAGTTTTAGGACACAAGGAATATTGTACCGACTCGAATAAATCCAACAGCTTTTGCTTCTAGATATTTGTTTACATTGCTCTCATTTGTTTACATGCTCAACTCCACCTCTTAATAAAAAGAAGCCTTGAATCATGTATTTATTCGTACAATATTATTTCACAGGTTAACTTTGAATGCAGATCATACTCATCTAATACTCTGCAATGATGCCACCTTTGGGCTGCAGCTGGGCGACAAACTTGTGGAACGAGGTGCTAGAAAGCTTTGTGTGCATTTCAAGAGGCAATCCATGAGCTACCTTCAAATTAAAATACGGTAAATAATTCAGATTTGTTTGTCTTTCTTGGGTTGCACGTCAATCTCGCCAAGAGGGACAGTGATATTGTCAAATTTTGAATCGATCGATCACTACAATAACATAAAGCAGATTTTACCACATATTGTGCAGCCAATACTGCACAATATGTGGTAAAACCAATTGACCATACTGAAGAACTGGATCTCTGTAATTTTGTTGTTAAAATTATAAATTATTAACATATTTATCATTTTTTTTAGATCATGGCAGCAATCGGGCGTTGAAGTCGCAGTATTTTCTGATGACCTGTCAAAAGAAACTGACATCAACGCACTATTAAACAATGCTAGTCGCATTGGGCCCGTCGAGGGGGTGTATGTGAGTGTGGGCGATAAGCAGCAGGATATCAATGAAAACCTTCTTGAGACTTTAGATGTTGTATCAAGAAAATTGTGTCCGGATATTAAGTAAGTATTCAATATTATAAAATTATAATTCGGTACGTAACGGCAACATGCAGACAGCAGCGGCGTTGCGTTTGACAATAGTCGCAACCGATCGTGCCGCTGCTAGTTTTAATTCCGAACGCATAACTTCGACAGCACACGGAATCTCTCTTCTAGAGCTTCACGAAAGTCATTTCAGAAACAATTACGCTTTGTCACTCTCTTAGTGACTTGACAGCCACTGATAGTACTACTGGTAAGCTGTCTGCGTTAGCCTGCCGACACCGACCGCAGCAGCAGTTGCCAGTGTCACCATCTGCATCAAAAACCAGTAGTGTCGCTGCGACATTTCATTTGAGTTGAGCTGGATTGCCGATGAAGTTTGTCGTTGCCACAGAAATCGTATCACAGTCATTAGACGTTGGTTTTTTTTTTATAACCAGAGGACCCTAATCAATCTAATCAAAGATTTTATTGTTTTGTATGACAGATATTTTGCAGTTCTTAACACCGGTGACAATGCAATTGGGAAGGAAGTGTGTCTCCGTCGAGTACGAAACAATTTGCCGGCAACAATATTGTCGCTACCTGAACTAAGTCAAGTAAGGCGTTTTGTCTATCTTTCTTCAGCCTTTTCACCCGCCATGGACGCTTTTGGTGACTCCTTAAGAGTGGTCTTACTTCTTAACGAACCACCATGCAATGTCTTATGAACCGACGCCGCTGGTTCCTTAGCTAGTTTATGCTTTTACTGCATCCTAAAGAACTGTTAGCAAACATTTTTGAATACCTACTCTTGGTCTTTATAATTACGAGAAAACCTTCTAAAAACTAAAACTACTTTCCTTGTTCTTAAAACTAGGTGACATTATGCTGATTTGATTACTTTTCGATCGCAGGAGTCGTGTAACATCGGTGCATGGTACCGCGGCGCAGTGGAAGTGACCGAGAAGGCGCTGCGCGGCTCCCACAGTGTAGTCCAGGCAAGCACGGCGCCTGCACCACAAACTTCGCTACTGAAGAAAATTCTTGCAATTGCTGGTAAGTTACTAATATTTCAATTACTTTGAGAAATCCATCTATAGGTTAGATGGGCAGTCGTTCCATGAAAAATAATGATATTGGGCTGCATCCGGTGGACTAGAAGCCGACCCCAGTATTCTTGGGAGAAGGCAAGGCAGGCAAGTGATGGCTTTGCGTCTCTGTCAAATCAAATTCACAATGTTCTATAATAGCATGACAGTAAGGTTGAATAGCTGTTGTCAGATGTAAAATATCTGTGAAAGGACTCTCTTTCTAGCAACTTCAACTGATTGTTAGTATTTTACATTTTATTGAATATACCAGTAAATAGCATAAAAACGTTAAATTCGATATTTTCATTCAAGTTTCTCTATTCTTGACAGATGTAACCATAAAGGCTGATACGGACAAGAATACTACTTTGGAAGCATTGGGTGTGGAAAGCAGCAAAATACCATTAATTTATAATTTCCTAAGAATTCATTACAATGTTGTGTTTGAAGAGGAGGAAATACCCTTAATTACTATGGAGACGTAAGTGTACCTACATCTCAGAAATCACCGATATCACTCTTCTGGCCACCATGCTTCGCTCGGCTCCTCATCACTTTCCATAAAGCACCAACCAAGACAAGCAATCCCCGTTCACCTTTAACTTGGTCCTCTTTCTCTCTTATACCTTCATTTAAATTCTATCTTGTTTTCATGGAGTTATTAAGTGACGTAGTTTAATAGTAAAACGTTTTTTTTTAAAGGATACATCAGTTAGAAAAATCTATCTTCAAGACAGATTTCCCTGAAACTAAGGGCTTGTCTACATTCTTCAGCTTCGTAGAATCTGACGAACTGCTCGCTACCACTGAGTTCGTGACTATGCCGACGCTCATCAACAATGCTGTTATGGTACACAATTTTTATTGCTACGTTATTAAGTTCTCTTTTTGGGTTCCCTGCCCTGAGGTTGCCAAATGTTCATGAGGCTACGATTTCATTTGTTTCTCACGGTACTGAGAAACAAATGAAAACAAAAAAAGAATAATGCATAACAAAAAAACAGTCTTAAGCTATCATGGACGTATAAATTAATTGTTCCAAAATATGTTCATTCATTTGTTTTTTAGCCAGTTCTGTGACTGGGATTAACATTTAAAAAAAGTTGTTTTGCCAAATAAAATAATGTCAACTGATGGAACTATTACAGAGAGACGATGAATTTGATACAAGCCTAATATACCTGGGTTTGGTACCGGGCATGGAGGGTCACCACGGGAGGTTCCGCGTGCTGTGCGAGCGCCTCAAGTTGCCAGCAATAGTGCTGCAGCTGGGCCTCGACGACCCAAATGAAACCATACAAGAAACAGCCCAGAGATTAACAAAGGTATGAAACGTAGCTCGTCAAACTTAGCCTAGGAGTGCAATAGTCACTAGTTGCATCACGGGGTATTCCTCAAAGCGCAACTATTTTTAAGCGCAACCAACTAAGCGTAACTAAATTATTTCTCAAAGCATAACCATTAATTGCGCTCACAAATTCAAATTAAAAATATTATATGTTTATTCCTCAAAGCGCAACCATGATGAAAAATAGAGAGTGGTATGATGGATTCATTATTATTTTTTCAATCATGGTTGCGCTTAAAAATAGTTGCGCTTTGAGGAATACCCCTGCACCACGAACTTCTTTAGGTAAGCATTCCATTTCGCAGTGGTTACTTACATCTTGTTCATCTACACTATTTTTTAGTCTAGGACCGAAAACTGACTCACGCTATTTTTTAATTCAGGTCTTCCTGAAGAGGATGGGACTGGAGAAGCATTTCTATCTCTTGGGATATGAAAGTGGAATTTTCGTTGCTTTAGAAATGGCTTCTATCTTGGAAAGTCATGGTAAGACAGTTGTTTTATGTTTAAAGTAAATAGATACAAGTGACAGAATATACTTTTTATAACACTATTGTAACGTACAACATATTATTATAGGTATGACTGGTACAGTTTACTGTGTTGGATACGCGCCGGACGAATTCGACAAGCACCTCGAAGAGCAACTCGCAGAGTTTGAAACAGAAGAACAGCTGCAAGATGCCGTAGCGCGTCACATGTTCACGTTGATGGCAGGAGGAGACACAACGGGTCTAGATAATGCACTGCAGACTGCGAGCACATGGCCGCAGAAGGTAGACGCGTGTGTGCGCACTCTATTAGGGCGAGTGTCGCACTCGGCGCAATACGCGCGTGCGCTCATCGATACTACGCTGAGTCACGTGAAGCGCGCGCGCAGCTACGTGCCGCGGGTGCAGGCACTGCGCTCCCAGCTGGTGCTGCTGCGTGCCGCGTCCGCGCACCCCGCGCCCGCGCTGCTAGCGCTTCAGCGCCACTCGCAGCGCCCGGTCGCCGTGCACCAGCTGAGCGCACCGCTAGCACATGCCCCCTCAGATCTACAGTGTGCGGCCATCGTCAACACGTACTTAGACCCCACAGTACTAGAAACGTTCAATAAAAAGAACATTTGTAACACTTACCTCAGAAACGCTAATAGCTTCATGGGAATTGATACCGACACACACTAAAGGACTTGGAATAAACTAAACAACCAGCAATGTGTGTGATGTGCAGACAAATAAATATTTATCGTGAATAAAAGAAATGTTTTTTTTTTAATTACCTGTTGTTACCCAAGGTGTGTGTATAAAGGTCTTCTGATTTCTTGAAAAAATCTTGTTTTAGATATGCCATTATTTAGTTAATCTTTTTGACAATTTCAACGAGTTTTGTTTACTACTAGACTTTACTATTTGTTTTTTGTTAAAAGCATTTATTTACTTTTGGACTGTCAAAAACAAAAACACTGTAACACAGTATCAAACTCGTAGCAAATACCTACAACAAAGCAAGGATCTATCAAACAACTCAGCCTATCGCAGTCCACAGCTGGAAATGGGCCTCTCCCAGCGCCACGACATCATGTCCTCCGTCTTCCACATCCAGTCTGTCTCGGCAGCCTTTTATTAGGTCATCGGTCCATCTAGCTAAGAGGCGTTCAACGCTGCTCTTTCCGATGCATGGTCTTCACTTTAGGACTTCTACAGACATGGCCAGCTCACTGCCACTTCTGCTTGATTTCTCAAGCGAGGGTATAACCATGAATAAATACATTTTTATATATGTTGCAACTAAAATTGAAGTGACATTTAAACATTTCAGAATGATCTCTGTATTCAAACACGAGCAATAAGAAAACTTTATTTTTTTTGCATTAAAATAAAGGCTCTAAAATAAATTTTATCGATTTCAATATATTTTATTGGCCATAAGACAGTTAAAGTTATAAATAATGTTTGTTATATTTATAAGTTTTATTTTCGTTTTAATCCTATCGGTCGCCCGAAGTAAGTAGATTTTTGTCAAGTTTAGAACTAAATAATAAGTTCCCATATAACATAACATAACATCACACCTGTAATTCCGGAAGGGTTAGGCAGGTGTGTACCTAATAGTACACCCACATTTCGCCAGTAATGTTTTAAAGTCCCATGTAATAGAGGGCGAGTCTATTGCCAGCAACCGGGCACCAATCCAGATTCCATGGCTTCTACTGGGAAATTCCTGATGGAAAAACCCAATTTCATTTTGCCCAACCCGGGAATCGAACCCGGGACCTCATGATCAGCAGTCGCGCTTATCACGACTAGACCAAAGAGGCAGTCACATAAATGAATTAAATAAACATCAGTTTCCATCAATGGAAAAACCTCTTTGAAAATTTAAAATGCAAAGCATTGATGAGCACATGGTACCAAAAGTGCGTCATGCTTCTATTGGCCATAGTCAGAACTGACACCGCTATCTTGTTTATTCAATACAATTACCACAGACAATATCACAAGTGTACCAACAGCACCCTCGTAGACCTGAGGTTAGAATGAAATGCACAACATTTTTTTAACAAGCCAGCCAACACAATAGCTTGCGGTAAACTACTACTAAACTACTTTTACGTTTTGCTGGAATGATCACGGTATTGGCTTGAAACTATTATGTATTGAGAACATACTGACTGACTTCTCTTTTTGGTACATCACTCATCTTGCTAGAGCTAGACTGTCAATCGATGAAACGACCCCAAATGACGATGTTGGAACCAGTGTGATCTAAGTGTCATTTTTACCAATACTGAGGTTATGATACAATGGCTAGAAAAATCATAATCTTACACTTATCCAAGTGCTCTTCAGGGCTTTCTTCCTTGAGGGATCACAACATGTCACTATAGAATTGGTGCGGTCTCTAAAGTGAAGACCATGTCACACTGATCTAAGTACTGAGGTGCATCTGCATACTGTTGTGCCCTAGATCACTCTGGTTCCAACGTCGTCAAATGCACACTTTTTTAATAACATGAGGCGACACTTAAATGGATGCTTAAATAAAACCACTGTTGGATTTTCAGTGTGTGGGAATTCCAACAGTCCAATAATATTTCGAGGGTGTCCTAAAATAGAGCACAGATACTAACTTACCGTAATGAAAATATGTTCACGACACTCATACTTACAATCGCCTTTCAATATAACATGAAAATAAGATATCTCTTTAATGAAAACAAACAAAAAACACATGATAGTTATATGGAAGAAGAAATTATGAAATCAGGCGTTACTTTGCAGATAGCCATGACATTACAGACATTCACGCCCCGTGGTCGCGTCGGGCGAAACACGTTTCGACTTAAGCAGGTGCAGCATCTTGCATCCAAGCCTGGATCTATTTACGGAAATGAAACTAAACATTTTTCATAATATTTTATGAAACACGTTGATTTATAGTTAACAGATTTGTGTTAAATAAATACCTAGAACATACATATTATTAATATTGAATTTTCAGCTACGGAGACTAATCACGTGCCGTTAAAAGAAAAGCTCGCAAATTCACTAACACACCTAAAGAATTTGTTGGTTGAGATCGACGCCAAAATAGAACATGAGAGGATGTTGCTGTCGCAGATGAGCGACAATTTTAACAACACAGACGGTCCTCCAATTGCTAGAATGAACAACGAGCGAGTGACAGACATTTCGGGGCAATCGTCCAACCCAGTAGCTCCAAGTTAGTTGTTATCATTATTTCGAATAGCTAAACAAAACATTTCAAGCTTGTATCCCCGAAGGATAAGGCAGAACTGTATAAGTAACACATAACTTGTCTTGTTTTGTGTGTGCATAACATGTGCAATATTTCGCAAGTTATATTTAACTTCCACGTAATAGGGAATGAGCCTATTCCCCGATTGGTCCAGGTTCCGGGCTGCTACTGAAAAAATCAACATTTAAAAATCGTATTAAACTTAATTCGACCTGGGAATCAAACCCGGGACTTCATGTTCATGACTACATTCCCAGTATTCAAATAGCCAACAGACGCGGCTTCAGATCGAACAGACGAGCAGAGACAAAGTTTCAAGTGTTGTTTAGGTGTGAAGTAGTTGTGAAGCTTTAATACTGTCTAAAAAGATCTATGACAGATACCATCCTAAACACAGTCATGTACACACAGAATCAGTATGTGCTAACCCCTCAAGTTTTAAAATTGGAACACAGGCACAATTTTGGTTCGCAGAAACTACGCAACCGCCCGTAACGGATAGTCCATTCATACAAGATTTGAAAAACGACATGGCGGCGGATAGACAGAATTACTTCAGTGCTTTCATAACAAGATTCATGGAATTGATAGCTATAAAGGACCCAGCAGAGACAATGCCCGTGATCCATTTATTGTCAAAATTAGTGAATGAGTGAGTGAGACTATCCCTTAAAATGATCAGTCTTAGTAACTTTAGATTCTACGACTCGACCCGGACAGAGTTCTCCTGGTACCGTCCCCTTCTGCTGTAGCTGTTGTATGTAATTGTAATAAGTAAGTATTTCTACGTTCTTGTTCGTCATTTGAGTCGTAGTGTAGTATGGACAGGGTTGACAATGCCGCCTCTACACGCTGCCTGTGACTGTATCAAGCATTCAATTTTCATTCTTACACATTCCATCTGCATTGCACTTACTTACAGAATCGCAAAATTGATTTTGCGTTAAGCGGACTGTACCTGCACAGTAATATAATATGTACGTAATAATAAGAAAAATAATAGCACAAAATATTTTAAGCTATAGGTACCATAGCCTGCTACTGTTTTAACAAATATCCATAAAGTCACACCTTTGTAACTGACTTCTAAAAAAGGAGGAGCTTATGTATTCGACCAGACGAAAAAAGCATCATGTATCACTAACTGTACATGAAAAAAAGAAGATCCTGCCCCCGTAGCATGACCACCGTAGACAAGGATTTCTTTGACGGAAGAAACGATAAAATGACAGATTGTGTCGACACAATGACAGATTTCTTTGCACTATCCTTGTCTACGGTGGTCATGCTACGGGGGCAGGATCTTCTTTTTTTCATGTACAGTTAGTGATACATGATTATTTTTTCGTTTGGTAGAGAAAGCCCGCGCGGTGGCCCCATATTAATTATTATCTTTGCTGCATTATTTTTTGCAATTCTAATTTAAATATTTTAATTATTACATTGTTTCCGAAACTCAGACCTGTTTCTTCTTGGAGCTTTATCCATAAGACACGGCAGACATATTTATTTGTGTTGGACATCTCGACCTTCGGTGGGTGCGGTGAGGCTAGCTATCGGTGAGAGCAACTAAATCAAGATTTTGTTTTGAATCTCGAAAAGTCGTTGTCGGCACTTGGATTCGAACCGTAGTCGCCGTGCACTCAAGTCAACGCGACTAGCCGCCACGCCAAATCGACGCAGTTGTCAGTGCGCTAAATTACCAAACTGGTTCTATTACGTGGCTACGAGCGACAACATACGTCACACCAAGTTAGCTACGCGCCTACAAGGTGTGCTACGAGTATTTGTACTGCTACGAGAAAACGTGAGATCTGCTACGAAACCCAATACATCGGAGAACGCCTCTTCTATATCCGGTATTTATTCGTCATCATAACTTAGTCCATTATTGCACAGACAAAACCTTCGGTTTCCCGGAATAGGTCACCGAAGTGCAGCCAAGATACGCTAAGAAGTCGACGTCGGACAGTATTGACACCTAATGCTTCCGACATACCCAAATACTTGTAAGTTTTTGTTGAGAAGAGGGATCTAAGGTGTATGGAATCTGAGAGTTGAGTTCCCACGGATTCCATAATCTCCCCTCGCTTCACATACATGACTGCACATTTATCACACCAAATTCCGTCCTGGTGGCGATACTGAAAGTTTCGGTTACCTTCAGTAGCTTCATTAGTTGCAAATTGTTGGGGGCCAAGAGTTTCAGATCATCCATGTAAAGAACCTCACCTCATGACTTGACCAACTCTCCTCAACCGATAGCCTAGACCTGAACCCTCCAGCAGTGTGCTGAGAGGGTTCAAGTCTAGACAAAACCACAATGGACTCAGACTATCACCCAGGAATATTCCGCGCTCGATCCTTATCGGTTCGCAGTTCCCCTGGGTCTGTTGACATCCTGGATAGCAAAGGACCGTTCTCCAGTGCCCCATACATGACATCAGGAAGGTACTACTGAATTCTGTACTCGCACTTTAGCATTAAAATCTCCCATGAGAACGTTGTAGTGGTGTGCAAGGCCTTGGAGATGTCCTAAACATTTCCACCACTACATCGTCCGCGTGTGCCGAGGTCGGTGCGAAGACCTGAACAACCTTGAGGCTCTATACCTATCGGTTAGCATCACTATGAGGTACGTTAGCCACTAGACAGTTCTACCACGTTGTCACAAAGATATTTGTGTACCAGGAACCCTCTCACTCTGCCTTGGGATAGCTGGTCTTCCTCTCGAAAATACATAAGGTGGCCTGATTCAGGGGTTATTGTGTCCTCCCCCTCTCTTCGGACTTTACTCAGCCCAAGAATGTGGTACCTTACTTTTTCGAGTACTTTCTATTGAGCCAGACCGATTGTAGGGTCGAAATCAATCATTTTTGTATGGGAAAAAAAAAAAAAAAGGCAAAAAAAAAAAAAAAAAAAACGTAAACGCCGCCAGTCTTTTGGGTACATTACCAGTTGACTACGTTGAGGAGGAGTTTTTTGACGCCATTTTTTAAGTTTATTTTTAAGTTAGGTTTTTTTTTTTTTTGTATGGTTTCATCAAACTAATACGCTCATACAGCGAGATTTTAATTGTATCTGGGGGATATTTGCCCCGCCCCACGGTGGTTCAGCGGCCGAACAAAGGCGATCATAAATACTTAAACCTTCAAAGGCGCTTGTTTTTTGTGCATTTTAATTTAGAATAATATAAAAAGACAATATCTACTTAATTTAGTATATTTACTCAAAAAATAATATATTTAACACATTGACATATTATATTATATTCCCATATCTTCCCGTGGGTGTCGTAAGAGGCGACTAAGGGACTTACCAGAGAATGGGCAGCAGCGTTCTCTGTGCTTTTTTAACAACCGTACTGCGATCGCCAACCCGCCTGCCAAGCGTGGCGATTATGGCAAAACCCCTCCTTTGGGGGAGGCCTATGTCCAGCAGTGGACGTCTTTCGGCTGAAATGATGATGAATGATGATTGACATATCAATACATTGCAAGAATAGAATAGAATAGAAATAATTTATTTGCATTGAATGTAGGTACATACATGAGTTGTTACAGAAGTAAATATTTGTTCCTGGTACATTCTACCATTTGGCGTGCAAAAATTCAAATTGTAAACAATTATACAACTTCAATTTAGAAGCTTTCACAACAAATCAACAAATTATTTTCTAACAAAAAATCAAAATAAAAGTAAAGTAACAATAAAAAGTCAAAAAAACTAATATTACATCTATATTTTATCTGTTAAGAAATCTGATACAGAATAATAACATTTTTGTATTAATAAAATTGAAAGCTGTTTTTTAAAAATTCTCAAAGGCTGCTCCTTGATACTATTTGGAACCTTATTATAGATTATAGGCGCCATACCTAAAACACTTTTTTTTAATAAAGATGTATTGTGAGCACCGGTACATAACTTATATTTATACTGAGACCTGATAGTTGTATTTCGGTTTGTTGTGTCCTTTACAGCCGGGAATAAGTTACTATTACTTTTAACAAAAATAGAAAGCTCTAATATGTAAAGACAGGGAAAAGTAAGTAGTTTATCATCAATGAAGAAAGTTTTGCAGCTATCTGTAACTTTTAATTTAAACATTGCTCTTGAGCAGCGTTTTTGGGCTTTAAAGATATTTTCTCGTTCACAACAAATGCCCCAAAATATGACACCAAACCTTAAATTCGGCACCACTAAGCCATGGTAAGCAACCAGTATAGTGTTGACGTTTACCTTTCTGGAAAGATTATACAGAACGTACGCTGATGAACCTAATTTTTTGCAAATAGCTTCAGCTTGTGGTTTCCATGTAAGTTGGCTTTCAATTAAAATTCCTAAAAATTTGGCTATACTTGCTTTGTCGACTGTTTGACTTTTCTAGTTTAAATTTAAGTCTTCGGGGTGTATACGTTGGTAAAAATGCATAACTTTAGTTTTCTCTATATTTATTAACAAATTATTATGGTTGAGCCAGTTGATTATTGTTTTTAAAACGTTATTAATATCTGTTTCGTATTGCTCTTTATTAATACAATTAATTATTGCTGTGCTATCATCAGCAAACAATATCATTGGATTAGAAATTTGACGTGGCAGATCTTTTATATAGAGCAAGAAAAGTAACGGCCCGAGAACGCTCCCCTGTGGTACGCCAAATTTAATGTATTTATAGGAAGATACATGTTTTATTTCTCGTTTAGACTTCATGCAAACTCTGGAAACTTCAGTAACTTGTTTACGACCGCTTAAATATGATTTTATTAAATCAAGAGCATTTCCACGTATGCCATATGCGTTTAGTTTTTCCAAGAGCTTTTCGTGATTAACATAATCGAAGGCGTTTGACATGTCTGTGTATATTGCACATACAGGTGTTTTAGTATCCACGTTTTTCATAACTGTGTGAAAGTGACTCATAGATCACTTTCTCTATTATTTTTGAAAATATTGGGATGAGAGCAATTGGTCTATAGTTTGCCATACTTTCTTTGTCGTTCTTTTTGAAAAGTGGCTTAACTACGATGGTTTTTAGATTCTCAGGAAATATTCCAGCAGTTATACTATTATTAATGATGTGACTTAGGGAAGCAGCTATACTACTGGATACAAATTTTAATGCTTTTGTTGAGATACCGTCATAGCCGAAACTTTTTTTATTTTTTAAATGATTTATTATTCTCATTATGTCTTGCGGGACAACTGGGGACATAAATATTGAATGGTCGTTATATTCTATAGGTATAGTATTATCTGTTGTGATTTTGGGTATTTCTGAAATTTGATCGATAAAGAAATCGTTAAATGACTCAGCAATTTCTTTAGGGTCAGATAGTAACTTACCATGTTTTTTTTATTTGAGAGATGGGCTCACTTTGTGATTTGGTGTTGTTTATTATTTGCCAGGACGTTTTTGATTTATTTTTAGAGTTGTTAATTAGGTAGTTATTTTGTGCTTTCTGGGTCAATTTAATATTTTTTTTAAATCTTCGCGAATATGTATCAAATTTTGTTTTATTTTCATCTGTTGGTTTTAAACGCTGTTGCCAGAGGAGATGTCGCTGTCTTTTACTACATGTACGAATACCTCGTGATATCCATTTTATCTTTTTGTTTGGTTTTATTGATATTGATTTGTAGGGAAGCACAAGTTGTATAGAAGTTGAAATATCGCTAAAAAGTTATCATAAGCATAATTAGGATACTCTGTATTGTATACGTTAGAAAACGATAAAGATAGGAGATATTTTCTAAATTTTTTGAGATATTCTTCGGATATGTCACGCCTGTTTATTCGCCAAGATTTTAATTGGCAAGTTTTATTTACTTTTATCTTTAATAACTGAGCCGTGTGATCCGATAAAGCGAAGTCAATTACTTCATGTTTACATTTTTGGTTTGTATTGTGGGCAAAATTGTCCAGGCAAGAAGCACTGCTGAGCCGTGTTGGTTGACTGATCACAAGTTTAAGGTTGTAAACAACAGAAAACAGAAAACACTCGAAATCTAGTTTGATTTTTTTTCTTTTTTAATGTGTCAATGTTAAAATCTCCACAAATTATTATTTTTTTATCTTTTTTGTTACATAAGATTTTTAAAATAACCTCTAATTTTTCATAAAAAGAAAAAAAATAATAATAATCAAAAAAAAATCATCATCATCTAATTTTTCATAGTTTTGGTAGCCTAAAGACACATAAAATAATTACTTTTAATTTTATCAATTCTATAGCGCAGCATTTTATTATACCACATATTGAGTATTTTATTACATCTGGGAGTTCCCGATATTCATGACCCTTTTTTACTAATATACAGGCTCCACCGCGTTTTTTGTTATTTCTTGAATAACACGCCGCTAATTCATAGTTTATTATGTGCAACAATATTTCATGGCCGGACATTATAAAGTGCTCAGTTATACATAGAATATCTAAGACTATTTGTTTACTTATTAATTCCTCAATATGGACAGTTAAAATATCTGACATATTAAGCAGGCCCGCAATATTTTGATGCAAGATATAGATATGATCAAAGAAGAAAAAAATTAGAATGTTCATTACAAGGGACCTGTTCAATATTGCCGTTTAATTCTGAACCTGAAGTTATATTAAATTGTGACTTATTTGATAGCAAATGTTGTAAATTATAGAAAATATTTTTAATCCCACCGCCATTTATTTTCCCAGTGTATTTCGAAAACATAGTATAATCACAAACTAGTTTTAAATTGGAGTCCAGTACTGTAGCATATTTATTTGGGTGTATTTCTAGACATAGTACGTTGTTAAACGTTTCTACACGTATGTTGAACAATTTAGAATAAAAGCTACACTTGTAGGTTGGTAGACACAATATTATATTAGTATGCTGTATTTTTTGTAACGAATTTCTTATGTCTGTGATTAACTTAACATAATTTTTAGTCAGTAGGAAGCCTTCTTCACCGATTAAAATTACACAATAATCATCCGCCGAATAGCCAATTAGCTTTCGATGCAAATTGCTTATTAGGTGTTGTATTCCACAATTCGGCGATAGAAAATGGCAAATGTGATAATTTGGTAATATTTCTTCAGCAATGTTCAAGACTTTATTAGTTTTATTGGCACTGATGATACATAGTTTATTTTTTGGT
Source organism: Noctua fimbriata (assembly GCA_905163415.1). Lineage (NCBI taxonomy): Eukaryota > Metazoa > Arthropoda > Insecta > Lepidoptera > Noctuidae > Noctua > Noctua fimbriata. The sequence continues at coordinate 12,880,119 of LR990934.1, read as the reverse complement.
TTCACGTTCCTATTATCTAGTATGATTAACTGCATTGTATCATCTTTAGTATCGTTAATAATAGTAGGTGCGACCTGTACGTCTTTATTTTGCTTTGGAGTAGACGTCTGTGGTATTTTCCTGGGTGCTTTGGATTCACTTACTGACTTTTTTTTAACCATTTCTTTTTCGAACTTGAAACTGGCGATCGTTTCTTTGAGTTGTCGGTTTTCTAAAGACAAGCAATTTATCTTCTTGTGAGCAGTTTCTAAGTGTGTGGTGAGATTCTCTACTTTTTGTTTGTGTTCCTGTATTAATTGTACAGAACTTTCTTCACCAGATGTATTTGGAAAGCTATTAGTGCAGCACTAATAGCTTTCCAAATACATCTAGCTTGAGACTAGACGGCGTTGTGTGATAGTTGTGGAATATTATTATTATTATTTCCTTTATTTATTTTCTAACATACTTATTACATTTTTAAATATTTCTTAACAAAAACTATATAAAAAACCTTTAAAAATATAAAAAATAGAGGTCCGCCGGTAGCGGGAGCAGGGTCCAAGCTACCGGTGGTTAGGGCTCCAAGAAGAGAGACAAGAACCTCCTCAATACGAGCCGTATCGAGGAGTACTGCCTTCTGAATCAGGCCCTTGATCCAACCGCCTAAGGAGAGCTTCGAAAGATGGTCATCGAGGCTCTTGGCTATAAGGCCATTGGCCGTCACGACGATCGGCACAATGATAGCCGAGTTCACATTCCACATGTCGACAACCTCGTGTGCCAAGTCGAGATATTTTATTTGTTTCTCTTTCTTTGGTCTATCACTACTATGTCAGGCTTATTGGCGACAATAGTCCTGTCAGTAATGATAGACTGATCCCAGTACAGCGTGACATGGTTTTTCTCGAGAACTGGGTCGGGCACATACTTGTAGTACGGTACCTCAGATTCCACAAGTTTATATTTCAAGGCAAGTTGCTGGTGAATAATCCTGGCTACTTGGTTATGCCTGTGCAAGTACTCGCCGTTAGCCAGACGAGAACAACCAGAAATAATATGTCTTATTATTATTTCCTTTATTTAAATTTTTACAAATTGTTCTACATTTTTAAATATTCCTTAAAAAAAAATATAAAAAAACATTTAAAAATATAAAAAAATTGTAGCCCACCGGTATCGGGAACAGAGTCCAAGCTACCGGCGGTCAGGGCTCCAGAGAGAGGAACCTCCTAACAATACAAGCCGTGTCCAAAAGTACCGCTTTCTGAATCAAGCCCTTGATCCAGCTGCCTAACGAGAGCCTCCTCAGGTATTGGTCGAGGCTCTTGGCAATTAAGCCATGGGCTGATACAACTATCGGCACAATGATCGCTGAGTCCACATCCCACATGTCGACAACCTCGCGAGCCAAGTCAAGATACTTGATTTTCTTATCTTTCTCGGCTTTCACGAGGTTCTCATCATGCGGGACCGTTATGTCAACAATCATTGTGCGCCGCTCTGATCGATCCACCACCACTATATCAGGCTTATTGACTACAATAGTCCTGTCAGTGATGATGGATTGATCCCAGTACAATGTGATACTGCCATTTTCGAGAACTGGGTCGGGCACATACTTATAGTACGGCACTTTCAATTCCACAAGGTTGTATTTTAGAGCAAGTTGCTGATGGATAATCCTGGCTACAAGGTTGTGTCTATGCAAGTACTCTCCGTTAGCCAGACGAGAACACCCGGAGATAATGTGACGGATTGATTCGCCTGGACGGTGGCATGCCCGACATATGTCAACCGTACCGTCCTTCACAATAAATCTCCGGTAGTTATTCGTCATCATAACTTCATCCATAATTGCACAGACAAAACCTTCGGTTTCTCCGAAGAGGTCCCCGGAACGTAGCCAGGCTATGGACGCTGATAGGTCTACATCGGGCCCATGCAGGGCCCGGAAAAAGCGTCCGTGAAGCTCCTTACTCTGCCATACCTCCATGCGGTAGTTCGTGTCAAACACTACAGGTTTGCGCCAGTTCTCTTTAGCCAAGGAGAGCGGGGTGAGGCCCTTGTCCACCGCGACCACATCTCGATGCATCCCCACGTCGGTTTCAAGGAAATGTTCCCTGAGACTGCATATCTCGCGATTGTGGAGAGTCTTAGCGTTTAAAAAGCCTCGACCCCCACACTTCCGCGGGATATACAGTCTCATAACAGAAGAACGCGGGTGATGCATTCGATATGCCGTCAACAATGTACGGACCCTCCTATCCAGAGCGTCTAGTTCTGTTTGAGTCCATTTGAGTATGCCGAAAGAGTACATCAGAACCGGCATGACCCAACCGTTGAAGGCACGTACCTTATTGCCGCCTGATAAAAGACTATTAAATACTTTTTTCAGGCGGCCAAAGAAGCGCTCCTTCAACGATTGCTTCATGTCAGCAACATTGATGCCCAGCGCTTCCGACATACCCAAATACTTATAGGTTTCGGTTGCTGAGAGGGATCTAAGATTTATGGAATCCGAGAGCTGGGTTCCCACAGATTCCACAATCTCACCTCGCTTTACATGCATGACCGCACATTTGTCCACACCAAATTCCATCCTGATGGCGCTACTGAAAGTTTCGTTTATTTTTTTTTTATTTATTAGTTTATTATTATTTCCTTTATTTAAATTTTTACAAATTAGTTTACATTTTTAAATATTCCTTAAAAATAATATAAATAAAAAACATTTAAAAATATAAAAAATTGTAGCCCACCGGTATCGGGAACAGGGTCCAAGCTACCGGCGGTCAGGGCTCCAGAGAGAGGAACCTCCTAACAATACGAGCCGTGTCCAAAAGTACCACTTTCTGAATCAAGCCCTTGATCCAGCTGCCTAACGAGAGCCTCCTCAGGTATTGGTCGAGGCTCTTGGCAATTAAGCCATGGGCTGATACGACTATCGGCACAATGATCGCTGAGTCCACATCCCACATGTCGACAACCTCGCGAGCCAAGTCAAGATACTTGATTTTCTTATCTTTCTCGGCTTTCACGAGGTTCTCATCATGCGGGACCGTTATGTCAACAATCATTGTGCGCCGCTCTGATCGATCCACCACCACTATATCAGGCTTATTGGCTACAATAGTCCTGTCAGTGATGATGGATTGATCCCAGTACAATGTGATACTGCCATTTTCGAGAACTGGGTCGGGCACATACTTATAGTACGGCACTTCCGATTCCACAAGGTTGTATTTTAGAGCAAGTTGCTGATGGATAATCCTGGCTACAAGGTTGTGTCTATGCAAGTACTCTCCGTTAGCCAGACGAGAACACCCGGAGATAATGTGACGGATTGATTCGCCTGGACGGTGGCATGCCCGACATATGTCAACCGTACCGTCCTTCACAATAAATCTCCGGTAGTTATTCGTCATCATAACTTCATCCATAATTGCACAGACAAAACCTTCGGTTTCTCCGAAGAGATCCCCGGAACGTAGCCAGGCTACGGACGCTGATAGGTCTACATCGGGCCCATGCAGGGCCCGGAAAAAGCGTCCGTGAAGCTCTTTACTCTGCCATACCTCCATGCGGTCGTTAGTGTCAAGCACTAAGGGTTTGCGCCAGTTCTCTTTAGCCAAGGAAAGCGGGGTGAGGCCCTTGTCCATTGCGACCACATCTCGATGCATCCCCACGTCGGTTTCAAGGAAATATTCCCTGAGACTGCATATCTCGCGATTGTGGAGAGTCTTAGCGTTTAAAAAGCCTCGACCCCCACACTTCCGCGGGATATACAGTCTCATAACAGAAGAACGCGGGTGATGCATTCGATATGCCGTCAACAATGTACGGACCCTCCTATCCAGGGCGTCTAGTTCTGTTTGAGTCCATTTAAGTATGCCGAAAGAGTACATCAGAACCGGCATGACCCAACCGTTGAAGGCACGTACCTTATTGCCGCCTGATAAAAGACTATTAAATACTTTTTTCAGGCGGCCAAAGAAGCGCTCCTTCAACGATTGCTTCATGTCAGCAACATTGATGCCCAGCGCTTCCGACATACCCAAATACTTATAGGTTTCGGTTGCTGAGAGGGATCTAAGATTTATGGAATCCGAGAGCTGGGTTCCCACAGATTCCACAATCTCCCCTCGCTTTACATGCATGACCGCACATTTGTCCACACCAAATTCCATCCTGATGGCGCTACTGAAAGTTTCAGTTACCTTCAGTAGCTCCATCAGTTGCAAATCGTTGGGGGCAAAGAGTTTCAGGTCATCCATGTAAAGGAGGTGAGATATAACTTGACCACCTCTCCTCAACTGATAGCCTAGACCTGAATCCTCCAGCAGCGTGCTAAGAGGATTCAAGGCTAAGCAGAACCAAAGTGGACTCAAACTATCGCCCTGAAATATACCTCGCTCTATCCTTATCGGCTCGCTATTCCTCTGGATTTGCCAACATCTTGGATAGCGAAGGACTGTCCTCCATTGCCCCATACATGACATCAGGAAGGTGCGCAGAGTTGCATCAACTTTATACAATTCTAGCACCCTCATGAGCCATGTATGTGGCACCGAGTCATAGGCCTTCTTATAGTCTATCCAACATGTCGACAGATCCCGTCGGGAACGGCGAACCTGTTGACTAATGGCCATATCAATGAGGAGTAGCTCCTTAGTACCGCGGGACCCGTTCCTACATCCATTTTGAGAAGCGGACATGATAGAATTGTCATCAATGTGTTTGTTAATTTTAGCTCTCAAAATGGACGTAAGAACTTTATAGACCGTCGGAAGACAGGTAATCGGTCTATAATTTTTGGGCTCCGCAGTACTACCCGATTTATGGAGCAGGTGGGTTATACCTGTCGTCAGGAACTCTGGCAGCGACCCTGACTCTAAGGCTGACTGGAACAGGATCGCCAGGCGAGCGTGCGACCTAGTGAACCATTTAATCCAAAAGTTGTGCAGCCCATCCGGCCCTGGAGATTTCCAGTTAGGCAACGGACGGACTGCACGAACTACGTCTTGGGGGCTGATAGTGATTGCCCCCATTTCTGGCACTAGATCGCACGCTCGCTCAACCTCCCGAGTCCATTCACCCTCGGTATGGCTAACAGGCACCGACCAGATGCTGCGCCAGAACGAGCACATGGCATCATCATCCGGTATGCGCGTGTCAGCCACACCTTGGTCCGGTCGCTCCCAAGTCCTATATACCCACCTTTCATCTCTTTGGAAAGTGCGATTCTGAGTGTATCGGTCCACCCGCCGCTTATACCTACGAATACGGCTTGCCCATGCATACACTTTCTGCTTCAGGAAGTCGATGCGCTCTGTGATACGGGACAAGTAGTCTCGTTTATTATTATTATTATTATCTAGCGTTGAACTGTCAGAACTTACTTCGTTAACCGATGACTCTTTCACCGATTGTTTACGTGGCTTCCTTAACGTGATATGTTCGAAGAAATTAATTTTGGAAAACTAATAAATTAATTTTAAATTTAGAAAAAGAATCACCCGTCGCTGGGTTCGAACTCACGACTCTAATGAGTACTGTCAAGTTAAAGGTGCACTAGTAAGCCACTTGACCAACCGCTCATTAAGTATACATTGCGAAATTGGTCTTCTTGTTTCGAAAATCTTGCCTCGAAAACAGATATGTGTTTGATATTTTTGAATTGACGGTTGGTTTAAAATTGTTGTTTGGAATTCCGATTTTTGTTTAACACTGTTTTTTTGTGTTTTGAATGCGTATTATGCTACAGGAATATCATAAAATGAGTTTTACTTATATTTTAGACACTGTAATAGCACTCATTTTGTACTTTTTGAAGGTGATATTACACTTATGTATTTAAACGTTTATAAGTTGTTAGTCAATGAACACAAACACTGGATAACAATGTCACTATAGAGTTTATAGTATGTCACTTTCACTAATTAACTTATTTATTACTGTATATTTGCAAAGAAAACTATTTTTAAAGATAAAATACTACGGAGCTGATCTGTACTGTGGGCGGAAGCGCCATCTACTAGGGAAATAATAATTTCTGTTTTACATTAATTTTTCTAGACAATTATTAGATAAACATTTATTTGGTTATAATTATGGCGAAATAGTTTTATCATAAACCTATTACAAAATATATAAAAAATATTAGTTAAGTATTTTTAAATAAACAAAATATACTGTCTTAACTTATGACTAAAAAAACAAGTTACAAAATGAGTGATACCGAAATCTCATGCATATTAATACTAATATTACAATATAATAAGCTACACCTGCCGTAGGTCTAGCACCTCACTTGTATACAACATTATTTTTAGTTTATGCGAAACCTGAATATAGTTTGTTCAGAATAAGTAACTGAATCGATTCGAATAATTTTTAAACCATGTTATATGTTGTCCCAAAAATATTAAAAAAAGGTAACAAGTTGGACACCAAGCGACACTAAGTACCTATCGCAATAATTTAAGTACCTACTGCCAAATTATTATTATCAATGACCTCAAGACGACGCTGGAGGCTGTGCAGCGTGGTGACCACGTTTTAGTGCGGACAACCAGGTAACAGAACAAGCTTTTAACTTTGTGATTTTTCATGATACAGTTTTGAAATTTAGTACGTAGATTCTTTACATAAAAATACTAGACACGTGTTTCAGGTTTCGCATATACTAAAACTAATGTTGTATAACCTTTTATTGTAGAGTATGATCTCGTCGATATGCCTTGATGTTTATTGTTAGTTTCGGCTGCCTCTTCGGAAAGTTCCCCAATCGTAATTTTGCATTTGTAATAATCTCGGGACCATGAAGAAGTATTTTGTGGACAGAAACATGAAGATTATACCACGGATATTCATTAACTAAAAGTCGAGCGGTCTCTAAAGCATATTCCCTAAATTTATCTACACGTATATTGTTATCAGATGACAAAGCTTGTAAAATAACAGAATGTTGGTATTTTTCACGCACATTACCACGTACAGTAGCCCAAACTTGCACCAAAGAAATGCACCCTTGAAAATGTGCACTTTGTCAAAGTACCTAAATAGAAAACCAATCAATTAGTCAATTGTTTCGTACACCCTGCTACGCCAAAAGAACTGAGGGCGTAGAACCTCTTTAAATCATAAATAGGCAACTATATGCAGACAAAAATATCTGTTTTAGAAAGTATATTAATAGACCTTTATTTTGGAGGGTAGAGTCAATGTCAGCTTAATCCGGACCACTTTCCAAAAGACTACATGAAGTTCAGTATCGCAGAAAAATATACAATATCATAAATGGCCGCACTTCAATAATGTAAAAATTTAAACAAAATATTTAATCAAAAATAACAAATTTGCAAAAATATACCTTTTTCTTGGAATTCCAATTTACAAACACGTCAAAGAAACAATAGTATTCTGGGAATTTGAATTTTAAAATTAACAACAAATGAACCACTGATAACACCGTGGTGCAACAATGCCGATATGTTCACTTCCGAGGTCTATTAATAAGTGATAAAATATCAAAAGGGATGACATATTTATACTTTTCGGTAGGTTGTTTATCGGAGTAATGAAATACACAAACAATAACTCATATTTTGACACTGCATTTTTTGGAATTATGACCTATGGGAGGAACCACCGTGCGCGCCTCCGTATGTTTCGTCTGGCTCGCAATAAGTACTGAGATTATTCTCTGAGTTTCAATATAAAAAATTAAGACTAAAAATTAAGAATCACATTATTTTTTTCGTACTTTAAAGTGTCTGGCAGAAATTTCCGTCGACAGAAAGCATCTGGCATTGTTAATAATTAAATTTACCCAATCTTCTGTACAACATAAAAACAGCACTCAGGCTTTAAGAAAAGTTACTATTAATATTTTTACGTAACCTTAGCAACTGAAATTTAAAAATTCTCCGTCGGTACAAGTTAGCAGGTGTGCATACGTTCACAGTACAAACTGACTCTACTCCATGCCACACATTTTGATAATGAGAAAATAAGTATTGTCTGGCAGCCCTGGGATCTTGCTCTATGAGTAAAGTTATTTTCCACTTTTGTAGTGTTTTTTTTGGAAGTAGAAGTATTTCTTGTTTTTTTTTAAATATATATATATATATTCTCTAGGGAGTAGATAGAAATTACAGAACGCCTTTTACCATACTTTTATGCCCGGCAGCCCCCGTAGCATGACCATCGTAGAAAAAGATTTCATTGACGGAAGAATCGCCAAAATAAAATAGTGCACAGGAATCTGTCATTGTGTCGACACAATCTGTCATTTTGTCGATTCTTCCGTCAAAGAAATCCTTGTCTACGGTGGTCATGCTACGGGGGCTGGTCCTACACCCACGTCCGTTGCGAAACTACGTACCTGACCCTTCTGTTTTAACGTTACAGTAAACTAAACGATGGAATATTTGATAACAAATTTGCTGAAAGATTAATAATGCCACTAAAATTAGTAATAGCCATGGTGGGTAACATGACAACATCCGAATTAAACGGTAAGTGGTATCAATAATCTGTTAACTGAACTAGAAAAGTAACCCGTCCTCACGGTACAATGTCTGTCCACCGTTTAAGAATTGAAAGATTCTGATAGAATATTATCAACCGAATGCTCCAATGCTGGACATGGGTGACAGGCGTAATGATGATAGAGTGAAGGTCTCTGGATTGGGGAGGTTTTCATACTAGCACCCGCGAAATCGCCACCCACCCCTGTTTTGCAATGGCTTCATGTCCAATAATATAGAGCTATGTTCTATTTATTCAATTAAATGTGTATATTATGCATACACGGTGTAAACAGACCCTTAACGAAGCCGTCAACCAAATATTCTGTACATCAAACTAAGTAACTTTACGCAAAAATTATTGCTTGTGTAACGACTTTTTTTTAGGGTAAAAAATCACGTTTTACGGAAGGACTCGATGGAACGCACTCAAAGAATTTGTGCTAATGAATGGATTGAATAGTACGGGGGCCGTGGAGGTGTTTAAAGTAAAAATCTTACATTAAAAACATGTATTTAAAAAAAAAGTTGTGAACAAGTTGGAACTTAGTCCCCCAATATATCCGTAACTAGAAGGTTCCCAGGTATGGTCTAGAACAAAAAAAATAGCGCAAAGACGGGGAGAACAAGTGCCTTTCGGCTTCGTTAAGGGTCTATTTACACCCTTTATTAGATGCGTAAACCTTCCGGAATAAATTGTTTAAATGGTAGTGAATCGCATTAAAATCCAGGGTATAGTTTAGATTAACTCACTTGAACGCGAACGACTTGTTTTATACTGTTTAGATACCTATAGACATAGATGTGTTAATAACTATAGATATATGTAGAAGACCGCCCGTTGTATCACACCATAATTTTGTGTAATTCATATGGTTTACATAATGGGTTATGGGAGTATAACAATAATCAATCCTTACTTCCTTACATTTACTTTAATATTATAAATGCGAAAGTAAATTTGTTTGTTACCTTTTCACGCCAAAACCACTGAACCGTACATCCTGAAATTTTACATATACGTTGGCAGGTGTACAGAAACGGACATAGGGTACTTTTTATCTCAAAAAACAGTACAGTTTCCGAGGAAAACAACGTTACGGTTCTTATAATAATAGATGGCGCCACGTGTCATTCGAATCATGATTGAATTATATTATTACAAGCAGTACAACCCAAATTGATTGTTAAAATATAAATTAACGCAGACAAAGGCTAATAGAATATAAATTTTATTCTATAGACGGATCAAGGACACTTGCGCGAAAGACATTTGCGAGAAGGACACTTGCGCGAAAAGATATTTGCGCGCATGGACTTTTATGCGATTGGACTTTTGCGCGAACGGACACTTGTTTTTTTTTATACTAAATGGGCTTACTCTTGACCTCGATTTAGAGGACAGAGATGAGGTCGACGATGGAGCGAGCTAACCAAAAAGAAGCCTTTGTGCGAATGGACATATGCGCGAATAAACATTAGCGCGACTTATACTTGCGCGACTGGACATTTGCGCAACTTAGGCCCATGAGAATCCACTTATAAAACGTCGATAAAAAGTGCACGGTTCGGGTTGGTCGTTTCCTAAGGAGAAGAACCGGCAAGAAATTCCATGGTTACTCTTTTAATTTTTGGTTCACAAACAAAACATAGCATCATGCTTGATAATTCTTGGAAGGTTGGCTGAGTTGTAACTGTGAACGGTAAGTCCCAGACAGACTAGACGGTTTTGATCGCTGTTTTTTTTTTATTTTTGTGTCATTTTTAGTGTTTTTCAGAATGAAAATCCAAGATGACGGCGATTAAATTATTCCGAATTATGGTTCATGGGTGTCATTTTAATGGTTTTCGTTATCAGCGACCCCGAAAACCATTAAAATGATACCCATGAGGGAAAAATCGAAAATTTTCCTCGGCACCATCTTGGATTTTCAATTTGAAATACACTGAAAATAAACCCCGTTAAAATTAAGAATAAAAAACAGCGATATTAACTATTTCCTTACAATCTGTTTAGGACTTACCGTAATATCAGGCGTTACATTCACGCAAAAGTGTCCTGTATATACAACATTAGTTTTAGTATATGCGAAACCTCATACACATGTCTAGTATTTTTATGTAAAGACTACTGCTTAGCTTAACTACCTACTGCTCTGTTTAAAATACATTTAAAAAATATCTCATAGCCATATCGGATTTTTTAAATGACCGCAATTAATTTAATAGATTCCTTTAATTACGATATTTTCACAATTTGACTCCCAAATCTGTAAATCAATACTTTCTATTTTTTAATTATCATAGTTTGCTGTGTAGGCTCAATTTTTTTAATTTTTTGGTTTATTCTTAGCCAAAAATATGTGTAATGTAATGGTAATTGTAATGGTTATTCTATTCTATTCCATTCTATTCCATTCTATTCCATTCTATTCCATTCTATTCCATTCTATTCCATTCTATTCCATTCTATTCCATTCTATTCCATTCTATTCCATTCTATTCCATTCTATTCCATTCTATTCCATTCTATTCCATTCTATTCCATTCTATTCCATTCTATTCCATTCTATTCCATTCTATTCCATTCTATTCCATTCTATTCCATTCTATTCCATTCTATTCCATTCTATTACATTCTATTCCATTCTATTCTATTCTAAAGAAACTATGTACAAAATTTCAAAAATGTATCATGAAAAATCATTAAGTTATAAGCTGTCCAGCTAACTAGTTGACCGCACAAAAATGCGGTCACCACGCAGCGCGCGCCTCCAGCGTCGTTTTGAGCTCATTGATAATAATAATTTGGCAGTAGGTACCTAAATTATTGCGATAGATACTCAAAGTCGCTCGGTATCCAACTTTTAACTTTTTTAAATATTTTTGGGTATGGTAACATGGTTTAAAAATAAATGGAATCGATTCAGTTACTTATTCTGAAAAAAACTATATTCAGGTTTCGCATATACTAAAAATTATGTTGTATACAACACTAGTTCTAGTATATGCGAAACCTGAAACACGCGTTTAATATTTTTATGTAAAGAATCTATGTACAAAATTTCAAAACTGTATCATGAAAAATCACAGAGTACCTAGTTCTGTTACCTAGCTGTCCGCACTAAAACGTGGTTACCACGCGGCGCGTACGCGTGCGCGCCTCAAGCGTCGTCTTGAGCTCATTGATAACAATAATTTGGCAGTAGGTACCTAAATGATTTCGATAGGTAGACCGTTTTATGTTACCTATGTTTAACAAACGATTAAATGATTTATGTTTTTTTTTTTTTTAGGTACTTAGTGTCGCTCGGTGTCCAACTTGTAACTTTTTTTAAATATTTTTGGGACAAAATATAACATGGTTTAAAAATTATTGGAGTCGATTCTTTTACTTATTCCGAACAAACTATGTTCAGGTTTCGCAAATACTAAAAATAATGTGTCTGCAAAAATGTAACTTTTTCTTTGGTGTTATTTATATTGCACATTGGTCATTACAGAGCAGGCATCAGCGGCGTTTTTCATACTCAAGAACAACGACACGATGTTGTTGACTGAATACGCTTCTGTGGTTGATTTCTTTGCGAACTTATTCACCAAAGAAGTAGATGGAGAACTGTTATTTCAGGCGCTGGAAGTTTTTGCTGAATATCCTAGAGGTAACCATACTCAAGTTGGCTAAATAGTAACAGCTGCACGGGTCTGTGTGCACTGCACTGCTTAGCCCAGAAGATGGGTGCCGAAGGCAGTTGTTCCATATTATATTAGTTATTATATATTCAGCATTCTGGTATTCAGCAAGCATGCATCCTGTTAGACTGGAAGCCGACACAAACAACGACTACCGGCGGCCAATATAGCGCTGTTACCTAGCCACAGCCCCATACATGGAAATACGTAGTGTAGTGTAGGGTATGTAAACTCCCCCGTTGCTTCGGACCTCCGTGACGGGCTGTCAATAATGTGCCCGTCAAGGATACTTATTAGATCGGCGAGTTTCTTACCACAAGGCAATTCGAATAATAATTAATGCTCTTAAACAGGGAAAAAATCAATGACCTACCCCTCGCCCCCTCCACCCCGTTTACAATTATTACAGAACACTACTGTGTGTTTCTAATTTCTTTCTTTATTAATATCTTTATTATTTTAGGAGAAAAAACCGCTGCACAGGTCAGCAATATGATGTTACATGCGGTGTTGAGTCCTTACATGCAAATAAAAGGTACAAAAAACTAAAAAACTAAGAAGACACGTTCTGTACAAAGGTTGAAAAGACTCATCGTTGAAAATATTTCCAGACCTGAGTTTCATTACGGTCGGACTTTTTGTTTGGTATGAAAAAGCAATGTAAATAGTAGTGCGCAGTGGCAGAGCCAGTTTCCACCAAACCAGAGGCGATCAGAACAGTGCAGCGGCGTGCTAGATTCGAACAATCACAGGAGTGATTAGAAGACGCGACATGGTTTTCAAACAGTGCGATGGTTGATTCCCGCACGTAGGAGACGTGCATAATTCACGCAAAACTGTGCATATTATTATTATTACAAGCCTATGTCGTCCCACTGCAGGGCAAAGGCCTTCCCTTCCCTCCATATATAAGTGAATATTGGCATCACAATATATCTATCCAAAAAACTTGTCTTCGAAACCTTAGAATAAAACAAAGACTTTAACCATCAATATCTCCATAATCAGTCTATACCCAGCGTTGCATGTCGTGTAATACCACGTGATAAGACGAATGTGGAACTCTTGGCTTGGTTTTTGGGTCTTTTCTCACCCATTATTTAATAAAGAATAAACTAACTCTTAAATAACTGTTAGATCATAACTGAAATACTGAACATACATTGTAAAGTTAAATTTGTTTAAAATATTTTAAGTACTTGCTTGTTTTATGCTTCAATTTGAGAGATTGAAATTATTTTATCAATTTGTTTCCAGATTTACCCACTACAGTACAAGCACTGAGACGTAGTATGAACTTAAAACTAAGCAATAAACATAACCACTTCTTCAAATCATACAAGCCGAAGCCTATTAAAAAATATCGTAAAAACAGTGACGAACATTTAAACGAACCAGATCAGCCAAGACGAAGAGCTTATGTACCTTCGAAGGAAGATTACAATCATTCTGAATATGTTCAAGATTCTATTGAAAATGATAAGCTTCATAAGATAAGAGAAGCTTCTAGTTACAGCGACGAAACAGAGCAGTTGAGAAATAATGTGTACGATGCATTAAGACATGGTAACAGGACATTTGAGGCGTTTAGAAAGTCAGGTGGTGATGTTAATAACAAACACACTCTCAGAGTTTTATCTAACGAAACTGATAATGAATGGGTAATAAAAAACAATATTTATAAAGTTTTTGAAGAAGAATGGTTTCTTTAAATATAACAGAATGCCAGAAACAGTGTATCAATGGTTTAGAAATGAATAGTACCTAGGTATCTAGAGACATGAAGAAACCTTAAACAATGATGTGGACAATACTTTCGGGACTTTAAGTGATTTTAAAAACTTCCTCTTAATCACAACATTTTAATAAAAGCTTGCCTTAAAAATATGAATCATTTCAAAGTTTATTTAAATCTATGTAACTAGGTACCTATTATGTTTTCTCGGAATGATTTTGGCACCGACAATCATCATCATGGTCTGCCTAGCCTTGTTGACACCGATAATATTATAGTTTCTAAAAAAAACAATCAGTCCAGAGAGTTATTTCTTTCTTCTCGTTTTAATCTTTCAATTTTAAAATCATCCTTATTTACTTTGCATTTACTGTGCGCGTTCGTGTACATGGAATGACGAAACAACACACCTCAGTTCTATACTTTTTTATTTAATAGGCACTGATATATACAACATTATTTTTATTATATGCGAAACCTGAATATAGTTTGTTCAGAATAAGTAACTGAATCGATTCCAATCATTTTTAAACCATGTTATATTTTGTCCCAACAATATTAAAAAACAGTTACAAGTTGGACACCGACCGATATTAAGTACTTATCGCAATAATTTAGGTACCTACTGTCAAATTATTATTATCAATGAGCGCGGGCCCTCTGCGTGGTGACCACGTTTTTGCGCGGACAACCAGGTAACAGAACAAGCTTATAACTTTGTGATTTTTCATGATACAGTTTTGAAATTTTGTATGTAGATTATTTCCATAAAAATACTGGACACGTGTTTCAGGTTTCGCATTATACTAAAACTAATGTTGTATATATTTGATGGATTTCGATTTATTTTATTGGCCATAAGACCTTCTTTATTGGTCGATATGTTTTGCATTTGGCAATGTAAGTAAGTCAAAAAATAATGTTTGCTTCATTTTTATTTTGTTTTTTCGTTTTTAGCGAATCGGTAAGCAGAAGTACGTAGATTTTTATACAAGGTGTAAAGATTCGGTCAAACCGGCATGGACAATTGCGGACGGCGGACACTGATAATACTTTAGTACATTATCTGTCAAAATCCGGTGTCCGAACTCGCAATTTCACCGTACATACCGATTCGATCGAATCTTGATTGAAATTTTATAACACACGTCTTTATAATACTAGCAGGAAGTAACTGTTCGCCAGTGGAAAATTTTAGTAGAGAAAAAATAGGGTGTTCTCTGATTTGTCGGTGCGGGATCCACCTGCTCGGTATACCTACCTGGTACCGAAAGCGCAACGAGCGTCTACATTTATTATAATGACCGTTTCCTGATTGGCAGACTACCTACCGTGCAAATATTTCGACATAAATGTATTTTTGTTACGAAATAAATAAATAAATAGTCCTGAGCCGTGAGGGAGCGTTTCAGGTTACCGCGTCTCAGTAAATACATCCAGTGCTCGGTGTTTACAGAGACCTCTTGCGTTTTAATTGATTTTATTTTTTTGAAAAGCTCGTGATACGTTAGCTTTGATCGTCTGAACATGGATAACATTTTCAAAAACATCCTGTGCAAGTTCTCTAACTGTAACAAATAGTCGACAATTAATATTTTTCCAATGGATGTCGCAAACGGCGCTAACGTTTGTTATATAAATAAGGTCGGGGAAAAAGTTTATTCGTATTTTGTATAAAAATTCAAGACGTTCATACAAAGTTTGATTACATTTAATTAATATAGGTACCATTTTATTCGATAACTTGTTGCCATCTTGTAGGTAGTGGCATAATCCCGTTGCTGTAGAAATTTTGGGTTTTTTTATCAAAAAAATGCGTCAAGTAGTTATGACAGTCCTCTCTTTATGTTAAAGAAACACAAGAAATTCTGAAGAGACCGAAACAGGTGAAAATCTGAGGATGTATGGCACTTCCCAACCAAGGTCTCTCAATTTTTGATTTGTTGCTAAAGAAGTGTGTAGTCTGGCTATATCATGATGTAAGACCACTTATTTTCTGTTAATCAATTCCGGCCGTTATTTTTCAATTTCTTGCTTGAATCTCATTAGTTGTTGGCAGTAGAGATCCGAATCGAGAGAATCGCAAATGAGTACATTATTCATTAGGTTTCTTTCAGTGAGCTCGTGTGGCACCCAAATATCGAACTTTTTTGTATAGCCAGACTGTTTCAAATGGATCAAAACTGTTTTGTGGTCAATCCTCAGTTCCTCGGCTATGTCAAAACATAACTACTAATATCTTGCTTAACTTTTTCAAAATGGCATAGACTATCCGCATGAGGGCGACCAGAGCGAGCTGCATCTTTGACCGAGTTTCCACTGGCCCGGCAAAAACAACACAAGATATATAAACGACTTTCTACTATCGACCCTGGTCTCCGCGGGGGAGTGACGTAGCGGCACTACAAAAAGTACTAAGCAACATAGAACAAAAAGTACTACAGCGCCATCTATGACGCCGATGATGAACTAAACATCGAAATACATCTAATTCCTACATCGTGCAAGTCAAGTTATCCGCGATTTAAGACTATAATAATATAGAAGAACCCGACAACAACTGTCGGGCTCGCCAAAACCCTCCAAACCTCAGCCGACGTCCTAGGCGCTTGGTTCAGGAAGTGGAGAATCGAGGTTAACCCCGATTTTTTAAAACAAGAGTCAGGCGGTTCTTTTCTCAAAACCGCTGATCAAGCCCACCTTCCCCAGCCCGATCACTATGTACGTCAAGCCTATCCCTTGGGAGTTGCAAGCCAGGTATCTAGGAGTCTTACTCGATTACCATCTGTCCTTCGGGCCTCATATCAAAGCAGCTCGTGACAGAGCTGCCTTCGCTATGAGTAGGCTCCATTACTTGCTTACGGCAAAGAGCAAGCTATCGCTCAGGTGCAAGTTGCGCCTCTATACCGCGGTGATCCGACCCATAATGACCTACGCTTGTGTAGTGTTCGCACATACCAAGCCCCGGTACATCCATCAGATGCAGGTTCTCCAGAACCGGTTCCTACGTAAAGTCACGGGAGCCCCTTGGTACGTCCGAAATGATCGTCTCCACCTAGATCTCAAAATGCCCACCATTCTCCAATTCATGAAGCGCCTTTCCAAACGTTTCTTCGATTCTGCTGTAAAGCACCACAACCCCCTGATCGCATCGGCCGCCCGATATGAACCCTCTAGAATCAGTAAAATTCGCCGACCAAGGCACACCCTCGTCACTCCCGATGACGCTATAACCCTTCTTCAAGAGAGCAGTACGGACACTAGCACTCTGAAGAAACCTAGACGCAAACAGCCGTCCTTCCGTCCTCGCCGTCGAGGCCCGTCGCGACACCCCGTTTCATGCCCTCCCCGACCCTTGCTCGAGCCAGCCCGCGATGCTGAGCCAGTAGTATTAAATCAGCCCCTAAATAATACAAATCAGATCCAGCCTGTTGCCCTGGCTTTACACTCAAGGCACCCACAGGATAGTCCGGTTGAGCAGCGAGATGCCATTTAGAAAAAAAAAATAACAACTGTCGGCCAGAATCTTCCCTTTGCTATGGGATCCCCCATAGCATTCTTAGAACTTTCGAAGAACTTTACAGCCTGTTCTCCATACCCCCAAATCGTATCGAATTTCTTCGTTAGATTCACTCATTTTGACGGGCAGAAAAAGCAGAAAAACAATTGAAAAAAGGCGGGAAATTGTTTTTTACTTTTTCTTAATGTCCTATATTTATTGATATTTAAACAGCCCCGATACAAACAGTACAACCAAAGAGATTTTTCTTCAATTTTATACATTTTGACTTTTTCCCCGACCTATTATAAATATAACACGCTACCGCATCTTCACCACTCGAAGACGACATTTTCACCCGAGGATTTAAGCGGTACTGCACAAACGGTACTGAAAACTAACGTCATTTCCGTAATTGAAAGCAGTGCAGTATCGTTTCTGTATACAGAGCACAAAAATTCTCCAATAGTGACAGACTGCGTTCGAATCTGGTATTAAACAATACCGAGGACGACAGCAGACCGAAAGCAGCAGCGGCAAAGCCAACCATAGCGACAGACCGCAGTTTCTAACGAAGTTTTGTAACATATAGTTATTCAAAATAACCGAATAGCCTATTGTACTTTCAGCTACAGGAAATAAGAACGTGTTCGTAAAAGAAACACTTGCTAAATCATTACTAAACATTAGACAAATGTTGGCTGACATCGAGGAAAAAGTAGAAGAGGAAAGGAATATACTGTCGAAAATTGACCAGGATTTGATGCATAAAGGGGGTCAAATATATCTAGACAAAAATTTTGACTATTACAACGCTGACATTTGGTGGCAATACGACAACGCAACAACTCGGCCAAAAGGTGCAAATGACTGAAATGGAATAATGAAGTATCGAGATTAGGTTTTAGCTTATAATTTTCCACTACTGCCCGCCTCTCTGGTAGAGCGAGCCCAAATCGTGTTCGTTTAGAATTAACTTAATTAAACTGAATAGGTCCCTATAGCAGTGATGATGAACTTTATATCAGTGGTTCGAACCCAAGCAGGCACATAATTTTGTGCAACAAATTTATGTATCACCAGTAGTGATCTCTAAAAGATTAAGGAAATATTTGAAGACATGTGACATGATATCCACCAACCCACACTAAGCTCATGGTTTGGATTACGGACCTCTCTTTTTCCCGCTGAGAGGAGGCATGTGTCCCAGCAGTGGCAACGTTATGAGACTAATCAGTATCTCAGATAAAAACTATTCTACATTACTTAATTCCAGTTAGCACCATCGAATTCGGCAAACTTGTGACTACACTGGGTACTACTTCTACAATTATGCCAAAGCCGACTACTTTACATTCTCAAACAACTCCTGCTATAGCAGTGTTTGTTGAACCAGGCGAAGGTAAGTGCTTTAGTCGTGTGCCAATAAAGCGATTGAACGACAACGCGACGTATTTTTATTCGCGGAACAAAACGAACGCATCGATCGCGTATTTACGCGACGATCTTATATTAGTACACAGGTTACGACAACAGCAAGCAAGCTCACAAAACTGAAGACAGGATGGCAGGATCGTATCCGCCAAACCAGAGCTACTGAGGGAAATCGAGAGATTCTATGAGCAGTTGTACACGTCAACCAGTAAACCCGTTGTAAATCTAGCAAACGACCCAAGAGCTAGACTGACCCGACACTATACCGAATGTCAGCCTGTACGAAATTAGGATGGCTCTGAAACAGCATAAAACAACAAGGCACCGGGTGATGATGGAATTACGGCCGAACTCCTGAATGCGGGTAGAAAACCGGTACTTAAGGCCCTTCAAAAGTGGTTTGTTTCCATCATACTCGAGGGGAAACGCCACAGGCATGATGTAGGGGTGTGGTGGCACTCTTCTTCAAAAAGGGTGACAATGCCCGCCTCGCGCGCAGCTTTGACGATTTTCAGCCACCCGAACAAGCCGGATTCCGAAAAGGCTTTAGCACCGTAGACCACATACATACGCTGCGGCAGATTAAACAGAAGACCGAAGAGTATAACCTGCCTCTCTGTTTAGTGTTTGTGGACTACGAGAATGACTTCGAGTCGATCGAGACTTGGGCTGTACTGCAGTCTCTCCAACGGTGCCAAATCGATTATCGGTACATCGAGGTGTTGAAGTGTTTTTCCAAAATCTGACTTCCGGACCAGACCTCGAAACCTTTCCTTCTACAGCGCGGTGTGAGACAGGGAGACGTCATATCTCCAAAACTGTTCACCGCTGCACTGGAGGATGTCTTCAAGGTTCTGGACTGGTGAGAACTAGGCTTCAACGTCAATGGCGAGTACATCTCTCACCTTCGGTTTGCCGACGATATAGTGGTCATGGCTATTTCATTTGTACGGTTTCATATTTTAACACGTGCCAGAACATTAAGTTTTATGTTATACAAAATGGTGGACTACCGTTACTAGGACGCGATAGTTTAAAATATATTTTTCTTCAATTTATGTAAATAAAATCAATGTTGATAATTCAATGTACAGGGGAGGTGCAGCATGTGTTAAATGAGTTCCCTGACCTTTGGAAGGACGAACTAGGATGTTTTAATAAGTTTGAAATACATTTTCAGCTCAAAGAGGGGGCAAGGCCTATTTTTTTTTTGAAGCCGCGTTCTATACCTTTTGCCCTTTAAAACAAAGTTTAAGATTATTTAGTCAGGCTCGTAGAGTTAGGTATTTTAGTTCCCGTAAACTTTAAATGAAGTAAATTAATCAAATTATAATAGTAACCTTATTGGTAACTATATTTTCGAGCCGTTTGGGGTTGAAACTCTAGGTCCGTGGGGTCCGAGTGCTCACAGCTTTTTCAAGGACATTTCTAAACGTTTAGTTGACTCTTCCCGTGACCCAAGGGCTGGCTTTTACCTTGGCCAAAGGCTTAGCGTTGCCATACAACGTGGCAACGCCGCCAGTCTTTTGGGTACATTACCAGTTGACTACGTTGAGGAGGAGTTTTTTGACGCCATTTTTTAAGTTTATTTTTAAGTTAGTTAGTTAATATAGGTTATTTTAATTTATTAATGTATATAATATTTAATTATAATATCTATCGATTAGACAGAGACCTAAAGATAAATTGACTCGGACGACAGTAGGTAACAATTTTATCGCAATTCATCACAAACGTTACAGTGAACAGGAATTATTAAATCTAATGCACATGGTAAACATTTGTGAGAGACTGGTGCCCGAAATAGGCATACAATACCTGTGTTACGGGTCACCAGACTTGAAGGTATAAAACTAATTTAGATTAATAACTTAAGAACGAATGCGTGACGATTAATTTAAATACTAAGTACAGGATGTTGTAAACAATAAAAAATAACAAAATTATATTTACTCTAGAGGGGCATACATGTGTGACTTATGTGGATGAGATAGCGTGTGTTTGTGTAGCAGATAGATGCTTAGCGGACTAGAATAGACTTTAAGTTGCCTGATAGTCTAGAGTTTTCAACCATTTACAGACAGTTAGTTTACAGACTGGTGTCCGCAGTGGGTAAATTGTAAGTGTTTTGTTGATTTTATGATACAAATATCCTCCAAGAAAACAGAAAAATCCTTGGGAGAGAATAGTACGAAATAAGCTTGTAGGTCAGACATTAAACTTCCTTCGCTTATCTTTGTTAAGATTGGGTTCATATGTTGTTTGGGAACTATGGAAAGTATGAAGCTCTGCCTGACTGTTAGAACATCCCAAAGTTTATAAAGCTCAGCAGTTGGGTAACGAAAAGGAAGTCCAGCTCACACAATGAACTCGTTTTGAAGTATTCTTTAAGTTATTCGTGATGAATTCAATTTTGTAGCAGTATAACATTTTAAAACTTGAGGGGTTATCACATACTGACGCTGTGTGTGCGTTGTGGTGAAACCTGTGATTTTATTTTTAGAGTTTAGGCGCTATTACTAGATTAGCCTATTCTGCCTGTGCCGCCATATTCTTATGTTGTATCTTTTTACCGTTCTATACGCGAGTCGACTCGCACTTGACTGGTGTTCAAATATCAATATAATCCCTTCCTATATATAATTTGACGGACAAATTCAACAGATAAGGATGTAGTACTCTTCGTGCTTGATATGAAGAACACCATGGTGTCGGATAATCACGGCTATTTCACTGCTTTCCTAACACGACTCACGGATTTGATGTACACAAAGAATACGACTTATGGATATGGTATGGTATATTTTCTGGTGGACACCGTGAAGACGTGAGTGGAACTTTGTCCTTGACTCAGTTTAGCCGTAATGGGCTCTATACACCAAAGCCTATGGTTATGGCGACTTCACTACATTGCAAGTCAAAAATCTGTATGCGGCATGTCGGCTACCCGAGATGTGCAACTTTGTTTTACACTACAGCTTGAATGTCGCCGGGCAGTGCACGCAAGTACGCATGTCGCCGGGCAGTGCACGCAAGTACGCATGTCGCCGACCTCATTCTTATTATACATGTAAAGCCAGCAGACTGAGTCGGCGGGTCGGCAACTTTGGTGTTTAGAGCCCTTAAAACATAATTACAATTATGGGCGCACGTGGCGGTTGCGTCTTGTGTTATACAGTTGCAAGACCTGTATCTTTCTGATGATAGGTAATGTAGCAGCATCCGTAGAGTCCTTTCACAGTACTTAGCCTCTGATATTTATCAGGGGCTAAAAAAAAAATTATATCTTTATTCAGTATTTTTTATTTCTTTTTTTTTTAATTTTTTTAATCTTTATTCTTAATTTCCTCTATTATTTAATTGAAGAAATTAAGAATAAAGATTACCTGTGATCTGTCAGAGGCAGCAAGCCATCAGCAACTTTATTGTAATGAAAACAAAAATCTGAGAAAAATGAAAGAACTGTGAAAGGATTAACTTTATTTAGATAAAGATCTACGTACTTTGTTTAAATATCACGAATCCCTATAGCACCTCAGGGTTCCTTTGGCACCTGAAAGACATTGTCAGGAGGCTGGTGCCGCTGTGGCAAACATTTGGGAAATAATATATATAATATATTCTGTCTGTTCTGTTGTGTGTTTTTATGTCTGTGGAAATTGCATTGAAAAAAAAAAGATGGCCATTGCACGCGCCAAAAGAATCATTACACACTGTTTTTCTCAGTGACAGATCAACAATAAATTAAATGGAGCCCGAAACCGAACACGTAAGCGATGTGTTAATGTGAAAGTGCGTGCGTATGAGCAGCATTAGGTACCGGGTTTAGTAATGGATTGCTACATACGCATACGACTTGAAGCCACAGAAATATAAAAAAGGACTTTTATTATAGCTTATCTTTCAGTCGGCGGGTGTTTTTGAAGCTTTAGCCCTCGGGCGATGCCACTTGCGTTAAGCGACTGACATGGGTGACATGCTCTAAGCAATTTGTTTGCGCGACAGTCACTGTTGTTACGCACGTGTCGCCTTAGCTCGCAGCACGGGGCTAAGAAAGAAAGAAAAAGAAAGAAAATATATTTATTTGCCGCAGGTACATGACGTGCAAACGCGCGTGCGTGCTAAGCGGTCGTTTGTTGCACGTGGTACTACCAGTATTACTACCGGTAGTACCACGGGTAAAGAAAATCCCGTAGAACTACCAAACGATCCAGTAGTACTACGGGATTTTTTTTTTTAACTGAGTTACACTCGCGATTGGTACATAAGATCAACAATCGTAATCTCAACATTGAAAATCTCAACTCTTTAAAATATCAAACATTTAATAAATCAACAATTCATAATCTCAATATATTAATTTAAATTATACATTAATAATTTTATTTTTTTCATACTGTAATTTTAAAATTAGGCCTTAGTTTGCACAGGGCACGCGGCACACGGTGGATAATAATTAAACAAATAGTTTAGAAAAACCTAGAAATAGGTACACCTGTTTGAAAAAAATAAATAAATGGTTAATGTTTATTATAGATTATTAATTTTGAGATTTTCAATGTTGAGATTATGGATCAATCGCGAGTGTAACACAAAACAAAACTTCCCGTGGTACTACTGGATCGCTTGGAAGTTCCACGGCATTTTTTTTTACTCGTTTTTATCCTGGTAATAATACTGGTTGTACCACGGGCAACAAACGTAAGCGGTTAGGTCAAGTTTGGTCAGGTTAGTAGCCTGCAGGCGACGGACTTGGGAAAGCCCGTCGTCTAAGCTCATAGGCCCAAGTTAATTTTCCATAGTGTTTCCGAGCGCTTCTTACATAGAATGCCATGGGCGAAAAGCATCTCAGTCCTCCCCTTTACCAGAGACGGGGACCCTGCAGTGACGTTTTGCTAGTACAAAACTAGCAAAACGTCACTGCAGGGCTGAATGTGGAGATTGCAAATTTGTTCCTTTACCCCAGTTAGAAGTAACGAGAAGGAATAGTAACGTCAGTATAAGAGTGACAGCCGCACGCTCTACATTAAGTTGCACCCATGAATTAATAATTTTAATTTTTAATTTTTATATACAGTTGCCATGAGCGCTGAGATCTCACTATTTAACATTGCAGACAAATTGATGAAGGAAAGTTCTTTGCCATGGATAACATGTTAATCACTGGAATTAAAACAATTTTGTCCTGGTTCGACGCTTTGGAACCTGCTCTAATAAAGGGTAAGTTGGATAATTACTTTAAGTCTGAATTAATAATAATAAATTTATTTGCTAGAATATTGTATAAAATATATTAGCTAAGTAGGTAATCTTACTTTACGGCACTATGAAAACCTGTCGTCTACAATAACGCATATCGTCGGCATTTTGTCGCGCGCGTCTTTTGTAGCACTACTGGTGAGCATAAGGTCACCGTAATTTCTCAGTATCAGCTCAGAACTGGGATTTGTGTCCAATTGATGGCAATAGGTTCGCCCCCTAATAAATAATATGGGACTTAAACATAACTAGCGAAATGTGGGCGTACCATTGTTCACCTCTGCCTAACCCTTCGCCCTCGCCTGCAGCTCGGTTGTGAATTTCGTCTCGAATGCAATAACAAAGTTTCCCCACTTATATCAAAATTTACTATTTTTAAATGTTTCTATGAAAGTCAATGTACAAAATATTGTTCAAATACTAATTATACTAATTTTAGTAGCTATCTAACAGGGCATAATAACTAGAAAAATATTTAAGTAGGCTAGTATTTAAATATACATCAAAAAAACTTTCTTTGTGATATAAAAATAAAAATTCCAATTCTAATCAAAAATACTGATTGTAGAGCAAAATAGTTAATGATTGCACAGCAAAATATTATTATTGAATTATTAATTTCCTTTATTTATATTTTTACAAATTATTTATATTTTTAAATATTCCTTATAAAACAATATAAAAAACATTTAAAAACATTTAAAAAAAAATATAATTATTTTAGCAACAATTTGTTCCAATGAATTCCACCCATCTTCGTCAGCAATAATCAACATTTATCGAGTACCCCAAAATACTTTATTTAGTTTTTGTTCTCTGTAAATAGCCAATATAATAAGGATATTAATAAAAGAAAGATGGCAAGATGGCATCTTTAACTTAGACGATCCTAACATTTGCGTTAAATTTTTTGTCACTACAATCTGCATGTGGTTTTCTATAACATTTTACTAAATACTCATAAAAAAAAACTAGAAATAGTAATTTTCTTTTATCGAAAACAATGAACAAATAAACAAACCCGCTGCTAAACATCAATTTTACCAATTACTGTTTAATGGATGCCCACAGGTTAATAGGATAAATTCATCGAATTTCAAGTTCTTGTTATTTAATTATTATAAAAACCAATAAAAAATTCAAAATGAAATTTTAAAAAAAAAGTTTTGATCAGCGATATTTTTTGCTTTCTTCTCCACGCCTCTAGCTACTCAATAAAAAGTCTCATTCCAATCCAATCACCAAAACTTCGTTCCACCTCATTTTCTAGTTGCACCATACTATACCCAATATCAGAGATACTAACTCACCCAAAGGGTATTTTGTCTTCTTAGACTTCGTACGAGATTTTTCAATAATAAATGATTGTTTAAATGTAGCTGACGGTAAATCATCATCATCTGCTTAGCCTTTTCTCAACAATGTTGGCTGTAGCTGACTGTAAATAAATTCATATAAAGTAATTGAACTGAATTGTTACAGAACAGGCAGGAGTGTTTCACTTCATGCTCAAGGCCAAAAATTTAACTCGTGTTTTTAAGGATGAATACAATGATTTTTTGGATTTTTATGATGACATGTTTTCGAAGGAAGAGGGAGAAGCACTATTCGAAGCACTGCAACCGTTTCATGTATTTCCTGCAGGTAAACACGCTTAGTTACATAGAATGCAACGATATAGCAAGTACTTGAATTACTTGATTTAATTGACAAAGTACTTGATTAAATAGTTACCTATCCTACAACGATTATACACGCGACAGTTAGTGACAATGGATAGATGAATGTTTGTTACTCCTTTACGGAAATATTAACAACAGATCGGATTTAGATAAAACTTTACTTTGTTAGTAAGATAACGGTCAAAATAGTGAATTTTAAATATATGTCGGATCCGGTCATTAATACGGACATAAAATGAATCGCAAGTGCGCTGGTGGTGACGTCACGCGAACTACTTACAAGTCTACCCACACCACAGCGTGATTCTACAGAGCCCTGATGTTTAGAGCTCGAGGCGAAGACGACAGTCAATGTCTGATCGCAGCGGAGTTGAGACGTTCTGGAACTGTACCCGATTCATTGTGCTCCGTGTTATTGTGTTAAGTTGTAATTTCAAGTAATTTGTTAGTTTAACAGAAACAGTGTATCGCACCCAGTGTATTTTCATTGCACGTAACTCATCTTCTGCCCACATGATTGATATATGAGCCTAACGGGAATAAATACTGACATATCCCACATTATATTTAATTAGTAACCTTTGTTTAAATCATTCGCATTGCACCATTTGATCACATGCAAAAGGAAATGAACTTTTTAGAAAACTAGATTCCAATTTCTCATTTCATGTAATTAATTTGTTATTCCCAGGAAACGTATCTCTCCAGGATACGGTACACAACATATATACAGCGGCGTTTGTTCCATACTTTAGAGAAGAAGGCAAAAGAAAACAAAAAAAACTTATTCAACATTTAATTAATGTTCTGGATGCAGTCGATGTAAATCCGCAGAATCGAGCACAGCCAATGTCATCAGTTGAAAACATTGACATTCACGTGAATCTCTCCACGACAGGTAATCATCATCATGATCATCATTTCAGCCAAAAGACGCCGACGGCTGGACATAGGCCTCCGCGTCGACAAATTGACCATCAATCTCATTTTTAGTTGCACCATCGGGGCTCTGAGAGGTCTATTTCCTGTGCTTGGAGTTCATCATATATAGGCCCTCCTTCTCTATAAAACTAACCAGTTGGTGACCCCAGTGGTTCCAACGTCCAACCCCAAATTGCCCCACCTGCAGCTCATCTCCGTCTCGTTTGCCAGTTTTGCGTTGACATGACAACGGTGATGTGAGTTTGGAAACCATGCATGGCTTTCGAAATATCCTCATATATGGTTTCTACTTCGCTGTCGGGGTGTGCCGAGGTCGGGGCGTATACCTGTATGACCTGCGAATATCTTGAGGATATTCTGAGTATAAGGCACGCCACCCAGGTTGACACACTTTCGATCTTCACCACGTTATTCACGAGGGACTTGTAGACGATAAACCCAAAACCACCCTTTTTTTTTTAGGGTGGGAAATCTTCAAATGACCCCCTCCACTCTGGGCGGAGTGGGAGGGAGTGTCAGACTTGTACTGACTAAAACCCATCCATGTTCCTTCTTTGAGGCGTGTGTGGAACACGAACGCGCCGTCGACACGGCCTGTCGTCATAAGACGGCCGGACGGCGAGCTAGCCCATAACTCGCCGTCCACAGACCCGCGCCTACGGTGGCCGGGGGCCTCCTTCACTAGCATGACTGGTTCGCAGAAGGAGGTGACGGCCGCGGCAGCGGAGTTTCCCCCCGACGTAGTGCCTCCGCGCGCCATTCGTGAAGGCGCGCGAGGACTATCGCCTCCAGATCCCATGGTGGCAATTCGGCAAGGAGGCTCGCCGCCTCACCGGAGATCGTGCGGTACCCCCGGACTAGCCTTAGGGCTATCCCCTTTTGGGGCGCGTTCAGGTAGCGGGCGGCTTGCCGCCTCAGAGAACGCGCCCACACCGGGGCCCCGTAAAGGGCCATGGACCGCACGACCCCCGCGTAGAGCCTCCGGCAGGAGGCGTTTGGACCCCCCCCGTTGGGCAAGAGCCGCTTGAAGGCAGCCCCGGTCCGTTCCAGTTTGGGGGCCAAACGTCGGAAATGCTCCACGAAGTTCCACCGGCTGTCGAGGACGAGTCCCAGGTACTTCAGCGTCGAACCGACGCCGATGGAAACATCACCCAAAACCACCCTGGGACTGCCGGTCACCCTCTCGGGAATAGAACAGGTTGTAGGATTATCGTGGACTCTCTTCGGACTTCAGATAATCCCACAATACACCAATTGCTCTTTGAGTTCCGTTATCTTCTCATCCCTTCCGGAGATTCTTCGCACCTCTTGCCACACCGTAACCTCGACCGCTATCATAGTCGAGGGTAGTCGGGCTGCCGGGGACTAGGGGCCATTTCTGTTTTGCGCTCATCATAAGGGGGGGTTTTGCCACAACCGCCACGCTTGGCAGGTGGGTTGGTGATCGCAGTACGGTTGTTACATAAGCACAGAGAACGCTGTTGCTCATTCTCTGGTACACGCGACAGGTTATCGCTTATTTTAATCTGTAATTATTTGTGTAGGCTACCCTCTTCCCAAATATATTAAGAAAGGCCTGACCGTATGTAACTGAATACCGGTACGAACCATGGAGCACCTGCCTATCTGGCTTATCTGGCTTACACAAAAATGATGCTGTTTGAAATATACAAAACACAAGGTAATTGCTTCTGTGATGCCTTTGGTATTGCAGATGTCCGTATGTGGGCAGTGTATCAAGTGGGTTGCGCGCTTCTTGGCCTGTCAGTTGCAGAAAATTAAACTGTTTTATGACTAAATAGGTAGGTACTACACGACGTTTTTTGCAGGCGAGAACGAGACTGCTTTTCCCGAGAGACGAAGTATGAACTACAGGAGAATTGTTAAACATTTACAATTACAGCATCCTAAATTATTTAAGCAAATAAAACGACACTTAAAACATGCTAAGAAAAGTAAGCATCATTCCTTGTCTCATAAGTGGAAAAGCCATCATAACTATCATGAAAGCCATGGTGGACATCAAAGACACAAACAGTTGCACGAACACCAACACGTAAGACGGTGGGCTCATGCAGAAAGCGGCAATGAACCAGAAAATGGAAAAGATGAGAGAGACTCTATTGAAATTAGTGCCTATCAACGTGACAAAATACGACGTACACAAACACGTTATGGAGAACTAAAGCAACGTAAATCCAGGCAAAGACAATGGAAACGTCCTACAGAAGTAAGGTCAACTACTGAACCACACCAAGATAATATACAATACTTAAAGCAACTTGCAATTAGTTACTTCAGAAAAAAGCAACAAGGGAAAAAGACAGACAAAGCCAGAAGTCAAAACTTTTATAGAAACAAAAGACTCAATATTCCATCGGAAGAAGAAACTTGCAATCATTCTGAATATTTTCAAGATTCTAAGGTAGATGTTAAGCTTCCTAGGATAAGAGAAGCTTCAAGTTACAGCGACGAAGAAATCTAGTTGAAAAAGTCAGGTAGAGACACAAATAACAAATAAACTCTCAGAAGTTTATTTCGCGAAACTGATGATGAAAAGGTTACAAAAAAAAAAAAAATTGCAGGAAAAAGTTTCTATAAATAAATCAAACGAACTACTATTAAAGTCTACCTACAGCCACGAAGAGAAGGAATGGAATAGCATAAGTATGACATTTGTATCAGTAAGGAAACTCTAAGTGATACAAATGTGTTATGTCTTATTCGATTCTATATAATTAATTTAATTTAATTTATTTTATTACAATAGAATTAAATAAGACATTGATTGTAAAATAAAAAGAAAGACCTGTGAAAAACTTACAGACGATTGATTTTCTTCGCATTGGACTAAAAACATCGGGGGCTTTTTAAATAAAATGCAACGTTTAATCAAGACATTGTTTATTTTAATTTAAATATTTAAATAACTCACATGTAGATGAATAAAATTTTAGGAGTCTTCACTATGAGCAATCATAAAAGAATAAGGATTAAGTAGATATGCTTCGCAAATATTTTTCTCTTTAAATGATTCTAGAATCGTTAGATCTAAATACTCATTAATCACAGACGCACAGCTTATGTCACTAGTTGCGTATGCCACGGGTGCGGTTAGCTGATGTATGGCAACCGGGCGTTGTGAATGTTGCTGCAGCAACTGTGCGGGTGGCGCCTCGTGCGCATTCGCGGCGCGCAGCAGCACCAGCTGAGAGCGCAGCGCACGCGCTGGCGGCACGTAAGTGCGCGCGCGCTCGATACGCGCCAGTGCGGCTTCTATGAGCGCGCGCGAGTACTGCACCGAGTGCGGCACACGACCTAACAGAGTCCGCACGCACGCATCCACCTTCTCTGGCCACGAAGCTCCATCTTTAAGTGCTCCCTCCAGGTCCGCAACGTCGTCACCCACCATCAACTTATACATATGCTTGATCACCTCATTTTCCAGTTGCTCTTTTGTCTTGTATTCTGCGATATTTTGTTCAATAACAGTTTGAACTTCGTCTGGTGCACATCCGAGACAATATACAGTACCGGTTAAACCTGAAAATTGGAAATGAACGTCATAAAGGAGAATGGGCAAAATAGCCCTAGGGGGGCTAGCGTCCTATAACGTTAAAATATATAGGGTGTAACCTGACCCATAAAGGCGAAAGGCACTTGTTTGACACTTGGGAAAAGTATTGAATTTTTGATAGTGTCTGATTTTGCATTGGAAGCGCTTTCTTTCAAGGAATTTAAATTTCGTTATAACTCAATATTGCTATTTTCGGTATAATGCCACTTTTGTTTTCTGGGTGCGATGTATTAATGGATTTATCTCTTCAAGAAGTATATTTCTTAATTTGACAATTTTCCTTGATTCAGGTTCAGAGCTACAGTTCGTTACCCAATCAACGACCTAGTTAGATAAATAAAACCGAAAGACTACGAATTAGCAAAAGTTGTATTAGTAGCAAATTTTCTTATTGAAAACTCTTTCGAATGGTGTATATCTTATTGCTATGGTGTAACCAACACCCAAAAAATCTCAACTTCGGTGGCCAATTAGACACACATTTAGTTCAAGAATTTAGAACAGACTACGAATTAGGAAAAGTGATTCTAGTAGCAACAGTTCTCTTTGAAAAGCTCTATCCAATAGTGTCTATCTTATGACGATTAGTAAACTGTTAATTGGTTGTAAATAAAATCTTTACTTCGGTGTCCAACAAGTGACCTATTTGGGTCAATTACTCCGAACAGACTGTGAATAAAGTTGTCAATAAAAAGTTCTCTCCAATGGTATATACGGGGTGGAAGGGACACCGATGTGAAAACTAATACTTTAATTTAATTTTAATTTAATTTTAATCTTATGACTAATCTAATGCAATTGAAGGACTTTAACATAAGTGTAAGATTAACCAAATTTTGCATGCTTATATATAGGCTGAGTATGGTGAAACAACAAACAATGTAACATCTCCTGAAAAACCCATATTATGCAAATAAAATGATTTGATTTGATTTGATTTGATTTAAAAACGGTTACGACGTATTCAGTTCATCATTCATCGAAATTTTTCACCGGTTATTAAAAAACAAATCTCCTGTTCCATACATTTTGACCGTGTAGGTGTTGCTCTTATGTAGGAAACAGCTGTTTTTTTTTAATAACCGATGAAAAATTTCGATGATTGATGAACTGAATACGTGGAAACGTTTTCGCGTCGGTGTCCCTTCCACCCCGTATGTTATTGCTATTGGTCACCTAGAAAATCTTAACTTCGGTGCTCTCAAATAGTCACCTATCAATCAATAACTCCGAACGGACAACGAATTGGCTATAGCCGTGTTACTGGTAAAGGTTCTCCTTGAAAAGCGCTATACAATGGATTATAGGTTATTACTATTGGTTGCCCAGAAAACCTTAATTTGTTGCAAAGAAAAATAACTTCGTTGTCCAACTAGTTACCTATTAAGCTCAATAACTCCGAACTGCGAATTGCCAAAAGTCGTGTTAATAAGCAAAGGTTCTCCTTAAAAAGCTTTTTTCAATTATGTATCTTATGGCTATTGGACCTTGGGGCAGATACAAGGCCCATTCTCTTTTTGACAACAATAAACATTTTTTTAAATACGGTAGTAAATCATATTGCTCACCATGATCCTCGATTATAGCTGCCATTTCCAACGCTACCAGAACACCAGTTTCATAACCCAATAAGTAGAAAGTATTTTTCATTCCAGTCTTGTTCAGCAGCACCTGAAATTATGAAAAAGTAAGGTTATTTTTGCACTTGGTACCCATTTAATTTTTAGAATTTGTTATTTTTAACTTGTGAGATCATACGTCAACGTATCTCTGTGCAGTCTCCCGCACGGTCTCCGTCGGGTAGTCGAGGCCCGGCTGTAGCACCAGCGCCGGCAACTTTAGGCGCTCGCACAGCACGCGGAACCGCTCGTGGTGACCTTCCATGCCCGGCACTATGCATAGATACGTCTGGCTAGCATCAAATTCGTCTTCACGCTGAAATATTTAAAATAATATTAGACCACGATGTATGATTTGTGTTAGACGATAGGGCTGAAAAGAAGATGAATACTAACTAAGAAGATGATGGCATTTTAGAGTGTATTGAAGATTTCAGCTATACTGCTCAAAGTATGGCAAGTTATTCGGGATCAAATAAGCCACCTTGAAAATGTAAACCAACCATGAAGTTATTTAAATTATGCTTATGTATTTGGGGGCATGAAGAACAGGGTGTAAAGTTCTTCAAAGTTCTACTGTGGGCCCACCAGACATAACACCCATTGAGGAAAGGAAAGTCAGCTAGACGCCTTCATCGCGAATCCATGTCACTTTAGCTCGCTACCGCGTTCATTCTATTGCCTAGCGTAAATCAATTTTTATTCTTGCTATCACCTACATCTTTGATTTATATTCTTCCGCACTCTAAATCTTTTATATTCTCGCTATAACTTTATTTCCATCTGTAAAACCTTCAATTGCGCATAATATTAAAAAGTATACTGTCGAGTATAATTTCGCACTCCAAATGTTTGTTAAAGGTTCTTAGCCGAATAAATAAAACGAGTATTTACCAAAACGTCTCCGCTAGTGATTGTAGGCATGCATACTATTTCTGAAGTCGCCAGTAGTTCGTCCGTATCCACATAAGATATGAAAGTCGCTAAACCTTTAATATCTTCAAAGGCGTTTTCTGTTTTATTCAAATTCAGGAGTCTGGTGATCAAAATTATACAATTACGTTAATTTTGTAATGTAGACGATATATTTATAGAACATTTTTTAAAAGAACTTACGTTTCAACCGTTAGCTGTGGTATTTCTTGTTCGGAAAACTCAACATTATGGTGAATTCTCAAATGACAAGCAACAAGTAGTAGTTTATCATCTTGAATTCCGAGTTCTCCCAAAGTCATAGATTTTGGTGTTCTCTTTGTCAAAGATATATCTGAAAATCAAACAAAAACGTTAAAAATTAACTGTTTTGAAAAAATATGCGGTAGTTTTCTTTTTATCACAGCAACTTAAGCCTGTAAAATTCTGGAAAATTCTGCCTGGAGCCTGGAAAATTCTTTTTATCACAGCAACTTAAGCCTGTAAAATTCATATCTGTAAAATTCTGGAGTTGAAGAAAATATATAAAAAAAACAGTACTACTGACCAGCCAATTCAGCAATGTGTGCTAACAGATCGGGTTGTTGCCTATGTATCCTCTGTACAACCACCAAGGTATCCACACCGCAGAGCGCACGCTCCACCGCATCCACTGCATTACCGGCACTCAACTCCTGATGAAAAATAATTTAGTTACCGTCTGTTTCTTATTATGGTTATTTACTTAGGTGCCCGTCAACTGATTTGCTTTATTTACTCAAATAATAAATAGAAGATATCTAAGATAAAATTTAAATGCTTATTATTGATATTTATAAAGCAATTGAACAAGTTCCACTCAACATCCTTCCTAGTCAATTCAGATAATAATCATGTTACGTACAATAACATGGCACTTACGTCATTAGTTCTTATTGCCATGGAAGAATACAATGTGTAAAAAGTAGAAAGTATTGCACTGGGTTATTCTCACAGTGACGTGCACTACAAGGCTCTGTTTTGGGGCCAGTGTTGTTGTACATAATTGGTAAAAAAAGCAAACCTTACAAAATTGCACGGATTCGATGAAAATCATTCCGATGGTGTGCTATATTGCTACTTACTTTCTTTAGTAGAGGTAGGGTTATCAATTTAGCGGGTAATTTATTTTGAACACGAGAAAGACACGTTGGTTTTCCAAGCATAGTCTCACCAATATTAATCACCGCAAAGTATCTGAAAAATAAAACAATCAGAAAGATTAAATAAATGTAGATTTACAAAGAAAGATTATAATTATGTAAAAGTATTATCTTTCAAAAGAAATGAACACAAAATAACTACACTGTTACCTTAAATCTGGGCAAAATCTTTTTGAAACTGTATCCAAGTGAGCAAATAAGATTTCTTCTACCATTTGACCATCATTTGTAGTGGTATATATGCCCTGAATAGAGCCTAATTTTGTAGCGTCCTTGAGTAATTCTAATACATCACTTTCCTTGTCTAAGTCATGAGACGATATTTGGATTTGCACACCGATCTTCTGCCAGTTCCTGAACAACCAAAAAGCATTGTTTTGTTAGGATAGATTAGAACATAACATCACCATGATCGTTGTCATCATTGTGGTCATTAGCATTATATTGAAATTAGAAGTACTGTATTCAATCATTTTGCTTACCGTAATTTATATTGGAACTTTGCAGTTGTATGCGCTTTGCTATGAACATGTAATTTTCTGGCACCACGAGCAACTAGTTTGTCGACCATCTGAAGTCCAAAACTATCTTCATTCAATACTACAACTTGGGTGTGCTTTGAATTGCAAGATATTCTGCAAGCAAAATAATAATATTGTGTATGAGCCACCTGAACTAAAAACATTTGTGATGTTCATAAGAACGAAACATGAAAGTAAAATGTTGGTTTTATACAATATCAAAACAAATAAGTTTCTCTTCACCTAGGCTGTGCTTTCGTTGAATGGCCTTCCATCTTCAGCAGTACTCTGCCGCGGTGCTTGCTGGCCGCGAGAAGTCGGAAGGCGCGCGCAGCGTCGTGAGGCGCAAACGACACTCGCGACAGAGGACGCACGTACCCGCGTGCAATACCCTCGCTCAACATCGCCTGTAATTCCTGTGGATTCAAGTAAATATTTTACTGATAAAGATAACAGATCCATGGTCTATATGTATAGAACCGCCCAAACTCAAATCCAACAGCGCGGTGGCGTTTTTACATGGGTGTCACCAGGGATTGACCACTTATAAGGATTTTTAAAAGTTACAACTTTTCCTGTCTACATTTTTGGTTTTTCCTGCAATCTGTCATCAGCGGCAATAAGCAGCATCTTTGTCCGATATTTCTGGGTTTTATTAGTTACGTCAGCCCAAAAAAATTAAACACGGACACGGAACCATTTTAATTTTACAACCATTATTCCAAAATTGTGTCTACAATGTAAAGCTTCTGCTCCCCGTCTTTGAACGCACAATGACATAGAGAGAGATGCCATCAGTGAATGGACTTTAACTTTGATAGCTCATATCTCGGAAACGTGACACTTTAGAACATTTTGTCTCATACAAAACTGGTTTGTACTGATACCGACTATCGATTAACATAGGTGTTATGCACGCAACCGCAACTTCATACAAAAATCTTCCAAGCCCTTTCAAAGTAAAATATGCCGCAAGTTCTATTATATGAACTTATAATATTGCGACTGAACAGATTCGTTGGTTCAGCTCGTAAGAGAGCCTCACCTGCCTGTATGTAACAGTGCCGGCTGGTTTACTTGAATTACTTACTTGTATTTCCTCGGGAGCTTCAAATATTGTTGAGAAATCGATAGCAGCATACGCTCTTTCTCTAGTGAGGTTGTACATTCCATATTCAAATTCTTCGTCAAGATTGTGAAGTTGGGAAACATCAAAACATGTGCCCACAGCACAAACACAGTCAAGTGAGTTCTGAAAAAAGGAAACGTTCCAATGTAGCTACTGTTAATGACCTTACTATGATAAGGCTATGCTTATTACTAATATAATAATATATCGTGGTCCATACCTTCTTCAAGGTTCCCCTAACAGAGCTTATAACAAGTTTACAACCCTCCCCTTTTTTGGCATTACGAATCATATCTACGAAACTTTGATCTCGAGAATTTCCGACATGATCAGCTGGGAACAAATAAAAGACAAATAATTATAGTTTTACACTTATCATATACGAGTATGTATGTAAAAATAATAGTTGAATATCACTTGTTTACCTTTCAACTCCGGGAATAATTTAAGTAAGAAACGTTTTTTCCGAATGTCACTAACGGTCGTGTATACTTCACAGCCATGAGCAAGGAGTATGGATAACACAGCCTGGCCCAAAGCTCCAGACCCTCCATGGACTAACACAGAGACATCAGGAGTCAACTTCTTGCCATATTTGATTCCCTAAAAGAAAACAGAATTGTTCAATTATTTATTAATGGATGTCCTCGTAATCTAGCCGATTGATTAAGATTTCCCTCTTGCTTTGAATGCTGTGGTTACAATGCTGTAAGGAACACATACTCGGACACAAAGTTCCATTCTGATTGGGCACATAATATGTGAAGAAGGAAGAAGAAGAAGTGTGAAGTACGACTTGTCCGTTGTCAAGATATCAAGCGAGTCCTTACAGACCTACCAGTCTTCCCACATTCAGATGACTGATTTTACAAGAGACTCAGTGTAACAATGAACGAAAAAATTATTGTTGCTAGAATCTTAAGTCTATACTCACGAGACAGTAGAATGCGTGTGCGTAGGCCAGCGGCACTGTGGCGGCGTCCTCCAGGCTCCAGTGCGCCGGCACCGGCCACAGCAGCTCCGGCTGCGCGCGCACCACGCTGCCGCACGCGCCGCCGCGCACCAAGCCCATCACGCGCGCGCCGCTATAACGTATTTTTATAACTCATTTACAATATTTATGTCACAGATGTGACGCGAATCAGGCCAAAATATTAGGCTTGGCACCTGTCCCTCAGCCAACAATTAGCGCAAAGCAAGAAGAGCTACCAACTAGAAACGAGTTGTTTATTTGTGTATAGCAACTAGCTAACTGTTGGAGAAAGACTTGTCACTAGCGGCGCTAGCTGCGGTAATAATCAATTAATCGTGTAATTAATCATTTATTGTTTTATTGGTATAATTAATTATCTTTACGAGATACATAATTATACTAATAGGTATTTTTTTTCCTAAGATTTTCTCTCTTTCACATCATCAGTATTCAAAATTTCATTACCTCTCTGTTGTTCCACTGAAATCCATGCCATAGTCGTTTTCTCCATCATGTTTTTTTCCAATTGCTTTCTTAATGTCGGTGTTTGATAATCCGGCGTAATGGACCTGAAAATGTTAAAGCATTTTTTTTTTCTTTTTTTTTATACATGTACATAATCTTAACATATCTGGCTTTGGGTGCCCTTGGTGTCTCCTCCAAGGTCTGCTGTTTAAAACAATTAAGATGATGCTTGAAGACGTTTCTTTAGAAATATGCACCACTTTTGTTAACGTATTTTTCTGTTATTTTCTTCTTGTCTGTTAACAAATGTGTACATAAACTGTTTAAATAAATATTCACAATAATCGTACGTACCGTGACTGGTACTCCAGAGCTGCATGTCTCCGCAGCATCGACCCACTCCAAAGAATTTAAATCCCCGACTTGTGCGGATTGTAACGTCACCTTGCTGCTCACTGTCGCGCTCTCCTGTGCTGGTACGTAATACTCTCCTCCCCACATACCCTACAATAAAACTTTACTGTCAAATTGACACTTAGGTTCAGCTATGACTTTTAGAAAAATACTATTACACTCGAACGTCATATATGTACGATGACGAATCACTTCAAAGCCGAACTTAGCCAAAACTTAATTTGACAAATAACACTAGTATTTTTTAATATCAACAATGTTTGCACTCACATGATCCAGAACGGTGAACGCTAGATCGATATCCGGAAGATCGTCTAAGAAGAAATTGTTGCCTTCTTCATTATTAACAGTTACTAGGTAAACATTGTTACGTTGTTCGTCTTTCCTCCAACATTGTACTAACTGTTTGAGGGCGGAGGGGGCAGGGTAGGGGGCAATGATGAGCAGGCGATGGCCGGGGGAGAGGTTGGCGCGTGCGGCGGTGAGGAGGGAGAAGTCGAGATTAGCGCGCACTGTGATGGCGGTGGTGGGCACGGCCACGTTACTCGGCCGCCAGCGCACCAGGTCCAGGCGCGAGCTAGCGTTGCTGTGAGCCGACAGTTGGCGATACAGAGACGACGGCCGGACGCGACCTCCATACACATTGTCTTCTTCGCTCACTATGAAGGAGTCTCGTCGGAGTGTAAAATGTAGCATTTGACACATCTGTCAATACATAAAGAGAATATTACTTTTCTTGCCAAATCAGTTACAAACAATATCAGCAATATCAGCTATAAACAATAGCAAAAACAATATTTCTTACATTGTCGTCGGTTGATATATTACGGACGATAACAACGTCCGCACTCTTCAGTGAGCTGCCATAATTTTTTGTCGACTTCAAGTCTGCTACATTAAATTCTTCGTAACTAATGTTGACACCACAAACATTAGCTCCAATGTTCTTTATTTCATCGAAGACAGAACCATGTATTTGGTTATTTTTTATACCAACAACCTTGATTGACTCTTTATTTACATTTTCGGCAACCATTTGCAGGAAAACTTGCAGTGATGTTGAAACCTGGGAATTAATATGTTACATATTTATTCCACTATCATATATAAACATTGAGTTTTACCGTAAAGCGTGATTTTTCACCCCCAAAAAAAAAGGAGTTTCCCAGCAAACATTTTTGCGTAGGGATACTTAGTTTGATGTAGGGAATGCTTGGTTGACAGCTTCGTGATTTAATGATCCGAGGAAAGATATAATTTTAACAGACAAAATAACAGGCACACTTACTTGTTGGTCTACTTGGAAACTAGAAATGAATTTCAATGCCTGTAACGCCGTGTTCCTTTTATTAACAGCTGGTAAATTATGGTATCTGGTGTTTTCTATCGTTAGTCCTCCACATCTGAAAATGTCGAAAAATAAAAAACAATCAAATATCTAAGTAATTCGTAGTTTGCGGAATGGTCATATTGAGTTATAAAATGTTTAGTTACCTTACGAAATCAAATTGTTCTAACACTTCAGCCTTATACAAAACTTTGTCGTCTGAAACGGTCTGCGTATTGAGATGCTTCTCCACATCCACACCGATTCTCCTGATGTGAGTGGGCAGGGTGACTCCATCGTGCGGTTGTCGCAGCATGTGCAGCTGCAGCAAGCCGTCGAGGAACGTGACCCAGTTATCGCGCCACACCAGCAAAGCTTCATTCAGAGAAGTGCTGGCGGCTTCGATAGTGCGGAACTGGCCACTGTGGAGGAAAAAAATCATTTGTCTTATCTCGATATGTAGATTAATGATAAAAATTAAAATTAAATGAGAGGGCTCACTATGATACACACACCAAATAACGCCATTT
This sequence comes from Noctua fimbriata, assembly GCA_905163415.1. Taxonomy (NCBI): domain Eukaryota; kingdom Metazoa; phylum Arthropoda; class Insecta; order Lepidoptera; family Noctuidae; genus Noctua; species Noctua fimbriata. The sequence goes on along the minus strand of LR990934.1, from coordinate 12,840,693 downwards.
AGCACCTGACTCGGCTCCTGTTAAAATCTGTCGATCTTTTTTTTTGTCCATCCTCTCTTCACCCACATTTTGAATCGATGAATCTTATCATCGCCTCGACATTTATCGAGTGAAATAAAGAAGGAAATACTTAGGTTTAGTGAGCTCTGTTCTGCTACTACTTCTGAATTTGTTTTCTGATTCGCTACAAAGCCAGTCTTTACTAGCTCACATCATTTTTAAGATAAAAGTTTTCTTACCTGTACGAGTAATCTCGTTCACGCAACAGATCATAAATATCTTCAGCGGTGAGATTCATGTCTTGATTTTCATTAAATTCTATTTCAGGCTTTTTAGCGTCTGGTTTGAAAACAGCGATCGTGCCTGTCGCTACTTTAATTTTGTCATCAAATACCTGTGAAATTAAATCCATATAACACTCTCGCTTTCGTACTAGACAGGATTGCTAGTGGCTAAGTCACGCAATGGTGAGTGATAAACGTATTTAGACATTTTGCAAAACAAGAGGCATCGCAAGATCATTGCAATCCCACACCTAATGCTGAAACACCTATAACATTTACATTTCCTTCACTAACGAGGCCTTTTTATAATTCAAGTAATATTACGGACGTTTCAGCACATACCTCAAAACATCCAGTTCCTCTTTGCAATGCTACTCTAAGCTTCAGTTGACTCTGTGTGTGCATCACAGGTTGTGCGTACAAGTGAACGTCACGGAACTCCACAGATAGCTGCTTCTTCGGAACACCCAGGGTCATGGCCAGGGTGTCCCAGACAGCTACCAGGGTTGATGCAAATGGATACACCGTTTTTTCTAGAAATAAAGACATATTTACTGAATGTTGCATTATTAGGCAGTGTATATCATTAACTATTACCAAAAGAACAACGATCGTCGAAAAATGTATAGAAGAACGCCATTGTTCCTGTGACAACATGAGATTGAGCTACATAATCATGTAGGAGGTATACAGTGCTTTATAATAACAGTCAATAATAGCTTCAATACTGCAAAATGAATACAGCCCTTTGACATGTATGATATGACCTTTGACATTTATGCTACCAGTTTCAGACACTGACATTATAAAAGTGATAAGTAGCTTAAAAAATACTAGTACAGTAGGATACGACGGTATTTCAACTAGAGTAATAAAAGATGTTAAGGAGGTCATAGCGACACCGTTATCGCACATAATTTTAATCTCTGCATTTCTGATGGTATATTCCCTACTAGTCTCAAGAAGGCAATTATTAAACCCATTTACAAAAATAATGACAAGACTGATGTAAAAAATTACAGGCCTATTGCAAAAATACCAGTCTTTGCAAAAGTTATTGAAAAAATAATATATAATTCCATTTACACGTATTTCGAGAAGTTTCAGTTATTTTGCAATGAACAAAAAGGATTTAGGAAAAATACTAATATTAATATGGCACTATTTGACCTGCTGTCAAGTATAATGACATCTGTGGATAAAAAAAATCCTGTGTGCTCGATCTTCACGGATATGTCAAAAGCTTTTGAATTCGTAGATCATCAGATCTTGCTGCAAAAGTTACACGGGTACGGCATTCGGGGAAACATTCATAAACTCCTAGAATCATACCTAAGTGATAGGACACAGTGTACTGAGATTTCCAGAATTTGTCCTATAAGCAAATTAGAAACTACATATGTCTCTGAAGCGAGATCCGTGAGGTATGGTGTGCCTCAGGGCACTGTACTCGGGCCCCCACTTTTCTTGATATATATCAATGATCTCCCAAGAAATTTGAGAAACAAAATGGTACTTTTTGCAGATGACAGTACAGCTATCATAGAATGCACTGATCCAAGCGAATATCGAAATGAGATCAATAACTTGCTAAATAACATCATTAATTGGCTAAATAATAATAATCTTGTGATCAATTTGAGTAAGACTAAAATTGTACAGTTTCATCAACGACGTGAGAATCCACCACTTAATATTACCTACGATGAGTGTAAAATAGAAGAAGTTACGAGTGCAAAATTCTTAGGCATAACTATAGACCATAAGTTGACTTGGAAACCTCACCTGGAAGTGGTTTGTAAACGACTGAGTAAATCTGCGTATCTATTGTTTCAATTATCTAAGAGAGTTAATTCTGAAACACTGTTAACAGCCTATCATGGACTTGTAGCCTCTAATCTCCGTTATGGTGTTGTTTTCTGGGGGCAATCAACTAATAGGGAACTGGTATTCAGGATGCAAAGAAGGTGTGTAAGATCCATGTGTAATTTAAAGTCAACAGATAGTTGCGTTCCCTACTTTAAGAAATTAAAAATATTAACATTACCAGCTATATATATATTAGAAACTGCATTATTTATAAAATCAAATCCACATTTATTTACAAAATTTTCAACAGTTAAGAAGACCCCCATTCGGAGTCAATATGAAAATCAACTATGTACGTTGAAATGTAATACTGCGTTAATGAAAAAGAGCTTCTTTCGTGTTGCACCAAAATTTTTTAATAAAATACCTGATGCTATAAAATGTATGCCATTAAAGAAATTCAAAAAGTGTCTTCACAAGTTATTAGTTGAGAAATGTTATTATACCCTGGATGACTATTTTAATGATAATACTATTTGATTAAATTCTGTAATTTTATAAATTTATATTATTAATGTTGACTTAGATGACTATTTTAATTTTGGATGACTATTTGATTAAATTCTGTAATTTTATTAATTCATATTATTAATGTAACGAACGAATAATTTCTCGCATATTCTTTTGTTATGATCTTCTTGTGTATGTTTTTTTGTTTTTCTTTCCTATAGTGGACATTATTAAATTCATTATTAAATTGATTATTTTAATGTATTTTGTTAACGTAAAATTTTGTATTTTTGACAAACCTGACTTTAATATTTGTATGTCAACAATGACAAAGCATAGTGCAACACTTATCTATTTAAGACCTTGACATGTATGATTAATGTATATATGTTCTTCACCTATGTTTCACAAATAAATAATTCTGATTCTGATTCTGACTCTGATTCTGACATGCGTAGGCATGTCAAAGGGCAGTTCTGTTTTTTTTAACCATCGTGAATGTATTAGGTGCCTTACTCAAAAAACTAAAATGGCATTTAAAATTGGTATGAAGTAAGTATGCTATTTAGTAGGTACCTCTAATGACGTGTCCTTTCAGATGTTCATTTTCCTTATCGTGCAATGATATGGTCCATGTGCAAGCTGCACCCTTCCTTCTACTAGCTGTATGGTAGAGAGGCAAAGCCCTGAAAAATAAACAACAAAAATACAGTGGTTACTAATTGATGGACGCCACTGATGGCCTAAACTCGTAGCCAAATCCTAGACCGATTCGAATCACATTGCCATCGACAGGTTCAGAAGAGGTGGTAACTTAAAAAAATAATTAGACGTAGGAAGACCTCTTTCTTTCTCATGAAACCCCCATTATAAATGACATACTAAATCTGTAAGCACTGTTAATCATAGTACAAAAAATAAGTTTGAGTTACCAGCTTTCTCCATGGGCCCACTCTATCAGGTGGGACAGGAATGGTGTCCCAGTGGATACCGGCATCTCCACTTTTGGGTAAAGTATTTGGACTTTCGGGTGGTAGCCCTCCATGTATAATCTGGAAACAGAAACAGTAATTAAACGACGCAAGAAACTAACTAATCTTACGGTTGGCTCCTTCGTGTTTATTAGTACGGTGCTTTTAGCCCAAGTACGCATACTTGATTTTAAACTCTCGGTTTCGAGCCGAGCATTGAGATTAAACAGAGCTGTGCTGTTACTACTGTTACATTTTTAACTCCCGGTGGTAAGCAGTGCGTTGAAGAAAGCACCAGTGAGATCGTTAGCTTACTCTATAGCCACAATACCATCGTGCATCGGACAGGCAAATCGGAACGATCGAATTTACGAGAATAAAGAGCGTAGTACAAAAATAATACGAAAATAAATAAATTATAAAAGCCACGTACTTGCCAACTGCTTCAAGCAGCAGATACGTGTTGTCCGCGTGCCCTCTTCTAGTAAGCGCTATGTTCCTGCAATCGGCCGGAAGAGACCGCTTCAGGATAGCTTGCAGTAGACCATGAGGAGCAACCTCCACCAGCACCGCGTTTGACGGTATGTGTTTCAAAGTTTCCTCGAACAGCACTGGGTTCTGAAGAAAAGGGAATACCACTGCAACTTCTGCAATCTATAGTCTATACAATGTGCAAGACAACATTTGCCCCTGTTTCCACAACTAAAACATAGAATCAAATTATGAGTAGGAAAAATAGTCTCGGCTTTCATCAATATCATGCAGGTGACATCATTGCACGGGACCGGTCAATGTGGCGACACTTGGGGGAGGCCTATGTCCAGAAGTGGACGTCTTTCGGCTGAAATGATGATGATGATGTCAGCAAAGAGCTTGTCTCTACAGGTTAATTATTTTGTTCTACATGGGAATATTTCCTTTTTCCTAAAGTGAATTCTTACCAGAAGATTGTTAGTGTGGTACTCCGCAGACGAAAACTTAGCTAGAGGCTCCTCCCACCTATCAAATGGCACGGAAGTAGACACCCAGCGTTCACTTCGAGCCCTCGGGGTCTTGATTACTTCGCTCAAATATTTCAGTAAACCAGGACCTGTTATTAAAAATTATAATTACTAACTGACGCCCGCGACCTTCGGCAGCTTGAAAATATTATCGTATATAAGGTCCCATTAAAATAGATGGACAAACTTTTAGAAATCATTCAGACCACCAAAATAAGGACAATGGTAAAAAAAAATAAGAAAAACGCATTTTTGCTTGGATATCTTTGGTTAGACGTACTGAACGCTGTGTTAAAATTTGTCCATCTATTTTAATGGGACTTTATATTATATAGTATGTACTTTCAGTATAAAGCTGTTATTTTGAAATTACAAACATACACTTTAATTTTATTTATTTGTATGTATGGATTAAATAAATGTCATTCAACTACAAACATGGTAAAATAAGAGTGATATTTACTCACCAGCATCAGCAATGTAGCGTGAATGATAGGCGATGTTAGAACATGGTACTTCCTTAGCGAAGATACCCTTAGCAGTCAACTCTGTGACGAACTCCTTCATGATATCCGCAGGTCCCGAAATGGTACTAGATTCAGGCCCATTGTGACAAGCCACTTCAATTTCAGGAGGACACATTTTTGAAATCTGCGAATTAAGAACGACATAAATATTAGATCATAGGTTCTTATGAAAATATTGATCAGTGTACTGCTAGGACGCAGGTCTGCTCTCAGTGAGAGAGTGCGCTGTAAATCACCGAGACACCGAGCCCAGCGGTCGTCAATCATATTGTAATCAACATACAACCTGACACTGACCTGCAGTTTGCAAAAAAAAGTAAGACAATTTGAATTTCGCGGGCTACCCAGGCGCCTTAAGACCATATAAAAAAACAGGTCAAGTGCGAGTCGGACTTGCACACAAAGGGTTCCTTAGCACCAAACAATATAATAACAAGATTCTTAACGCTCATTCATAGGTCAACTTACACTCAACAGCAAAACTAAATTAATTGTTTTTGATAGTATTTTAATTAAAACCAAAGTTACTGCTGCAGTTTCATGAAAAAGTCCCATATCTCAAAAGCTAAGAATCAAATATTATTCAAACCAATTTTCGTTTTAAAGTTCTTGTTACGTTCTACAATCCTTTTCAGAATTTAGGTACCTCCTCTTACTTTAGAAATTAGAGGGGGGGGACACCATTTATACGGCTTTAGAAGCAATTATCTCATCAACCATTCACTTAAGAAAATAAGTATAGTAAGACTTCGATATCATTTTTTCAGTGCTATCGATAAACACCGCATACAGTAATTATATACACAAATTTTAAAATCATGTATTAATACTCTTTTTCGATGTTGTTTCCAAGGGGAGTACCCGTGTATTTACTCCGAGGATTCCTCTAACACCATCGAACTACCCCCTCGAGTTCAAAAGAGTGCAGTATCCCGTCAAAGTCTGCTTTGCCATGACAATAAATACATCTCAAAGCCAAACTCTTAATTCAGCAGGGGTAGACTGAAGGGAGAACTGCTTTTCACACGGTCAATTATACGTGGCCAAAGAAATACTGCAGTAGGTAGAGTATTTCGTTGTAAACAATATCAATTATTTATTATCCACTTCTGGTTGTCTCATAATTAGATCTTTTCACACTCGCTATCGATATCCGTTAAAACTACTCTCATCCCAGAGATTAGTTTTACGTTGAACTTTGTCCTTATTGCTTTGTTTGGGATATTGTTAGTATGTATATTCAATCGAGAGTGAGTGCGTTTATAAAGTATGTCTCAAAAAAAAATGTCGTTTGTTTCCTGTAAGCCACGCGGGCGAAGCCGCGGGCAGAAGCTAGCACTCCAATAACAATAATCACAGTTGAACATAGAATTTAAAATATACTCCTACCTTTTCATAACCCACACCAATGGCAGCCATGGATCCTCGAATAAACGGAGTCTGCAGCGACACCAAACCGCGGCTGTACGCCGACAGAATCATCTCCTCTGCCGTCAAACAACCGTCGGCGTACGCGCAGCCCAACTCGCCTACACTGTGACCTGTACAAGAAAAGCGTAGAAAATTATTAGGATATCGACTTGGTACTGAAATGTTCAATCAGAGTATTTCAGAGTTCCTTTTGGCATTCGTTCTGTTATCACCACCTTACTGACTAGATTAGGTAATTACCATAGCATGAGCTATTCTACTATACATAATTCATTTCGATACGAACCCTAGCTGTCAGTTTTAGTTCTAGCCCGACAGTCTTTTCAAGGGGATCGAAACGAGAAAATAAAAGACACACTTCAAGTTATACGTGTAACAGAAATGTTATTATTACCGATAATGCCATCAGGCACCAATCCAAGTTCCCGAAGTACGTCAGTCAATCCTATTTGAATAGCAGCTATGCCCACGAACGAGTGAAGAATGTTGTCGAATATAGTCTTGTCGGGCGAAGTAATTATATGAACTATATCGATGCCTTTTGGTTCCAAAGTTTGTCGGCACCTGAAAATCAGATCATAGATGTTAATAACTCTTAAAATATTGGATTCAGTTAGAAGATATGGAATTGCCTAATACAAACAATTTTTTGCTCCGTCAGGAAGGATGAAAAATCTGCCAAAAGACGATTATTTAAAGGTTAGTTTTAAATGTCACTTACCGTTCGATGGCAGCAGCAAAGATAGGTATGCGCATGAGTTGCGCACCCATACCTGCCCACTGCGATCCCATCCCGCTGTACACGAACCACAGCGGCCGCCGCGCGTCGTCGAAGTATGCCGACTTCTCACATAGACTGACAGTATTTTCTTCTTCGTCCGTTTCTATAATGGAAAAGCAAAACAGAGTTGGTTATTATTAGAGTTTGTATATCAAAACCCTTTATAGGGTAAGTTGGAACCTTCCTACATATATGGAATAACCATTGACGTCCTTCAACAGAATAAAAAGAAACGATGGTGTCTCTTCCTGACATATATTTTTCCTTGTAAAATGTCTAAGATATAATTAAACTTATATTATGGTATTTATGCCTCTATTTCTTTAATTTTAATAGTTATCGCATAGATAATTCCACAGAAATGCAAGAATAGGGAAGCTAAAGTAGCAATGGGCTGGGCTGATCACATTATCCGTTGAAGCGATGACCGTTGGAATAGACATGTTTATAAGAAGGGAAGACCCTTCATTAAATCAGCAAATGACAACTTCTGGCTATAGGAAGCGATCACTGTAAGATGGAAACACCGAAATTCGAGTTGAATTGATGTGCGATTGGTTAGGCCATCGTTGTGTGAAAAGCAGTTTAATGCAAGACCATTTTACAGTAACAGATACAGGGTATTGGTGTTGAAATAACTTCATGACGGACTTACTTAAAATGATGAATCCTCTACCCAAATGTCCAGGGATGCTCGTCTGATGAATGTTGCGCAACAAAGCCAACTCCTCAGGATCTATGGCCCGTGATTTCAAGTTTTCGAATATTTTCTGTACAGTTGTGTCTTGTCGCGCAGATATAGTCACAAGATGTGCAATACTACTGTTGTAGCGAGACAGATCCTGGAACAAATGTAAAATATTTTACGGTAAGAAGTTGACCAAGGATTTAGGACTGCTCAAACTGCGGCAAATCCCGGTTGGAATGCGACTGCACGTCTTTATTGCTTTAATGAACGGGAGTCACGTGATTATTCGCGTTAGTTTAAACACCTCCACACAAGATAGGTGACAAATTCAACGCGATCGACTTTCGTACCCCATCCTGCAGGGATGCCTAGTGTACAACAGAAAGGGACTGTCTGCAGATGGAGTAATAATATATCGAATGATGATCACGGTTGGAAAATGCGCTAGGGCTAGATCCTTCATTCGTACCTTGGGTTTATAGTGTCCATGCAGCAACACATGAGAATTGACGCCGGTGACGGACATGCCGTTGACGGCGACGTAAGCGCGGCCGAAGGGCTGGTGCTCGGTGACGACGCGCATGCGCCCGTCGCGCAGTGCAGCCACGTCCTGCCGCGGAGTACTGCAGTGCAAGTTGGCGGCCAGCTGACCGGTGTGGTAGCCGAGCAACACCTGTTGAGGATGAGAAATAATCAAATAACTAAATAATGGAACCAATAAATACATCCACGACGACATTTGAAATACTAAATTCTTTCAGAAACAAATGAATTCGCTCCCTAATACTTTCTAACGCCCTATACTTTAAAATATTTGGTTATTTCTTTTAACAAAATTTCACTTCAACACTTTCTTCGTGAGAACAAGTATGATGACAATAATGAAGAGTGATCCTACCTTCGTTATAGCAGATATACCCGAAGCTGCCTCTCCGTATCCGATATTGGAAATGACGCTGCCGACTAACAGCGTGTCCTCTTTTCCCTTACAGAACACCCTTTCAATAGTCTCCAGTTCCGCTTTGTCAGCTTCAGGGGTACCTGCAAAGAAAGGCAATAATGTTACTGTTATTAATTTTATAAAATAATATTCCGTTGATGTGTGATCAACTGTACGAAAGTCGTGAATTCGATTCCCGAGTAAAGAGAAATTTGTAGGAGGCTAGATTTGTGCTTCTATGCGGAGTGTAGGTCTTTTTCTTTCTTCTCTTTTGGCGGTTTTGTATCATGGCTATCCAGTTTCTTCTGGACGTGTGCCTAGGATAATAGCAATAGACCTACTAACATTTAACTACAAGAGTTCGACTTTACGAAATAACTGAAAAAATTAAGATGTATGATGTACACTTAGCTACCTCTTCGGGATATACAGGCGTGATCTTTAGCAGTTTTGAGTAAATCAAAGCAGAAATGGATACCTGAACCGAAAGCTTCAACGTATTCCACAGCGTGCGGTGAAACTCTCGCTTCCTCATAGAATTTTTTCAAGAAGTCGACAGTCTTGTCAGGATTCCGTAAGTATCCGTACTGAGGGCCTGTTTCTTCTGTTAGCAGACCGGTAAACTCCGTCTTAGCGAGCAATAAATCTGCATAGATCCTGTATATTACACAACAAATGAGACTAGTCTTAAAGAGAAAACTTTAAGACTAGTCTCTCGCACCAAGATAAATATACATATATTACTGCAAATAAGTTTATACAATTTGTTTCAATCAGAAATAGGAGCCTCCGTTGCGAAAAAGAGATGGTGCTCCCAAAAGAAATTTATTACACTAAAACTTTATAAACAGCCCCTGAATTTTTATTCCTGTAAAAAAAATCTTATAAAACTTACCTCAGCGCATCCTTAGCCTTCTGCAGAAACAGTACGTTAATGGCTTCCGACTTGACACAACCATTGGCATTCTGATCAAAAGACTTGGTTTTACCATCCATGGCTTGTCTTATGATCCTAGAAATAAATAAAACACGATCGTACAATTTCAAACATTTGAATGCTATTGGAATGAATTCTAAATTGGAAAACAGTTTCTCAATAGAAAAATTCCTTCATTGCCACTAATACCATTATAGTTATAACAGTTCCATGCTGGAGCTACTGATGTTTTTTTATGCACTAGTTCCATTTTAAAATAATCTGAAAGTAATGGAACTGACGTTGAATTTTGCTATCACTATTTCTACATTATTATTTTAGGCCCTTTGGGCCTTTATACAATATCACTTTGGACTGATAATCCATTAACAGTCAGGCACGATCCTGCTGCTAGCTTTATTTTTTGTTTTTGTTTTAAGTTTTTTTAAACAATCGGCATGCAAGGCCTACCATAACATATGTATTATACATATAACGAAAATGGTTTTTATATCAATGATTTACCTTCCGTAATGCACCGAGGACTGTGGATGCATACACAAGTAGCATCCTCCCACGACGGCCGCCTCGCATTCACCGCGACTCATAGCGAGGTACGCCTGCTCCAGCGCCGCGGCGGAACTGCAGCACGACTCGTCGATCGCCATTGAAGGACCCTTCGCGTTCAACCAATAGGAAATGCGGTTGGCGAACATGGCCTTACAGCATCTAAAAAACAATATAAATTATGACCAATAACAAACCTACAAATGTGCTATTCAGTTAGCACATTTGTAGGTTATGGATATGATATGTATAGGTATTTATTTAAATCGAATAATCTAATGGTACAGTAAGCCATAAGACAGTGGTAATTATTCCGTTATAAGATATCGAAACCCCTTACTACGCTAAGCCAAGTCAAAGTAAAAGTGTTACCGCCGATGTGTAGTCTATACTGTGGTAGCTAGAGTGACTCCTGGATTTGATTCCCACGGCCTCGCTTAAAAAAATCCGGAAAACAAGCACATAGCACTGCATCTGGGTTTTTCATTTGTTTCGTACTCTGTTTTTCCGTACCTCTACTACATAGGACTTTTTTAAACAAACTGGCGAATTTGGCAGTACCAAATAAAGTCTGTATGTAATGTCTAAAGTGAATGTTTCTTACCCAGTTATACCCAAGCCTGATTTAGACGCGGCGTCATAGAACGATGCTTTTTCAGCTTCGGAGAAACAGGTTCCTACGAACACACCTATTTTTTTCCCAGACAAGTGCTCGGGATTTACTCCTGTGGACGTCAAAAATTAAATAAAAATTATTTATAAAATATTTTTTGGGTAACCTTATTCAATAATGGAATGCACTACCGGGATAAAAAGTATAGGAAACTTCTTCCGGTAGTACGTTCGGGTCCTAACTCAACTCATGGTCTTCCTGTGTACATCGAAATCTGTTCAAACATTAAGGAGTGATAAGGTAACACAGAAAGACGGAGATACTTTCCGATCTACAAAAATAGTATGGCTTTTATGAAGGATTTTGGAATATTCAACCCCCAAAGCGGATGAAATAGGGGTTGAAAGTTTATATAGTCAAGCTAGCTAGCAGCAAAATCCTAAAACTTCTAATTTCTCACCTGCGTCATAAATAGCATTATAGGCCTGTTCGAGGATTTTCCGGGACATGGGATCCATGCTGTTTCCGAGACGGTAGTGCACTCTGAAAAACTGGGCGTCAAACCGATCAAGATCTGGCACAGTGCCCATATGCTGAGACGCCTCGGGGTGGTTGCCTGTCCAACGTAACTTCTCTGCATTCACTGGGTTCACCTGGAGGATAAGGTTTATGTAGCCTACTGTTCTACTAGCGGATTTTACAATATTTATCTATTATTGTCAAAACTGTCATCGTTTGGGCATCAGTATCAGTCAGGAACTTCTTCAGTAATATGGAGCCATCCAACATCCTAATTGTGTCACACACTTCCTTGTTTCAAAAATCGTAGCCATTTTCGTTTGAAAAATCCGGCAACCCCACTATTCGTAACGTAACCCAAAGAACATTGTTGAACTGACAAAACTGAGTTGTCAGTGTGTTAGGCAGGCACCCCACAGTTAGCCACGAATCTCCAAGCCCTCACCTTGTTGTACAGAATGTCCGACAAGTCCTTGACGTGGTGCGAGGAGGGGAAGATCCCCGACATGCCGGATATCACGACCCTCTCGCCGTCGGCGACCGGCATCGACGCATTCTCCCCCTCAGGCGCGGGGCGGGGTAGTGGTTGTTCAAGCTCTTGAGGAGTTGGCGTCATGATTCAGCTGGCTATGAAAGTGAACTGCGGTTTAGAGTAGGTTTCATCAATAGATGGTATAAGGGGATTAGGGGGAGCCGTCAGAGTTTGCTCAACGATGATCCTTATACTGTGTTTCTATTTGATTTAAAAAAAGACGGGGTTAAATATGTTGTCTACTGTATGAATAAAATAGTAAAATTAATAAATAAGAAAGGGTACAACTAATAACATTGATCGTTCACAGAATTAGTTTGCACTTCGATGTCCAGGTAAAGTTTGTATTATTATGACAAATCTTATGATTTTAAAAGATCAACAGTAAAAGGTACAAAATATTAAATGTTTCAGTCACAGGGCCAATAGTTTAGGTACTAGGCATCCCGTAACGTTATTGATAAGATATTTGAAAAAGAAAGTAAAGTGCTATGGGTAAGTAAGATAATATAAAATCTTAAAGACTAATAAATTGAGCCTCGACATCTATGTTTGCCAAAACGGTTTAATTTTCAAAAAGATTGAAATTACTAAAAGTTGAATAAATTTATTAAAATAAACAGATACTTATAGGTAGGTATAAAAGTTATAATATACTTACGTGTTTATTTTCAATTAATTAAAAATAATTTTTAGGTAATAGGTAGACCACACCAAACTCTAGCGATAGTTCGGTGCAAGTGATTAAAAAACGAACCATCTTCTATTTATATGAATTGAAAAATGCTTTAATTAATGTTGACCGCATTTGAACTTGGCCATGGGACGCTGAACCATATTATTTGGATACTTCCGACTACGTAAGGTATGTATCTATTAGACAATGACGTATTAATTATTCATCGAAGTGTAAGTAGGCTGGCCTTTTATTGCCTACACGTTTACGACTTGACAAAAAAACGAGTTTTCTTTATTGTATTTAGTAGCGGTGCCTAACAATGTATTATTAACCTTCCAGATTAAGTTCTCTAAACGATGGTGAATAACCGCATCAAAATTCGTTGCGTAGTTTAAATGACAAACGCGATCACACAGACAGACACGAGAAGAGAATTCAATTTAAAATATGGACAAGTAAAGATATCTATAGTCCTTCGCATTACTTTCGTTCTGGGAACCTTTATACGTGTCTTCTCTCGTGTCAAGAAAGAAAACAAAGGGATCAAGAAGGTTGGTGCATTATGCCCCCTCTCCTGTGCATCATGCATTTGTGTTCATCTGTACTTTCGCAAACACACTTTTGTGGTATTTATATGTATTTATGGTTTTGAAAACCATATAATAACAACAGCCTATTCCTGCAACCTTCCGTCAACTAGGGAGTCGGTCCACCTTTTGTCTGTCTACCTACATAACGTCTTTCCCTGATTGAGATTGAGATTTTTCTCATTGAGATCTTTTATCTAGTCTACGAGGAACATACATTTTGATATTATGCCATACTTTAACTTTATGATTCATCAGAACAGCTGGGCAAGGGTCATTACCCTGTGGGTGGCTAAAAACGACGTCTTCATTGTGGACCTGAAAAACTATAGCGAAATTGGACTCGTAATTGGCTGATTGATAGCGGAAAATATAATAAAGATACCAGCTGTTGAACAGTGTTGGTTTACATTGGTTGCTTAGTGTTGTAGCAAATATTCTATTCATAGGTTTAAGCATCCACTACATTGATGTTCTCACGTAACATTCGAACCTCAATGATATTATGATATTTCTTTCCCTTTCCCTCATTGATTTTTTTTCTTTGATTTTTTTTGTTTCCCCTAATAGATTTTTTTTCCCTTTTTTTTTTTTTTCTTCCAAAACTAAAAAAAGAAACTGCAATTGCATCAATTTGAATACGTTTTCAAATATAATTAACTATAATTCCTTCGGTTTTGGATGCTCCTGTTAATTTATTCTGTAAGGTAATCGTACTCAATGCCCTTTAGGCATATTATTTACTTACTTATCATACAATGTTTTATGCATAGATTTGCCTTTTTCTGTTTACTAAATAACTGAGTAAGATTTAAATAATTAATCTGACATCAGTTCGTTCACCGACACGTTGGACACATCGGTAGGCTCCGTTAAGTTTCAATATTCAATAATTTCTAAATACGCATCACGCTATACGAATGAGTAGTGAGTGTAGCGACAGGATGATTCATTGTGATGGGTATAGGGTTCTAACCACGCGTTTTCAGCGAGCTAGATAAGTCGAAAAAATCTATCTGCATATTTTTATTTTATTGCTTCCGGTTCATGTTTATACCTAAATTAAACCACTTAATTCTTTATTAATGTGTGTTGCTCTAATTTCTATTTTTTGGACCTATTTTTTGTTATTTTATTCTCAAACCATATTTAACTTACCATTACCACAACAAGATAAATAGAGTATTTTTGCATTCTGGGTTTCCTAAAGAAACAAAGCATTAATAAAATTACGAAATGTCATGTATGTCTTTTTGGAGTGCTCCCATAAAGCGAAGTGTCCACTGGCAAGTAACTTCCGCAATTTCTTGCAGAAGTCAATTGAACATTGTTTCCACTGACTGCGATTTTTGTATTTGAAAGTTGCTTTTAAATTTACAAATGTGCAGAAGTTAACTTCCTGCAAGATCTTGTAGAACCGTTTCGACAGAAATAGCATACAAGTTGCTTGAACAAGATCGGTCGAACAAGATGCCTAGCTGCAGAAAAATACGAGCTGCGTCTATTGTGTTGTTGTTAAAAAGTAAAAAGAAAACGTTTTCGTTTATTTTATTTTTATAATTGTATGCGCCGCTGAATGGGTCGCACACACCTTGATTGTTTGGTTGATTGATAAGTCATGAGTCAGTCAAGGATAGCCAAAGATGATAGTTTATTGACTGTATTTATCTACCATGTAACTACTGCTATATGAATAATGCGTGAATGAGTACAGCTGACTATGAACGCTGATTGTGTACTGTCGCTTTACACTATAATTTGTGCAAGGTGACGGAAAAGTGCTGATCTATGCAATGCGCGCGTGCCATGTACGATACATGACTTGACTCGTACATATTCCCGGGCGAGAGAGATGCGAGTGGATGATGAGAATGAGTTACAGAGTGCTTAGTTCCAACCCACCATCTACAGACTTACCTGAAAGAGGACTTTTAGCCGAAAGTTGTCGTATATCGACGTTTCCGAGGACGCGTCCTCGACGGTTACGCGACACCACGCAATGAAACACGACGCCGTCAACATTACGTGTATAGTCATAGTATTAATAATGTTTTTTAAATATGTACGAGTTTATTATTGTTTAAGATATCTTGTGTATTTTATTTATGGGCCTCAGTTGCCTGACATTAAAATTATTGATTGATTGATTTAATGCTAAACTTATAAATGTCACCAATGTTACAAAACATGAATTAAATTTATTCTTAACCATAACTAGAATTAGTCACTGTCACCAGACACCGCACCAGTGTAGCGAATGCAGGAGGAGTCCTCGTGTGGCGCTTGATACTGCTGAATAAGCTCGAAAAGTTTCTTAATTCAACCGCCTCTTCTGGGTGTTTCGAGTCTCTAGTGCGTGGCGTCGGAGCGACGACGCGCGCCTCGTGCTGTGAATGTACCGGCTGCGTCTCGAAGTCCGACTGTAAGTTGGCGCTTCTCTGCCGACGAGAACATATCCACCGACACAGATAAACTGTGACTGCTAGTACAAAACCTGCCAACAACATGTAGATTGCTGAATATTGTTGGATATCGTGGCTTGAAATTCCTGTGTTGAAGGCGGTTTCTGATTTCATCTGCCCGATTTCATCTTTGATGTGCCACAATGCGGTTTCGTGATCAGTAACGTTGATTTCAAATTGAGGCAAGGTGACGTTGATAAGTGCGATATGTTGTGATTCCAAGTCAACCGCAGTTTTAATCTCTGAATATCCCAGTTTGTGTGAAAAAACGGTAAAGTCTTCTCCTTTAATTACGTAATCTGAATCCAGTGCGATGACTCCGGCTCTAGCGATTTGTATTGCAGTAATCTGATGCTCGCAAATGCGTGCGCGAAGTGCGCACTGTCCGCAACAATAATAAAGGTAAGTTCAATTCCATCCAATTATTACGGCATGCTTCTATGTTTGTAAGACATCTGTTTGTGCCTTTATCTTTGATATACATGCTGTCTTCTGACTTAAATTATAAAATGGGTTTTCGGGAGTGACAGAGGCGGGTAGATTCGTCGTATTGGACACATTGTTGTATGTCCCACCGTCATTACCAGACAGGTGTCCTTGCGTAAGTTGATTGCAATGTAATCTGATATCGGCACGACGGCGACCGTAGTGTTACCATGTTGTTGTGGTATTGATATGAGTTGATATAGATAACTCTCTGTGTTGACCAATGGTATTCTAATTTCAAATATGAGATACTGCCGTGTTACCCTTGTTTTGACCTTCAGAAGGTGGTAAATGTTTGGTAGTTCTGTCTTTATTTTTTCTATCGGTAAAGATAACTCTCGCGATAATTGTCCTGAGTTTATGCTGAGTTGGTCTCGTAATTGCTTCGGCGTTAGTAAATGGACGCTGAACATTCCATGATGAATATCTGTTATTGTGTCGATTATTGTGTCTTGTATGGATTTTAGCTTCATGAGCATATTTGTAGCTATGAGGGTGAACAGCGCTAGCTCGCTCTTTACTTCTTGTTCCTGCAAATTTTTGTTCAACATGCTGGTTGCCTTCGTTAGATTTTATAAATGTTGATTGCCTTGTGTTGCCGATTGATTGACTCTTCAGTTCTCTTGAGTAAATTATATTCTGTTTCTACTACTGAGGTCTGTTTTTTCCACAAGAGCGCTAAGTGATGTTCATTTCCTTTTATAAGAGCAATCTCTTGCTTGTAATGATCGGCAAAACGTTGATGAACCCCAAATAAACTGTTGGCAACGTAGCCCACACCGTCGATGAGGCCTCGCCACCATCGTGTGCGTTTTTCAAAATGCTGGCTCAGTAACAATCCATTGTAGTACTTCAGTTTGTCATAAGAGTGATGTAGCTGCAGTAGAATGATGTCACATAGTGCTTTGTTTGTTTCTTTTTCACAAACGCTGTTTATCTGTTTGAGGTATTTGTCGCAGGTTGCCGAACCGTCCCAGTAAAGGTTCATGTCGTAATACACGATGAGTTTCCATCCGGCTCGAAGCACCAGAAAGATGTATGCCCTGCTGTATGGGTCACACACACCTTGATTGTTAGGTTGAATGATAAGTCACGGATAGCCAAAGATTATGATTTATTGACTGTATTTAACTACCATGTAACTAATGCGATATGAATAATGCGTGAATGAGTACAGCTGACTATGAACGCTGATTGTATACTGTCGCTTTACACTATAATTTGTGCAAGGTGACGGAAAAGTGCTGATCTATGTAATGCGCTCGTGCCATGTACGATACATTACTCGTACAATTATCTTTGCTTGTTGTGTCCCACAATTGGGGATTGATCTCGTATAAAGATTTGAGTTTCACCGTGTCTTTACGGGACCATACTTTTTTCTCACTCATGTTGAAGCTACTAGTTTAAATTTGACACAAACAATCGATGTATGAAGTGTATCCAGCAATTACTTGAATAATTACCAGCTTAATAACTTTGAACTTGCACTAAAAACGTCCAACTTTTTTGTATGAGCAAATGTTTGCTGCAAGTCACTAAAACTTGCAGAAGTCCAAGTCCAATCTTGCGCGAGCGTTACACGTTGAAGCTCGCTTGCGCAAGTCAACTTCCGCAAATTTTATTGCTAGTGGACACTTCGCTTATGTTTCTATCCTTGCACATCCCGAGTGGAGTTTATTTATTGATTGCTGTGATTGCTGTGTGATTTGCTGTGCTTTTGTGGATCTTTTGCCGCATGGGCAAAACCGGAACTAATTCCGCCAACTTATTTTTTATACCAAAAACAACGCTCCTCTGTTGATGTCATTCAAGCACCAAAAGATCCCTGTAACACTACTCCTATCAATCGTATCAACCCAAGAGAAGCGTTAGACTATTTCCCATTTAGAATTTATCAGCAATATAATAATACATTGTGTATCCACACTAGATTTTCTTCAAGCAGTATACGGGGTGGAAGAGACACCGTTGCGAAAACGGTTACCACGTATTCAGTACATCATTGTGAGCCACACATAGAAATACATCGGTTATTTTTTTTAAATCTGCTGTTTCCTACAAAAGTGCAATACCTACACGGTCAAAATGTATAGAATAGCTGTTTTTAGTGTTAAATTTCATCCAAATCCGTTCAATACTTTTTGGGTGAAAGACAAACAACCATCCATCCATCCTTCCTCACAAACTTTCGCATTTATAATATTAACCCATTCATCCATCCATCCTCACAAACTTTCGCATTCATAATATTAGTAGGAAGTAGAATTGTTAAAAAAATAGGAGTCAGTGAATTAACACAAAGATCTGCCATGGAAATGTTGACCTTAGAAATTACAATTCTACCCTTAATTACGATTTCTTTTATCTTCATGGACAATATTTAAATAAATGTAGTCTTAGAAAGGGGATCAGTAAATACAGTGAGTTAGCAAGCAACACTGCAGTTTTTTACATCATCTTCATTCGTGGGTGTATTTCTATAGGTACTTCTATATGCATGGACTTTGAGATGACAAGTAAAAAACTTAGCGACTACACGCTAGGGACCCTCCTTAACGTGTAGTGGTTTAGTTTTTACCCTTAGTAAGTGTACCCCTTGTCAGGGACAAGCCTATACTTAGGACGTCGCTGGGTGAGGAGAGCAAGGGAAAGGCAAGAATGGAACAAAAAATTGTTTTAACCTTTTCCAGGTATTTTCTTTCCCAACAAATGCACCTTGCGCTCTGCTGCCGGTGCCCATGTAGGCACATGATGATGATTTGAATTTAATGTTGATTTTATCCAAAGAGCACTTATTACTTTTTTTAATACTGACAACATTGTAATAAAAACTCAACTTTAGCCATTGGCCCAGGAAATCCAGAAACATCAAACACCTGCAGCTGTCACTGTCAGTGTCAACAAAAAATTGGGATGAATGATCCCAAGTATAAAATTTTTCCCTAAAAGTAAGTTTAGTTTTAGTATGATGATTATGATGTCAATGTTTTTAAATAAATCACTTTCATAACTAGTTAAATATAATAGTAATAATATAATAGTTAAATATAACTAGTTTAATATCAATAAAAATATACACCTCTATAAACGAATATTACATTAGATTACTGTTAAAATTACTCCAAAGAGAGACTGTTTTATTTAATTAATCTTTGTCTTAAAAAAAATTGTAACAATACCAATTCATAAATTATTTAGGTACTATTCTATTACCAAAAAAAATTAAATACCAAAATAACCGCAAGTTTAAAAACATTCGTTTTTAAGTATTTTTGGGGACATTTTACACTTAGTAGTAGCAACCCTTGAAATTTTGCGCATGTGTACCGGACCGGGTGACGTGAGTGAAGAAGTCAGTGAAGTTTCATCAGATTCTTAACTTATATTGTGGGTCTCGTGTAAAGGATTGTGTTCTATCGGAATCAATATCCAAGTGCACTTTAGTCCGACGTTAGTTAGAAACTGTTAAAATGGAGAACCTTTCGATAGGTAAATTTTTTCTTAGCTCTATTCATATTTGTATTCTAACCTCTACGCACACGTATGCAACATATTCTTGTAATTTCCAGGAGAAATATACACGTCGGATAAGAAAGGTAGTGATGAGACCGGCGATGGGACTGAAGCAAAGCCGTTCAAGACTGTATTACAGGCCATGCGACATGCTGGCAAGGAACCTTTCCCCACGATCTACGTCGACGCAAAAGATGACAAGAAGGTGTACGAAGTTGTAGCAAAATCTCAATTAAAAAAAATTCACAAGATTTGGGTGAGGGAGGGCCATAAATCTGCTGATAAGGCGAAGGCCGAAGAGGAGGGCAATGACAAAAGACAACAGAACCTTGATGAGGCTAAAAAAGTGGTCATTCAAGAGGACCCTAGCCTACCTAAAGCTACCGTCATAAAGATATCAGAAAGTGAGTACCTATATAGATCCTTTTATTTATATTAACCAATATTTACGACTTACAGTCATACAGAAATCAGCACACACAATGAGTTTCCAGAACATATAGCCCAATTGAAATTAAAAACTTTTAGCTAATGGGATTCAAAATCATCAGTCAGTGTTGACTTTTGGAGGGGGAAGTTGTTGCAAGATCAACTCTTGTGCTCTACTTTTGTCAAAAACTAGTATTTTAGTGTTTCAACATTCATTTGAGTAGAGCATATGAATAAAATATTGATGACTTAATTAATAATCAATCATTTATTGCATTCCATAATGTATAGTTACTCAATGACATAAAATATAATTTATTGAGACCATTATGTGTAGTGCAAAGCAAAATAATAGAAAAGTTGAAGCTTTTAGAACTAAATTAGTCTCCATTCCTATGTCTGTTATTAAGAGTGTTAACGACTTAAGGCATTTCATACAAACTTTCAAGTCTATTTTTTTCGAAATGAGTTTTAAAAAAAAAGATAACTGGAAATTTCTGTTTCAACAGAAAATCTAAAATCGGTCTAATTTAGCTGTGACACTATTTTTCGAAAATGTTCTCCGTCAACTTTTTAGACTTGTGTATCCTGCTTATGCATATGAAGTTTCATTAAAATCGGTTCAGTCACTACGAAAAAAAAGGACTTGAAAGTTTGCTATCTTTTATGCTCTCTCAAGATGTTAACAAAGCAAGAAGCTTACAAACACAATTTGTCTTTGCCAAGAAAGCACATTTGCAGATAAAGAAGTATAGACACATCATTATCATTCTCCTGATCTTATCCCAATCTATTTGGAGTGGGCGCAGCATGTCTATTTCATCAGTCCATGCATTGAAGTAGAACATACACCCACAAATGAAGATGATGTAACATACTGCAGTATTGCTTGCTGATTCACTGAATTTACTAACTTCCTATTCTAAGACAATATATATAACATTGTCCATATCTATGATACAATAATAAAAGATTATAGTCTCATTTTAAAGATAAAAGAAATAGTAATTTTGTAGGTAGAATTGGCAGTTTCTAAAGTTAAACTTTGCATAGCAGATCTTTGTTTTAATTCACTTCTGAATCCAATTTTGTTTAACAATATAAAGTAAGGAGTGAGAGACATGTACATTCCTATATTCTATGTAAAATTTTCCATACAATAAAATAAATATGGGTGGAGAAAATATAACAAGAACAGGACAAATCTTAGTAATTTATTTATTTAACCATAACCATAATCAGCCTATAATGTTCCCACTGCTGGGAAACAGGCCTCCTCTCTATGAGAGGGAATGGGCTGTAATCCACCACGCGGGCCCAGTGCGGGTTGGTGTTTATTTATTTATTCAGAAATACATTCCAAGCTGTTATAATATTTTATTCCTTATAGATGCAGCTATCTAAATTGCAGGCACTAGAGTGACCTGTTTACATGACTCAAACAGCAGTACAAAGAAACCATTGGATACTGAGATTCCCATTACTTTCTAGTTACATTTTCTTTACATATCTACACTCAAGATAAATAAAATAATGATTGAAGTAATAGTTTGTATTGCAGGTCAATAATCTATTACCTGTGCTCGTTTTCAGTAACACTAAGCAAAGCCTAAATGACTGCTGAGACAAAGGTGCACACAGGATCATCATTATTGGGCTCAGCTCCGAGAGTTAAAATTCCACCATTGCAATAACATTTAGGCATTCACTATGTGTTGCTTAGTGTTAGAGTCGAAAACAGGCATTTAATAAATGAGATAGATTGTAAATAAAAGCTAACCAGTTGCTTAATCTCTTTATCAAGTTGATCAATACAATCATGTTGTAGTAAACAAATATTATGAGTAATATTTTATAATAAAGATAATGATTTCATCATCTTCAATAGGAATTGGCCATTGTTTGTATCATCATCATCATCATCATCATTTCAGCCGAAAGACGTCCACTGTTGGACATAGGCCTCCCCCAAGTGTCGCCACATTGACCGGTCCCGTGCGACTCGCATCCAGCGGATCCCTGCAACCTTCACCAGGTCATCGGTCCACCTAGTGGGAGGCCTTCCAACGCAGCGTCTTCCGGTTCGCGGTCGCCACTCCAGAACTTTTCGGCCCCATCGGCCATCCGTTCTGCGAGCAATGTGCCCTGCCCACTGCCACTTCAGTTTGGCTATTCTTCGGGCTACGTCGGTTACCTTGGTTCTCTTGCGGATGTCCTCATTTCTGATTCGATCACGCAAGGAAACTCCGAGCATAGCCCTTTCCATTGCCCTTTGGGTGACTTTAAACCTTCTGATAAGGCCCATTGTGGGCGACCACGTTTCGGTCCCGTATGTAATCACTGGCAACACAAACTGGTCATAGACCTTCGTCTTGAGACACTGCGGTAAGTTGGACGAGAAGACACCCCGCAGCTTCCCGAACGCTGCCCAGCCGAGTCGGATTCGACGATTGACCTCTTTCTCGAAGTTAGACCTACCTAACTGGATCGTTTGTCCAAGGTAGACATAATCGTCTACAACTTCGAGTGTAGAGTCTTCGATCTTGATAGGAGTGGGTGTTACATGGGTATTCAACATGATTTTGGTTTTGTCCATGTTCATTTTAAGACCCACTTTTTCGGAAGCTCTACTAAGGTCATCGAGCATTGTACTGAGGTCCTCCATGGTGTCAGCATTGTTTGTATACACATTTGTAATCCCTTTCTTTTAATATTCTACACTACAGAAATGGTTTTGCTCATATTGGGTGAGCCAGGTCTGGTCACAAACGCTACTGCAAGGCTGCAGTAAGGTTGGGCAAGGGTTTTTCCATCAAATTGGAATTTCTCAATAGTAGCCCGGAGTCTGGTTCTGTGCCCGGTTGCTATAGGCTCGCAACCTATCACTTGGGACTTACCACATAATGGGCGAAACATGGATGTACTGTAAGTGCACCTTTGCCTAACTCCTCGGGGGAAAAAAGGGGTGTTGTGACGTTACCAGATAAACAAAAATAACTACCGTGTTGATGGATTAAAAATACCGTGTTTCAGACTCAAAATACCGTAGACATATTTGAAAAATACCTTGTAAATTATCGCGTAAAAATCAAAAGAAAGGACTATAAATATTCAAATTTGTATTCAAAATTATAATTAACCACTTTGTTTAATGATCTAAAACAAGAACATCTTGATCATATACAACATTATTTTTAGTATATGCGAAACGCTACGCTCACGCCCCTCTTTTCCGCGTCCGGCTGTAGTGTAATCACTACAGCTGCGGTCTTCGGGGCGCTGAGCCTAGCCGCGACGCTCCGCTCCTTTTGTTGGCGCTTCCGCTCCCGCTTTCTGGCCTTTTTGGCTGCCTTCCGCTCCCTTTGCCTTTGTCCAGCCACCTGCCACCCGGTCTCGGCCGCGGAAGGCTTAGGGGGCGGCGGTGGCGGCTGCCTCGCGGCTGGCGCTGGCACAGTCGCCGCCTTGCCCTTCTTTTGGGCCGCCGCCTTGCCCTGCCTCAGGGCCGCCGCTTTCTTGGCCGGAGCCGGTATCGCCGGAGCCGGCCCTTCAGGGGACGACGCAACCCTGCCGGAGGGCCGGCTAGACGGCCCCGGTGTGGAGGCCGCAGCAGCCGCATATGTGGCCACCCTAGGGCCCGCGGACGCCCTGTTTGCCGCCAGGGGGGGGCGCAGGACAATGCCCTCCAGTACGGAGAACCGCGCCTGGAAGGCAGCCAGCTCCTGCCGAACCAGGTTCAGGACCTGGTTCTCAACCGGCACGGGCACGGGCTGGCTTGGTAGCTGCTGGCCCCCATTTTGGCGCGCCTTGCGGGAGCCGGCCTCGCGCAGACCGGCCAAGTCTGCTCGGAGCTTCCTGTTCTCCTCTTGGAGAAGCTCCGTGGCAGCCGTCAGGCGAGCGACCTCTGCCCGCAGTTTGGCCACTTCGTCTGACGGGCCCCCATATCTGGCCTCCGCTGACGCCATGATGGAGGCGATCGCTGCAGGCATGGCCTTATGCCTGGTGGAGGGCTTCTGTTTATATGAGACAGCCCTCAGCGCCGCCTCAACCTCCTTCGCGAAACCGGCCTTACGCTCCGCCTCGGAGCCGCCGTCTGCACCCGCCTCGTCGCCAGAGGAGCCCGTACGGGCCACCCCGCGACCGGCCACCCCCGGGTGACGCCCCTCCTCGGCAAGCCGCGCCGACCTCTCGGTGGCAGAGAGGCCTCTCCCCTTGCCGCGGATCCCTCCTCGCTTACTGGTGGGGATCTTGCGAGCCGAGGCCAGCTCTCCCTCCGATGACGACCCTCGGTCGCCCTCCGGCCAGGACCGCTTGCGGAAGAACTTCCCGTTCACCGCAGCAGCAGTCCCGGGCCTGCCGCGCCGGGAGCTCTCTGAGCCTCCCGCGCTCACATCGCTGGATGCGGCGCCGGACTCCGACCCCGCATCCTTCTCCTTCCTCCCTTCGCCGTTACCGGCCGTAGATTGGGTTGTTGGTTTTTCCATACTGTTCCCACGAGTATGGGGGAAATAAAAAGTCCATCTGGGCAGTGCCCCCTGTACCCAGATAAGCCATAGCCAGGCCCGGCAGTGGTTCGCACTAGTGACTGATTTTCCATAGGAACCCGTCAGCCATACATCTCCTCGCGGTGCGCCGCCGCTTGAGATTCGGGGTAACTTTTTATAGAGGTTTTCTACCTCGCGGTCCGGGCGGTTAAGCCAAGACCCTCGGTCCCAATCGAAGCCGCGAGACGTGATCCACGACACTTCGACGGTGGGATTACGATATCGACGGGGACAGTGAATGACTGCGTCCTTCACTGTCTGCTCGGCGGCATGGTAAGTGCACACCGAGCCCGCCCTTGCTCCTCCGCTGTGCCCTTTGCTTTTCAGAGGGTCACGCGGAGCAACGCCCCCTTGGTCCACAAAAGGACCCCTCCCATGTCAGAATATTAGCCATAGACAGTAACATTCCCCAAGGAATAAGAATCTCTTCCCATTCCTCGGGGAAGGATACTGCCCACGCCCAGGGTGCACCGGCCCGGCAGCTGCTATTCCCTCCCGACGTATCGAAAGGGACCGGCAGCCATCGGGCACACGAGGAGGAATTCTGACAACGCACCCCAAATGTGTGTATTTGTGATGGTTCATGATACATTTTTGAAATTTTGTACATAGATTCTTTACATAAAAATACAAGACAAGTGTTTCATGTTTCGCATATACTAAAACTAATGTTGTTTAGCTGTCGTCATTTTTGACAAAATCAACACAGTTGTTTCCATGTCGGTGAATAGACTGTTGCATAAGAATATTTCCCTTTATGGTTTTGGTTATTAATTTATTTCTCTTTTTCGTTTTAAAATCGTTGACTTGGCTAAATATCTTTCACAGGCAGCATTTGAGTGGGGTAACGCTAAAATATTTATATTACAGTTACATACATTACACGGTAGCTAATGTATAAATTATTATCGTAGAAAATTACACGGTAGGGAACTATACCGTAGACCGTGTATTGGTCAAAAATACTGTGCTTCTACGGTCAATACCGTGTACCTGGTAACACTGTGTATGAACATTGTGGTGAGTTGGCCAATTGCCATCAGCTCAACTAAATTCACTATTATATAAACTATGTTTATTTTCCAGCAACCGACAACCGCGGCAAGCGCATCTGCGTGCGAGGATGGGTTCACCGCTTGCGTCGTCAAGGCCGCGCGCTCACCTTCCTGACTCTTCGCGACGGAACCGGCTACTTACAGTGTGTGTTACACGGCCTGCTGTGTCAGACGTACAACGCGCTGGTGCTGTCCACAGAGTCCTCCGTCGTCATCTATGGTCAGCTGGAAGTCGTGCCAGAAGGGAAGATGGTGAGTGTCAGACCGCGAAGGTCATTCTTTTTAAACATTAATGGGGTATTCCCCATTAATGCTTAAAAAGAATGACCCCCAATTTAAGGTATGTTCCAGGGTTCTATCCATAGGTAGCTTTTTTTTTTAATCACTCTAACATACAGGCGGCTCATATGATGGTAAGTCGTCACTGCCACCTATGAACATCTGCAAATGCAATGACATAGATGGTCTTACCCACCAACCTGGGCCCGTATGGTGGATTAGGAACATTCCCTTCTAAACACGAGGTCTATGTTCCAGCAGTAGAAACATTATTTGTAAGGGCCTTTTATCCCAACTGATATTGAAATTGCTTTTCTTATCAACATGTAAAATTGTCCAGGCGCCTGGCGGTCACGAGCTGACAGCTGACTACTGGGAGCTGATCGGGCTCGCTCCACCAGGTGGTGCCGACGCCATCCTCAACGAAGAAGCCTTGCCTGATGTGCAGCTTGACAACAGGTAACAAATAGGAACTCCAGAATGTTCTTTCAAGATTTGTCAATAAAGTTGCGAAATTTAGAACATTTTTCTGTCTCCATACGATCACATGTTGGTTTGCTGACAGATTTTATTTGCGTTTTGCGCTCTGCCTTCATTGGGCTTGTCTAAAGGCTTTTGAATGTTATACCTACGTACCTACTGTCTTTTCCAGGCATATAATGATCCGCGGTGAGAACACATCAAAGGTCCTCCGCGCCCGCGCTGCCGTGACACGCGCGTTCCGCGACCACTTCGCGGCGCGACGCTACACCGAGGTGACGCCGCCGACGATGGTGCAGACGCAGTGCGAGGGCGGCAGCACGCTGTTCAAGTTCAGCTACTTTGGGTGAGTTTAATTTGTCTCATTTTCTCCCTAGCCTTTTCTCGATTATGTTGTGTCGGCTTCCAGACCAACCGGATACTGCTGAAATCAGTCTTTTACATGGAGTGACTGCCTATCTGACCACCAGAATTCAGTGGGTATTACTGGGTAATTTTCGTACTTTCGGGCTTCGGACTACCCGTAACAACTGCTAATTTTATTTTCTTGACAGCCTGAAGACAATTTCATTGATTGACAATTGGTCAATTGATATGTCTATCTGCGTTAGTTTTATTTTTCCAAATTATTTTTTTTCTCATATTATACTAATCTTTGTATAATTTACAGTGAAGAGGCTTACCTGACCCAGAGCTCCCAACTGTACCTGGAAACCTGTCTGGCGACTCTGGGCGACGTGTACTGCATCGCGCAGTCCTACCGCGCCGAGCAGTCGCGCACGCGCAGGCATCTCGCTGAGTACGAATCAACTTTATACACAAGACAATTTGAACTTTGTTTTGTATGTTTAGTTTTCAAAAACTTGACAATTATCTACGATTCTGAATTAAAACCACAATTAAAATCATCAAAACTTTTTTATCTTGTACAGATAGCGATACCTGTCACGTTTGGGAGTACTGCTAGATAATTTAATTTGAACCTGTATAATTTCACTTTGGCTAGCTCACTTTATCTTTCTATGTATTTCTCTTCATTTCAGTCGAGTATACTAATTTCCTTTAGTTCACCTATATTCTTTGCCTTTTGTTAACATATCATTCTTGTATATACAGATACAGTCACGTAGAGGCAGAGTGTCCGTTCATCACGTTCGACGACCTGTTGTCTCGCCTCGAGGACCTGGTTGTGGACGTGGTCGACCGAGTCCTCGACTCCCCAGACGCGCACCTAGTCTATGAGCTCAACCCTAACTTCAAGGTAATTTGCGGTCTAAAATTAGCGAAATACCTATCATTAAAACTGTTCAAGCTATATGATTTTAAAATACTTCATACTATTTAGTTTTATGCGAAAAACCTAACAATCCGCCAAGTCTTCGAAACTGATTCAGTTTCAAATCGGTTTTATACATTTTTTTTTTATAGATTTCAAAAAGATACCAGACTTATTCAATTTATTAAATGAAAATGTATGATTTAATTCCAGAGACCCAAGAAGCCGTTCAGACGCATGGCGTACACGGAAGCGATTGAATACTTGCGCGAACACAACATTACCAAGGAAGATGGCTCTTTCTACGAGTTCGGAGAGGTAAGTCACTCTTTGCGCAAAATAACAAACATTTAATTTCAATAGAATAAGTTGTTTTTGCTAGAATAAGTATGATTAATTTAAAAAAAAAAAAAAAAACAGAACATTCGTTTGTAAATGTAGCCACATGTATGAGATAACGCAGTATGACACTGAATTTGCCGGTAATCAGCATAATATAATTTCTATTTTTTTATTACTAGGTCTTGGTGTCCTATTCTTAAGACACACCATACGATCGAAACGCATTGCTTACTACCTTATTTACCATATTTGTCTCTTCTTCTGCAGGACATACCCGAAATGCCAGAGCGTAAGATGACAGACGCGATCGGCGAGCCCATCCTTCTGTGCAAGTTCCCGGCCGAGATCAAGTCGTTTTACATGCAACGTTGTCCTGAAGATAGACGGCTTACTGAGTCCGTGGACGTACTGATGCCAGGAGTGGGAGAGATCGTTGGAGGATCCATGAGGACATGGGACTATGAAGAACTGCTGGAAGGTAACTTATCGTTTGCCTCGCCTTCTTCAACTTTAGGGACAGCTAGCTTCCAATCTAACCAGATGCTTTTAGTAACAGTATTTTACACGGAGCGACTGGGTATCATAACACCCCTTTGTTCAATCGGTTGTCAGATATTCGAGGTTCTAAATAACCGTAATGACTGCCAAAGATAATATTTAGTAACTTTCTATAACTTGCGACTTTTCCCATAAAGTTTTTTAATCCATTACATACTTCCACATGTAAATGTTGCCACAAACCGAAACTTCAGGTGGATGCACGTTACTACTGACAGTATTTCGTAAAACAAAGGGGAACGAATCAGTTTGGCCTGTGCGACTTCTAGTAACAACGAGATTCATATTTTTATTTTATTAATAATTGCTTTAACCATTGTTTTTTTTTTTTGTTTTTTTTACATGTATGATGACAGTATTTGATTGTTTTCCATTGTACCTTTTAGTTTACGTATGGTCTACATTGGATTGTTAACAGCTATATTTGCTGTGTGTAAACCAATTTAAAAATCACTTGATGTTGTGTAGCGTCTGACATCTTAATATTTGTACGCCGTCCAGGCAAAACATGGCTGTCATTATTATAATTCGATGTAACATCTTGCATGCTATGTGTGTGTGTACTCATGTTTTGAACAAATAAAATGATCTCTATCTCACAGACTGCAATTCCTGAGCCTGATTGTGAAATGACTATCTTGTTCCAGCATACAAGCGCGAGGGAATCGACCCCTCCCCCTACTACTGGTACACCGACCAGCGCAAGTTCGGCTCGGTCCCGCACGGCGGCTACGGGCTCGGCCTGGAGCGCTTCCTGTGCTGGCTGCTGGACCGGTTCCACATCCGCGAGGTCTGTCTGTACCCGCGCTTCCTGGACCGTTGCACGCCTTAGGTGACGGTGACGGTGTAATGGAGTTAGAAGTAGCAGTGTTTACTTATTTATGCAGCAGGAAATAAGTACAACAAAATACATGAATATGTCATACCCCAGGGTACGCATTTCGTACACATTTATCGTCACTGAAATGATGTTAATACTGCTATTTTTAATGACAAAGATTTAATTTCTTGCAAGCTCATACACGTCGACACCTCGTCTGCTATTGGCAAAATTATAATGCGTACAATTGTTACACACATTTTCACTATGAAAGTAATACATTTATAAATCGAGTAGCTTGCCTTTACCAACCATCTTACTGTATGTTTAAGCTCGATTCATAAGCTATTAATGAATAGCTCAAATATTATCATTGCATTTATATTGAGGAATTTTGTGCGTTAACACACACACTTAAAATAACTGGTATTATGATATTTCAGGCGCCAAGGGGTGCGCCTGAAATATCATAATACCACTTATTTTAAGTGTATATCAGTGGTCAGTTAAATCGGTATACAGTGTTTGATCCGAAATTGAGTTTTATAAAAAAGAAAACAACTGGTTTTGTTGAAATGGACTGACTTGTCGCTTTGTGCCATCTGTTAAATGGTACAAAAGTTTCTATATTTTGTTGACTGTATTAGTTAATTTTATTCTAAATTATTAAAATACTGTTGGTAAGCATATTTTCATGACACAGCTAAACAGGTTATTATTATTACAATCGTTCATCTGCATTATTATGCATTTAATAGAAGAGGAATGTAAACATTCCAAAAAATACTTGCATTGTACTTTTTTAATTTAAATACAATTCATAAACGGATTTGTGATTTTTATTTAGAAACTTCCCTTAAATACGTGTTTCTTCTTATTCCATTCTGTCGATGGAAAAAAAATCGATTCAGTGAGCCTTTTCCCAACTATTGGGATCGACTTCCTGTTTAACCGGATGCAGCTATCTGTCATCATCATCATCATCATTTCAGCCGAAAGACGTCCACTGCTGGACATAGGCCTCCCTAAGGGGGGTTTTGCCATAATCGCCACGCTTGGCAGGCGGGTTGGCGATCGCAGTATGTTTGTTATAAAAATCACAGAGAAGGCTGCTGCCCATTCACTGGTAAGTCCCTTAGTCGCCTCTTACGACACCCACGGGAAGATATGGGAAAACTATCAGCTATCTGTAAATCACACCAAAGACTAGCAAAGAGTAGAATCAAGTAGAATACATATACGGTATATGTATTCTACTTGATTCTACTCTATGATATACCAATGTCACTAGATTAATGATACCCCTTGGTACGACTGGTTGTCAGCGAGCTTCTGACGTACAATACGCTACCCGTAACGATAACGACTGTCAAAAATTCAAATGACCGTCGGCTTGGGTTGGGATCAACGGCAATAATAATATTATAAAAACCTTTCAAGTCATGGTATGTTTTACTTAAGTTTAGTCATAGCTACCCCTGTTGGGTAATCTCCGAGAAACTCCAAGAACAGAAGACTAAGTGAAGTACATAAACTCTCACCTTTACGCGTGTGGGTAGGCAGAAATCATGGAATGCCAGCTGCTGCGATCCACTTTGTCCGAATACCCATTTATAAGGCTGCCTGTCCACCGGAGCGGAGCGAGGCTGCGGAGCGGAGAAACGGAGAAATATTAACCAATAGGATTGCATAAAATTTCCGCTCCGCTCCAGTATGCAATCCTATTGGTTAATATTTCTCCGTTTCTCCGCTCCGCAGCCTCGCTCCGCTCCGGTGGACAGGCAGCCTTACTCTTGTTTTATTGTAGGTTCTTCGACTTGTTATAATATTACATAATTAGTGTTCGGACCGTATACAGGGTTGCGCCGACAATACGACAATAAATGAAAACACTCCTAATACTAGTTCATAGGAATAATATTACACTATCAAATAAATCCTGACATTGAAATGAAATAAAAAAATTAAAACAAACTAAATAGCATAAAACTAATAACGAAATACAACACCATTTATAAATATTGGTTTACTATGTATAATTTACACTGATTGGCGCCTGGAAATAAGTTTTTGTAGTAGCGAGTTGGCAACATGTATTTAGTGTTTATACCGATGTGGGGGTCATACAACCTGTCGGTGCTAGCCTATTAATATCTACATCATGTAGAAAATTCTGAATAAAAAAAATAATATCCTGTGGCTAAACTACTGGATATACTCGAATTAATTTTACATGCAGACTGGGAACGTCATGAAGTATGCGCAGTTTAATTTATTGTCGTATTGTCCGCGCCACCCTGTATAATGACAAAATAATGGTGATATTTGTTTTAGACGTGATTGTCAACTATTTTGTTCACCATTTTGACACATTGAATCATAATCATAATTTTCTTTTTTTTTTTGGATACTAACATTATTTATAATTTAACTAAAAGTCACATCAGGTAAAATACATGTTTTAGATCGTGTGTGATATCTGCGAGTTGTTAGATCCAAATTGGGAAACATTAGTATGCAGACATTACGTAAGAGGTAAAAAAAAACAATTAACAATTTTCAAGTTTTTTTTTAATTCTTTATACATAATATAATGATAGCTTGATAACGTAAGGCATCCTTTGGTATAAAACTGTTTTGTTGCTATCAACGTAGATAATTTACGATATAAAACTATTACATTACCATACTAAACTTAAATCACATTTCTGTTCGTGTGAACTAACAATCAATGATAACCCGATTATCTTATGAGTATTCATCTCTAAGATTCAGATAATATTAAATGCATTACTGTTTGTACCTACATAAATGAAGTAGAATAGTATTTTTAAAATTGACACTACACTAAGTACTTAATAAATTCATACACAACACTAAATTCACAAAAGAAGAGAGGAGTCAATAATGTTATGTCAATGTTATAAGCGTAGACTTTGTTATTGCAGTCGAGGCGGAATTCAAACCCGAGCCCCAGGCGAGCTTGTTATGGAGCTGGGAACTGCAATAACATATGCCCACGTGTATCAAACGACGTTTTTTAATACACTTTCGAAGAAATAAAATAACAGAACGAAAAGTATTTTTGTCATGAATTACACTATGATTTAATTTGCTTTTTTTCTTAAGTTTTCAGTTCATAAAAAAAATGTTCTAAATGATCGTGTTTATTTATGATATTCTATTAAAAACACAATTAAAATATTCAAAAAATATTTACGCATATCTCTTTGCCGAGATTTAAAAAAAAATACCATCGCCGACTGTAGGAATTGATCCAATTTGGACTTAGTTTAAGTATTATCTGTGGAAATTTTTATTTCCGCACACGTTGTGATAAATGTAAGAAATACATTGCATGTTGAACCTAATTGTAGTGCCATATGACCCAGTTTTCGAGGAAGTGTATTGAAAAAACATTGACAAAATTATTTAGAATACTCTGTCTACGGTTTTAAGTTATATATTTTAGTTTTTAACTAGGTGTTTGGGTTCAGGCAATACCTGCTTGAATTCAGAATCTTAGATTATTCAATTTCCACTGACGGATTATGTAGTCTAAGTCGATTTTTGAGATGATATTTTGACCATTTCTTGTGTAAAAATCCTTAAATAAGACTGCAATGGAATTTGAACTTTGCTTTGTCTGACATTGAGTTCAGTATTTAATAACTTAATAATTATCTAAGATTCTAAGTTGAAGTTTACACGATCACGGTTGTACTTCATACTTCACTTCATCAAGGAGTTGTTTCAAGGCAACCACTCGGCGTCATCTTTGACGGAGTAAGCGCGACCGCCGGGTGCTTCGGTTAGGTCCTCCTTATTGCTGGCCACCTTGTGGTACACTGTCTTGCCGGCTTCCACGACGTATTCTACTCCATCGGCTGAAATAAGACACATGAGTTAGTACTGTTCTTCTATCGTGTCAAAGCTACACAATAATAGGTCGTTAACTTCATAGTAAACAGATTACTGCTGAAATTCTTCAAATTCTGCCTGCAGCAGGTTTAGTAGCGGAGGTGTCTTATCGGACTATCGTGCAAGAGGTTTTCTAGTATGATGTTTGGCTGTCCTAAGGCCAGTTTGGACCATCCGTCCCTTTTTATAACAAAATTAATTCCCATTGACTCAGCAGCAATAACATCTTCAGAGTTGTAAACGTTCACTTTTTTGATTTTTCTGAAGCATTATTATAAAAAGTGGATGATTTTGGCTCACCGATCGCACTGCCAGTTTTCTTGACGGCCTGTCCGATGTTGTGTGAGGAGAAAGTCTGCGGGTCGATATTGATATTGACGCCCTCAGTGCCGTTGAGGTGAGAGGGGCAGTTGTTCTGCGAGATGATGGACAGGTCGTACGGGTCCACGCCGTAGGAGGCCAGCTTGTTGCGCATCTATGGTAAAAGTAAAAAAAAAGTTAGGAAAATATATGCTTGACAAGACTTTCGATTAAACATAGTAGGTACGGATAAATAGATCATGGTTTTCTGTTGATTGATATAATACGGTAGTTCCTCGTTTGTTCTTGCACCATCAGATCATATCGCGATAAGATCGCGTCGGCTTAATAACCAAGAGCCGTGGACGACAAATCCAAGACTTGTAGGTTGTTTAAAATACAAACAAATATTTAAAACTTAATACAATGTCGTTACGTTGGCCTGTGCGTCGCTTACCGAATCCAAAAAGTGTGTCTCTTTTGAGCTACTTTTGCCATAATTCTAAAAAACTTACCTTATCGGTGTAGATCTTGTCAAGCTCCTTGGTTCTTGAGAGAATAGTGGCTGATCTGCGGTGCGCAAACGCAAGCTTCTGGCAAGTGAAGATGACGGCATGAGATGTGTAGTCAGTCATTACGACTGTGTAGCTCGCTGAACCTGCTACGCCTGAAAAAATACAAGTCATTATATTAGAATTTGGCGCATATTGCACACACAAACTACATAACTCGTATTTAAGTATGAAAGCTCAAAAAAATCTAGCAATCTACTCGAGGTAGTGCTAATTTCGAACCCGCTTCGCTCGCTCTGACATTCTGTCTTCTTTTACCTAATTCAAAGGTTCTGTATTTTTAGAAAACCTATCAAATGTGGGTGCTCATTTTTTCAAACTCGCTTCGCTCGCTCTTTAATCCTGACTTTCCTCCCCCCCTACCCCCGATCAGTTTATTTTTATCCAGAGTACAGAAATAAATTCCGGGCTACGGCCCAGGTTGGATCTATAAGTCTTTAAAATTTATCGGTCGACAGCGATGGGTTTGCCAAGAGGATTTTTCACTTTAAATAGGTACTTACTCAGAGGAAATCTGACTTTCATTCTTGCGGGGACAGCTGGGTCTGGAACCGTTAGTATTCCAGTATACCTGTGAACAACGAACGGATGTGTTAATCCGTAGTGCTTGGAAGAAACTTTCGTCCATTCATCTATTTCGATGGCGAATAAGAAAAAATAACCCATTCACTTATGAATGGGTTTTGGGTGTTTGGGTTTGGATTGTTTTTTTTTTTACTGGCGTCTAATTTCAGGTATTAAGATACCAGATTTCGCTAATTTAGCATTAAAAAAGGTTGGTTGAACTATCATTGCTTTTACAAGATGCTAAATTAGAGGTTTAGGTACAAGTAACTATAGTAACCTATAAGATATCACACTCAGCCTTTTAATCCTCCGAAGCTACCTGCTTGGTGGATAATGAACTCAGGTCTACGTAACAGTAGTGGGGAGATTACAGGCTGATATGAAGTATGTGTATGTTATGTGGGCCCGCCAACCTGAGTCCAATAGTCGTCTCTGAGAGTAGTGGACCGCTTGGTGGATCCAAGCAGGCAGTGGCCTTGTAGGTGAATTAAAATAACTAAAGTAGTATTCTGTACCTGTAGTCATGCTTCAGAGGTGTAAGTCCCAAGATGAAGTGCTGCGACATCTGCTCCAGTTCATATCTGCCGGGTTCGGTAGTCTTGGTGAAGTTGTACGTCATGCAGTGCGACGCTGTCGACGTCTTCTGTACCACGTACCATACGCCTAGTAACTGTTGATCAAAGAAATAATTTATGAGTCTTTGGTTAGCTACTACAATGTTTCTAAAATAACGATCTGTAGGTGATGCAGCTATCATTATGTTACATAGGAATAAATTGAAGTTGTTATCATAATGTTATTTTAATAATTAATAATTAAACCTGGAAAAAATTCCCCGACGTATCGCTGTCGGCGTGACAGCCTAGAAGCCTGTATACCTAACTGTCCCGGAGAGCGCTTGGCAAACTATTAATATTCCTTTTAGAAAAGGCGTGGAAGATCAATATTAAAATCCCAAAGCGCAAACAGCGCAATGACATGGCAAGTGATAAAGGAAACGAGAATTCGTAAGTAATAAAACTAAATAAAGTTGTCAAAACAATGGCACACATTGCATGAAGAACAATAGTGTTTTGTGAACAATTGTTTCAAGTTAATACACGGATAAATTTCATTCACACACCTTTGTAAATCGATCACTTTCCACGCTCATACCCTCAATTTTTTTATGTCTGTCATAAATGACATTTTCTTTTGGTAAAAAAAATCTTTTTTGCAAAAAATAAAACCGACTTCAAAAACTCAAAAAAAAATGAAAAATAACTTTAGCTTCAGAAGTCGGTGACAAAAAAATTCAATCAAACAAACAAAAGTCACAGACTTCTGAAGCTAAAGTTATTTTTCACATTTCTGTTAATTTTTTTTCCAGTTTTAGTTGTAATATCCCATACAAATATTTGCTCCTACATTTATTTAACATTGTCAACAATACATTTCATGGTAATAGGCTTATCAGTTATCACCAATAAAATGGAAGTTAATATACTAACTGTCGCAATCTGGGTACCCCTCAGAGCATACAGCCATTATGTTATGTTATGATATTGTGTAAACAATAAACATCCAAGCGATTGCAGCAATCACTACACGTTTGCTGTCTACTATTGAAGAGTTCCATTGTATAACTCCGAAGATCAGCTTCACCAAATTTAAACGGGACCACCGCGGAATAATGTTCTTCCAAATTAAAAAAAAGATCGTCGAAATAGGTTCACAATTATCGAAGATGTCGATAATATAAAATTTGGAGAGTCCCCTCCCCTCCAGGATCCCATCATTAGATCCTGTCCTGATGACCATGGGACAACAAGGAAATTATACTGTTTCAAACAATGCCCATAAAATTTTAGGGTTGCCCTTAATTTTACTGGGATTCCATCATCAGATCCTGACTTATACCTTCCATCATCAATATGAGATGATGATTACCAGGCACAAATATCTGAACTGCGTTAGAGAGTATATGAAAAACATTATATGTGCCTATAAAATTTGAAGTTTGCCCTCGATTTCCCTGGGATTCCGTCATCAGTTTCTGATTTGGCAACAATGGGACTACCTTATTAGTATAGGCTTTCGAATAAAAAAAGAATTATGAAAATCGGTCTACAATTGGCGGAGAAATCGGTGAACATAGATACATGAAAAAAAATACATACAGTGGAACATAGAAACTCCTCCTTTTTTTTTAAGTCGTTTAAAAATGGTCAAAAGAGTTTTGGTGAAACATTAGTAAACCGTTAACAATACATGTCATGGTGGCTTATCTCCAATAAATGGAACTTAACATACCTAACTGTTGAAATGGGGTGCACTGTAGAATGTACACATCTCAGAGCATTCAGGCGTGATGTTATGTTATGATTTTGTGAGTTCCATTGTTAATCTCCGAAGATCAGTATCAGATCTTCACCAAAATATTCAGTCGACTTGATAACCTCCTCTTTTTGGAAGTCGGTTAAAAAGATCTTCCATAAAAAAAATCCTATTAATCCCCTTAAGACAATGGATTTTCAAACAGTGCTGACCTTCGCCATTGTAAGGAACGTTTAAGCAAAATTTAATGCTCGTAGAACCAGCGGTTCAGGCTGTGCCTTGTCTGTTAGCGAATGGTGAGAGTAGTGATTTTAACATGTCGTTTCAACCTAGCTTTTCTCGAAAATAAACAACATTTCGCTGTAAACAGTTACATGCCTTATCTACGTCATAAAGGCAACTAATTAACATACAAACGACTAAAGTGATGACTAACTCCACATGTAAATGACATCTTCATAATTTTGAGAATCTGGGTGATGTCTGTGTGAAAGTGGGTTTAAACTGAAATCAAGTTATGTAGACGAAACATTCTCTCGTTGTATGAGTCATCGAGTATTGTTGACAAATGTTATCGGAACTATGGTCGGGTCAAATTCTCATGTTTATAATAGACACTGCATTGTGGAGACGCCCGTTATCAGTCTGTGAGTTGCTGATAAATCGGAATAACTTGATGTCAACATATTTTATCTTAGGTAGGCAATAAGTAGCAGTAGATAATAAGAATCTCAAATCGTTTATTGCTATTCGAAATGTATACTTACAGGTAGTAAATAAAAAAAATAGAAACATTATGTGTTGTGTTGTGTTGTTGTGTTGTGTTGTTGTGTTGTTTTGTCTTATGTGTTTCCTTTTTTTTTTTTTTGGCTGGCCTGTTGGTCTAGTGGTCAGTGACTCTGACTGCTATGCCGGAGGAAACCGCCGAGCGAATTTTTTAAATAAGTTGAGAGAGGAAGAGCGATTTACTACTTTTCCTTGTTATTAAGTTTAAATTATTTTACCTATATCCTATTAATATTTTATCTGCAAGTCTATTTATTCATTTTTTATTTATTTAATTATATTTAATATTGCTTTTGTTTTCTCGCTTTAAAAATTGTTTATTTTTGTTATTTTACTTATTAAATATCTGTTTTGTTCTGTTCAGTTTCTGTATCTAGTCTTACCAAGGGGTATCATATTACCCAGTACTAACTGGGTTGTGGAGGTCTGATAGGCAGTCGCTCCATGTAATATACTGGTATTCAGCTGCATCCGGTTAGACTGGAAGCCGACACCAATATAGTTGGGAAAAGGCTAGGCAGATGATGATGACTTATTAAATATCTGTTATTCATAAGTATGTATTATTATTGAATTTATAGAAAAGTTTTAGATTTAAATAGAAGAGAAGATAGACGATGTTGACTTCAGTCAGGTACAGTCTACCGTGGGCACGTCGCGTCCGTGGTCTCACTTTGACCTTGTACGCCTAACGTAATATGGAGTTTCAATAGAATAAGCAGCTGATACATTTTTGTTACGATTGCCTGAATGATCTGTTGTCCGAAAAATTGGCTTGCTTTACCTACATAGTTCTAGTATGTAGTTACGTATATGATTTTACAGTAGTATGTACTTCATGTCGTAGAACTAAAAATTCGAAGACATGTGACGTCTACCAACCCGCACTGGGCCCGCGTGGTGGATAATAGCCCATTCCCTCTCATAGAGAGGAGGCCTGTGTCCCAGCAGTGGGAACATTATAGGCTGATTATTTATGCTAGGTACTTTGAGCTGTTCCTTTCTACTTAACTAAATATCCAATTTATTTGAGCCCAAATGCCCAACTCATTGACATAATATGTCCGCCCGGTCTATATATATATAGTACAGCTCTTCGCAGATCAATTTACGAAACACCCTTGTTATTCACACCAACAACAATCATCTAATAATGATGCATGATTTGTTGAGTCTTCCTTCCTATCCCATTAGCTACGTGCGTAGGTGAAACCTTTGAACACATCAACTGATTCTATCGTTTCGTTTTCAAGGAGTTTCTTATGAGTTCCTTATTACTTCATCAATTATACTTCTTGCCATGCTTCCAAGATGATTATTATCGACCAAACTAAATCGGCACATTAATTTATTTCCGCCTATTTTTTTTTTTTTTACGAAAAATCAAGTAGCGCAGTGACTGAGTACCTTGCTAGCTTGTCGTTGGTTCGATTCCCTGCTCCCGCGTAAATGGCAGTATTTGTATATTTAGCTATGGAGATAATCTTCTCTATGTAAAAACCCCCTATGAAAATTATGCCAGTCCTTGAAACACCTATTTTTGACAGGCCGATTTATTAGTCATTACTGCTAACGCGAACAAATTATTTAAATGAACGCATCCAAAGTCCAACGAACGCTAAAT
The DNA here is from genome assembly GCA_905163415.1 of Noctua fimbriata. Taxonomy (NCBI): domain Eukaryota; kingdom Metazoa; phylum Arthropoda; class Insecta; order Lepidoptera; family Noctuidae; genus Noctua; species Noctua fimbriata. Next base: position 12,801,008 of record LR990934.1, on the reverse strand, counting down.
TTTTTCCAAAGATCGACTTTTATTTTTTGAAGCATTGGTAGCTAGAAGAACTTGTCGAGAGGAAAGTTTTAAGTATGAATGTGTTTGATTTAAATTAAAAGAAGACTGAAGTACCGATAGATGTAGATGCCATGAATACATGATCTGAAGATGGCATAATTAACTAGAAAGAAGCGACTACTGAGATGACAGATAGACATGAATGGAAAAGAAGACATGCCAATCCCAATTATCTTCGAGCAAAAGCAAGAGAATGATGATATGCTGTAAGTAGACCAGCAAAACAACGTGTAAGTAGGTATCTACCTAGATGTGACATTGTGACAGTGTTAAACTATCACCCGTATCATCAATAAACACAAGTTCGTGTTAACCAGAGCATATTAAACTAATTAAAATGATAAAAGCAGACAGAAAGGCATCACATCACACGTTCTGTGATCTGTTATCTACTCTACTTGTACTAAAATGTAACATAACATGACGTCTATAATCCCCGAAGGTTTAGGCAGACGTATACCTAATACACACACATTTAGCCAGTTATGTTTAAGTCCCAAATAGGCGACCCTATTGCCAACAACCGGTCACAAATCCAGACTCTGTGGCTAAAATACCTACCCAGACAATTATACTCAATATACAAATGTATTCTAGGAAACAAAAATTAATTTACATAGAAGTAATAAACATCTGTCATGCCTTGACACCGTTGACACGATCGTCAAAGTAGTTTTTGAAGAATAAAATGTAAGCATATTGATTATTGTATGAGATGGCTTTCTTTGTCCCAAACACTCCAGTCACGCCAGCTGCTCACGCACTCATTTGTAATCTTATAAACATGACCCCGGCCCTTAAGATGACTGATCCCGGTATAATAAAAATAAAGTAATAATAAAAAGAAAAAATACATACCCTGTTCATTTCAAAGCCTGGCATGGGCTCGACGACGGGACACCCTCCCAGGTGATATGTGTGGCTGAACGCACCCCCACATACCGCTAACAACACCCCTATTGCCGATAAACTGTACATTTTGATAATTTTAATTAAACCGAGTATATAAGAAAGTACGTGATCACGGCTCGACAACTCGCCGGGAACTGGCCGGAGTATCGCAGTGTAGTCGTTATAAACCAACGGACTCCTTTGACCTTTCAACGCTGGCAATGCGTAGACGCAAGATTCCGAGAAGTGTTGTTGATCTATCATTCATTCACAAAACTACGAATTCGTAACAGCTGATAAGTAGTAAGAGGAAGCAATTGGGAGCGTTTAGAAGAGTCAAAAAGTTTAGTTTTGAAAAAAATATAAGTTTGTGACTATATCAGTCATCGTATAAAATAAAATAACACTTAGGTCAAGTTATTGGCAAACATGATATTCTTATCAAATATGAGGGAAATATTTCTGAAGAATCCAAATAAATGTATGGTTTTCTCTTAGTAGTGTACGTATTTTAGACTATTGGGGTATCTAGCCCTCGGTTAGATTTGGTCAGATAAGCAGTCGCTCCATCTATACTAATATTATAAAGCTGAAGAGTTTGTTTGTTTGTTTGCTTGAACGCGCTAATCTCAGGAACTACTGGTTCGATTTGGAAAATTCTTTTAGTGTTGGATAGCTCATTTATCGAGGAAGGTATAGGCTATAAAATATTTATAATATTTTACGCGGACGAAGGTCGCGGGCAACAGCTACTTAGTATAAAATACAAGTATTCCCGTGTTCAGCTACACCCCCTTAGACTGGAAGCCGATCCCAACATAGGTAGTTGGGATAACGCTATTTGGACAGATGATGACGACGACTAAATCAAAGTAAATTATTAAGTATTAGCCGTAGAAACGCTGCGAAAGACAGAAAAGCCGGTTTTTGGGCTCAACGTGGGATACACCGATCTAAGCCCATGTCCAGCATTCATTAGTAGAATGTGAGATAAACTGGCTTGACATCGGCTTCCTTCTACTCTATTCCCAAATTGTTATAGGCTGAATTTATGATGGTATGAAAACGAAATGCTACGGTTAGTTGAATTTGAATGGTTTCCTGTGTTAAATCGATATAATCGCTATAAAATATTACGAACACAATCGCGTCACTCACAACACATCATCAATGTTTGTATTTTGTTGTAATATTTAGTTAGATATCGCTAACAACTTTGTGCACTCTATCAGTCATCCCTCGCAATAAATACAATGTGTAATGACAAGTACATGTGCACCAACGCCTTGGTCTTGGAGAGCATTAAACTCTCCATTAGATGTTAGGACGTTAGACAGAATTGCCATACCCTGGAGACTCTGGAGAGTCACTATCTTTGCTGACTGTGTAATCTTTTTACCAAATCTTATTTTTGTAACAGCTTCACCAAAGGAAGTGTTCCTTTTATGGCTAACTACATATACATATAGCTTATGCCCGCGGCTTCGCCCGCTTGGAGTTCGGTAATTGTCCCACGGGATCATACTATCGGGATAAAAAGTATCCTATGTGTTAATCCAGGTTTTAAATAGTCTGTGTGCCAAATTGTATGTTTATTTGTCTCGCTTTTCTTTTGCTACATATACAACATTATTTTTAGTATATGCGGAACCTGAATATAGTTTGTTCAGAATAAGTAACTGAATCGATTCCAATAATTTTTAAACCATGTTATATTTTTTTCCAAAAATATTTAAAAAAGTTAAAAGTTGGACACCGAGCGACTTTAAGTACCTATCGCAATAATTTAGGTACCTACTGCCAAATTATTATTATCAATGAGCCCAAGACGACGCTGGAGGCGCGCGCTGCGTGGTGGCCACGATTTTTTGCGGACAACTAGGTAACAGAACAAGCTTATAACTTTGTGATTTTTTTATGATACAGTTTTGAAATTTTGTACATAGACTCTATCAATTAAAAATACTAGACACGTGTATCTGGTTTCGCATATACTAAAACTAATGTTGTAGACAACCTACTCCTTATTGGAATGGCTTATAATATAAGGCAATAGGTGTCGAATAAAATTGGACTCTGTGACTTTCGTGATTATTATAAGTAAGTTTATTTAAATAATAATTAGTAAATATTAATATGTAATGTGTCACTTTGTAAGTGAATCATTTAGAACAAAGGCAATGGATGTGTCATTTAATTATGTTCGAGATAAATAATGTGGTTTGTTAGTTCAAAAACAACTTCTCGAAATTAAAGTTTAACTAACTAACTGCTAATTATACCGTAGAAACTCCGATGAACTCTGTCAAAATAAGGAAAAACAAATTTATTATAATTATTAATTGTTTCTTTGGTTACCTGTTTGCATGCTTAATTGGTATATAATATTTAGTTTTGACTTCAGAAAATGATTCATAAATTATATGTACATATTTTTCCTTTTGATTTTCAAGCATGACTCAACAGTCTCAAAATAAAAAATAGAAAAACATTTATACAAATTAGGCTGAAAGTCATCACTTTTTCAAGACCAAAAGTACATCAGACAGTCCACCTAAACCTTCCCCCTTTGTACCTAGTGTTTTAGCAAGAAATAGTGGCTGAACTTCTTGCCCAGCAACAAAACTGACTGCATCCTTGCGCCATCTGAGCCACGAGAGACGTCCACTGCCGTAGCCCTCCCCCAAGCGCCTTCCACCGAGACCACCAACCACATAGCCACCTAGAGGACCAACTTTTTTCCAGTGTTTTAATCAAATTGGGTCGCCTCCAGCCGTTTTCGTCATTCCCTGAATTTTACTTATGCGTTTCGTTATTATTTATTATTTATTTATTTCAGAGTGTCTCCATATTAGTTACATTAATTTATACCACAAAAACACAGATTAAAAACATTAAATGTTAGTGTGTTAGTAACACAAAAATGTACCTAAAAATATGTTAGTATTTTTAGTACCTATAACTAACTGATGCCTATGGCTGTCCTTATCCACTGATTCTGGAAAGGACAGTCAAAACGGGCAGCAATCGCATTCAGAATGCTATTGCTGCTGCTTCGTAGACGGTGCAGCAAGGAGTTTGCTTTCTTGCGCATGATAGCTTGAAAACCATCCGTACGCGCTTCAACAAACATACCAGACGCACTGCAGCGCCACGGCAGCCCAAACAGCATCCTAAAAGCGATAGGATTATAGGATTCGAAACTTTCTATTTCTCCAGAATATCTGGATTGCTGACACGCTGCAGACAGCCTTTATCGGGAGGCAGTGCTGTGTCATAAATAGTAATTAATTCACCCTAGTTGCGTAAAAAAAATACATTGGACAGACGTATTAAAATAAAGAGCTTACGCACATAAGACAGTTTGTGGAAGCATCGGAACTGGTTTTATGTGTGGTAATATAATAATAGTCGTAATTCTGTTTACCGCGTGAGTCACCGAAGCCGTAGTTAGTAGGGCGACCAGTCAGTCCAGCCGCGATGTCTGAGTCCCACCGCGATGACTCAGTTGTGAGCAGGAAATTAACATTTATGTAGTCATAAGCATAACATCAACACAATAGGGGTTCTTTGAGAAATCGTCTGAGAAAATGAAATAGATTTTATCAATTCCAATGACATGCCCCTTATTTTATATTTATAACTGTAAACAAACCATTTGCATGCCCATGTGCCGGCAAAATGTGGAGAACCTCATTATAAAAGAACATCTATGTACCTATTACCCATGTTTGCAAAGAAATAAATGATTTGATTTGATTCATTGTTTTCCAAATTAGCACTGGTTACTTGGTTTCTCTGAATTTAATGAGAGTAAGTAAACTCTGTTTATATCTCACCCAGCTGTCTGAGTATAGGCTTTCTCTGTATTGTGCTGTGCTTACCCTAATTGCATCCATCTCATGAATTATTTTGTTTCTGCCGTGACTGCCATCTATCTCTGGCATTCGTTCCCGTAGAAATATTGGAAAGTGTTTCAATTACCATGATTCCTTTGCCCGGATGAGCAATTCATAGGCCCCATTACCCATCGCCCACCAGCCCTTATATAAGGCTCTGTCCGTTCAAAGGGTCAGAAAAGTACGGTATTAAAGATTTTACGGTAATAAAAACCTCGCTAAAAACCGAAATCTGCACTAAGGATCATCATGACCCGCAGCACACACACGTCAGCACAGCAGCAGCAGGACGCAGCAGTGATAGGTGTGGCCGTCGGGCTGCCAAGTCATAGGTCTTGAGTTCGAACACAAGAGAACTTTGATTTTTCAGATACATGTGCGTATTGTATAATTTATTTTTAATACAATTACTCGAAAACTGGTTCTTATCGCACTACGATTAGATTCAACATGCAATGTATTTCTCACGCCTAAATTTTTTTACATTTATAACAACGCGTGCCGAAATAAAAATTTCCACAGAAAACTATACTTAACTTGTATATAAGTCCAAATTCGTTCAATATAATGCCTGAAGTCGGCGATGATTGCTTTTTTTTATCTCGGCAAAGAAATAACGACGAAACGACGAGAAATGGCGACTTTACGGCGTAAATATTTTTTGAATATTAAAATTGTGTTTATAAATAGAACATCATAGATAAACACGATTATTTAAAATAAATATTTACTTTTATGAACAAATTAACATTTATTCGTGTTCTAAATGCAAAAATATTGGAATTTTCTATTTTTCATACGGGGTGAAACCGACGCGAAAACGGTTACCACAGTAGATGTATCAGAACTTACATCATTCTGAGCCCACATAGAAATTTGTCATCGGTTCTTTAAAAAAAAAACAGCTGTTTCCTGGACTACAAAAGTTCAATACCTTCCTTCCCCTTCCTTTCTTGTATGGAACACTGTTTTTTTTATGTAGGGGGTTCAGAAACTCAGAATGGTGTTCTGAATACGTGGTAACCGTTTTCGCGTCGGTGTTTCCACCCCGTATTAGGCTGTTTAACGGATTCATACCTTTGCTTCTCCTTCAACCTGGCGAAAACAAAGCACGGAAAAAAAATCAAATTAAATCATAGTTCCCTAATAATTCATGACAAAAATATGTTTCGTTCTATTATTTTATTTCTTCGAAAGTGTATTGAAAAACGTCGTCGTTTGATACTCCTTGGGAATTTGTTACCTACTGCAGTTCTCGGCTTCATAACAACCGGCTCGGTTGTGAATTCTGCCTCGAATGCAATAACAAAGTTTCCCCACTTATATCAAAATGTCTGCCAAGCATTATGCAAAATATTATATCTCCTTCAGTACCATAAGTGAATGATGACTATATATTGGTATATGGTAATTGATGTGCCACACGCACACTAATAAAAGCTGAGATCGCTCGTTTTATTGAGTGTTTATGTGCATAACTATGACTTCACCCACATATATAAACCGTAAATCAATTCGGTGGTTCAACTGTACTATATCACTTGCTTCGGTGAAGGAAAACATCGTGAGGAAACCAAACTAGCATGGCTTAGAAATATTTCTCGACGGCACGTAAAGCCAAGTCAGAGGCGGCATAAAAACTCTGACACCAGGTTAGGCACTAACCACACGAAAAAGAAAGATCACCAGAAGCCGGTTCTTAGTTACTGCTGCAATCCAAAATCTGCATTAAGGGCCCATTCCAAACTCAGTCAGAAAGTTAGTCATCCCACTAACCAATCACATAGTACCTATTAGCTGAACAAGATTTGTGATTGACGCAGCGTACTCGTCATCATCGGCTTAACAAAGCCATCCTGTGTTGTGTCACGTTTTCAAGAGTACTACTTAGTAGGTAAGAACAACGAATACTTTAGGTACAACTCTGCCTAGTCCTTCGAGGAATACAGACGTGATATTTGTGTTTTTTTTCTAGTACTTATTAGTACTGCTTCAACCTAAATACTTTGAACTGGAAATCGGCAACAAAAACGAAAACAACAAAAATTCAACAATAATCTTACACTTTGTGGACACACTATATTATGCTCTTTCGATCTACGGAAACCATAATATACTACAACTATTGATTTATAATAGGAAATGGAGGAGAGGATGATATGGATAAATTGTCAATTTATCTAACACGCGGCTTTCCGGTGTTTTTATGGGTACCCAAAAATGTACTTTGGATTTAGACTTTTGGACTTTGGACTCCATAAAGCACGCTCGTACAATTAAATAAGTCAAAATAATTTTATTGGGCTTCTAATTTCAAATTATTTTTCTGGTAAAATGATTTAGAAGAAATAAAACTAAGATTTTTGCAAAAGAATTGATTGAATTGATTTTTTTTAAGAATTAAAATATTCTTTTTTGTTTTTCTGCACAATTATTATAAATACCACATATTATGTAACATGTTTAAAACGATACTACAACCCACTTATTACTAGCGTACTTTTAAAATAGTCTTTAAAGATAATTAGTAGTTTCAGATTTTAGTTTTTTTAGTTTCAGTTTTCGGTAGTAGTAGTCATGAACTCGATGGTGGCGACTGAGAGGGCTTCCAAGTCGACCACAGCTTGTTTGCCCATTTGTATGTTCACTTTAGTTGCTTTATTAGCCCTGTGGAAAGAAAACATGACGTTACTAGGGAACCCAGGGTCTAGACGGACTGACATTCTATCAGCGACAAAAATATATTAAGTATAAATTATGCACACAAAAAAAAGTTGTGTTGCATCTTCCAAAGTATTGCAGTAAAGATGGGCCAACTATGTCTTTGGCTACCAAGCCGCCCAGTATTCGGTTTTAAAAATGCCGAATAGTTGGCCAAGCAGATCATTGCTTTCGGTTTCATCGGCATTGTCTGTGGCTCTTCGTATACAACTGAATCACTCGCATTGAGTACATTATTACTACTTGCGCGCTTGTACCCGCCGTGCAGTCATAGGAATTCCAAGATTATTAATGGTATAATAATGTTTTTCATGATTTGAATTAAATTTTTGGCTACCAAAGGAAGAGTTTCGATTCCTAAATTTTATAACATCTGATCATAAAATATAAACAACGAAGATTTTAATTTAATTTTAATCAAATTAGTCAAAGTTTAGTCGCCGACTACAATTAATATGGCCGGATTGTCGGCTTTCCCGACTAGTCGGTACTACATCTTATATTGCAGTAATTAGAATGACTTAACTCTTGAAGTAACTGCCCAAGGGTTTTAGACTGGCAAGCAGGATACGAGGACAACAGGCAAATTCTTAAGCCCAAACATCGATTAGGTATCCAGTCTGCTTAAGTCCGATCTAGCTGAAGCTAGCTAGCCCGAGCCGATCGGGAATTAAGTTGCCTTTTCAGCAGCTATGGCATTCGCAAAAATATGTGGAATAAATAAGCTATGTCGGATAGCTTTACCGGTATTTGAGAATGGGTGAACAAACCTTGAACCTCGCCTACTAATTAATCTTCAAAAATCTTAAAATGTATGAAGATATAATTATCTGGCGCAACTTTTAGACCTGGTAATGGTACTTACTCATTATACAGCACAACTACAGTAGTGTTTTTAGGCGTAAGAAAAGCGACACTCCACACTGACTTCCCACCAGACAATGTGACACCAATCCTGCGCGACCCACGAGGCACGAACTTGGAGAAATGTCCCATCGCATAGAACATAGGCTGTTTGATGAACGCGTCCTTCTCAGGGAACACAATAATGGGAGAGTCTACGAAGTTTTGTATGTAAGTTGGACCTCCTTGGACGTTTAAACACATGTTCCAATCAACCCATCCTACGACACCATTGTTTAAGTCCTGCAATAACAATTCAAATGTTTAAAACTAAATTCGATGGGCAGATATTTTCGTGCCGTTAAGATTGAAAATAATGTCAAGAAAAAAGGAGGCGCTTGTACTTACGTCAATAATGTCGATAATGTAATTCTGAGCTCTTAACCACGATCCAAAGCTGACATGTTGTTTTTCATTCGGCAAAGAACCTACAAAGTAACAAAAAAACTTTAAATCTTAGGAGTCGTAATTGCAAACACAAGTTTAATTGATGATGATGTCCCAGTATCTCATCTAAGCATTAAACGAATCATGTGTTGCACTGATCGTGACAACAAGACAGACTATCTGGCCGTCTTATGACGACAGGCCGTGTCGACGGCGCGTTCGTGTTCCACGCGCGCCTCAAAGAGATGTCAGCAACCACGTAGGGGTCCGCACGGGCCGATGCCTGCCAGGGCTGCGGGACTGTTCGAAAGAGATACCGCGGCCCTGGAACACAAAGGGCAAAGAAGGAACATGGATGGGTTTTAGTCAGTACAAGTCTGACACTCCCTTCCGCTCCGCCCAGAGCGGAGGGGGTCATTTGATGATTTCCCATCCTAAAAAAAAAAAAAAAAGACAGACTATTTATATGTATTCAATCGTGCGTATCTGCTGAATCTCTTGACTCATAACTGTTCTATTCGGGGTAAAAAAAAAAGAAAACCGGTTTCCGAATCTATTAAAAACTCCTTTCGATTCAGAACGGGGCAAGCAATTTGTTTGAAAAACAGTTGTGAATCATGGTGGTATATGATAAAAAAAAAACTGTTGGTAGGTAAACTGATGATCCTTATCCATATTTCTGCAATAAACACTTATTAATCCCAAGAGAGTCACCGCCAAAGACGATAAAGTCCCTTTGTTGAACCTTTTGTATGCGTAAAGTTTAAAAAATATATAAAAAGTAGGGACCTTCGCAAGCCTCAGTAGCGATGATGAACTTGTCTGGATATAACTTCCCCACTGCTGAAAGAATTGCCGCTGGTATAATAAAGTCCGTATAGTAGTGTACCGCTATGCCGTCTATGTAGTCCAGAACTTTAGGATTTTCTAATATCATCTGTGTTTTATAAAGAAAAAAACTACATATTAGTCTGAATGTACATTTGTTATAAGCATTTGCATTTGTTGTTCTAGAACAATGCAGCGTTTGAACTAGTTCAAGCTGTCGTTTAAAAGCGAATTTCACCAATGAAGCCGAACGTGGTCAGTACATCTAAACCGCCTTCAAGAACTGTCAGTATCATCAGTTTTATTGGTGTAATCTGCTCTAAAAATAATTACAGCTGAAAGTCTCTTACCATATTCACCCAGTATGGTAATGTCATTCTCTGATCGTCCCCTGATAATATTTTAACATGTTTGAACGTCGAATTTCTTATGGTAGGTCCTAAATTGTTGACTATCCATGTGCCCTGAAAATTATGTAAGGAATAAGTTCTTTACTAATAAAAATACGTTATTATTTAGACTAGAAACGGGATATTTACCATGTTTACTGTTTTTATTGAGTTCCCGATATTTCGGCGCTGTTCAAGCACCATGATCACGGATGAACTGAAGTTATTGCGGGTGGGTGTTTAAGAGCAGACAAATCGGTCTACCCTCTTTCTTGATCGTTTTTTGCACTCAGTACCGCTACCACTGTCACTCGCAACTCGATTCTGTTCCCGACACACGAAACTCATTGTGTCCGCTCGCGAACTTTAAATATCGGGGACTCAATAAAAACAGTAAACATGGTAAATATCCCTTTTCTAGTCGAAATAATGAATATACTTTTCCTAATAGAAGCCAAATAATAAAAGGACATCTTACCATGCTCTCAGCGGACCATCCAAGATTGTTGAGGGTACTCAAAAATCCTATTAGACCGTTTGAGGGCTCGTTAGTAGTGGTGATGGCCCATATTGGAACGCCTGCAGCCGTATACAGTTCGATAAACCTGAAGAAATAACGATGTTTCAATACCCCAGTTGCGTTACTCAGTAACAATCCCCTTAATTTTACTATAGATTCATCATCATCATCTGCTTAGCGTTTTCCCAACTATGTTGGGGTCGGCTTCCAGTCTAACTGGATGCAGCTGAATACCAGTATTTGACATGGAGCGACTGCCTATCTGACCTCCACAACCCAGCTAATACTGGGTAATGTACGATACCCCTTGGAAAGACTGGTTGTCAGACTTTTCAGGCCACTGACTACCTAACGACTGTCAAAGACCTACAAATGACACCCGGGACCAATTTAAGCTCGTCAGCGTAAATCATCATGATTCTTCTGTCCTTATCCCAATTTGTTTGGGGTCAGCGCAGCATGTCTTCTTCTTCCATACTTCTCTGTTACTCGCCTTCTTTGGTTCGTCAGCGTCAATAAACCAATGAGTATTGTTGATTTTGGCAAATAGGGACCCCTCCCTTTTGCCAAACTCAATAGAGAACACAATTTAAATTATTGGCATTGGGCATAATTCCGAGTGTTTTGAATAATACATATGAGTATTTTTAATAATGATAGTAAATGTCAATGTTGTTACTAATGTTTGTTAGGGAATGGAATGATTTTTTATGTTTTATTTTTGTTTAGTAAACGTACCTACCTACCTATTATGTTAAACAATTTTGCATGCCGTAAGGCAAAATGTATCAGGACGCTCATCAAAATAACCATCATATCTGTATACCTACATTGAATGATTTCTATTTCTATTACAACAGAGTGTTCAAAAGTAAATAGTTGTTGATATTTCATGTGTAACGAGAGACACGGTCTGGAAGCTTAATAAGCGTACAGGCGTAATAGCCAGTGTCGTTTCCACGGCTGGCACACAAGCCTCCGATTATGTGACAGGGAGAATTACTTGAGATGGTAGTCGGCGTATGTCTGGTAGTACTGCGTCTTGAGTCGGTTGAGGCCCGAGTACTCGTTGTTGGTCTTCATCCATGGAGGCGGTGACCAAGTACTTGCTATCACTTGTATTGGGGTGCTCGACGATACCATGGCTGACTTGATCATCGGGATCTGAAGAACAAAGGAAAAAGCTTTTTAATTTAGTAATTCAATAAGCATACATTAAAAAAAGCGTCCTAATAGACTCTTCCTGGTAGAGTTCAATTTAATTCACTCCGAGACAATAATTAGACAAATTGGTAGATAAAGTGTGGCCTACACGCCAGCTAAGCGCCTGATTTCACGCTATAGGCACCTTTTGCGTTTTAGATTAGAGAATGTCTTAATATTTGTTGTTAAAATTCGTCAAATATTTGTGGATGACGTCACACACGACACGGTATCAGTTCTCTGAGGTGATTATATTGATTGGCTAGTACATAGATTTTTATACATGTAAAAATGTCATGTCACCTTATAGTGTAAATCTTCGTAAGCGAGCGAGTAGTTGCTGAGCTTGGCGTCATTCAGGGGGAGTTCGTTGTAAGCGTAGGCGTGCGTGGAGAAGTCGGTGCCGCCGATAGGGACGCGGATCATGTTGTACTGCAGCCCACTGTCGCTGAAGTAGGAGCTGTGGATGCAAGGGTACACCAGTTAGTGTGAAGCGAGAAAACATACCAGAATGTAATATTATAATTAATATAGTATAAAGCTGAGCGCAAATGTGTGTGCATGCAGTAGGTACAGACCGCCCTAATCTGCGATAGATGTAAAACTATATATATATATACAACATTAGTTTTAGTATATGCGTAACCTGATACACGTGTCTAGTATTTTTATGTAAAGAAACTATGAACAAAATTTCAAAACTGTATCATGAAAAATCACAAAGTTATAAGCTTGTTCTGTTACCAAGTTGTCCGCACAAAAACGCGGTCACCACGCAGCGCGCGCCTCCAGCGTTGTCTTGAGCTCATTGATAATAATAATTTGGAAGTAGGTACCTAAACTATTGCGATAGGTACTCAAAGTCGCTCGGTGTCCAACTTTTAACTTTTTTTAATAATTTTGGGAAAAAATAACATGGTTTAAAAATGATTGGAATCGATTCAGTTACTTATTCTGAACAAACTACATTCAGGTTTCGCATATACTAAAAATAATGTAAATGCGAAACCCGATACACGTGTCAAGTATTTTTATGTAAAGAATCTATGTACAAAATTTCAAAACTGTACCTTGAAAAATCACAAAGTTATAAGCTTGTTCTGTTACCTAGTTGTCCGCACAAAATCGTGGTCACCACGCAGCGTGCGCCTCCAGCGACGTCTTGAGCTCATTGAAAATAATAATTTGGCAGTAGGTACCTAAATTATTGCGATAGGTACTTAAAGTCGCTCGGTATCCAACTTTTAACTTTTTTAAATAGTTTTGGGAAAAAATATAACATGATTTAAAAATTATTGGAATCGATTCAGTTACTCATTCTGAACAAACTATATTCAGGTTTCGCATATACTAAAAATAATGTTGTATATAATGAATATACCAGACCAGACTGGTTATTGAACGACGTTCAGAAATAAGAGGAATGTCATTCATTAGATCATAATTAGCCGTCAGACAGCTAATTTAATGGTCTCAGACATTTATCTGGTGGTGTTCAAATGAGCTAGGTATTAGTTTGTAAAACAGTGAGCTCTGATCAGCCTAACCTTTTTGCCATCGATACGCTAAAAGAAGAAGCCAGATGGCTTATTTGATATCCCTCAAATAAAAACGCATGTATAAAAGTCCTACTCACTCACGTACTCATAGGCCGACTCCTCAACGCCCAGACCCAACATTTGAATCTAGAAAGCTGAAATTATGCGCTGAGGCCCCGTTTATGATGTAGACAAAGAGGCCGGGTTTTTCCAAATGCAACGAGATATAGAATATAGTGCGGACGATAACTATGGGTAGAGCGCTGGTTAAAAATAAATGTACTCACTCAATTAAGGACTTCTGCAACGGTTCAGACAGGTTCTTCCAGTTCATGCCGGCAGAGTCTGTCACCGCGCCTCCGAACCCCTGCACCGTCTGATACATCTGGTCTGGATGTAGGACTAACGTACATCCTGATGCTGAAATAGTCAATCGTTACATGAATATTACTAGCTGAGTCCTGCGGGCTCAAATAAATGGATGTTGTTGTTGTTTGATTATTGTTATTTCCTTTATTTATTTTCTTACACACTAATTATATTTTTAAATATTTCTTAACAAAAACCATATAAAAACATTTAAAAATATAAAAAATAGTGGTCCGCCGGTAGCGGGAGCAGGGTCCAAGCTACCGGTGGTTAGGGCTCCAGAGACAGGAACCTCATCACAATACGAGCCGTATCGAGGAGTACTGCCTTCTGAATCAGGCCCTTGATCCAACCGCCTAAGGAGAGCCTCGAAAGATGGTCATCGAGGCTCTTGGCTATAAGGCCATTGGCCGTCACGACGATCGGCACAATGATAGCCGAGTTCACATTCCACATGTCGACAACCTCGTGTGCCAAGTCGAGATATTTTATTTGTTTCTCTTTCTCAGCTTTCACGACGTTCTCGTCATGCGGGATGGTAACATCGACTATCATTACGCGGCGCGCTGATCGGTCTATCACTACTATGTCAGGTTTATTGGCGACAATAGTCCTGTCGGTAATGATAGACTGATCCCAGTACAGCGTGACATGGTCTTTCTCGAGAACTGGGTCGGACACATACTTGTAGTACGGTACCTCAGATTCCACAAGTTTATATTTCAAGGCAAGTTGCTGGTGAATAATCCTGGCTACTTGGTTGTGCCTGTGCAAGTACTCGCCGTTAGCCAGACGAGAACAACCAGAAATAATATGTCTGATGGACTCACCCGGACGGTGGCATGCCCGACAAACGTCAACCGTCCCGTCCTTCATAATATATTTCCGGTAGTTGTTCGTCAACATAACTTCGTCCATAATCGCACAGACAAAACCTTCAGTTTCTCCAAAGAGGTCACCGAAACGTAACCAGGACACGGACGCTAGAAAATCTACATCGGGCCCATGAAGAGCCCGGTAGAAGCGCCCGTGAAGCTCCTTGCCTTGCCATACTTCCTTGCGATCATCGGTAGTAACTACTACAGGTTTGCGCCAGTTCTCTTTAGCCATGGACAGCGGGGTGAGTCCCTTGTCCACTGCGACCACATCTCGGTGCATACCCACCTCGACTTTTAAAAAATATTCTCTGAGACTGCACATCTCGCGGTTGTGAAGGGACTTCGCGTTTAAAAACCCTCGACCCCCGCACTTCCGCGGTATGTACAGCCTCATTACCGATGATCGTGGGTGATGCATCCGGTTTGCGGTAAGCAGTGTACGAACTCTCCTATCCAGGGCATCGAGTTCGGTCTGAGTCCATTTGAGCACGCCGAAAGAGTACATTAAAACCGGCATGACCCAACCGTTGAAGGCGCGAACCTTGTTTCCGCCTGAAAGAAGGCTATTTAATACCTTGTTCAGGCGTCCAAAGAAGCGCTCCTTCAACGATTGCTTCATGTCAGTTACGTTAATGCCTAACGCTTCCGACATACCCAAATACTTATAGCTTTCGGTTGAGGAGAGGGATCTCAGGTATATGGAATCCGAGAGCTGAATTCCCTCGGATTCCATAATCTCCCCTCGCTTTACATACATGACTGCACATTTGTCCACACCAAATTTCATTCTGATGGCGCTACTGAAAGTTTCAGTTACTTTCAGTAGCTCCATCAGTCGCTATTTGTTGGGGGCAAAGAGTTTCAGATCATCCATGTAAAGAAGCTGAGATATGACCTGACCACCTCTCCTCAACTGGTAGCCTAGACCTGAATCCTTCAGCAATGTGCTCAGAGGATTCAGGGCTAGACAGAACCAAAGTGGGCTCAGACTGTCGCCCTGGAATATTCCCCGTTTAATCCATACAGGTTCATCGTTCCCCTGGATCTGTCGACATCCTGGATATCGAAGGACCGTCCTCCATTGCCCCATACACGACTCAAGGAAGGCGCGTAGAGTTGCATCTATCTTGTACAACTCCAGCACCCTCATGAGCCATGTATGTGGCACCGAGTCGCAGGCCTTCCTACAATCTATCCAGCATGTAGACAGATCCTTGCGGGATCGACGAACCTGTTGGCTAATGGCCATGTCGATGAGGAGTAGCTCCTTAGTGCCACGGGAGCATCCATTTTGAGAGGCAGACATAATGGAGTTTTTGTCAATGTGTGTATTAATTTTAGCTCTCAAAATGGATGTAAGAAGTTTATAGACCGTAGACAAACACGTGATCGGTCTATAATTTTTGGGTTCCGCGGGACTACCTGACTTATGGAGCAGGTGGGTAACGCCTGTTGTTAAAAACTGCGGTAAGGACCCAGACTCTAAGGATGACTGGAATTGGGATGCCAGGCAAGTGTGTGAACTACTAAGCCATTTGAGCCAGAAGTTGTGCAGTCCGTCCGGTCCCGGTGACTTCCAGCTCGGTAACGGACGAACTGCTCTGGCTATATCTAACGGTGTTATCAAGATTGGCTCCATTTCTGGGATAGGTCCACACACTCGTTCGACATCACGCATCCAGTCAGCCTCAGTATGACAGACGGGCACCGACCAGATGCTGCGCCAGAAAGAACTCGTGGCAGCATCATCCGGGCGGCACACGACTGTCATATTTAGCTCGGGTCGCTCCCAAGCTCTGTATACCCACCTCTCATCACTCTGGAACATGCGATTCTGTGAGTACCGATCAACCCGCCGCTTATACCTCCGAATACGGTTCGCCCATGCATAAACTTTCTGCTTCAGGAAGTCAATGCGCTCTGTGACACGGGACATGTATTCTTGAGGACTGATTCCAGTGCCCGAGAATGCCCGCCTCACAAAGCGCATTACACGTTTTCGTGTATTGCCCTCCCTGAAGCAGTGTAGTTTGCCGATGAGTACCCTGGCCCCGTCGATGCGGCGCTCGATCCTGCGCTGCCAGGCTGGTACGGCTGGTTTTGGTCGAGTAGCTACGTCACAATTTGGGAACTTGACGTTAGCTAAACGACATGCCGCAACAGCCCCACAGTACAGGATCGAGTGTGTATCAACGAGGTTCTCGCTACTCTCGAATATATTCTCGAGTTGCGAGTCCAAGGCACACACCAGCGCCCTATTTTTATTATGCATGGGTAACCGTGGTAATCGGGGCCTAAGTTCGGTAGGAGTGGATCGATATTCACGAAGCGCATCTTCCAGAGCGCTCCTCAATGGGTCGTTGCACTGGCTACTTACCACAGCAACCCTATCATCTTCCTCTACAACAGCTGGGTTGAACCGCGGCGGGGTTGCGTCAATAACTGACGCTTGCACCAAGGTTTGTGCCGGAGTTAAAACGATACGGTTGCTCAGTACTTCTGAGCGCAGCCTATCAAGTACGGCGTCGTCCAACATGTGATTGCGTTGGATGACCCGCACCTGATCCGACAGTCGTTGGGCCGAGACTTTGACGGTTGGTTCAAGTACCTGAAACAGAGACAGCATCCCAACACGGTACGCAGTGAGGTTAGTTCCCCCCTCTATATTATTATTATTATATTATTGTTATTTTTATTAGTTACTATAGATTTGATGTAATTAATTATTGATTATTTTTATTAGTTTTTATTAATTTGATTGAATTATTTATTTTTGGCTGTGGATAATTGTTAACTAGTGTTTATTTTTATTAATTGTTAGTGTTATTTGTATGGAATTAAGTAAAGCTTATTCATTCATTCATTCATTGTTGTTTCATCCGCCGCTCAGCTCCTTAGGGTCGTAGCGCGATGTTAAACAGCCTATAACCTTCCTCAAGAATTGTCTGGTAGGTTGAGAGATTAGCGTCAGATGAAACGTATTGGAGACCCGATCGAGTACAGGACTCTTCAATGGATGGAACCAAACCCCTTCCTGTTATCGCTTGTCTAGATGTAACGTAACATAATCGAAAGTGGAAAATATGAAATAACGTAACAGAGATTTTACCGGGCGCACTGTATATTTGCGTCGTTCGGCTCGACAGAACGCGCAATGTAACTTACATCATTTCATTAAACAACACAAAATTGATTATGTGCCACATATATTTAACAAGTTTTAATGCCACGGCTGGTTTTTTCTTTACAGGTTTTTAAATGAAAGTGGGCTGCGCACTGAACCCTGTAGAACTCCTTTTTTTATTAATGTATAACTACGGGCGGCGCGCATAGCGCGGCGTGGCGTTAATTAACTATCCTTTGGGAATTTCATGATTCCTTACTCACTTCCTACTTTAATAAACCAAAATTTTGTCTCCTCTGATTATAATAAAAAAGGGTAAAGATTTATGTTTGGAAGTTTGGGTGTTTTTGGTAGCTTCAAAACATTCCCGTGGTATTATTTTCGATCACAACGCGATCGAAGCCGCGGGCAAAAGTTAGTTATGAATTTAAAAAAAAAATATAAAGAAAACTCAAATAGCGTTACCTCATTGTTTAAACGACATATAGCCAGCTACAATTGTGAACTAATTAAAAAAGATACCAATAAGATTTTGCCGAAATTTCAGAAGAAGCTCGAAACATTTTCTTAATCATAAAAAATCTTTTACAATTTTTCTACAACGTATAGATGGTCCATGGCTAGCTTTGATTGCCAATAAGGTACATGAACCGAAAAGTTTTACTATCTTTAATGAAATGTCAAATTAACCACCACGGAGAACACACTCATCAAATAAATAGGTAACACAGGGAACAGAGTTGGAAAAAATAGCGACTGCAATTATTAAAAAAAATATATTATGAAGAAAACACAAATGGCGTTATAATATCTTTTTACAAAATATGGCCAGCTTCAATTGTTTAAAATACAAGGAGGTTTTACTCATTTAACATTATCAAAGGCCTTAACTAAAAGATTCACGTAGGTACAAATAAAGAGACCCGAATTTTTCAGAACAATCAGGAAAGATTTTCTTCATCGGAAAATAGTAATAGTAATAAGTTTCTTAATCAAATGTTTTACACTTCTTCAGCAACTACGGTCTACTACTGGTCGGAAATTGACTCACGGGAACGTTTTAAATGTAAAGAATCAGCCAGGATCAGCCATTTCGAAGATTTCCCCTTAGGCTAAATTATATAGTATAGATTCCGGTGTGTGTGTTCGAAATTCTTCTATTTTTTAAACAAACGGCTTGACCAATTTAGATTTTTTTTGTGTACTTATGGGGTCACCTGGATGGTTTCATAGACTCATAGTTCTATAGTAGTGTCGACATTCGAAATTCACCCGGATGAAATCGCGGGCACAGGGCTTGTCTTTAATAAAGAAATTTGTATAATTATACTCACTATAACTATTCAACGGTTGCAGGTCACCTTTAGTTTTGTCAAATCGTAATCCACTCTGAAATTATGAAAGTTTCTGAATTATAGACCGACCGCTTTAATGAGTCGTCCGCCTTACCCCATCATATTCTCATTAAGCAATATTTGCACAGGTTATTTGCTTTACAATAACCATAATCCACGTAGGTACTACGGTACTAATTGAACCAATACGTGATCAACCTTCAGAATATTCCATTTAAATTGATACCTTCGCGAGGACTCATTAAAGCGTATAGTATAGGCTAATTGCTGAGCTGAGCCACTGACCCTTTTTTAGGGGTATAACCAAATAAAAATCCGGTAATATCCTCTGGACTGATAGCATATTTTTAGGAGCATTTTTGCTTGCTTAAGGGCTATTACATGGCTCAAATCCCAAAAATAGCGTATGTTTAAAGAAAATTGTTGATGAATCCCTTCGTGCGTTTTCTGTGTAAAAAATATATGTTATAGTTAAGGTCATCACAAATAAATTATATTGTTTAAAATTTTTATAAACCTTCTCATTTTTTTTTTAATAGTCGTAGAAAATAGGTCCTTTTTCAACCTTAATCGTAAATTTTCTCTGTAACGGCGGAATAGATCGGCATGAATTTTGTAACAAAAAATACGTAATGATATACTTACCAATCTGTATTGTTTTTTTTTCTCTTATTTCTTTTAATATTTTTAAATAATCAGTAAAAACCCAAAATTTCGCGAGGAGTGCGGGGCAAGCCCGCCCGGTGACGCATACTCGGGACCACGATACGTCAGTGTCTTGACGACTCTTGTGACGGGTGGACTGCACGCGTGTTATTTTTTCCAAATAAAATTCAAAATTGCACGTTTTTAATGATTTCTGAATGAAATAATATTGTAAATAGTACAGTTATAAATATTTCGTAAAATGGGAATAGAAAATAAGTTTATAAAATATATTTGAAGTAGTTTGTAATTTCGTTTTGTTGTTTGAACCTATCATAGAGTAGCCTGACAGCTATGCCTAAATCTGCACATCAAATTGGAATGTCTGTTTATAATATCAAAATAACAGCTTTTTACTGAATGCATATGAAAATATATGTATACAGCACTTATAACAAAAACACATTTTTTTTAAATTTTGTCTGTCTGTCTATCTTTTTGTTTGTTCCGGCTAATCTCCGCAACGGCTCGACCGATTTTGACGGAACTTTTAATGGCAGATAGCTGATGTTATAAGGTCTAACACAAAAAGTAATCGTATGGACCTTTGAGTAAAAGTGCTTTATCTTATCCCATTGAATTTTTAAGTTTAGATTTCATGGTTTTCCTTTCATTTAATTTATTATGTTTGTTAGAGAGATAAAAGTACAAATCAAATCAAATATGTTTATTTCCAAGAAAATACGTACAAAATTACAGGATGTTATTTTTTCGAATTTTAGTAGGTTCGATTCCCTAGTGTGGCAAGCGAATTTTCGAAAATCTTTGAATACAGATTTGTTTCTTTTAAAAAATTAAGGAATGTTTGCTTTGAGTAAAATTTGCTATTTCCGGTATTTAGAGTACTTTCCCTCCAGGTGAGGTTGTCAAATTCCATCCTGTATATTACAGGCAATTCCGTGTGGTCCTGGAATTAAAGAATACGACCACCCCATCGTCATCCCGTGGGTCTCATAAAAGGCGACTAAGGGAACATACGACCTACAACGAACGAAGAACGAAGACAGCTCTATGATACACTGGATAGTCCAGCAGGCCAAAAGCACCTTTACCGGCTTGCTAGAGCTAGAGAGAAAAAGGCGAACGCTGTTTATCAGGTTAAATGCGTAAAAGTCGAAACTGGAATGGTTATTTCGGATAGTGAGAAAATTAAGGATAGGTCGAAGGGTTACTTTGAAAGAGTGATGAATGACTGGAGTGGTGTGATTGAAAATAAACCAGCGAATGAGGAACTAGTGAGAAAGGTTTGTTTGGATGAAGTGAGGATTGCAGTAAGTAGAATTAAGAATGGTAAGGCATTAGGACCGGACGGACTATCGGTTGAAGTAAAGAACTTATTTCGGATGGACGGATGGATGTGGTTAGCTTTATTCTTCAGTAAACTGTTGCCGGACGAAGCGATTCCTGACGAATGGTGTAACAGTTAGCTGGTGCCCATTTTTTAAAACAATAGTGATGTGGTGGAGTGCATCAATTATAGAGTAGAGGAATAGATCTAATGTCACATAGTATGAAAGGAGGTCGTGGCTAAATAATCACAGCTTCAATGTGGTTGTCGGCTTGCACCAAGGGTCGGCTCTCATCCTTTTTTTTTGTTTGGGAAATAATTAAATGACCCCGTTCCCTCCCCCCGCTCTGGGCGGAGCGGATAGGGAGTGTCAGACTTCTACTGATTAAAACCCATCCATGTTCCTTCTTTGCCCTTTTTGTTCCAGGGCCGCGACTGGAGTGGAGAATGTTGTTCTGAAATTGAGTAGAACCAAAACGGAATACTTGTTTTGCGATTTCGTCGGTCTCTCCAGTCTAGTGCCTATAACTCTTGCCGGAACGCCCATACCGATATGCTTCGACTTTCGGTACCTCGGATCGCTTTTCCAAGGGAACGGCGAAGTAGACCGGGACGTAACGCACCGGATCAACTCAGGATGGATGAAATGGCGACAGGTCACTGGAACAGCAACTTGCGACCCACGGATGCTTCTCAAGTTAAAGGGGAAAGTATACAAGTCCGTGATTACACCTGTCGTACTGTATGGATCAAAATGCTAGGCTGTGAAAAAGATGGATGAAAAACGATTGCACGTAGTGGAGATGAGAATGTGTGCGGTGCTTACATCAAGAAATTCTAAATGCACCATTAACACCAAAATCAATTCCAATAAACGATCAACCGACCTGTTATCTATATCTAAATCTAATATCTTGATATTTGAATTTTAATTACTTTTTACGGGAATTAAAAATTTTATATTTTTTGTGAATAGAAACATTTTTGTACTTATTAAAGCGTGGCAAAATTAAAACAAAGCTTTATTTTATTTATTCCACTCATCATCAGACATCCAACTTTATTTCTACACGATGTAATACACAGTCAAGGTAAATTAGCTGGCGATACCCACCATGAATGTGAAGTTTCGCTATCAAAATTTGATCTTGTACACCATAAGGTTTAAATATCAATCATAAAGGTCATCATCAGACCTTCAGAATGTGAAATGTAGAAGCACCCGTGCCCAATTAGATAAAAGTTGAAAGCTACGTCATTCTGTTTCTGTTACTGAGAACCGATAAGCACTTACCTGGTCATCATCAGACTTTCAGAATATATCAACTACCCGTGCTCAATAAAATAACTGATGAAAGCTAGCTCATTAGTCAAACTGTATAATTTATCTCAAAATAGATACAAATTATGATATAGGTACTCCTAGAGGAACAAAATGTATTCAGGTCTCTCAGAGAACGAATAAATTAGGCAAAAATGATGACAACAGTGCGACACATCTGTCTTCTTGCTTAATCTTTATTGTAGTAATGGGCGTTTGCCGGTAGGGGCGCCAAATAAACAAAAACCAGTACAGGGGTCAAATCATCAAGGTCATCGAGCAATGTAATGCCCATGGCAGAGTGACAAACAAACGAGATATGATGGTTAGTGGTAACCGCCATGGTATGGACATCTGTAACACTAAAGGACTCTCATTCATCATTATTCTTCTGCCCTTGTCCCAATTTATTTGTGTTCAGCGCATATGATTCCATATTTCTCTATTAGTTGTATTCCACACAGTTCATGCATCGTTTTTTTTTCCTTTTTCTTGTTCTATAGCCTTCCATCCACATTCATGCTAAGAGTTTTCCTTACGATATACAACATTATTTTTAGTATATGCGAAACCTGAAAATAGTTTGTTCAGAATAAGTAACTGAATCGATTCCAATAATTTTTAAACCATGTTATATTATGTCCCAAACATTTTAAAAAAAATGTTACTATTTGGACACCGAGCGACATTAAGTACCTATCGCAATCATTTGGGTACCTACTGCCAAATTATTATTATCAATGAGCTCAAGAGGACGCTGGAGGCGCGTGCGCGGCGGTGCCGCGTGTTGACCAAGTTTTTGTGCGGACAGCCAGGTAACAGAACAAGCTTAATGATTTTTCATGATACTGTTTTGAAATTTTGTACATAAATTCTTTACATAAAAATACTAGACACGTGTTTCAGGTTTCGCATATACTAAAACTAATGTTGTATAGGGTGACTGGTAATTAGTGACCAATACTTAAACACGTGATTGTAGTCATGATAACAAACAACTTTCCCAAATAAACATATTTTTTATATACAGACTTATCACAATAACACAACAGCCGTAAGAAATTCGCATATGCGCGCCTGTGACCTATCAGCTGTTAGCCGTTTAAAAAAAATGTTTCTTTGGGAAAGTTGTTTGTTATCATGAGTACAATCACGTATTTAAGTATCAGCCACTAATTACCGATCACCCTATATATCAACCAAAAGGCGTTTACTGACGGACACAGGCCTCCCCTAACCGCGTCCTCATTGTCCGGCTCCATACTCCTCGCATTCAGTGGATTCTCGCAGTCTTCTTTCAATCTTGTTTGGAGGTTTTCCAACGCTATGCCTTTCAGTACGTTGTCGCTACTCCAGAAACTTCGGACCTTCTGTATGTAAATTATATGGCGATAATATCGTACCTGTGAGCTCTTGTACACGACGTACTTGTCACGTGTGAGAGGTTCCTTGGTGATGGTGTCGCAGTAAGTGGCGTTGCATACGCACACTACCGACTTCGTCGCTATTCTCCGGGCCGCGCATGGCTTGTCTGAAGACATAATTGTTTTATTTTTGTTTTTAATTTTGATTTTGGGGCTTTGCTTTCTTATTATAATATTCTAAGGCTTAGTTGGCATAATAAGCAACTTAGTATAAAATATGTTACTGTCTCATTGCAAATTTCGATTTCTTTCTTCCAAGCATGAGCTTCAAGCCAATTTTTACATTTAGAATTCAATTTAGACTACGAAAACTTACTCCGGAGCTTGCTTCACAATCACAAATCGCTATAAATGTTTTGAGATTGTTTTAAATTATTCAAGCGCTAAACGTTTTTAATGAAATTTATAGAAAGAGGACCTAAGTTGGTATTTTTGTATCTAGGATTTAAAAAATAGTCTAAACTAACTTTACTTTCGGAAGTCAGTGACAAAAAAACAATGACACAAAAAAACAATGACACAAAAAAAGTTCAAAAACTTCCGAAATTAAAGTTATTTTAGACTTTTTCAGTGTTTTTTAGAAGTCGGTTTTTTTTTGCAAAAAAGTTTTTTATTTTGCCCTTTTTAGTTATAGTATCGGTAGGTACCACACAAATTCTTGTCACGAAACATTTTTTTATATAGTAACTAGAAATTATTAGGGAACCATCATGTCGTCAACATAGTCAATATAGGCCAAGAAGAAAAAACCAATTTACTGAACCTATTTTGATGAAACTATGGGACCAATCGGAAAGTATACCTATCCTTTTCCATAAAAAAGATTTACAAATCGTTTCATAAATGTTATGCGGAAAGAACAATAAAAAAAAACCGAACTGAGAACCTCCTCCTTTTTTTGAGATCGTTGAAAAATAATCGCAGTTCAGACTAAAGTTAGAACTCACTTTGTATTAGGGTTATTATTTCGCGGCCGTCAATGAGTGAATAGACTAAAATCCACGCATGAAGGCCATAGTAGCAATGGTTTTTTTTACTGGTGTTCGACCTAGGGAGTGTTTCTAGTGAGTACAATAGATTTCCATCACGACTGCAACTGCAAACTGCAAATAGATAACAGTCGTATCGCTGTAACCCATCACAGTGATGAAACGGCCTGGCCACTGCAGTAGTGCAGTCGATGAAGTGCGATGAAGCGACCGCAGCCGCAGACTGCAGTGCAGTCTGCGGCTGCGGTCGCTTCGGAATTGTACTTTTAGAAGAGTGTTAACGATTACTGTTTTCATAAACAAGTAACATGTCATAGGAATCAACTCCGATTAAAATAACATACCTAACAAGTTTGGCGGTTTGCCTTATCTTAACCAAATACCTAAATAATATCTCAAATATACGTAACGTAATAATGATTCGATAAAAACAAGTTGTTTTCGCAATGCAAGAACTTATAATAGAGTAGAGATCTCCAAAGAGTTCAGATAATTAATATATGGATACGTACATAAAAACCATCTTACAAACCCACTACTAACTGAACTCGATTATTTAAGGTCTAACTATTTATACACGAAATATTTTCAGAGAATCATCTAACGGCTATAACGAAGCCATTTCAAGGGATTTTTTTTTTATCTAAGTATATTTTTATAATAAATAAATAATTTAATATTACTTGACCCACAAAATAAATACTGGCTCCTTATTTTTGATCATCCATTACGCTAATTTACTACGTTGTATTTATCTACTGTCATTGTTAGAATATGGGAGTAGAGGTTTTATGCAAAAAGTCTTGAAAATTTTTTGAATTATAATAATTTCGTAAAAATTTTTTTTTTTTTCGTTGCTGTGGCGACTTTACGACATAGAGAAGTATTATGAAAAGATAGACCTCATATAATTATTTATTTAAAACCATGAATACAAGCTTACCGGCATTCAATCCATAGAAGAGGCAAACCAGGAGAATCCCAAACAAAACACTAACTTTATTACAGTCCATCTTTAAAAAATATAAAAAATTAAAAACAGAACCCGTCTACTATAATGACAACGTTATTGCTGATAAAAAGAAACGATGTTTTATTTAAAAACTGAACTGGAATATATAAGTTTCGGACACTACTCGAATGTCGACTGAGCGCCGCCTGCGCATTACTGATTATGTCACCCCTCTCGAGTTTCTCGCCAGGACCATTGAGTAGGTACCTACTTATGTACATACAGTATGAATCAGACAATGGCTACTTAAGATATGGATTATCGTAAGAAAGTAGATTATCTGACTTTTTTCAACGGCCAGGACTCGGTGTGGGTCAAAAAGTGATTGCAAAGAAAAAACATATTTAGCAAATAGTTAGCGTGATGTAAATAGAAAAATAAGGAAAATCTCGTAGTCACCGCTGTGTCAAGCGAAGTCTGGAGTTATAGGCAATATTGTTCCTAATGTTATATTTGTATTGGAATAAATAATGGATATAGTATTGTGAATAAATAATAAATATAATATTATGAATAAAGTTTTGTATTTCGAACTAGCTTTTGTCTGCAGCGTCACCCGCGTGGATGACATTGTCCCAAGGGAACGTAGGTATTACTTGTATTATACAGGGTGTAACAGAAAGGGTATAGTCCTACTGGTCCCGATCGTAAATGCGCAAAAAATATCTGCTGTCCCATACATTTTTGTCGAGTAGGTATTGAAATTTGTATGGGACAGCAGATATTTTTTGCGCATTTACGATACTGGTCCCATGGAGGAAGTTGTTTAGTTTGGTGGTCTGCAGCATTTAATTTCATATGACTATACCCTTTCTATAACACCCTGTATATATTTTAAGGCATGTGACATAAAGTCGAAATATATATACCAGTAAATAGTCACCCAATAGGTACGTTTATGAATGCCAACCCGCCGAAGGACAATATGCAATAAAAATAGTTTTATTATCGAGGCATAGCAATGTTAATAATTATTATTTATTAACATAGTGATCATTGTGCCGATAGTTGTGTCAGCCCATGGCTTAATTGCTAAGAGCCTCGATCAATACCCGATGAGGCTCTCGTTAGGCAGCTGGATCAAGGGCTTGATCAATAAGCGGTACTCCTGGACACGGCTCGTATTGTGAGAAGGTGTCTCTCTCTGTGGAGCCCTGACCGCCGGTAGCTTGGACCCTGTTCCAGATACCGGCGGGCTACAATTTTTTATATGTTTTAAATGTTTTTTATATGTTTTTTTTTTTAAGAAATGTTTAAAAATATTTAAAATAAGTTTACAAATGAATAAAGGAAATAATTAATATATTAAAAAGAAACGAACAAAGGAAATAATAAATAAATAATCTGTGGCTTGGATGTCAAATTGACGTGACATTACAGCCCAGTTAGTACTGGGTAATACGATACCTCTTGTTAAGACTGGTTGCCAGACTTTCGGGGCACTGACTACCTGTAACGACTGTCCAAGATCTACAAATGACAGTCGGGACCAACAGAACTTGTTTTCTGAGGCACGGAGTCTCGGTATGTAATGGATGGTTACCCACCCGCGGACCAACCTAGGCAAGCGCGGCTTAACCTTGGAGATCGACCTGTGTGGCTGTTATTATTTAGCCACTCCATTTGATTTAACGTAAGCTAAATATTCGAATCGATATTCAAGGCATTATCAGATATAGTGCCTATTGAAGAGTTCCAGTAAAATAAGCGCAGCGAAGCAGAAAGTAATAAAACAAAAATGCTAAATTTCGAGTTTGTATTGCTTTGTGAAATCATGCACCAAATATTTAATGACACTATCAAATAAGCATCCAAAATTTTACAATTTCGCGATATCGATTTAGACGAAGTAGCAATTTTAATGCAAAATTGAAATTTTATAGAAATGTCGTCAAATTATCCAAGTGCAGTCAGTGAAACTGCATAAAAATATGACTTAGATCTCAGTTTTTATGAGGAACGGCAAAAGAAAGTTAAAAACATTTAGATGGACTAGCTCCTAACCACCAATTTGGTTATATTTTCAATAATGTACATCACTACACACAATAATAGCTCAATTAAATACACGTATTACTGGCATGAGTGCAGTCTGTCAAATAATTATTTTTTGAATCTGAAACAATGCCGCATAAAGTCTATATTTAACTGTAGTTATTGATGATTTTACAAAAAAAAAAAAGTAAAATAAAAACTTCTATTTCGTTTTATTGTCTTGTCTAATCTACTTCGCCATTGTTAATTTGTTACTAGCTTCTGGACTTCGTTCGCCTGCTACGGACCAACACTAAAAAATATTCCACGGGAGATCTTTTTGTAGGGATGAAAATAACATAGGCTTCTTTCATACGTTCTACTCAGGTCGAGCTCTATCCGTGTGCAAAATTTCATCCAAGTCCATGCAGTAGATTTGAGTGTAACGAAATACGAGCTGCGTTACACAATATAATACTTTGCTTTGTTATGCCCTGCAATAGGCTGTAAGGAGCCGATGATGAAGTAGGTTTGCACCTTTAAAGCATTTAGTTTAGTTTAAATAGGGCCAGGGTTACATTTTTACGCCACTTGCTACACAACCAAAATTAGCTGTTCCAGTTTGGCAGTGCAGGATTGAGCGGCCTATCGGTGAGGCTAGAGCACTCATCGGCAAGTTGATCGGCTTCAGGGAGGGCAATACTCGTCCTAGAGTGATGCGCTTTGTGAGGGGGGCGTTCTCGGGAACTGATATTAGTTTTCGTGATTATTTGGCCCGCGTCACACAGCGCATCGACTTACTGAAGCAGAAGGTCTGTGCATGGGCAAGCCTTAATCGTCGGTATACACAGAATCGCACATTCCAAGGCGATGGATGACACGCGTCTATGCACTATAAAATATTATATTCCCAGTTTTCAAGTTCCAAGAAAGCATAATATTGGTATTTTAATTCTGTACCTAATTATCTTAAAAGGATATATACTTTGAAGCATTTTCAGCATAGAACTTCCCTACTACTGGGACCTGTGGCTGGGAGACAGGCCTCCACACTGGCTGTCCTCAGTGGATCGTAATCCACTTCGTGATCGCAGCGTGGGGTCTTAAAATTTTTTGGTTCTAGAATTGTTATAAATTAAACTAGCTTTGTTCTTTTATCATAGCTTGTAATCCTTACAATAACATACAACAACATATGTTGGTAATCCACCATCCCAATTGTGTAACACGCTTTCTATCAAAATCCAAAAAAACATGAAAGTATTCATAACATTAATCCATAACTTCATATGTTTCAAAACACAACTACGTAAAAAAACGCAATTAATGCTTTTGAATTGTCAAAATTAAAGTCACGTTATACACTTATTATTAGGTACACAATTGCCCTGCAGTCGTCCAAAAGTGTGCCAGGTGTATTAAATCCATTCGTTATTCGTTACGGTGCGCTGCGGTGGTTAGTTCATTGTGTGGTGAGTAGTGCAGCGAAACAATTAGTAATGAAATCAGCTGTTTTTTTATGATGTTTACTCGTCAAACCACATTCGTTTGGTTATTGAGTGTAACATAAATTTACTAATACCTAAGTTAGTGAGCAAGACCCGCTCTTGTAACAAGGTCATTTGGGGTGAAAGAAATGCTAAACAAATTGATGAATATACAAACTTTTGTCATTCAAAATTAAAATTAGTAGCTTTTCCTATGGAATTTCGGTATTGTTCGCATGGAATGTGCTCTGATACTAGCCACCGCAGTCTGTTAGATGAGATGTACGACACAGTTATAAGTATTTTGAAAGAAGGCGTTACAAGTATTTCATATATAGGTTCTGATAACCGTTGTACTAGAAAATATGTGACTGGTTGGAACGTGCATGTACGTGACGCTCACAGGGAGGCTCGCATGCATTATCAGACGTGGTTGCTGCATAACAAACCCACATCGGGGTGCATACATACAAATATGTGTAAATCCAGGAAGGTTTTTAAAGATAAGCTAAAATATTGCCAGGATAATGAGCAGCAAATAAAAATGGATATTATAGCTAAGAATCAGACTGACAAGCAATTTGGTGCTTTTTGGAAGGCAACAAATAAATTGAATCCGCGGTCTAGTTTTCCTGTGAGCGTGGCGTGCGTGCATGAGCCAACAGAAATAGCTAACTTATTTAAGCAGCACTTTAAGGTTGAGTCACCACTTGTTGGAACGACACGGGTTGTCGATGCTGAGGCCGTTTCTGGTGACATTGGCGTTCATTTTACTCCTAAGGAAGTTGCGTCGGTTGTAAAATCAATTAAAAGAGGTAAGTCACCAGGTCACGATGGCCTCAGTATCGAACATCTGATATACGCCGGGGTGCACTTGCCACGTGTACTTGCCATCTTTTTTAATTTGTGTATCAGTCACTGTTATTTACCTAATAGCTTCATGTTTACAGTTGTGGTACCTGTTATTAAAAATAAAACCAGGAATGCCTCTGACGCTTCAAATTACAGGCCTATATCCTTGCAACTGTTTCAGCCAAGGTGCTTGACAGTCTGCTTGACGCACAATTGGCTAAGCATATGAAACTGCATGATTCTCAGTTTGGCTTTAGGCCGGGGCTGTCCACGGAAAGCGCTATATTGTGTCTTAAGCAGACTGTGCAGTACTACAAGGATAGAAAAACGCCTGTCTTTGCCTGTTTTTTGGACCTATCGAGGGCATTCGATCTTGTCAGTTATGAAGTCATGTGGAATAACTTGCTATCTGAAACTTCTGTACCAGCTGAAGTTATATCAATATTCAAGTATTGGTATAGCAATCAAAGCAATTGTGTAAGGTGGAACGGTTCCTTCTCGAGTGTGTATCGGTTGGAATGTGGGGTGAGGCAGGGCGGGTTGAGCTCCCCTCGCTTGTTCAACTTGTACATTAACCGGCTGATTGTTGAACTCAGCAGCACCAAGGTCGGATGTCTTATTGACGGAGTGTGTACCAATAATCTTAGTTACGCTGATGACATGGTGTTGCTGAGTCCATCAATCAGCGCTATGAGAAAGCTAATGTCAATATGTGAGTCATATGCGGTGGCCCATGGGCTCAAATATAATGTTGGGAAGAGTGAACTAATGCTCTTTAAAGCCCGAGGTTTTTCTTACCCAGCATTTCCCAATGTATCTCTGTGTAGGGTGTCTACATTTAAATATTTGGGTCACTGGGTCACCGATGATTTAAGTGATAATGTGGATATAGAAAGGGAACGCAGGTCGCTGGCTGTCCGTTGTAACATGCTAGCCCGCAGGTTTGCACGGTGTACGAATTCAGTTAAAATCACGCTTTTTAAAGCATATTGCCAATCTTTCTACACTTGCAGCCTGTGGGCCGGTTATTCGCAGCGGGCATACAGCGACCTGTCCGTGTCTGACCGTGTCCAATATAATAACGCACTCAGGGTACTGTTGGGGCTGCCATGGCGCTGCAGTGCGTCAGGGATGTTTGCTGAGGCGCGGGTGGATGGCTTTGCCGCTATCGTTAGGAAAAGATGCGCCTCCCTACTCGCTCGCGTTCGTGGCAGTACCAACACTATACTGGGTGTTTTTACTGATCGGTGGGAGTCCCCCATGCTGCAAAGGTGGGTGCGGCTTCATGCCGTAATTTAAATTTTGTTTTAGCCTATACTAACATTAGTTTTTTTAAGTACATTGTTACTAACAAAACATGGACCTAGTCTGAAATAAATGTTTATTATTATTTCCTTTATTAGTATTTACACATATAATTTTACATTTTTAAATATTTTTATACAAAGTAACATGAAAAAAAACATTTAAAAACATAAAACATGGTCGGTATAAAACGGTGGTCAGGGCTCATGAGAGAGGAACCTCCTAACGATACGCGCCGTGTCCAGAAGTACTGCTTTCTGAATCAAGCCCTTGATCCAGCTGCCAAGCGAGAGCCTCCTCAGATGTTGGTCGAGGCTATATTATTATTTCCTTTATTTATCTTTTTACACACTAATTACATTTTTAAATATTTCTTAACAAAAACCATATAAAAACATTTAAAAATATAAAAAATAGTGGTCCGCCGGTAGCGGGAGCAGGGTCCAAGCTACCGGTGGTTAGGGCTCCAGAGACAAGAACCTCCTCACAATACGAGCCGTATCGAGGAGTACTGCCTTCTGAATCAGGCCCTTGATCCAACCGCCTAAGGAGAACTTCGAAAGATGGTCATCGAGGCTCTTGGCTATAAGGCCATTGGCCGTCACGACGATCGGCACAATGATAGCCGAGTTCACATTCCACATGTCGACAACCTCGTGTGCCAAGTCGAGATATTTTATTTGTTTCTCTTTCTCAGCTTTCACGAGGTTCTCGTCATGCGGGATGGTAACATCGACTATCATTACGCGGCGCGCTGATCGGTCTATCACTACTATGTCAGGCTTATTGGCGACAATAGTCCTGTCAGTAATGATAGACTGATCCCAGTACAGCGTGACATAGTCTTTCTCGAGAACTGGGTCGGGCACATACTTGTAGTACGGTACCTCAGATTCCACAAGTTTATATTTCAAGGCAAGTTGCTGGTGAATTATCCTGGCTACTTGGTTGTGCCTGTGCAAGAACTCGCCGTTAGCCAGACGAGAACAACCAGAAATAATATGTCTGATGGACTCACCCGGACGGTGGCATGCCCGACACACGTCAACCGTCCCGTCCTTCATAATATATTTCCGGTAGTTGTTCGTCAACATAACTTCGTCCATAATCGCACAGACAAAACCTTCAGTTTCTCCAAAGAGGTCGCCAAAACGTAACCAGGATACTGACGCTAGAAAATCTACATCGGGCCCATGAAGAGCTCGGTAGAAGCGCCCGTGAAGCTCCTTGCCTTGCCATACTTCCTTGCGGTCATCGGTAGTAAGTACTTCAGGTTTGCGCCAATTCTCTTTAGCCATGGACAGCGGGGTGAGTCCCTTGTCCACTGCGACCACATCTCGGTGCATACCCACCTCGACTTTTAAAAAATATTCTCTGAGACTGCACATCTCGCGGTTGTGAAGGGACTTCGCGTTTAAAAACCCTCGACCCCCGCACTTCCGCGGTATGTACAGCCTCATCACTGATGATCGTGGGTGATGCATCCGGTTTGCGGTAAGCAGTGTACGAACTCTCCTATCCAGGGCATCGAGTTCGGTCTGAGTCCATTTGAGTACGCCGAAAGAGTACATTAAAACCGGCATGACCCAACCGTTGAAGGCGCGCACCTTGTTTCCGCCTGAAAGAAGGCTATGTAATACCTTGTTCAGGCGTCCAAAGAAGCGCTCCTTCAACGATTGCTTCATGTCAGTTACGTTAATGCCTAACGCTTCCGACATACCCAAATACTTATAGCTTTCGGATGAGGAAAGGGATCTCAGGTGTATGGAATCCGAGAGCTGAATTCCCTCGGATTCCATAATCTCCCCTCGCTTTACATACATGACTGCACATTTGTCCACACCAAATTCCATCCTGATGGCGCTACTGAAAGTTTCAGTTACTTTCAGTAGCTCCATCAGTTGCAATTTGTTGGGGCCAAAGAGTTTCAGATCATCCATGTAAAGAAGGTGAGATATGACCTGACCACCTCTCCTCAACCGGTAGCCTAGACCTGAATCCTCCAGCAATGTGCTCAGAGGATTCAGGGCTAGACAGAACCATAGTGGGCTCAGACTGTCGCCCTGGAATATTCCCCGTTTAATCCATACAGGTTCATCGTTCCCCTGGATCTGTCGACATCCTGGATATCGAAGGACCGTCCTCCATTGCCCCATACACGACTCAAGGAAGGCGCGTAGAGTTGCATCTATCTTGTACAACTCCAGCACCCTCATGAGCCATGTATGTGGCACCGAGTCGTAGGCCTTCTTATAATCTATCCAGCATGTAGACAGATCCTTGCGGGATCGACGAACCTGTTGGCTAAAGGCCATGTCGATGCGGAGTAGCTCCTTAGTGCCGCGGGACCCATTCCTACATCCATTTTGAGAGGCAGACATAATGGAGTTTTTGTCAATGTGTGTATTAATTTTAGCTCTCAAAATGGATGTAAGAAGTTTATAGACCGTAGACAAACACGTGATCGGTCTATAATTTTTGGGTTCCGCGGGACTACCTGACTTATGGAGCAGGTGGGTAACGCCTGTTGTTAAAAACTGCGGTAAGGACCCAGACTCTAAGGATGACTGGAATTGGGATGCCAGGCAAGTGTGTGAACTACTAAGCCATTTGAGCCAGAAGTTGTGCAGTCCGTCCGATCCCGGTGACTTCCAGTTCGGTAACGGACGAACTGCTCTGGCTATATCTAAAGGTGTACTCAAAATTGGCTCCATTTCTGGGATAGGTTCACACACTCGTTCGACATCACGCATCCAGTCAGCCTCAGTATGACAGACGGGCACCGACCAGATACTGCGCCAGAAAGAACTCGTAGCAGCATCATCCGGGCGGCACACGTCTGTCATATTTAGCTCGGGTCGCTCCCAAGCTCTGTATACCCACCTCTCATCGCTCTGGAACATGCGATTCTGTGAGTACCGGTTAACCCGCCGCTTATACCTCCGAATACGGTTCGCCCATGCATAAACTTTCTGCTTCAGGAAGTCAATGCGCTCTGTGACACGGGACATGTATTCTTGAGGACTGATTCCAGTGCCCGAGAATGCCCGCCTCACAAAGCGCATTACACGTTTTCGTGTATTGCCCTCCCTGAAGCAGTGTAGTTTGCCGATGAGTACCCTGGCCCCGTCGATGCGGCGCTCGATCCTGCGCTGCCAGGCTGGTTCGGCTGGTTTTGGTCGAGTAGCTACGTCACAATTTGGGAACTTGACGTTAGCTAAACGACATGCCGCAACAGCCCCACAGTACAGGATCGAGTGTGTATCAACGAGGTTCTCGCTACTCTCGAATATATTCTCGAGTTGCGAGTCCAAGGCACACACCAGCGCCCTATTTTTATTATGCATGGGTAACCGTGGTAATCGGGGCCTAAGTTCGGTAGGAGTGGATCGATATTCACGAAGCGCATCTTCCAGAGCGCTCCTCAATCGGTCGTTGCACTGGCTACTTACCACATCAACCCTATCATCTTCCTCTACAACAGCTAGGTTGAACCGCGGCGGGGTTGCGTCAATAACTGACGCTTGCACCGCGGTTGTGCCGGAGTTAAAACGATACGGTTGCTCAGTACCTCTGAGCGCAGCCTATCAAGTACGGCGTCGTCCAACATGTGATTGGGTTGGATGATCCGCACCTGATCCGACAGTCGTTGGGCCGAAACGTTGACGGTTGGTTCAAGTACCTGGAACAGAGACAGCATCCCAACACGGTACGCAGTGAGGTTAATTCCCCCCTCTGTAGACCCGTAGTATGCGCGCATGACGTTCTCGTTAATGGAATGAGTCCATCTCATGCGCTGCACACAACCACCGGCAGCGGGGACCCGGCTCGGGGCCGGATGGCCCCTAAGTCCCAAGCTTCTCGGTGGCCGGCCTCTTCCCTGCCGACGTACAGGTGTTGGCGACGTCGGCGGAGAGAAATACTCGTCGCTCGAGCTCGACGCAACTGCCACTGCCGGTGTCACAGCACTCACGATGGGGCTGGATTCCGGCGGCGGCGAGGCGGAGCTGAGCGACGGGTCCGGAGGTGGTAGGCGTGCGCGTCGGTAGGCAGCTCTCGTTATCATTTGGTCATCATTTCGTTATAACATCTCATTAAAATATTATTTTCCATTTTTCGTATTGATGACGCCGCGACGTTGACAGACGCCATTGTTGATTGTCGTGGTAACAGTTTTTTTAGCTTTTCACTTTTTGTTTTTCTTTTTGTTTTTATTCCAATTTTCTAATATTTGCGTTTTTTTAAAAGACTATTAAAAGAACTTTTTATTAAAACAATTATAAAGATGTTTGAATCAAAACTAATATTTATATTAAAATAAGAATGATGATGATATTTTGACCGATGCTTGACATACGGGGTTGCCAGTTTTTTTTTATTATTATTATTATTCATTGAGCATCTCCACAGTCGTAATTGAATTATGGTAGATATTTAATTTAGCTTTTTTCGTTCCTAAACGTACTCTGACTGTTTCTTCAGCACCTCTGTAAAAAAACAGCGTTAAAATAATTTAGTACCGATTTACGATAGTAAGGATCATTATTATACAGAACTACATATAATTATATTTACATTCATGGGTATACCCATTTCGATTCAGCATCTCCCTAGTCTTTTCCCTACTGCTTTAGCAGTTTCCATTCTAACCGGATACGGCTGACTCCCAGTTTTGTAAATGGAGAGACTACTTCACACATATTACCCATATCCATTCTAATATGATAATTCCGAATCCGTGTGTATGGTCCCTCTTTGTCCGCCTGTTACTTTATCGCAGCTGAAGCGTTTTTGATTGAATTAATTGTTATAGAAAAAGCCTGTCTGCGCTAGCCAATAAATAGGGATTAAAAAAAAAAATGTGTTGATGAAAAAAAAAAAGTATGTTACTTTGACCAGAAGAGTCATCAAAAAAAGTTTTTAGGTATTTTACTCACTTGTTCCACATAACTAAAACCACAGTATTGTAAGGGGTAAGGAAAGCGATGCTGTCCATTTTCACAACATTCGTCGTGAGAGTGACTTTAATCCTCCGGGACCCTCGCGGAACGAACTTGGAGAAGTGTCCAATGGCGTAGAACATCGGCTGCTTGTAAAACTCCCTGGCCGCTGCGTTCACTATGATGGGTGAATCTACACGAGCATTGATATAACTCGGACCGCCGTCCGTGTTCAGGCACAGGTTCCAATCGAACCATCCAATGACGTTGTTACTGAGGTTCTAGAATATAAATAATGATCATTTGAAGCAATCGTAGAACGTATCTAAGTCACTGAGGAGATGAATTGCAAAGAAACAAAAACCATAAAAAAGGGAATAAGAAGGCACAGAATTTAAGGACAAAGATAAACAGAAGAACCCTAAGTGTCCAGAAGTGTCCCTAAATGTCCAGATAATCCAGAAAGATTCTTTGAAGAGAGACACGCATTCTCTCCCCGAATGAGTGTCTCGACAAGGCATCTCAATGATGAATGAAGTCCAGTACTGGGATTGATATACGCTTCTCGGTGGCTCAATTCAAAACACAACATAATCGCTGATGGAATCTTTTTATACTAAATAGGCTTGCATTTGGCCTTTACATTTTTGTCAATAAAGATTTTTATTTTTATTTGGCCGCAACTCGCCTGATATGAAGGAATGATGCGACCTAGGGTGGAGCAAGCTTGCCTAAAAGAAACCGATTCACTCGAAACAAGCTTTGAATTATTGAATTGAATCTTTAGACTAGCCTCTAAGCCTTCGCCATGTCAATGCTACTACTTATACTCTATGATGGTCTAGTAGTGTTGCACCATTTAATATTGCTCATTAATATGACCAATCATAAAACCTCAGATTACCTCAATAATATCGTTGATGTATAACTCAGCTCGAGCCCACGATCCGTAGTCTACACTGACGGTATCCGTCGGGAGAGCACCTGAAAGTATGGAAAGTAAATTGGTTTATCAATATTGTATATTGATATTCTAATGACAGTGGTAAGTAATACGGTAAAAAAAACGGATTTTTGATTTAGCTAAAGGTTGGAAAAGAACAAGGTCGAATTGAATTATCTAGCGAAACTCCGCAGACGTGATGGGTATGTAAAAAAATAATGACATTTGAAGATTTTTGGGTCTTAGTTTCGTAGTAAGTGTTAACTCAACTTTGAAGTCTTTTTAGTATGCTGTAAATATCTAAAATCAGATTTTTGTTTATTGTGTTAAAATATCGACACCCAAAATATCTGCAAAGTTTAGCTGGCTTATTTAATTTGACCCTGTCTATCAGATAAATCTGACAATACAAGTCGGACTTTGAAAGAAGAAAAGAGAAAGTGCGAATGAAAATAGATCTGGTCGTACCTCCGCAGATTTCGGTAGCCAGTACGAATTTGTCCGGGTACCCCACCATAGCCTGCGACAGTATCGTCGGCGGCACGTAGGCGCTCATGTAGTAGTGGACTGCCACGCCGTCCAAGTACTTCAGGGTCTCAGGATACACGGCTACCAGCTGTAGAATGAACAAATCTATGAAGTCACCTTTTCATTAACTAGAAGTTCCATTGTAGAACCAAGACCTCATCACTTGCGACCACTAGATCAACGAGGCAGTCTATCCCTGGTCAGGCAAACAGTTATTAGGGTATTCTAGCAGGAACAAATTATATTCGTCCTCGTTTGAAATATACTACCTCCATAACATACCGTGTTCCAATAAAGAGTGATGGTGAAGCGCATGTCATCGCCGGTGATGATCTTGATGTCTTTGAAGCTGGAGTTATCCTTGCGCAGAGTTGGGCCCAAGTTGTGCACGATGTACTCACTCTACAACAAAATACTTTCCTATAAGGATTTGTTTGATCATCTATCTTACTGTTAAACAACCACGTTGAAGTCGGTTACGTTGCGGCTATACCCCAGTGTTCTTCAAGGGAGAATCTATTTTGTAATTATCAATGCACACTCATAATGCGAAAGCAATTATGTCTGTTTGTAACATTTTCAGGCCTTAATGACTGAACGAATTTCGATAAAATTTTGCACCTGGTAAACCGTGACAACCGAGACCTGCTACACGACATAAGAAACTTTCTTCCCGGTAGACTACTGGGATATAAAA
This sequence comes from Noctua fimbriata, assembly GCA_905163415.1. NCBI lineage: Eukaryota > Metazoa > Arthropoda > Insecta > Lepidoptera > Noctuidae > Noctua > Noctua fimbriata. The sequence continues at coordinate 12,762,478 of LR990934.1, read as the reverse complement.
TGTTCCCGTGGGATGATTTTCGATCTCGTCGTGGGCGAAGCAACGGGTAAAATGTACTGCAGTAAAATATTAAAGTACTATACCAAGTCATCGAGGGTCCAGCCCACGTTGTTGATTTTAGCCGGGATGTAGTTAACGCTAGAGTGAAGGGGTTCATTGGTGGTAGTGATGCCCCACACCGGGATACCTTCATCGGCATACTTTTCTAAAAACCTGTAGTACATTATTTAGTTAGCAACAGGTAAATACTGAATGAAAAGTAATTTAGATAATAGAGTAAAGTAAAAAAATATTTGCAAAAGATTTTAGGTAGGTACATAAAAATAAGACGTTAGAATAAAATGGTAATCCTTGTATGTAATAGTTGTCTAACACTAAACTATTTTTTTTTATCTATGTTGATCATCAACAAAACAAAAAGAACCAATAACAGTATGTACATACAATCTGCATTGTAATACGCAAGCAAACATGATAAGTGAATGCAAGAATTCAAAATTCAGCCTGTATAATAAACACAATTTTCATGAACATAGGTCATTCCGTATACAAGCCTTGTGCCTGATGGATGGGATTGTCCATTCGTAAAAATAACGAACATCCATACAAACTTCCATCCCTTATGTGGCTTGTGTAACCCATTCAGAACGCAGTTGTAAAAATCCTTCCTTAATTCATGCGTAAAATGTCTGTCTCTACTAAGACGTGCAAAATTTTATTGTTCTAGACCCAGCGGCTTAGGCTGTGGTCTGATAACGAATTTAAAAGATGTTTATTACATAGATTCTATATTTATACACGGTGTAGACGGAGCCTTCACGAAGTTTACAACCAAGCATTCTGTTCACCAAACTAATAAGTACCTAACTCTACGCAAAAATTGTTGCTGGGAAACGACTTTTTGTTTTGGGGTGAAAAACATTGTGCTTATGAATGCATTAGTATAGGAGTCATAGAAGTATTTAAAGTAAAATTAGAACATTAAAAATTTGTATAAAAAAAAAAACTTGGGAAAAAGTTGGAACTTTGACCTCCAATATCTCCGTAACTAAAGGTTCTCAGGTATGGTCCAGAGAAACAACTGATCGCAATGTCGGCAAGAAGAAGTGCTTTAGCTTCATTAAGGGTCTTTTTACACCCCTTAAGTACCTACTAACTTGTAATGATAATCGGCGTAAGTCTGCATATACTTCTTCTTAATTCGGCTGTGTCCTGAGTAGTCGTTGTTGGTCTTCATCCATATCGGTGGAGACCAAGTAGCCGACAAAATGTGTATGGGAGCACTTGCTGCGTCCATACATGCTTTAATCATTGGAATCTGAAACAAAGCTTTTTTTTAATGATTGTAAAGACTGAAGTCCCGATTACCTACTACTTCAATCTTTATAATAAATAATTACAACCTGAAACTCACATCATAGAACTTGCGATACACCAAATATATTAATACTTTTTTTTTTATATGCTTACGGTATCTTCTAGAGTATATTACGACGATTATCTTATAACAGGTAGGTTAAATTTTCTATTCATTGGTTTAGAATTAAATCAACTTCAGTACTTGTTTTCTTAAATGGTTCCTATTGTTTAGCATTAAGCATAATCAGCCTATAAAGTACCCTTTGCTCAGACACAGGCCTCCTGTCAGTGAGAGAGAGTGGACTGTAATCCATCACCGGTTGCTAGATGTCGCATGTCTTCGAATGCTTGGTTCTAGGACATGACGGTCTTTCACGCTCTTTTCCTTCACCGTTTTGAGAGCAGTGTTGAAGAAGTTAAAGCTTTTCTAAACGATCCAACCTTATACTCATAATCTTCATAAGCCAGTGTGTAGTTGCTCAACGTGACGTCATCTTCAGGCTGCTCGTTGTACGCGTAGCCGTGTGTAGAGTAGTCAGTGCCGCCGATAGGAACGCGCAGCATGTTATACTGAATACCTGAATCACCGCAGTAGGAGCTGCAAATATTCTAACTTATCGTTATCTGCCTAGCTTTATCTGGGGTTATGAGTATATTTATAATAAGCGACTATTTATGTGACCACTACAAACCAGCTTTAAGTTTGTTCATTGAAGACATTGTTACACTCTATAAAATCATAACTTTAATATTATTAAAGCATAATATATATGTATGTAACTGTTGGCTGTCATCATATTGGGACATGGTAACATTGTACCTCTTGGTAAGATTAGTAATGTCGAACTTCGGGCTTCTGAGTTAACGGCTTAATGCACTTTCTGAGGCAAGGAGCTGTCTTCACCTCCGTGTCACCACTTTTCTTCCCAGTGTCAGCCCCCGTAGCATGAACACCGTAGAAAAGGATTTCTTTGACGGAAGAATCGACAAAATGACAGATTGTGTCGACACAATGACGGATTTCTTTACTCTACACTATCTGTCATTTTGTCGATTCTTCCGTCAAAGAAATCCTTGTCTACAGTGGTCATGCTACGGGGGCAGGACTGCTACTACAACTACCCTTCTTACTACTGTCAAGTCTACTACTAGCACTTATTATCTTACTCGATTAAGTGTTGCATGAGCCGCGGGTCAGTCAAGTTCTTCCAGTTCATTCCAGCCGAATCGGACACGCCGCCTCCGAAACCTTCGATTGTTTGGTACTTTGTCTTCACATCTAATTCCAAAGTGGTCACCGAACCAGTGCTTGAGCTGGTGGTGTTTGGAAAACCTAAAATGAAATGTAATCGCCTTATTAACTAAAGAAAGTAAAGGAAAGAGCAAATGATGTTGATTTGGTTAAATCACCTTTAACGTGATTATGCAGATACCCAATAGATTTGTGAAACCGAAGTCCATCCTGAAAGATAAAATTGACGGATATATTTAATATAAAGAACTGATTTAGTCCACAAATCAAGAAGAATTAGTAGAAAACTTAAAGTCAGAGTAATTATTTATTAAGCAACTTGAAACTGTAGTAATTTCAAACGAAAACCTTCTTTGATGAGCGCTGCATGGTTTTATATGTACGTGCCCATAATCTTGTTCTTTCAATAAAATTTCCACAGACAATTTAACAAATATTCATCATCATCCTGAAGTCCTGACAATATCATTCAAGAGCCAAAATAATTATTCTGCACATAAGTTGTATGAATTGATGAATATACGGCTTTGGGTGTCAATTTGCTCAACAATTAATTTACTTGACGGCATTTACCTCGGATGACACATAAGAGACATATCGTCCGCTAACCGGCGCTTCTCTCGTGATGGTGTCACAGTACTCCGCCGTGCAGACACACACTGTTCCATTGCCGTTAATAGACCTGGCAGCACACGGCCGATCTGAAGATATAAAATAGGAACACACGAATAACATCACACCTGTAACTGCCCCCGACGGGTTAGGCTGAGATGTACCTATAGTACAGACGCCAGCCAGCACATCAAGCTACCCGAAACTGTCAAATTTTCCCAATCAACCTTGACCTTAATGCTTAAGCGATAAAGTTGTAAATTTATTAAAGAATTTTGACAGATTGTAGTAGCTTGTCTGTACATCCACATGTCGCAAGTTATATTTATGTCAGGGCCTACAGCCATCAACCGGTCACGAATTTTGACTTCAGTGCTGTTACTGAGATAGAAAACCAATACTCTAACAACCAGACTGTTACGGGTTACCCCAGTAACTGGGTTGTGGAAGTCAGATAGGCATTTTCTGGGCAGATGAGGATTTAAATGCCTGTCTTCAAGAGCTAAATTATCAATTAATTATTTTAATTTGCGAAAAGCGTCACGTTTTATAACGTGTAAGTATGAGATGAATGAATATCGTAAGAATATAATAATATAATATAATATAATAACATAAGAATCAATATCGCATGCAAATTGTGATGACCCAACTTGCGTATGATATGGCACTTATCGTAACCTTTGTGCGATTTCGTCACAAGATAAGGGAAAAGACAACTGTTGAGGAGCCGATAACTTTTCGAAAGCCATTTAATCCATTTTGCCTTCTTTTGCAGAAACTGAATAAAAGTTTATTTATTTATTTAAATTTCATGTACAAGAGTGGTACTAGGCGGACTTAATGCCACAAGGCATTCTCTACCAGTCAACCTTTGGGTGTGATAGAGTACAAAAAAATAAATAAGAAAAAAATCCAATTTGTTAACATAGATTGATATAATAATACCAATACACATATATACAGTAAAATGAAATAAACTAATATATATTATAATACATACAAATAGTCCAAATATGAGAAACCTTATAATAATTACTATGACTACTAACTAATATCTAGCTTGTGAGAAATTTAGTCTCATTTCAAATAGTACTTCCGAACTGTTCTTCTGAAAGCCATTTTGCTTTCAGCTTTTTTAAAGGGGTAGCGCGTTCCAAAGTTTTATAGTTGAGACAGCGTAAGAATTAGACATAAAACCAATACGATGTGATGGAATTTCAATTAGTAGGTTTTTAAAAGTTCCTAACTTATTCAGTTGTTTAAAAAAATGTCATTAACGACTTTTATTTAGTCGCTCCTCAGAACCAAGCGGACTGGATTGCGGACTAGCAGCGGAGCCCAGACTTGACAGATATTTCAGTAACTTACCTGCCTGAAGTCTGGTCTGGACTCCAGTTCACTCGGTTGAACCACACCTTTACAAATCTCTTAATTACCTATGCTCAAAAACTAAATCATCTGTTAGTAACTAGATTATTGTTTTAAAAAAGAAGATAATTCAATATAAGCCAGAGAGACTAACAAATGTCATAAAATACAATAAAATTGTCTTACCGCTGCAATCTGCCGATTTAGACCATATCGTAATCGTAAATATTATGAAAATCGTTCGCACTTGTGTTCCGATCTCCATTATGAAATATTTTTAGAGATGTGATGTCTCTATGAGCGATAGCACCAGAATGATGATAAACATTCAGAAACAAAATGTTTCGGCTCATCTTTGCAATCTCATCTTCGCGTCCATAAGAATGTTTTAAGGTCAATAATCTGCATAAAGGTGAGTTTAGATTAGAGAATTTAAAAACATAACATGAAGCCTGTAATCCCTGAAATTTTAGGCAGAAGTGTACTTAATAGTAGATACACCCACATTTCGTTCAAGTTCTATCTAATAGGGCATTAGAGCATTTCCTTGTAACAAAACATCGAGCCGCTCTAATGTGCATGAAGGATGTGTATGTGTGTGTGTGTGTGTGTATGTGTGTGTGTGTATGTGTGTGTGTGTGTGTGTGTATGTGTGTGTGTGTGTGTGTGTGTGTGTGATGTGTGTGTGTGTGAAGGTGGAAGGAGCATCCTTTCACGAACCAAATAATAAACATGAGATCGACGCCTTGTTGCAACTTCACGAATTTGTGTAACATTTCATCGAGCAAAGGCACCAGCGCGGCCAATAAATTTCGACAATGAGTAAACAAAAAATCGAAAACAATGTTACAGATTCTTTACATGCCGTGAGCATTACTTCGAACACCGTCGAGAGTTCGCAGGAACCTACATGGAAATACTTTTCAAAATTCTATAGTGTACACTCACGTCGAATTTTGTAAAATTACAGTTATATTTAATTACTTTTACTAATAAGATACGTCTCAAAGTGGCCCAGATAATTAGCAACAAAGGAATTGAGTGATAATAAAAGTTGAAAAATGTGGGTTATTTCCGCGTTCTTCTGACAAAGTTCCTAGGTTTGATGTGGTAAATATTTTGGTCAGAGGTTCTCGTACACAAAAGGTGTGACTAGATAACATAGCCTGTTGTTTCTTTAGAACTTCGTGTTGATGCGGGGAGGTGTAACGGCTGCAATTGAGGGTGCGATTCCCAGATCGGACATAGTGTCATTGGGTTTATTCACCAGGAATTTTTCAATAGAAGTAGCACAAAGTCTGCATTGGTGCCCGGTTTGTGCCTGATGTTTGATGGGAATAGGCTTGCCATGCTCTATTAAAATTGACCATTTGCTGTCTCACTGCATGGCATTGTGATCAAAGTTTTTCTTTAGAAAACTTCTTAGCAACTTAGGTCTGAATCCTTTATTTATCTTCTTAAAAAACTCTTCTTTAATCAGAATCTAAGCTATTCTAACTGTAATTAGATAACTTGTTATCGTGTAATTCAGTGTCAATAACAGTCTGCCCATGAATTCTGTTATCAGTCTTATCTAATTATGTGTCAGCTATGCTAGCTAAGCAAATCTGTAGCAAAATGGGAGGTTAATAGACGAGGAATGTAACATTAAAAAAGGAACCATTAAAAAAGGTCTAGATCCAGTCAGTCCAAATTAGAGCATAGAATGTTCCAGTACAGAACTGTCTAGAAGATTACAATATTCTACTATGGAGCTGTCTAGAAAATTCGAGAAATTTGTGGAAGTTTCTCGAAGGATGATGTTCAACTATGGACTGTGAAGGAGAGTCGAGAAAGTTGTGGAACTTTTCTTTTACTACCTAAACGAATAGTGATCAGGGGGGTTACTATGAGATGGCGCTAGACGACCTGTATAGCTATCTCTCTTTCCCACACAGGGATTACTACTGCTTGAAGACGTCATGGTAGGTTTAACACCTGTGGTGTTTTATGATTGAGTTATAAGTGTTTTGTGATTATTAAAGTTATTTGTTGTTTAATCGGTAGTATTTCATTTATCCCATAACAATATGCAGCCGATTCAGGCCTCCGCCTCGCTGTGAGAGGGAGGGCGCTATAATTCACCACAGTAGTTGTCAGATGTCTTCGAATTTTTGGTTCTAACTAGGACTTGCCGGGTAATTTGACGTTGTGGTCGAACGGTTTTGACCGCACCAACTAAAATTTGCTTACTTTTGCTTGGTACTTCGCTACTGGCTATGAACTTGGTCACGTAACAAGAACATTTGTGTTGTTTATAGAATTCTGGGACATCCTTTTTATGTATTAAATGTTCCAGTCTGCCTAACCGACGCCGACGATGCGGAGACGTCGAGTATAAGATCGTATAATTAATTTTCTTTCTGCTTATACCTCAAGCAATATTTGTTCATCATCATCATCATCATCATCATTTCAGCAAGAATATTTGTTCAAGTAAAATATAACTAAAATGCAATCGCGTTTAGTGTTTACAATTCTAACGACAAAACGTATCAGGTTACGCATCGGTTAGGCAGAGGTGTACCTAATAATAAACCTACATTTTGCTAGTTATGTTAAAGCCCCATGTAATAGGGGGCGAGCCTATTGCCATCAACCAGGAACAGATCCAGACTCCGTGGCTGCTACTGAGAAATTCCTGATGGAAATACCTAATAACACTTTACCCGACCCAGGAATCGAACCCAGGACCTCTTGCTCTGCAGTCGTGCTTGCGACCACTAGACCAACGAGGCAGTTAAAAAATGGCAGTTGCAAAATGGAACTACGCATGTTCTACGGCGAAACTAGTAGCGCCTTTCATAGCCACTAGACACCTACACAAGGACGCGTAGCTCCTTTAGGACTCATATATTTTTTTCTTTATCATTTGTGTTGCCTTTTTTGTACTACTTTCAATACTGAAACATTGCCTATTTTCTTTATTTCTTTCATATTTTCATTATATTATTATCTTTCCTCAGCTTAAGAACAGGGCGCTGTGATTCTCACAAACAAATGTATTCCCCTTTTTACTTCCTGAATAATACCTCTAGAGCAATCTTTTTTTTTCATAAAATTTCATAAATTCTACTGTAGACACGTCCCTGTCATTTCCTTTTTTAGCAACTAAGAAGTAAAGAAAATAGGACCCTCCAAAAATTACAAAAATGCCGAATCTTACGACCGTGATTAGAGGAGTACCAGACAAATTCGAAAAGTTTTTAACATAAAAGAAATTGATGTGACCTAGACATACTCTTTCTGTCAAAAATAATTGATACGGCTCAGTTTTCGAGGAGAAAAAGGGAAATACGAAACGTCGATTTCATCAATTTTTTGTGATATAATCGGTCTGAGCTGCAGCTGTCCCCGTCGCACTCCACGGGGGCAGATTTGACGCAGCGCGACGGCAATAGTTTCATCAAATACCTATTTTTGGTCCTGTCCCCCTCTCAAGTGGCCGTGGTAGTGGTATACGATACAAGCAACGTGCTGCAAGTTCCTAAAGGCGGGACCGACTTCTCTGGGCTTATAAGTGCGCAAGTGCGCACAGGGCCTGAGAAAGAATATTCCTTAGCAACTTCCGATTATTCTTTTAGCTTTACCATAAAACACTATAAAAGAGTGAAAATAAAAGCCAAGCTTATTTAAACGATGTATTTCTTTATACTTTTTTACAATTTAAGTAAAATCTTCAAAATATTTACATCTTTTCACGAAATTCATATAAAAATATTTACAAACTTACAAAAATAATTTCTAAGATAAAAATAATTTAATCTCAATCTCACATCCATTCAATTTTAGGCATACATTCACACATCTTCATTCTTATTCCTTAGAACAAACCATTGTACACTTGTATGAAACCTTTTCCTTTAGAGCTGGTCCTTCAATGACGTCAATATTTGTTGACGCAGATCGTGCCATGTCGGTATTCGTGTTAAGAACTTTTCCATTGTCACCTGGGGAACTACTTACAGACTGAGTACCTGCCTGTTTAAATGTAACAGGTGAACTAACTTTACTCATTCTAGCTTTCACAGCTTCTTTGACCTTTGACAGAAAAGCACTTTCTGAAACTTTAGGCCAAGACTGTAAGTCCTTACTCATTTTAGATTGCTCAAGATTGACAGTTTGCCTGCTTTTACTACCATCATTTTCTAAATTCTCTTGATCCAAATGACTAGAAATTGGAGGTGAAATAATTGAATGTTTCATTTCACTCGGTGATCTGTTGTGGTCTAGTATCTGACCAAATCTTCCAGTATTTTTTCCTAATTTACTCGTTAGCGAAAGTGACGAAGGTGTTGATAGTTTTTTAGATTGCAACCTACTTGGTAGTACTGGTCGGGGTGTTGTGGAAAACGAAACCTTTACTTTACTGTTCTTGAAGGGATTAATTGTTTTTCCTATTCTTGTATTTGTAATGGGTAATTTCTTGCTTGCCTGTTTCCATAAAGTTATCGTTGATTCCTTTGATTGTGACGCTTCTTTGTTTTGAAAAATAGGGTTAAGGCCTGATGTTCTTTGTATTTCTAATCCTGGTGATTTCGTCAACGTAGCTTTTAATTCAGGGACCGCGACAGTTGTCGGCACTGGCACGCTTGCCGCTGTTGGCATCTTGAACTTGTTCAGTAGCCCATGTGATGATCCGATTCTAGTTTCTCTCTGCTTCTCAAGTCTTCGAGGTTTAAGTGTTTTCTTAGATTCTCTTCTACTTGACAGTGATTTAGGTTGTGTTGTTTTCAGTGATGATGTCTTATCTTTATTTTTGGTACTAAAAGTGCTAAAGGATTTCGTACTGCGTGATTCACCACTTCCAAAAATAGAACTGTCAAAAAGATTGTTACGCATTGTTTCAAGTCTATCATTAAAATCAATGTGTAGAGCTCTAAGTTTGTCATTGACATCTTCATGATTCCTAGATATAGCTTCTAATAAGTCGTTAGTTTGTAAGTTTACGGGTTTTGTGGTTGCTCCTCTAAACTTAGACTCCAACGAACCCCCTATACCTTGACTTGTTTTAAGACTATGTCTCAGAGTGTCAGGTTTACGCAGAGTTTTTGCTATTTTTTGTGTATTCGCTTTCATTTGGGTTCCAAAATCATCTAAACTAGGAATGGTAGCCCAAGGTTTATTCTGTCCGAAAGATAGAGTAGCCCCAAGCAGACCACCTTGGTCTTCGAATACTGATTGCAGCTTTATTGGTTTAATTCGTAAATCTGTAGGCAATGGCAGTTTTGTCCGAAAGGAATGAAGATCAAGTTTAGGTATTTTAGAAAATAGATTTGATTGCGGTCTCAGCTGTAGAATATCGAAATCTACGTCTTCTAGTCTCAAAGGAGGCAGCAGTGATTGAAAATATTTAGCGCTGGCGTCTGTTGACATTATTGGTGCTAAGATATTTGACGTATCAGTCATCGAAGCTGCTTCTGATGCTAAATGTTCTCCTGCATCCCGTGCTGGTGCATCAAACATGTTGGTCAAACCGAGTTTAATATCATCAAGTGTAGGTAATGGCGCAAATTTAATATTTTGTAAATCTGGCAATGGGTTGTTCAATAAACTAAATCCATTTTCGTTTGGTTGTAATATTTTGCTCAGCAAAAGTGGTGAGGCGATAATTTCATCGCTTTGAGGTGTTCTATTATTAATAATAACTTCACTTGCTGCGACATTTGTATCCGATTGATGCTCAAATGACTGTTTTGATAATTTCAAATCACTTTCGCAAGTATTTTTTACATCGTTTTCAGTTTTATCACCGATATCCACAATGTTTTGTGGGTCCATAACTACTTCATTTTGAGTATTTGCAAATGGTTCTGTATCTCTATTTTCAGTTTCTTCTCCATTTAATTCTTTCGGTTCCTTAGCGTCAGTTACTTCCTGAGTTGATTCACTGCAATTCAAAGTTTTTGATTCTCGTTCTTGTTCCTCTTGTAACATCTCATCTGATAACTTCTGTAGATCTTGCATGCTCACCTTATCATCATCAGTTTCATTTTCATCAATCTTCAATCCATCATGACATATGTCTGGTTTTACGGTGGTGACTTGAATTGTCTCTTCATTTCGACAATCAGAATCTAGTTTTTCATCCGTTATTGTGGATGATTCTTTGTTGTTTTCTATGATATTGCTTGACGTTTGAGGATTTAGAATTTGTGAGATAGTTTTTGGATGCTTTAGGTCTTCTATATGTTTCGCTATTTTCTCTTTTATTGAGGATAGAGTTTGATCTAGTGAAGAAATAGGCTTTATCAACTTCGTTTCTGGAATAATGTCAAGGGTTGTAGTATCAATCGTTGGTAATTCCTGGCTACAGGGCTCTTGTGTTTCTGGAATTTCATTAACCAAAAAATTATCAAGGTTTTCAAGATCTGTATCGGTTGGTTCTAAAACGTCGTTAATATTATTACTTGAATCAGTTATTGAGTCACCATCATTAATGTTACTAACACAATCTTCATCTTTTGTAATAAATTCAGATTCTGAGTCTTTTTCTACTTTGGCATTATCGGGAATAATTTCTTTGGAAGTTTCTAAATTGAGTTCGTCTTCATTATTACCTTGGGCTTCATTTTCAATAGAACTTTCTATGGATTGAAAGCGATCTGTTTCTGTATCTGGCAAAGTTTTAGTATTACAATCATCGGCATTACCAGGTAATTGATCAGTATTTTCAAACAACTCAACAGTATTGCCAGGTAATTCATTAGCATTTTCAGGCAATTCGTCAGTATTGCCTGATAACTCATTTGACTGACTATTGGCAAAATCACTGCTCATGTCACTAACAATCTCTTGAATTTCAGAAGGCCTTGATGCCGCATCTATAACTTCAGTTTCCGCTATCTTAGGTTCAGTGCGTTCATCATCTGTTTCGGATGTCTTAAATGCTTTATTTCTGCAGTTGTCGTCAGTAATTTTCTCAATTGTATTACTCGGACTAACCTCGGCGTCAAGGACCTCATCCTTCCTAAATGTTGGGATTTTTTCTATTATTTCTGTAGGTCTAGCTACATTCAACGGATTTTTATCCTTATAACTCGAAATCACCTTATCTTCTTTATTGAAGATGTCTGGCCAAGCAAACTTAGGCCTTGTCAGTGTAGGTCTTTCAGCTACTTTTGGAATGAGATCTTTCAAAGGAACGAATTCAACATCTTTCAGTTTTAACAAAGTTTTTAAACCAAGTGGTTTAGAGTGTTGTAATATATTTTCTAAGTGTGACTTGGTTTGGAAGAAGCTTTTCTTTGCCTGTTCGTGAATATTACTTGCCGATAAACTCAGATCTTCATTGTTTTTACCTTTTGCCTTCAGCAATGAATTATTTAACCTCATTTTTGGTATTGAAGGCAAGGAATTTGTTTTGTTTTTGACTTCTAGTTTAGGTCTATTAGATATAAAATCCTTCAACTTATTCTTTATAGAAGGCAATTTGAAATCTACCTTTTTCAAACTAGTGTCTACATTGCTCTTCATATTCTTAAATTTATCTTTTATGTCTTTATCTAGTTTCATCAATGGGGCGTATTTTCTCAATCCTAGTGCAGTTTTATCAGTTCCCTGTTCGTCATTAACTTGTACAATACGTTCTTGGATGTTGCTAGCACCATTATCCATGTCAAATAAATTCATGTGTGAAAGTCCAACAGGCTTATTTACTCTCGGTAGCCCGAAGATATCACGCAACAAACTAGGAGGCTTGTGTGCAACTCGCATCTGGCCGAGATTAGTGTTTACGCCTTCTAATGGTGCTTGTATAAAACGTGATTCTTGAACATGGGTTTCTTGGGATATGATATCATCTAAGCTATTGGTATGCTTTGGTTTGACTATAATAGTAACAATATTGCCATTACTTGCCTCAGGGAGTGTGTCTCCGAACATAGTTTCTTCAGCTGCCTTAGTCACACTCCTGGCGGCGTCCCTTGCAAGGGCATCCTGGTATTCTTCTTCAGTAACATCACGCAAGGTTTGTAAAACAGATGAAGCGAGATCGACTTCAGGGTGTAAGAGTGGTTTGAAGTCTTCTTTTTTATCTCCGGGCCTGAGAAGAAAACGAAACATTCAGAGACAAAAAATAGATCACAAAGAATTGACTTGGATTATATGGACATACCTAGACCTACTTATGCGGCTTAAAGGCACAAACAGACGTAATCAGCAAACTTCTTTTTCAAATGAGAATAAATATTAAACATATTAATCATTTCAAAGGCAGTTAGGTCATTTACAAATGACTTCACAATTAACTATTTCTACTTTATAATTAATCTAAAAATAGGAACAATTAGGTACCATAGAATAATATCACGCCTGTATGCCCCGTTAGGGTAGGCAAATGGTACACCGAACACCTAAATTCACCAGTTCATTCAACGTTGGACTGCCTCGTTGGTCTAGTGGTCGCAATCGTGACTGCTGAGCACGAGGTCCGGGTTCGATTCCCGGATAAGGCAAATTGTTATTGGGTCTTTCTGTCAGAATTTTTTTAGTAGCAGCCATGAAGTCTGGATTTGTGCCCAGTCGATGGCAATAGGCTCGCCCTTTACTTGGGACTATAAAATAACTGATGAAATGTGGTGTACTGTTAGGTACACCTCTGCCTAACCCTTCGCGGATTACAGGCGTGATGTTATGTTATGTTTCTTATTTAACGTCCTCAAGTTAATAAAAAATATCTCATCATACCTTACAAAGTTCCCATCAGAACGCGTTGAAGTTGGAAAGAAGATCGACGAAGCTCCCTCAGAATCAGAACTCCGAGGCCTGCACGGACAGTCGTCTATGTCCCTTGCACGAGCGAACAAGCCATCACCGGTGGGCATAGGGTACCCTTGCCCAGGGACAGGGCAGGGGCAGCACTCTCCGAAGTCCAACTGACGAGCTTGGCGAGCATTCTGGCTGTCGTCTGTCACTGGTTGTGATGATGTCTGCAAATGTAGTATAGTTAGGACGTTTTTTTTAAATAAAAATAAGAATTTAAAAATGGCCAACTATTTCAGGACCTAGTAATCAGGCTTGAACGACTGCCGTGCTATCCTGCCAGTACAAATGCATACCTCCTAGCTAGATAGTAAATTGCAAAGTAGAGACGCACAGATATTTCCTTCTCCGTGGGCATGGTATGAGATACCTACCGTAAAAATACCGTAAAAATTAAAAACGGCTCAATCTTTTAAAATTTTTTTTGCCAAGCAATTTTGCACAAAAGTATTTTTTATCCTATCTGGTTTTCCATGTTGAGCAAAGACCTTCCCTTTTTCCAAACCTCTGTGATTTCTGGTTATGTTTGCCCCTCACACGAGATCAGATCGTCAACACAAAAAAAAAAAAAAAAATTCATAAAAATATTTAAAAAAAAACGTAACTTACATGTCCGTAAAATATTAGTAGGCACAATAAAACAGTCCACCGCCACATCTTGTGAGCTCACATGCCTTTCAAATGAAGCCTGACTCCCGACCCTCACCTTAATATGGTGAACTTTATCATTAGATCTCGTTGATACGACCGCCCGACGCACGCGCATTGAAGCCGCGACGTACAAACGTGACAGAATCGCCGTGTCAGCACAAATTATATCAATACCGATAAATTATCTAGTTTTGTGGAACATGGTCTTTAATATGTGATCTATTTATTATTTGATGTATGATAACTGAGATACTGGTAAACTTCAGAATGTACCGGTATCGGTATGCCGAGGTCAGTCCTTGGATGGGTGAGCGTCCATTACATAACGAGCCCCCTCGGTGCTTCAGAAAGCAGGTTAAACCAGCCCAGGCTGTGATTTGTTGATCTTTGAAAGTGGCCTGAAAGTCACCTCTTCTGACTGACTACCAAGAGGATGGGGGTCAGATAATAGTCCCCCTGACCGTTTTAGATCACTGCGGCCAATTTTAGTGGAGATTAATCGACGCAGGAGCTATTATAGTGTACAAGTGTGAGCGCAGACACAGGTCCACTCTCTCTTCCCTTACTCTCCTAGTCCGATGGGACGACAATACGATACGACCGGAGAGAGATCAGGCGAAGGACCGACGGCTTAACTTGCTTTCCGAGGCACGGGGCTATCATACCACCATGAACTTCCAAACTCGGGACTGTTACTGAGAAATTCCTAATGGAAAAACTCAATAACACTTGGGAAACGAATCCAGGACCCCAGGTAGGTACTTGCGACCACGAGACCAACGGGGCGAGGGTGGGAAGTCAGAAAGGCATTCTCTTGATGTGTATTGTCGGAAGGACATGAAGTGCATGCAAAATGACAAAAAAGCAATAAACATGCACGTGATATCCTTATGTATATTTGAACAGAGAAACATGTATGGTATAATCAGAACAGCATCGATTAATAGATAAACAGGTTAAGAAAGCTTTTAAAATAGATCTCAGAAACTTAAATATCCCCTTAGTCAAACTAGCACTAGAAAAACACGGGTCGTTAAGAGTAGCAAAACAGGGAATCTCTCGAACCAAACCCTGGATCAATAGCTTAATGGACACACAGGGAATCAAACATAATAACAGATCTACTACAGACCACCTTCACACTTTAAATCAGTTATTAGAAAAATATTCAGAATTTTATAAACCTCTGTACCTGGCTTTCGTGGACTACACAAAGGCTTTTGACAGTATACAACACAGTGCCATATACTCAGCTCTACGAAGCCAAGGTATATAGGAAACTATACAGAACTGTTAAAAAATATTTCCAATAATAGTACGGCTAACGTTAAATTTGATTCTGTAGGCTCAATATTTAAAATTGTCAAAGGAGAAACTATCACCAGCACCCTCGAGGAGGTATTCAAAAACCTTGCTGACACATGGACAACGCAATGCATTCCGATCGGTGATAAAATGTTATCAAACCTTCGTTTTGAAGACGATATTGTGCTTTTTGCTTCTGACGCAGATCTTCTGCAACAAATGTTTCAAGACCTGAGCACTGCAAGCTTTGAGGTTGGACTGATGATTAATCAGTCAAAGACTTAAGTCATGAGCAATGCCGCTAAATATAGGGTCGAGGTCGATGGGCAGGAAATACAATATGTCGACGAATATAATTCTACCTGGTCCAGCTAGTTTCCTTCAACAACAGACAGGACAAAGAGATCGACCGTCGCTTCGAAAATGCCTGGTGAAGCTACTGGTCCATGAAAGTGCTTATGAAGGGCGACCTTCCTATCTCACTTAAGCGTAAGCTAGTCGACTTGTGTATCCTGCCTATCCTAACCTATGGCGCCCAGACTTGTTCTTTGACGGAGGCTTGGACTTCTGGTCCAAACTCAAGGTTTGCCAAAGAGTGATGGAGCGTAGCAGTTCTAACATCAAAATCACCGATCGAATACACAACACCACAATACTCTTCAAGACAGGCATCGTCGACGTTGGCGATATATCTGTGAAGTTAAAATGGGACTGGGCGGGTCACATTTTCAGGATGGGTCGGGACATATGGGCCAGAATCGTCACACAGTGGGTGCCTGAAGACGGTCGATGTCACCAAGGCAGACCCAAAAACGCTGGCGTGACGATTTGGACTCGTTCTTGACTGATTGGCCAGAGGAGGTTACACACCGGGAGAGTTGGAAAGGAATGGGGAAGGCCTTTGCTCAGCAGTGGGACAGAATAGGCTGATTTAAAATAAAATTGTATTACATTATTGTGTAAGCGCTGCTTTATAGAACCTTTGATTCATTTATTTTTTATTGTCTATGATCAAACAAGAATCGTTCCAGTTTATAAAATGTGAAGGATGTACATTTGCAGCAATAAACAATGATAGACTCATACTTATTTCTGTTAGTTATGCTAAACATGTATTTTATGGCGTCGGAACACAATCAAAATTTCATAGACAATAACGAGAAAAGTTGACAAGGGAGTATAAACAATTCAAATATTTTAAAAAATTACGTTTGAAAGTCGTTGTGGAACGTTAACGATATTTTATCAATTTTAGCAGTAAACAAATTTATAATTTGTGTTAATAAATTAAGTTAATTAACACTAACACCTATTAAAAATCTGTTTCTTATCTGTTAATATCAGTTACTGATGTGTTAGTAAGTTTTGAAAAACTTCGTAGGTTTCGTGAGGAAGTTTCCCACAGTTTTGCTTGGAAATCTATCAAAATTCCCAGCCTCAACATGGATGATTTTCTCAAAATTGAGAAAATCGGTGAAGGTACTTATGGTGTAGTGTACAAAGGAAAAAACAAAATAACGGGTCAGTTTGTGGCTATGAAAAAAATTCGCTTGGAGTCTGAAGATGAAGGAATCCCGTCTACAGCGATCAGGTAAATTGACATATCACTCTTTTATACCTCATTTTCAATTGATCTACTCGTCGAGCTTTTTTAAATCTTCGAAAAAGTCCACAAGTCACAACATAACCTATTACATTTCATAATTGCAGAGAAATTTCTCTACTAAAGGAGCTCAACCATCCTAACATAGTCAAATTGGAAGATGTACTTATGGAAGAAAGCCGACTCTATCTTATCTTCGAGTTTCTCTCCATGGACTTAAAGAAATATATGGACTCACTTGGATCTGGAAAAGTAAGTAGCCTAATTTACCAACATAATCTGATTTAAATGTGGAAATTAAGACTAGCTGAAGAATACATCACTGTTCAGCGATATATTAGGTTACAAATTATATGATTGGACTTGTTACACATACCCTGAATTGACAGTATTAACTTCACCTTGCCATGCCAATTTAACTCAGACGACCCGCTGACCATGCTTACTCCTAATAAAGGACGAAAAAGGTGTAAGCTCAAGTCCATTATGATACTCCCACCCAATGCATTTAGTGTTCAGAAAGAGTGTTATTGGACTGACCAGCGAAAAAAAGATAGCAACTGTTGGGCATGAGTTCTGGGATGTGATTTCCAGGCCCTTTTTGCATCAGGAATTTCTCAGTAGCAGCCACAGAGTCTAGATTTGTGCCCAGTTGATGACATTAAGTTCGCCCTATTACATGTAGGTGTACTAATGATGCCTATTAGGTACACCTTTGCCTGACCTTTCAGGAATTACAGACATCATATTATGTTAACAACAATGTCCCTGGGGTTACAGTTCATGGATCCAGGTGTGGTGAAGAGCTACCTGTACCAGATCAACAACGCCATCCTGTACTGCCACCAGAGACGCATACTGCACAGGGACCTCAAGCCACAGAACTTGCTCATTGACAAGACTGGAATTATTAAAGTAAGTTGTGGATAAATCAACTCAGTGTGTTGTTGATTACAAAACTAATTGTAGGTATGTGTTCACAGCAACCAGGCAACAACCTGACCAACTGACTAGCCTGTTGATAAATCAAATGTTATGTTATAAACTCTTCCACTTTTAATTAGCATTTTTAGTAGCTTTTGAGGAAAACTCAACACCATTTTGCCAATGCTACTTTGGAGCCACCATCATTCATGAAGATATGTTAGTGAGTGTTTCCCTCCAGTAAGGCAGAAACTGCAGAAAGCCACCTGCAATCCTTGTTACTTTTGCTTTGTCCACTATCCATATCCTCCCACTATACTACTATATATGTTCAAGGTGGCTGACTTTGGCCTGGGTCGTGCATTTGGCGTACCTGTGAGAGTGTACACTCATGAGGTGGTTACTCTGTGGTACAGAGCTCCAGAAGTCTTGCTTGGCAGTCAAAGGTGAGCTAGCACAGTAACTATACTACTATCTAAAACTGTTCTGCCTTAGCAAGTCAGAACTTGATTATTACGAAAACTCGAATTATTTAATCATCATCTGCCTAGCCTTTCCCCAGTTATATTGAGGGTGACATCTAGTACAGCTAGATACAGCTGAATATCAGTGCTTTGGAGCGGCTACCTATCTGACCTCTATAACCCGATTACGGAGGATTTTAAGCCCTTATAATAAACAAATCATTTGCTTTCAGATATTCTTGCCCCATCGACATGTGGTCAGTTGGCTGCATATTCTCAGAGATGTCTTCAAAGAAACCTCTGTTCCAAGGAGACTCTGAGATTGATCAACTGTTCCGCATCTTCAGGTATTTAGAATAATCGAACTGGCCACATTTGTGTTCAAATTAAGCTGTTACTTGATCCTTGTGTTTCATAATTTTTATATGTGTAAGTATTATATTATGGAATAGCCAATGTTCTTCCCCAGCTACCTATTTGTAAAATTTTATAATGAGTGACTGTTCAGTGGGGTGTTAAGATAACAAAGTTACTTTTGCATTTAGTTACTAGAATGGATCTCAAAATCAAAGCATTTATTTGTCGAAACAAAGACAACAATGAAAAGCAGATACAGTCCCAGTCACAAGGCATAGAAACTGTGAAAGTACTGTAGATGCCCATTCCGTAGATCTCTTTAGAGAAGAGCAGGCAAGAAACTCCATGGACACTCTTTTAAATCAAAATACTTTTACAAAACCTTGGTTACATCATTCATGTTGAGATGGTATTGATGTAGCAAGATGTGTACGTTAAAAGTGTCCATAGTAAAAACAATTAAAAAATAAAATAATTAATTCAAATAAGCTGTGAAAACCAAGAGACGACCAGTTAAAACTGAAAGCGCCCGTTCACGAACATGACGCGCCACCATCAGCGAGATATTTGAGTGAGCATGACATACTCTTAACCGCCGGGGCACATTCAAGTCAAGAAAAGACGTGGGTTTCCAGCGAATACCAGCTATCTAGTACATAGTACTCACACAATATGGGCTATGCGGTTATATAATACTAAAGAGATTGAATTTATACAATGCAAAGATAGTTATACAATCTTCACCAGCTTCAACATACTATTTAATGCTATCCATTTATGCGCCCCTGTCCTTGTGGAGCAGGACCGTCATTGAGCCAAGCATTTTTATCAGCAATATAATCGTCCAACTTGTAATATGCTTGCCTACATAGTGTGCATTTAATGCATGTTTTAAATTTCGTTTCATTCAGTTCAAGAATACTTTGTGGAATTTCTCCATGAAAGATGATCATATTTGTTTTTCCAGAATGCTGCGCACCCCTACTGAGGATATCTGGCCAGGTGTGTCATCTCTGCCAGACTACAAACCTACATTCCCGAACTGGACAACTTTCAACCTACATAATCATGTAAGTCATTATTGAAATATTATGTAGCAAGAAAACTTTATTTTTTCAACTAGATATCTCCATACTGCATTCTCCCATTTGTCTCTAGAGTTGACCGTTGAGTTAAGCGCGTTTTTGAATGGAGATACGAGCCCTCGGGCTCAGTGAAGCGACGATCTTTGCCGAGTGGCTGGTAGCAGCTGAATGAGAAAGAGCAACTACACTGGGCTGCTGTAAGCTGATGATGATAACTGACCCCATATAAAGTTTATTGAGATTGAGCACTCTCACTTTCAGGTGCAAAACCTAGACGAGGTTGGTATGGACCTGCTACAAAAGATGTTAGTGTACGACCCAGTGAAGCGCATCTCGGCGAAGGACGCGCGGCGCCACCGGTACTTCCGCGACGTGAAGCTGCCGCCCGGCCTCACGCTGCACAACGCCTACATCCGCTACGAGCCCGAGCACTCCCCCGACAGCGACTGCAGTGCGCAGAGCGTATAGTACAGTTATATTTTAGGAATGATGGATGACTACGGTTACAGTGTGCAGTTCAGCACACGATAATATGCAAGCTGACAAGCGATGGCGAATACGCACGGTTTAGTTATAATTAAATTGGAATGTTCAAGTATCTCGACTAATTTATGGAACTTGATAATACTGATCAACTGATTAGAAGCATAATCATGGTGGTTGAAATATTTAGTGAGAATTTATTTGAAAACTAAATTATTTTGGTATTGTGCATCGCTATTAGCTGTATCATTGTAATTGGATATTGATGAGTTGACTAAAATAGGCGCTTCAGGCGTTACGATTTCTAAAACAGCCATTTAATATAACAAAATTTCATTTTATTTTTACCTACTTCCAACTTATATTATGCATGGTGTCAACTTCTTTGTAACTATTCTTTAATCTAGAATAGAATGCTAAACACATAGCTGGTGCTATTAAAATTTAACTATTACGATTTCGTATCGTGTTCATTCCGGTTCCTATAATGGAGCCCCAGATTGGGAAATATCTTTTCACATTCTTGTCTTATTGAAATCATTATCTTCTAGTCTAGTAGCTTTACTTCTAATAAGCGCCTAGACTGAGACTGAATCTGCCTCTTATGTATTTCGTGCCTATATCAGTAAAGCAAACGTTTAATTATGCTTGTGATTAAAAATATATCATTTGACCCAATAAAACCTCATTGGAAATTTGAAACATGTGGCCTTCAAATTGTGTAGTGTAATAGTTGTGTAAATAGAATGTTTAGCGGAATTATTTTGTAAGCGTCGTCGGCTAGGTTTGATATTTTTATATTTACTGCTTGGTATTGTTGTCACTAGCATTTTGAAATGGCATTGGCAACCCAAAGACACTAATTCACAAAATTAGTGTAAAAAAGGTTCCAGATGACTATAGGTTCAAGATGTTAGGCAGCATATGTCCATTAAGCGACATGCTGTCTAGATATCATAAGTTTCTTCTTTTCTTACGAAAATGTTCTTTAGCTTACGCGGTTGAGTAGTGGTGTCTTTTAACTTAAAGGGTGAATATCAGTTTTGTCTTCTGAAATATTGTTTTGTATGCCTGCAAAGCCTCTTGGCAGTTGTGCGAGATATTAGTTAATTTTGTAAAACACAGTGGTCAGAGTCAGCTAAATTATAAACAATCTTAGCTTAAATAATTTACTGTAAATACTTTTTTTCGAAACGTATGTGCCAAAATGAAAACAGAAAATAATGTAATGTTATTTTTTTGACACCATTTTGGAGTTCTTCCGACCACCGTGTTATATTCGTTACGCGATATTATGAATAAAGGATGAATTGCATTGATTTAGGTATTATCTTAATTTTAAAGTAATAAAAATTAACGATAAGTTTTTATAATCTGACGTTTTATTTATACCGCCTGAACACTTGGAAATAAATGAAATTTAGCGAAACAAACATTTAATTGAATATAAAACAAAAAATTGTATCTATTTACAATAATTCTACATATTTGATCCATCAAGAAATATAACATAACTTTTTATCTTATTTACATTTCAAGAATATACACAAATAGCTATATCTACTAATCACATACTACGAGTAGGTACGCTAGATATTGCTGTAAACCTAACAACTACAACTATACACATAAATTCAAACATACAAATGTAAAGTCGAGCAATCTCGATATACTCAGGCACCAGGCAATAAGACTTCCGATTTCTCTCTAAATTATCTACTTATACTATCATAATATCTAATCGTGATTGACTTAAGAGTAGTTAAGTATTGGAGCGCAAGTGTCCCACACAGTGATGTTCGTATATCTGGCGTTTTATTTGTCATCTCGAACATCACGCTGATACGAGAAGATTCGAATCAACCCATACCTGCATCAGCTGGACTGCAGTTTTCTTTTAGTATACTCCATTTCATGCGACTATTACGAGTGAGTTTTTATGAGTACTGTCACAAAATTAAATTGGTCTTTATTAAACAATGTTGGTCAGATGAGTAAATTCAGTGCATCTGCTGTATACTCTTCATTATTTATTATTTCTCTAATAACAACGATTATGCTACAAATGTGGTGCGAGTCGTGGGCGTCAGTGGTGGATGGTGTAGACGGCGGGGTGCGCGGCCGAGGGCTGCGGCTGCAGGATGATGCGGTGAGTGACGCCGCCCAGCTCCTGCTGCGCCAGGCCCGACACGGCCACCGTGGCTGGTTGCAGCTGCACATTAATATGTTTATTGATACAAAAATATAATTATGAGGAAAGTTTTGATGTTCTTTAAGGCCCGGCCAATTCCACCAAAGCGTTACGGAGACCTGCATGATTTCGAATAATCACAGGAGAGACGAGCCTCGCGATGTGTATTTCAGAAAATCTCCGTCTCTGCTATAGTGGTGGAAGCCAGGCCTAAGGCTATATAGTAAACTACAAGAAAGGAGTCTTGGGCTACGTGTTGAGAAAGCGAATTAGATTTTTAAGCCAGGAATCAACACAGTGGAACTTCGGTATCAAAAGTCCCATGTACCTCAGCATCTAATTATTATCAAAACTGTTAATATTGGTATTTGAGTGTGAACATACCTGCAGTATATTGGGCAGCATGGTCTGGCAGCTGGAGGTGGCGACGTGAAGCTGTTGCTGCTGCACTTGCTGCACGCCCACTGCCTACAACATCGACAATAATATGGTAAATAGCTAAAGTCGATGAGCTCGTTTGTTATGGTCCGCCCACCTGTTACCTCCCGGTCGGCCGCGGCGACCCGACTTCCAGTCTAACCGGGCGCAGCTAAATACCAGTATTTTCCATAGAGTGACTGCCTATCTGACCTCTAAATCCTAGCTACTGAGTAACACGATACCCCTTGGCAAGCTCGATCGTCACTTTCGGATTTTTGACTACCCGTAACGACTGTCAGAGACCAAGGAATCACAGCCGCGACCAACTGCGTGCTTGCCGAGGCATTGAGAGGGGTGTCGGTAAGTTATGGATTACCCATCCACGGACTTAACTAGGCAAGTGTTGCTCAACCTTGAACTATTCGACTGTTCTATTTAGCCACTAAGATACATTTGTCTGTTCGCGGTCGTAAGTCAATAGTCAAGTACGTACACGTCCATAAAGGCCACTTACATGTATTTGTATAGGTTGATGTTGCGGGTGTATCTGTATGGTTTGTACTTGCAGCTGCTGCGGCTGTTGCTGTAACAAATATTAGCAGTTGTCTTAATTTCATCTACCAATTTAACTTTAAAAGCACTTCTTTTGTGGGTGCGTTTATAGACAAATCTCGCATGCAGAAAATCTCCGGCCCTGTACAACCGTAGGCCATATAAAGTTTTAGTTCTTACAGATAACAAATTTGCGACTCGGAGCGCGGG
The DNA here is from genome assembly GCA_905163415.1 of Noctua fimbriata. Taxonomy (NCBI): domain Eukaryota; kingdom Metazoa; phylum Arthropoda; class Insecta; order Lepidoptera; family Noctuidae; genus Noctua; species Noctua fimbriata. The sequence goes on along the minus strand of LR990934.1, from coordinate 12,738,837 downwards.
AGGTCGTACTGGCATTGTGCCATTAGCGCCGTCAAAGACTGGGACTTGTGAACTGTATTATACAGATTGTAAGGGACATCCAAGCGCAAACTGTTGCAATAATTCAGCAGTTTTTCGTTCGTTATAAATGAGCTGTTCCATACATTATGAACGTGGTATGGTAACAGTTTTATGGATTGAAAAAACAAAAACGAAAAGAAGTGACAGTTATCAGTGTTACATGTTTTGTCTCTAAAAGTGCGTAGACAACACATAATAGAATGTATACCGTGTTAACCTGTTGTGTTTGCTGCAGCTGCAGTGACTGCACCGACGAGATCACGGGGTACGGGTGCTGACTCTGCAATAAACAACATTGAGTTTTAGAAAAGCGTCTAAGGTGCGAGGAGTCTCCATTTCTATTGCGAATACCAACTACAATTAACTTTTTCAATTTTCATGTTTGGTAAGTGGCCACGTCACCATTTGACGCCTTCTTTAGTTAGGAACGCGCAGAAAAACGGATACTTAGGACACTCCAGCGAGTGCAGTGAAGCATCTGTGCAATGGAAGACTTTATTATGATCAGACTATATCCCAACGGCTGGAGTGTCACAAGTGTCCGCTCACCTGCACCCTTGACGAGCTGACTGGCTCCGCAATAAGCGTACCCACTTACTGGGTCCAAACAGTATAATAAAATGGACGTAACGTCGATAGCAAAGAAGAAGATTACAGACTTTTTCAATTCGTTCTCCAAGAACTAATATAATTACTAAGTAATAATAATAATATTTTATTTGCCATAAAAAGAAAATACAGATGGGAACCTAGGTGATTCCTTATGAAATAGGTACTGGACATTGTATACAACTGGTTCTATGCTAAAATCGTACTGAAGTATTATAACCCTGCCTCTTAAACTAGGTAAGCCTGTAGTAAGTGTCAAGACTGTGCGAGTATGTTAAACAAAATATGATTCGCGACCGTAACGCGTATGTAGTCACGAGTTATCATTAAAATCATCAATACAACCTTCTAACTTCATTAATTCCCATTCAATGACTATTTCATGAAAAAGTCATTCAATGGGATTAAATGAACTTAGAAGTTTTAGGTTTAAAATTCTCAAAAAAGACACAGTCATTTACATGAGAACAGACAACCTTATGCTAAGATTAAAAATAAGTTCATCACTGCATTAAACATCGTTTATGATACACCTATAAAAAAATAAGGTTAAATATTTAGCTAATTGACTCTTGAATGTAGAGAATGAGTGTAAACTTTTTATAGATACGGGTATTATGTTGTTTATCTGTGTTCCTTCAAATGTGAATTGCTTTTTGCCAAACTTAGTCCAAATTTTCGGCAATTACTATAACTACAGAATAACTTTTACTCAAGTAATGACTTATGACTTGTTAATAGATACGGGTGTATGAATCTAAAGAAAGCACTTGCTATAAACAAAGGTTTTTATATGTATCAGTGCAGGTGTATCGTACCTGTACTCCAGACACTGTGATTCCTTGCTGCACATGCTGCGCATGTATGGGCACGGCGAGCTGTTGCACGTTGCCGACTTGTAACACCGCTTGTTGCTGCATCTGTTGCTGCTGTTGGTGATGTTGCACCTGCTGCTGCACTTGTTGTTGCACTTGAACTTGCTGTTGTTGTACTTGAACTTGTTGCACTTGATGTTGTTGCTGCATCTGTTGCTGATGTTGTTGTACTTGTTGCTGCTGGTGTTGCTGTTGTGCTTGTTGTTGCCGTTGTTGTTGTTGTTGCTGCTGCTGCTGCTGCTGCTGCTGTTGTTGTTGTTGCTGCTGCTGCTGCTGCTGCTGCTGCTGCTGCTGTTGTTGTTGCTGCTGCTGTTGCTGTTGCTGCTGTGATTGCTGTTGCTGCAAGAATATTAGAGGCTCCGCGTTTAAACGGCTATTTTCCTGAAGATATGATTCAGTGTAAACTTTAATTGGTCTCTCAAAATGGGGATCATAGCTTTTGTTTTAAATTTTATAGGCGGTCAGTTAGTCTGCAAGAAGGTAGTTGCTTGATCCAAAGATAAAGAGAAAATAAGTAGTAGTAGTATTTTGCAACCCTACTAACCTAGTTTATAAGTTCCAATTGTTGTCACTAACCATTATGGATCATTGTTAACTGCCATTAAATTAAATTAAAAATCTAAACTCATATTCAAATTATAGTTTTAGTAGTAGCGTAGGAATTTGCGAAAATAATTAGTGGCTCAAATAGGTAAATCGGAGAAGAAACAGAGAAGTATGCGACGCTTTTCAAAGACTAAACTCACTTGTTCATGCACCAGCATGTGTTTCTTCAAGTTGTGCAGATACATGTACGTCTTCACGCACAGCGCGCACTTGTACCGCGTCACCTTCTGCTGCGGAGTACGTTCCACTTGACCCTGGACTTGAAGGACTTGCTGCGTGTCTTGCACTTGGATCTGAACTTGTGGTTGAACTGAAATAATGTTTTAAGTCGTGTTAGTTATCAATACTTTAAGTCAATTTATTGAAACATTATTGTTAGGTACTTTTTTATTTGATAATATTCAATGCCAATTAGGAATCCATTAAATATTATCAATGAAAGACATGACAAGGCTTTTAAATAAACCATCTCTCATTGTTGTGCTTAGAGCACAACAATGAGTGTTCAAGTTTTTATTATAATAATTTTACGTTGTACAGTGTATTTCTATTGTTTATTTTATTTTCTAAAACTTTTTGCAAAAGTGGACTGGGCACATGCCTTGGGCATTTTCTACCGGTTTACCAGTGTCTAATGATGTTCTAGTAATGTTTAAAATTTTAAAGTCTTACACATAAAATACCAATATCCCAAAGTACAGGGCCCCCTAGCATTAGCTACACCTGCTACATAGCTAATCCAGCATATTATTATTATTTTCTCCAGCATATAATATTGTTATTAATTAAGGGTCAATATCTAGGTCATGTGACGGCACATGTGTCTACCATAGCGTCAAAGAATGCATTTTCGATTCCTCATCAAATAACCAACAGTGATGTTGGTAGATGCAGAAACAAATCATGATTAATCATAATACAGGATGGAAGGGACATCAACACAAAAACGGTCACCACACATTCAGTACATCATTCCGAGCCCTCAATAGTTTTCATTAATAGCTTAAAAGTCAAGTAATGTTAGCGGATTACCTAATTAATATTCAAACAAATACTTCTGAAAAAAATGATTCTGTTGGACGGCGGTAATGTCGATATTGGTGTTTGTAAGAGAATGGTTTTGCGTTCGATCGCCGGGACAGGTAGTGTAAATGTCCGGACTTTTGATTTAAGTTAATAGTTATTTCTTCCTCTTTAAAATGAAACTATAACAGCGAATTGTGGGTGTACTAAACACCTCTGCCTGCCCCTTTGAAAACGTTATGTTCAGCTACCTTGGTTCTGCGCATCAGGCAGGTCCTCCGTGACGGTGACGGTCTGATGGTCGAGACAGGGCTCCTTGCCGGCCGGCGCCTCCGCGCTGTTCTCCGACGCCGACGACTCCGTCTCGGACTTGGCGTGCGTCTTCACGTGTTTCTTGAATGAACTCGATTCTACGTAGCCTGTATATAACAATTTATTTATTTAGGGATTTCTAACCAACTAGAGAAACATTTCAATTATCGTTACTCTATACAAATAAATAAAATTGAAGTGTCTGATTGTAATTTCAAAATAACAGCTTTTTACTTATAACAAAAATCTTTTTTTAAATTTTCGTCTGTCTGTACGGATAATCTCCGAAACGGCTGAACCGACTTTGATTTTAGAAAAAGGATTAGGGTTCCGCGCCAAATAATTAAAACCCATGAAATTGTTAACAAATCAGATTCACATAGCGGACGAAATTCGCGGGCAACAGCTAGTTATTAGTAAGGTAAGTTTTTTTTTATAAAACATACATATTACCAAACATAGTTATTTCATTTACAACAAGTATGCAAACAACTACATTAATCGGACTGTGTTAAGATAGAACCTTATCGACAAACTTGAAAGGTAATAAAGCTAATGACTTCCTGAAATCCTGTTTTTTTGGTTCTCAAAAGCGGCAAAAGATCCATATGTATACAGGGTATAAACGGACACTTCACGAAGCCGTCAACCAAGCATTCTGTACATCAAACTAAGTAAACCTACGCACAAATTATTGCTGGGAACGACTTTTTTTGGGGTGAAAAATCACGTTTTACGGTAAAACTCAATGTAACGGATTCAAAACATTGTGCTGAAGGATGCCTTGAATAGTAAACTGGTCATTGAAGTAATTAAAGTCAATTTATAACCTTAAAAACAAGTATTTAAAAAAAATGTGAAAAAATTGGAAATCTGACCTCATATATCTCTGTAACTAGAAAGTTCCCAGGTATTATCATCATCATCATTTCAGCGGAAAGACGTCCACTGCTGGACATAGGCAGGTATGGTCCAGATCAAAAAAAATATCGCAATGACGGGAGAAAAAGTGTCTTTCGGCTTCGTTAAGGGTATTTGTACACCCTTTATGTACGTACCCTTTCCACAGACCGGACACTGGTACTTCTTCTCGCCGGTGTGGTAGCGGCGATGCACGGCGAGGTAGGACGCCGAGCTGAACCGCTGCCCGCACTGATTGCACTCGAACAGTTTCTCTCCTGTATGTTTGCTTGAATGCACGCGGAGTTCTGTGCGTGAAGTGCAGCCTTTTAGGCAGATTGGACACACGAACCTGACGAGAAAGCGGACGGTTTCAATACCATAATTATTTCGGAGCTCATAGAATACATAATCAAGTCTGAACCTATTTTTTCCAGTTCATGTTATACTGAAGCAAAGAAAAATCTCTGGGCAAGAACTTTTTTCCAGCTCATGTGCTCTTGAAAATGAGGCAAAGACATATCTCTGGCCAAAAAACATGCTTCGTGCAATTCTATATTCCCTGAAAAAAGAGTTCATACCGAGGTCTCTAAATGTTTTTCATTGTTTACAGAATTAGTTCTTGAAAATTTATTCATTACCATGCACATAATACAACATTAGTTGTAGTATTTGCGAAACCTGATACACGTGTCTAGTATTTTTATGTAAAGAATCTATGTACAAAATTTCAAAACTGTATCATGAAAAATCACAAAGTTATAAGCTTGTTCTGTTACCTAGTTGTCCGCACAAAAACGCGGTCACCACGCAGCGCGCGCCTCCAGCGTCGTCTTGAGCTCATTGATAAAAATAATTTGGCAGTAGGAACCTAAATTATTGCGATAGGTACTCAAAGTCGCTCGGTATCCAACTTTTAACTTTATACTAAAAATAATGTTGTATACAAACTACAAATAGATCTACAATAATAATGAAACCGACCAAGTGCGTGTCGGGCCACGCACAATGTAGGGTTCCGAGTCTTACAACGTTAATTTAATCCACTTCCTATGGTTCGATTTAAAACGAAATTTTTTTTGTAACAATACAAAACAAACTTACATTTGCAGTTGAAAAACCTATTTAGGAAAATATTGTTATCCAAGTATATTTTATAAATTGCTCGACTATTACTCGTAAACTTGTAAAGCCTTTTTACCTGTGATAGTTTTCCTTTTAACATCATTATTTATACTACCACCGTGAATGTTTTCACAACCCAAACACAACCGTTTAGCTGGTAGAAGGGGGGAGGCATACAGACGGACATGGCGAAACTATAAGGGTTCCTTGTTGACTACGAGAACGATAAAAATTAAGACTTAAGACCTATTTCACGATGTCCGAATAGCCACTACTTACCGAATAAATTCAACAATTGAACAGAATTTGTATGGATTTTATCTGCCAAGTAAGATAACGGGAATTTAATCGTAGGTGGTGAAACAGGCCCTAAAAGTAAGTAACCTCATAATTATATACAACGGACAATAGTGTACTTAGGTGTCAAAGTACTCCTCCGCATCGCTGTCATCCGGGAACGTGCCCAGAAGACAGATTGACTTAACTAGGATGGTATCTTGGGAAACTATCTTGCAGAACCACGTATTTTTGGCCACGCTGTATTGATATAATGTATGGTTCAGTACCTCTTGTTCCCAGTGTGAGTGACCATGTGGTTGTTCCTGGCGGAGGAGGTGGTGAAGCGAGCCGAGCAGAGCTTGCAGCAGTAGGGCTTCTCGCCCGTGTGCGTGCGGCGGTGGTAGATGAGCGCGGACTGCTGCGCGAAGCGGCGCTCGCAGTACTGGCACTCGTACGGCCGCTCGCCTGCGGACAAGCGGCGCTACTGTGATATATGTGCACGCGTGTGTGCACATATCTTACTCACGTAGTCTGATAGGACGCCGGCCGGCAAGACTCCACGTGCGCAGCGAGGCACGGGTATCATAGCGCCCATTTCAAACTCTGCGACTATTTTACAGATAAATTCCTAATGCAAAACCGAACACTGGGAATCAAACCCAGGATCCCACGTTCAACAGTTACGCTTTTTGGTTGTCGATATTTATTTTATGATTTCCAACAAGTACCGAAGGAGATTAAACAAAACTCGCATGACTATCTACTACTCGCCCTTCTTCATATTCTTGATATTGGATTAGAAAAAGTTGGGCCTTTTAGAGCCACACCTGTTCTATAGTCTTGCTATCACTCGATGTCCCATTTTAATGAACGGGTACTGTATCGCAGTTATCGTACAATCATACATTTTTCTCACCAGTATGGACTCTCATATGTGCGTTCAGCTTAGACACCTCGTAGAATCCCTTATTGCAGACAGTGCACACGTGGTTGCGTATGCCGCGGTGCTTCTTCATATGTTGGCATAAGGTCGAATGTCGCCTGAACGTCTTGTTGCACTCGTTACACTTCAGTGGCTTCTCACCGGTGTGCAGGCGGAAGTGAACCTTATGAACAAAGATACAAAAGTTACGGTACAGCATGAGTGTATATTTTTAATTCAACCTACTTTCTCGTTTTATAGGTAATATACTAGCCATACGGTTAACTAATTTTTGACAAAACTTGCCCGCCATGACATGTCACGTCAAAACTGTCATGAAAATTTATAAAAATCTTACACCAGCTTTCATAACAAGATTGTAACGTCAACAATTGAGTATAATCATTGCATTTAATAATATATTTCTTATTTCTTTATATTAAATGATAGATGAAACACACATTTAACAAATAGTTCGCGATGGGTTTTGATTTCTACGGGATCCTGGGCGTGAAGCGTAACTGTAGCCAACTGGATGTGAAGCGCGCGTACCGCCGCCTGGCGCTCAAGTACAACCCCGAGCGGCACGGCGACGACGAGAACATGAAGCGCATCTTCGCGCTCATCGCGGAAGCCTACGAGGTGCTGGTGGACCACCAGAGCCGCGCCGTCTACGACCAGTACGGCGAGGAGGGCCTCAAGCGCGGTGTGCCCGGGCCCACAGGGTACATCCAACCCTTCTACTACCATGGAGAACCTCTTCAAACATTCCACGAATTCTTCGGCACCGCCAACCCATACGCAGACTTATTAGACTATTATGAAAATCCCCCGCCGATGTTCGAGTCTGTTCTAGGCAAAGGGTACAAGGAAAAGGACCCAACCATAGTCAGACCACTCAAACTGACCCTAGAAGAAGTATACAAAGGAGGACTCAAGAAAATAAAGATCCAGAGACTGGTGTTCACAGATGAAACGTGCACGGAACTCAAGCTTCGAGAGAAAGTTCTGTCCATACCAGTTAAAGCGGGAATATATCCAAACACCGAGGTGAGGTTCAAAGAAGAGGGAGACCAGGGACCGACGAGGATTCCCGCCGACGTTATATTTATTACTGAAGACCGTCCGCACGAAAAGTTCTTCAGGTCCGGTCTGAGCGACTTGCTTTACATGAAGAATATTACTTTAAAAGAAGCGCTGTGCGGGTTCACGGAAACTATTACAACATTAGACGACAGAATATTGAGGGTCAAAATAATGGACGTAGTGACTCCCACGTACCAGAAAGTCATAGAGGATGAAGGTCTTCCTATACCAGCTTGTCCTACGAAAGCAAAAGGAAATCTCATTTTAAGATTTCACATCTCGTTCCCGGAGTATTTGGCGAAGCGCAGTAAAAAAGCATTCGAGGATGCATTTAAATTAAAAGATGAAGAGGACGAGAAGTTTGAAAAGTTAAAGTGTGGCACACTGTCTGAGGCTTCGTTGAAATTTCCGAGTTTACTTTAAACAAATAACATTTGGTTAGTAAATAAAATAAAATTTGTAAATAATTTTTTATCTGATTTTTCATCTTTCCTCAAACTTTAAAACCCTGGAGCACATTATTTTTATAATTAGAAATTAAATGCTGTACATACTATCTGCCCTCTACAATCGCCAAAAACTCAATAAAATATGAATTTCGCGGGTAACATGTTATGTCTAAAGGGTGCGTGCCATGTGCGAGCGCAGCGCGTAGCCGCTGTAGAAGCGTTTGTCGCACACGGGGCGGAATGCATCTGTCTGTGTCGGTAGCGTGTTACCTTCAGATCCGTCGGGTTATAGAAGCTCTTGTTGCACGTGGTGCAGACGTAGGGCCTCTCTCCGCGATGGCGCGCCATGTGCGAGCGCAGCGCGTAGCCGCTGTAGAAGCGCTTGTCGCACACGGAGCAAAGGTGCGTCTTCTGCTCGAAGTGCGTCTGGCGGTGGCGGTACAGTAACGTCTTGCTGGGGAAGGTGCGCTGGCACACGGAGCACGTGGGTTGTTTGGCGGGCCGCTGCTCGTGCGTCCGCATGTGCATCTTGAGCATGCCGGGGCCCTATACAGGACATACGAACTTGCTTTAATCCTGTTTAGTTCTATAACGGATTGACCACACTTATCGATGAGAAATCGACTTGAGCCAGTCAGAAAGATGGCCGTGCAACAAAAGACGTAATTCGCCTCGTTTCGGACGGCGTGAAGGAACACCGCCCGTGCCGAACTTTGCCACAAATATTAATATCCAGGTACGCCGATTCCGCGTCGCTAATGTAGTCACTCCATGAAGGTTCTTATAATAGACATGTATCTGACAATATACTACCTCCTCTTCCTACAGATTTGAATCAAATAAATTAAATAGAACTCGCTTTAAAGAATATTCTAAGCTTTTTAGAAAAATCATGACTCTGACACAGCGTTCACAAAACAACTATAAAATCAAAACATCACGCAATAAATGTAAAACCGCCTGGCAAATAATAAATCAAAGTAAATTGAATGTACCTAAAAAGTATATTTTGTAAATTAAAATCAATAACGACATAATTACGGATGCGAAACAAATTGCTAATCAATTTAATGACTATTTCATTAATAAAATACAACCCATCCAGTCCAGTTATAAAACTACACGGCCCATCTTAAACAACAAAAACTCGATGTTTATGGCACCCTGCACACCACAACAGGCAAAGACTTATTATGGCCTTGAAAAACAAAAATAGCGTGGGGTACGATGGCATATCAACCAAAGTAATAAAAGCTCTCTCTGATATCTGATCTGAAATATGCCACCATTTGTCTCATATTATAAATCTATGTATTGTAGCTAGCATGTTTCCTGACGCACTAAAGATAGCGATCGTTAAGCCATTATTTAAGAAAGAAGACAGCTCATGGAATTCTACAGGCCTATTTCTCTAATTCCTATCCTCTCGAAAATATTTGAGAAATTCATTCAAACGGAATTAAACGGTTACATAGAAAAAAATAATATATTATGTAATGAGCAAAAGGTATTTCGCGAAAATAAGACTATGAATATGGCGATCTACGACTTTTATACACTGTATTGATAAAAATGGATAAAAAACACCTGTATGTGCCATCTTCAACGATATAAAAAAAAACTTGAAACTTATGGTATAAGGGGGTAATGTTAAATCCTATCTAGACAATAGAAAGCAAAAGAGAGAAATCACTAGAATTAATAAAACCACTAAAAAGGAAGAGATATACCTATCAGTTGAACGTCAAACTACTTTTGGTGTCCCACAAGGTAGTGTATTGGGACCTCCACTTTTCACACTATACAACATTATTTTTAGTATATGCGAAACCTGAATATAGTTAGTTCAGAATAAGTAACTGAATCGATTTCAATAATTTTTAAACCACGTTATATTTTGTCCCATAAATATTTTAAAAAGTTAAAGTTGGACACCGAGCGACATTAAGTACCTACCTACGGCCTACCATGGCTTAGCTGCGTCTTACCTAAGATACGGCTTCATATTTTGGGGAAATTCTAAAGACGCTAACACGGCATTCAAGGCCCAAAAGAGATGCATTCGATCTATGTTTGGGCTAAAAACGGTCAATAAATGTAAGCCATATTTTAAAAGGTACAAGCTATTGACTCTTCCTTGTCTATATATCTTCAAAACAGCAATGTTCGTTAAAACAAACCTCAATCTATTTCTACAGGTCGTGGTACCGCGTAACAGACGGCATGTGACCATTCTTCGGGTCTATCCAAAAAAAACAGCAATCATGCGCAAAAGTATCGTCTGTATGGCGCCTACTATTACTATATTTAACAAATTGCCTAAAAGTTGGAAGGAGCTGAATGGTAAGGCATTCAAACGTCAATTAAAAATGTTTGTTTCGCAAAAAGCATATAATATTGTCTCCGGATTTCTAGCCGAAAACGTTTTTTCTGTTTGACTGATTAATTTTATCTTTTTCCTGACACTAATACTAATCATTTCTAAATACATATAAATAATTTCTAATTTATAAATTATCTAAATAATAAACTTTGTATATTTGTATATTTTTAGATCATTCCTTATTGTTGTCTATTTCTTTTCAATGTTATGGAAATATTTGTACGCTGATACTCCGGCTAAGCATGATTGGACTCAAACAATTTACCTAATATCTTGCATGCTCTTGTACGTATACAATGTTTAAACAAATAAAGAAATCTTATCTTTTCTTATTCCTCTTGGGTTTCGATTTTGTGAAGTGTTACCGTATCGTTTACTTTGCGGATACAGTAGACGACACGTCAGCGGTAACACTTACACCTTGAGCTGGCCTAGCATAGTAAGGAGTTATACTATAAGAGGCCAAGTTAGTTTTGTTACCACAGACGTGCGGACTACCACGCCTTAGGTCAACCACCAAAGAAAAAGGAAATATTCCAAATATTGTACTCACCTTGAAAGTCCTATCACAGATAGGGCAACTGGGCGGCTTCTTACAGTTCGCCTTGATCCAGTTGGTATGAGATCGCATATGCTGCTTTAGCCATCGCGCATGTTTGAACTCTTTGTGGCACAGGTTGCATACGTGACGTCCAGGAGACACCGTGGAGGTCGCTTGGAACAACACCAGTTGAAGGTAATTCTCCTCGTCAGAGTTTAAACCTTCTTTATCTTTCATTTGGACGAGGTCTGGGTCCAGCTGGAAATTGAAGAGGACGTATTAATATGTACTTATATGTACCTACTACTAGTACTTATGTCTTACAACCTATTGTACGTTCCTTGAAAATTTCTTAGTCAATAGCTACTAATAGCTAGTCGTCGATTCCTCGTCGGCGGTGCGCGGTGATCCGTAACGTGACTGTGGCATTTGGGACCCTCATGGACCCGAAAACTGGTACGTACGGATCAACAATTATTGTACGGTGAGGGCGTTGAGCTTCTCAATAAGAGAATAAGAAATGAAGGACTAAAACACACAAATACCTTCTCAACATCGAAGTCTTGTTTAAGTTCTGCATCAGGCGTCTCCCCGGGCGGCTGGTCAGGCGTAGCCGTGAAGAACCCATCCAGGATCTGACTCGCATTGCCGAGAGGAACCTCCATGTACTGCATGTACGGTTCGGTGCAGTTCAGGGTCAGCAGTTTCTCTTTCTGGTTGCAGGTGGAAAGTTACTGGTTATGTAGGTACAATATAGATATTATAATGTATTGTACATTTTTTTAATTATTTATTGCACACAGTTACTGGCGCCCATATATAAATATGTACCTAACGGTGAAAATGTTCCCGAACTAGACATAAGTATGTAGTACCTTATAGTGGAAGCAGCAGGGTAGCCCGCGAAATTCAAATTTTCTTACGTTTTTTGCAATTTGCAGGACAGTGTCAGGTTGTATGTTGATTAAAATATGATACGTGGTACGGTCGCGTATTATTACGCGCATATTTTGTTTCACATACAGCCTGAAACTGACCTGCAAATTGCAAAAAACCTAAGAAAATTCGAATTTCGCGGGCTACCCTGGTATTTTCACCTTCAGCGGATGTCTTTCACTTCTCTTTTATTGTGTTTTGTTTACGCAAGTTCGGACCGATCGCGATGCAAGCGTTGAGAAGTGGAATAGCAAAAATCGGCGATATCGCCCGAAAAGTTTCTGGAGGAAAGTTTTTGCTTTACGGATTGCGACGTCGCACCGTTTTTATGGGTCCGGCAGGCGGCACTAAGATTCTCAATAGTACCTAATTACTTCCAATATATCTATTATTATCTACTTAGAGACCGCAATTGTGTCCAAGCAATGGGAACGCTATAGGCTGATTACGCTATTGTAGTATTCTCCAACTTACTCATCTCCCTACACGGCCTACACAATTTCGTTCTGTATATTTTTTGTCCCATTTAATTATGCACCAAGCCAGTTCCTTACCTCCTCCCTCTCCCTTTTAAAAGCCTCCTCTGCCATCCTCGCGGCATGCTCCCGCAGCGTGATGTCATTCCTCTCCACCAGGTCCTTGAAGGCGTGGCACCGCGAGATCTGGTGCACGCACTGGAGACACAGCTGGGGAGGTAGCCCATCGCCCACTGCCACCTGGATAAATGTGCAGACCTGAGTTGAATGCACCCATTCAATCTAAGTTTTTTTTAACTCACGTCGTCGCCAATTCCGACGCAGTGTCGTGGCGCGGCCTCCGAACCGAATGAAGTACTCGCTTTTATTGCACAGAAATGAAGCTCTTTCTGACCAGCTCAAGCCGATTCCGCGTCGATATGGGTGGTCACTCCCGCTAGCCGACAATAAACCTACCCATCGGTATGTGTCGGCAGACGGCGGTTTTGGTCGCGCTTTCTGTCGTCTGGACAATAAATATATGGGAATAATATTCAGTCTTTAGTGTAAAGACAACGAGGTAAACGAGGTCTCGTTAGCACTGTATACTTTGTTAGGATTGAGCCTCATCCATCAGCATGGAATCCATACGGAATTCCGTGCTGATAGATGAGGCTCACCCTTATAGCCATAGAACTAGGAAATATGGATTGTCGTTCGCGTGGGAATCGAGACAAAAATGAACTAAATTGACTAACAGAAAACGAGAAATTGCAGCGAGTGTATGAGAGCGGATTGCTGTAGGTACGCTTGAGATCCGGCGTTGCGATAGCAGTAGCCATCAGGAAGAGCCGTGAAAGGTAGCCTAAGCGAATGACTACGGAAACCTCACACCGAAGTACCTAGGTAACTACCAAAAAGCGATAATCAGCTTTATTCGAATATATTTAGAATATATTTTATTATTAGGGTTATACATTGGGCGTTTGAGTAGGTACCTATGTATGTCTTTTAAGGTCTTAGTCTAGTCAGATTCAAAATCAAAACCCGTTAGATGATTGTTCAGGACTCATTTTAGGGCTTTATTCATTAGGTATCGCTTAAGTCATGATAAGCGACTGTTTAACCATATATTGTTGACCTTTTAATGTCTCTTAATTTTAACCTAAGTTGAGGTAAACGTCAAACTGGAGTACCTTACCCAATTAACATTGCCTTAGTATTTACGAGTAGCGACACTAGCGACCAAGGGACAACAAAGGCATGGGGCTGGCTCCACTCAGTTGTTTCACTCGCTCCCCCTCGCTAACGAACGGAGCTTGCTGATTGGCCGGACAGCGAATAAAGTTACGCTTCGAAAGGCTACGTGTGAGCGAGCGTAATGACTGAAGCACTGAATTCACCCTAACGCAACGGCCGCGTGATTGACAGCTCGGCCACTTCTCGCAGCGGGTATGAACTTTGAATCCTTCATCACAACTAATATCGTACAGATTTTTGTTTTAGGTGTCTGGGTGCTAGTTTATGAAAAAAATTAAAACTTTTATTTAACGAAATTGTAACAACAATGCTTCTTTAGTACTTAGGTATACCTATATCTGACATTTTCATTAGGTCCCCAAGGGGAAGAGCCCTTTCTATCCGATAGAAAGAGCAGGGCGGAAAATTGTAAGCCTCGGGACGGAACTGACTAGCCGTCACGCACGAAAGAGATGGTATGACCTTCGTGCTCTCTCTCCCCTTTGGGAAATCGACGTAATCGTTTCGTTTCCATTCAGGTGAATAAGAGTTGGTACACTTTTAGTTTTTATTCGCTCCCTATCTTATGTTTTAGTAGTATAGAACCCGGCTCGGGTTCTGTACCAGCAACATAGTGAAAAAATATCCTAAAACCTGTTAAGACGATGATGCTCCGATATAACAAATTATTATAGATTTACTGTTTTCGGGGCTATCGCACCGAACTATGGTAGCATCGCCCCAGAACCAAAAAAGCGGTGGTCAGCCTTTTAAGTGGTCAGTCAAAATTTTTATAAATGTCAGCGATAAAATGTATGAAAATCAGCATAAAAGTCACCGTCTAATTGTAACTTTATTCGATATAGATCTATGTCGTAAAAAAACATTTATAATCTTTATAGAAAATATATTTCTCGTACATAACCATTTCACGATGGAGAAGAAAAGATAAACGATAAAGGACAACAGTATAAACATCTCCAGATTCCACACCAATCTTGGTCTTTAAAATTTGGATCATTTGGAGCATCTGTTTCAATTATCTTGCATGCCAACGCACGCGTTAGAAAGAGAACGTACGACATTTCTCAACAAAATTTGGAGAATTCACGCATCGCCTCAGGAATTCGAAATTGTTCATAATATCTGATGACTTCTAAACAAAGATGACGCGATGTAAAGGACGATTGCTATCAATACATTCTTATTGCGTTTGCCCTGAGTGCGAAAGAGACAAAAATAGATTCCCAAAATATCTTAACAATTTGTCATCTCACCTGCACTTTCGATATGCCCATCAGCATCGTCGCTGTGAGTTGATCAAATAGGGGTCTCATGTCCTTTTTTATCTCTAAACAAGCCCGACATATTTTGTCGAATTTCAAAGGTTTATTGAGAGCAGCCATTTTGAGCTGCACTACGAAGTTGTTTTTGTCCTTGTTATACGATAGTGATTTTCACCACACAAACATTGTTTACAATTAACACCACTTGTTAAATGCACCTTGGGATATTAATAAAAAAATACTAGAACGGCGTAACAACATAAACATTCCTATTTTAACAGTAACAATCAAATTCACCACTAGTCGCTTACAAAACCAAATAAGAAAGAAAGACTGTGTGACGATGGGTGGGGTGACGAAATTAGAGCGAGCGAATAAGCTGTGTCAGTTACGGCAAACAGTATATGTGAGAAAGAGATAGCTAATGGTTGATTATGTTCGATAAAGTTGGCTATGAATAACTTCTGGTAGTTGATATAGATCTTATTGCTTCCCAGTCAAGAACGATATTTACTTGATCCAAGGTTTATTGGGATTTGTCTTACTCAACAAGGTAGAAAGGGCACTTTACGTGAAGTTGATAAAATTTATAACACGACACACTACTCTTAAACATATTTTTACCAGATTCTCTTAGATATTATGCAAAAGATAAAATATGTATATGTCCGGTTTTCCAGAAAATTTAGTCGTGCTTAAATGCAAAAGTATCACGTAAAAGTTCTGAATCAACGTCTGTCTCTCTCTTACTATTGATATTTCGAAGGCACTAGAAAGAGACATTAATGGTATTACTTACTACTTTTTATACTGGCACTCCAGGTTTGCGTAATTCTATTTAAAGTATATAAATGTTTATTTTAGCAATTAGTGTTTATTAAATGTTTTTCTTGATGAATGCACATGCGTACGTATATTTTTCATCGTGAATTATATTTTTCAGCGTGGCAATAGTATACCATTACAGGTTTTTAGTATTTACACATAATAACATGTTGAACATAAACATCTCGATGTCTCCGTCGCACTTACACGGAGAGAGGTTTCTTCCTTTTCTTAGTTCAGCTGTCAATTACCAAAACAGTGGCTTCGAAAATGTAAAGTATGTCAAATGTCATCGCAATTTGTTTCGAATGAGTCAAGAAAGTCGTAGTTTCTATATGAAAATAAAGCTGGATCGAAACAAAATACAACAAATAGTGATCTATTACAGAATTTTAAACATTATATGAAAAATGACCGCAATGTCGGGCTCGTCGTGGGAAGGTTCGTATTAACTGTAAATAAAGTGTGCCGGTTCACTTGCTCAGAATATTGTGACGTTGCATTGAAAAACTTATCAACACGTAAAATCTTAGTATTGGAAAACCTTTCCTAGGTTAAATACATGAATCATTGAAATTCTTAAACAACAGCTCTATTTTCACAGGAAAACCACATCTTATGAAATTCTAAATTACCGTAGAAACAACATTCATTATGTGGAATATTGAGATAAATATAGGTATTTGTTTTATGTTCATATCACAACAAGACCGTCCATTTGTTTGATTTGTTATTTCAATTGTTTAATATTAAAGTGAATCTTTTAGTAAGGATTCAAAACTCAGCAGATTATGTTTTCAACCTCGCAATCAATAAGTCAAAGCCACTTTATTATCATTTTAGAATTGCGGAAGCAAGCCCGCCTCCTCGAGAACGACATAGATGTGAAACTGGTGGCGTTTAGCAAGCTTGGAGTGAGCTCAGCAAATACAGGTCTCAGCTCTGAGAGTGTACCACTGATTAACAGTGATGACATGTTTGACACTATGTCTATGGAGCTACAACAACTACTGAACAAGGTCAGTAATCAGATCATTAGACAGGTAGAGAGACTTCACCTTGTAGTTAAAATTATGTTCTATGTATACTCACACACTCAAATCACATATCTACAGTCTGAATGTTGTAATGGTACTCTAGCCCCCATAGCGTGACCACCGTGACAGATACTGAATGCCTAGTTTGGTATAAAAGTAATAAGTAAAACATATATTATGTTGTTAACGTTCTTACTGTACTACCTGGACATATTTTTTTATAAATTAGAAAGCATAGGTATAATATAAAACTAAATAAGTTTCATATTTGTAAAATTATAGTTGTCTTCAATAAATGACAAAATGGCAGATTTGGCGCCAAGCGGCACGGCTACAATGCACACCATCAAGAGGCATAGGGAAATATTAATGGTGAGTTTATCATTTTTGTCCACTATCTTTCTCAATAGGGTATGCAGAACTCGTTCTGATTCAGTAGTAAGAACCAGGAATGTCTAGTTCTTACTACTAAACAGGAAGCAGTTCTGCTTGCCCTACTTGTCAACAAGACAAAACACCTATCACCACTTTTGGGAGGGCTTTGAGGGTTCTGCACCCTAAGAGAAGAGCAGTGATCAAGGTGTCCCTAAAGTACAAGAAGACAGCAGAATGTACTGCTATGTATGGATCCCAGAGCCCTCTTCAAATTATTTAGAAGGCAAGGCTTTCAAATTAACTTATATACCTATCTACCTTCACCCGCCCACAGTGCTGCTCTCAAAAACTCAAATCGCCGACATCACCCAAAAGGCAGTCATGCTGAAGTGGGTCTGTACTGTACATGTCCGGCGCATGTAGGGAAAGTTTGTGGTCACTCACGGGCTACATCAACGACAATGTGGACCCCTTAAAAATGCCAGCGACATCGGGGCTGACCCAGGCAGATGAGCTAGACGACAGGTAGGATTGGTCTCCACTGGAGGCAAGGACGCCTTTTTCCTCTAGTAGAACGATAAACGCTGAAAATGTATAAAACAAATCATGACCTTCAACAATTATGTATTATCTCCACAGGACTACCAGCAAGAGTTCTCTAAGACCTCAGCGCGTGTAAACGCGCGGCGCGAGCGCGAGGAGCTGCTGCGGGGGGGCAGCCCGCCGCCCGGCGCCACCATCGGCCTCTCGCGCCGAGACCAGTTCACCAAGGAGGCTAACCACTTGCACAGGTCTGATATACATCCCTAAGAAGCTTGACACACAATTAACTAGTTAATTGTTTAGAAGAAATTGGATGGATGCATGTTTATAGTTACTCAAGCACTCCAGATCGGCTGAACGGATCTGGATGAAATTTGGCACAGAGATAGATTATACAGGTTGAATTTTTCAAGTGGGCGTGGATGGCCAAATCTGAATCTATGAGGAGCAGCGAAAAACTCAAAAGAGAATCTTTTCGATCTTGATTTTAATGAATACTAAAACTGCATCCTTTGACATATTTTTTTGGTTTGTTTTTTTGGAAAAAAACACTGTATATTTAGCAAACAAGAAACAAAGATGTTTAAAAAACGACAACAAGCTAAATAATTAATTAATACAACCGTTTATTCTAACTTGGAACAAAATATCAATTGCTGAAACTAACCTAAACCTCCAAATAATGAATTCAGTATATAGTAATAGCGAGTAAGTACACAAAATAGGAAATTATAAATCTTACAGCCCTTTGAGCAATATTCCCAACAAGAGCCTCCCGCGACCAGCGACTATTCAAAGTTGTCACTCCGTTCCATAGAAGTAACATGTGCTACGTACATTGTATTCGTACAACCTCATTTCTTCCTAACAGTATTATTACACCATTCGATAGTGTCGCTAATAAGGATCAAGTTCTGGGAAGTAATGACATATGCATATACAGTGTACACTCCGTTACAGCATAGCCTGTAACTGACGATGTTGGAACCAGTGTGATCCAAGTGCCATTTTTACCAATACTGAGGTTATGACACAATGGCAAAGAAAAATCATAATTCTTCCATACCACACTTATCTAAGTGCTCTTCAGGGCTTTCTTCCTTGAGGGATTACAACATGTCACTATAGAATTGGTGCGGTCTCTAAAGTGAAGACCATGTCACACTGATCTAAGTACTGAGGTGCATCTGCATACTGTTGTGCCCTAGATCACTCTGGTTCCAACGTCGTCAACTGTGTTTTCTGTACATTATCCCTAAACTAGGCTAAACGTTATCATGACCAATTGTTAACATAGCATCATAGCATATTAAGTACACTCTCATTTCGCCAGTTATGTTTAAGTAACATTACCGCCATCCAGTCTTATTTACGGAAAAATTGGGAATTTATTATGATTTTATTGCTTTCCTAGTTCTCACATCCTAGTGGACGAACAAATCAACATAGCGATGGAGGCCCGCGAGCACCTGGCGTCACAGCGACAGACATTCAAACGGATGCAAACGACATTCAACAATATCACTAACAGGTGAGCATCATTATTATCTAGCAAATAAGGTGGAAGCCAAACTTAAATTATTATTATTACATTTTATTTCGTTTATTTATTTTCTTTACACATAATTTACATTTTTAAATATTTTTATACACAGTAATATATAAAAAATAAAACATTTAAAAATATAAAAAATACATTATATGATTATTACATTAAAATCTGGCCTCTATCAACGTCGTTCTACTTTATAAGCTAGTTATTACACTCGACTATCTTAGTACTGAGCTTATTTGCAGCATTCAACTTTTAGCTTTTCAAAAACCATTTTATTTTTTCCAGATTCCCAATGCTGAACAGTCTAATCTACCGGATCAACGCGCGCAAGCGTCGCGACTCACTCATCATAGGTCTGGTAGTTGCTGTGTGCACGTTCTTGTTGCTGCTCTATGCATTCCACTGAGCAACGTTGTATAGGAGTGGTCTAGCAATCGGGATCATGTGTTGGGAAATGATGGCCAAATAGTATGTTGGAAATGTGTTAGTTAGTACCCTTTTAACTTATCGATATAATTATTTTTCCATAATCTTATAAGATAGTGATCTCTGCAATCGATTTAATCAGCACTAAATTATTCCTGTCCTATTTCCTGATTAAAAAGATATTTCTGAGAATAGACAAACCGGCCAAGCGCGAGTCGGACTGGCGGACAAAGGGTTCCATAGCACCAAACAGTATAAAACAATATGTTTAACGCGCATTCATATTTCAATTTAACAGTAAAATTAAACAGATTTTTCATAGTATGTTAATGACAAACAAAGTTACTGCTGTAGTTTCACGAAAAAGTTCTTTATCTCAAAAACGAATTATCACATTTTGTTCAAACCAATAATTTTCCTTGAAAGTTCTTTTTACGTTCTACAATCCCACATTTTTCAGAATTTTCTCCTCTTTAGAAAAATTGACCCACCCCGGTCAATTTTTATAGCTTTAGAAGCGAATATCACATCAACCATTGACTTGAGAAAAAAGTATTTTAGGAACTTCGTTATCATTTTTTACAGAAGCTGGAAAATATCTCATCAACCTTCATTTACATGTATGAAGGGCTACCCCATTATTTTTATTTGTCATTTTACATCACTTTTGTGTAGCGGTTTATAAAAGACACCTGTCCAAATTTCAACGGTGTGATGCCAACAGTCTTGGAGTAAAATGGTTGTGACATACAGAAGGACAGGACGAATCTAAAAGAAGTAAATTGATAGATTCACCAACAATGATATTTGTAAAGAATAAGAAATTAATAAGTTACAAGATTCAATTAAAAAAAATTGACAATCTTTTGTCAAAATATTTATATTGGTTACTGTGTAACGAAATATTGGTGTTTTCTGTCTAGCATTTTAAAAACTTGCGTCCCTCTGTCTCTGAATATCTGCGTATTTGTACAACCACAGATTCATAGATGTCTAAACATTTTCTTTTCTGTGTGTCAGAACATATCGCGACTTGTTAATATGAATAATTGGCTCTGCACATTATTTTTCATTCCTAATGTGAAGATAGATGTTACATAAACGATGTGTGTTTTCGAGATATTAGTACCAAAATATTGTTGCTTTTATTATTTCGTTTTATAAAAATATAGTGATGTATGTCTATAATTTATAGGCCTAACATGTTATTATAATGTAATATAGATATATGTAAATACTTATCCTGTATGTAATTACTGTATCAAATAAAAACAACTTATTTTAAACATTTTTTTATTTTATTGTATCACATAATTAAAATACATTTCAGCAGCCAAAGACGCTTTAAAATGCCTTTGGATTGGCAGACAATTAAAAGTTTATACGAAACCTATCATCATAAGGCTCATAAGATGATGTCAAGAGGTTAAAGAGAGTTCCTTTGCCTGGAGTTCGACACGCAACAATACTTTTTTAAGAAAAACGTTTTCATCACTGATGTGATGAAAACGTTTTTCTTAAAAAAGTTGACACGCCAAGAAGATGAGTGATTTGATAATCACTCATCTTCTTGGCGTGTCAATTTGTCACCATAATCATTATAATATTAATAATCATCTAAAATGGTTTTTTTGTAACATTCGTAAATGTACAGTCGAACAAGCTGTCCTTTAACCTTTTCACCGCCACGGACTTCAATAGAAGTTCCAGATTTTCGTGCCACCAGCGCCACGACTTCAGTAGAAGCTCTTTATTTTAACTCTCTTATAAAAAAACATTGGCATATTGAGAAACATAAGCTTTAAAGATCATCAATTAAATATCTATGTTTTAAAATAATTATAAAATTAGTTGCATTAAAATTGTTTTACTGATGATTTAATCAGATAAGATTATAAAGTAGGTACTTTTCTTAATGTCGAACATAAGAGAAGCTCATTGAGATCATTTTTGACAACCATTTCTATTCTAATTGATGATATAATTAATATTACACATTTACTTAAAATAGTATCTAATGGCATGTGAAATAAATACATGCCTGATAATGACTTAATGGCATTTATGGTTTTCTTATTTACCTAATAGAAGATCTTATAAGCGTATTTAAGAATATTATGCTGGAGATTTAACTTTTTTAGATGACATTATCTTTATAATGTCAACCATTACAACATAGGCCTAAAATAAAAATAGACCTACATGTTTAACAAAAAGACAACCATGTGGTTGAAATAAAACTGTTACACTGTAAAAGATTAAAGATAGAAGTCTTCATCTCTCGTAGTCAGACTTAAAGAAACAGGATCGCGCGTTATCAAACTTTTAAAATCATTGAATGCAACAGCTAGTATTTACAAGTCATGAACTCTTCAGCTTTTTTCAGGAGTTCCACTTTCCGCGTGCACAGTTAGTTTGTGTGACTTGAGAGTGCCTCGTTGCGAGAACCGTTTGTCGCAGAGGTCGCAGTTGAAGGGCCGCTCCCCGGTGTGTGTGCGCACATGCTTCTCGAGATCTCCTTTACTAGCAAACTTTTTTCCGCAGGTGTCCAGCGGACACATTATATGTCTGTTGTGCGTTTTTTGATGCAAGTAATACTTTTTCCATGCATTAAACTTTTTTTGACATACCTGAAATGTTTAATTTCATATTAGCCAATATCAAGTCAAATAAAATAGACCAAATGCATGGTTGTCTTCAAATACTAATAATCACTATACTTACGTCGCATATGTAATGGAAAGAATCACCGGTTTCCGTTCTAAATCTTTTTATTTTTACTTTTAAATTCTGTTTTATGGATGTGTTGGCATCTTTAGTTGATGAAGTCTGCAATCAATAAAATTGTTTTGACTAACTGCATGTTAATGATGATATGAGCACTTGTAAGTTATACCTATACAAGGTGATGGGTAATTGGCTGCATACCTTGAAATGGGTTGCATTCCAACAGTTTTGACCCATTTGGCATTGGGGTGAAAATCGTTGCAAGTACATATATATGTAGACCTTCTATTAGCAACCCAGTTTGGAACCCTAAGCTATCGAGCTTTGGATCCAAACTGGGTTGTTTTGGAGAAAACTAACTTTAAAGTTTTTTGTAAATTTCCATCACTACATAAACTGATGATTGTTCTCACAATCTACGCGGTTCAGGATGTTTAACTTATACTTTTCTGATAGCTCATACATAATGAAATGAATGAATTCTTTAAAATCCTATTTGTAAGAAAAAGAAAATGACTGCTTTGACTGTCTGATAGGAGAGGTTAAACGCTATGACCTCACACAACCGCGAGGTCCGCAGTCTCGGGGAATACTTTCTCGAAACCGATGTGGTGAGATGTGGTCTCAGTGGACAAGGGCCTCAACCCGCTCTCCTTGGCTAACGAGAATTGGCGCAAACCTGCGGTATTGGATACTAATAACCGCAGGGAGGTATGGCTTAACGCTTTTTCCGGGCCTTTCATGGACCGTACGTTTAGGTGATCTCTTTGGGGAAACCGAAGGTTTTGTCTGTGCGATTATGGATGAAGCTATCATGAGGAGCAATTATCAGAAATACATGGTCAAGGACGGTACAATTGACAAACTAAAATAAATAATGTAATGTGGTGTGGTTTCAATATTTCATCAAACATCATTCTAAGAATACGTTGAAGGAGTAAATACTCAAAATAACATGGATTCAGGACACACTTACCACAGCTGAAGAATCAAACAAGTCATTTCTTACTGCTATCTTCTTCGTTTCTTCAGATTGGCGCTGAAATTAAAGATAACTCTAAGAGTTGTTTTTTTTTTACTTTTTACAAGAATTAGAAGAAATGATATCGTCGGGGATAGTGAAAATTCGCAAATCTACCATACAGTAAAGTGCGCGTATCTGTATCTGCACTACGTGTAGGTTTACAGGGGAAGGTTATAAGTTTATATATTTTTTATTTTTTTTGACCTCATTTTTACATGAATTCACAAATTGTTACTAATTTGTGTGTTCTATGTATTGTTAACAGTAGAAATCTATTAAATTTATTAATTTAGTCACTACGCCAATGCGTAATTGAAATTGGCTACATTTTTCAGATACGCGGAATTATCCAATGCTAGTTCCGCGGATTTGCACTATCTCCGACGATATGCTCACTAGGCACCGAAAGCTTCACGACAGGCTCGGAAATGAACGCTGGTAACTTACCAGCGTTCATTTGTCTGACAGACTGTTTGTCATTATTAATGACAATGTCTCAAAAATCTAATCATTCCGTTCCGCCCAGAGCGGGAGGGGGGGGGTCATTTGATGACTTCAAATCCAAAAAAAAAAAAAAGGGATACAACATACATTATGTAGAAAATTATGTATATCTCATAGAAAAGCAACTGTCATTCTCCAAAATGAGCATGAATGAAAAAATACAATGGAGAGCAAATATAACATGGTTATTTTTATGGTCTCGTAAAAGAAATAAATAAATCTAAAAAAAACCAAACTGATTATATGGGTGTCAACCTAGGGTCCGCACCAACAGAACTAAACAAAGAATTGTGACAATGCAGAAAGCAATGGAAAAAAGCATAACAGGCTTAAGGAAAACCATCAATCTTGGAAGTATTGAAACTCTTCAAGGTCAACTATAAATACATTAATATCCTGAAAAATATGAATGCCCACAGCACTTGCAAGGTAAAGCAAGAAATAAGAAGGGACCCAGTCAAGATCGAAAGAGGTGTCATACAAGGAGACCCTATCTTACCAAACATTTTTATAGCTGTTTTGGAAAGCGTTTTTCAGAAACTAAAATGGACTCGAAAAGGCATATTAAGATGTCTCAGCAATCTCAGGTTACAAGATAATACAGTACAGCTGACTAAAATATTTTAAGAATAGTCTGAAGGAGTGAACACTCAATATGAGATATTCAGGACTTACCACAGCAGCTGAAGAATCAAACAAGTCATTTCTTACGGATATCTTCTTTTTTTCTTCCGATTTACTCTGAGAATAAAAAGAACCTTATGAGTTCCAAGCTTGACGAAAACTATCCAGTTGGTGTTGCACTTAAAAAACCCTATTTATACATATAATGCAAATATACAATTCAAATCATGAAACTTAACACCGGATATCTAGTCAGTAAATGAAATTATAACCATAAAACAAAATCTAAACTTCTGGATTCTGTAGACGTCTAGCCACTCAGTCTGCAATTTAGAAATGTCATCTTGCCACATTAATCTGTGTGAAAGTCTTAATTTAAAAAACTGCTGGAATGTTCTTATAATGCACATTACCGTGTCATAAAATTAAAAAAAAAAAACATTCCAGTCAGACTACGACTGGGAACTCTCTATGAGATGGAGTTGGCCCTAATCCACTATGTGGGCCTTTTGCGGGTTGGTGGATGACACATCTTTGGATTTTTGGTTCTAGGCTTACAATGATTTTTTTTTCATTATTTTCAGAGCAGTCATGAATTACACCAGGCCATCTTGATTAAAACCCACAACTTAAACCACATAGGTAGATCCATTAGCCCTGGGCCACCACTGTTCACTTTAAATTTTAATACATGCCAAGATATTACAAACGTAAGATTATTGTAGTACTCACTTGATCTAAGGAATTTGATATCTTCCTTTTCTTTGATTGCATTTCTTCTTCAGGACAGTTATTAAAACTTTCAACAATTTCCAGTTTGATAGTTTGGTCGGAATCTGTGCTGCTGTATCCTTCTTTCTGGCTCTGTTAGGATGGTGATTTAAGCACTATTTTAATTAACATGACATAATTTCAGCAAATGTAATAATAAGAGAAAAGATTGAACTAATTTAAAAACACCATGCCTGTAATCTTTACAGGGTTAGGCAGACAAGTACCTCTTCAATGACTATAGTTAAGTTGAAATAACTCTGTAGTGCTTAGTAAGGATAATTTTAACTGTTAATTTAGTGTATTCTATGTACCATATATTTATATATATTTATACCCTACCATAAAAATGTTTACAATACCTGATCTGTTTTACGGAATTCTATAGTAAATGTTTCATTATCATCATACAGCGACTTAAGATGTGTGTCATTTGCTGCAGCCAGCACTCGCAAGCGCTTTGCCTTTACAACAATTTCTAAGCACTGAGAACATATTTTCCGTGGAAAGATGTCTTCGCTATCAACCTGTAAGAATTCAGTTTATTGTTTACATAGACATTTTAAGATAGGGTAGCTGCACCGGTTTCGGACTAGGATGTTAAACACAAATATTAAGAAAATAAGAGATATATCGTGAATTTCCATAATTCCACCCTGTATACTGGTTTTACATGTTTTACATACACACTGGTGTTCATTTACTTTATAATATATGCTGTTTGTTGTGTACTTTAATTTTAGTTCACAATTGCATAAATATTAATAAATCCTTTAATTTGGCCATATACAAATGTATGGGAAACGCTTGGTCGCGAAATGTGGCACTATGATGTGTCAAGTTTCGACCAGTGGAAATAGGTATAAGTATTATAAGTAATTATAGATGTTCTTCAAAATTCTAATAAGTGTAACACTGCACAATATTCAGAAGCATCTGTAGTAACTCCAGAATCTATTTGCATTACTTTCTGGATTTTACCCATATAAGGATATTGGTTTTGAACTAGTAATTAGGGATGGATTCGTGACAGTTGCAGTCGCTGCTGCTGTTTTCGTGGACTCACCGAGCGACCCACGATTGGTTGAAGCACAAATGGCTGTTATTGAAAGTTAAGGCCATTATTAGCTTTCAGAAAATTGTGAGAGTTCTTAAAGACTTTTTCTACAATCGCCTACCCTGAACTAATATGAACACATATGCTAATTGGTTGCTAATTGCTAACCAGCGCAGCTACTCTATATACAGAAAGAGATAGGTACGTATTTATGAGGCGATATCTACAAATAAATTAATTAAAAGTACTTACATGAACACCTGTACACAAAAATATATCACGGACTAAGTTAGTTTTAGTAAACATATCGTCCACACCAGCGTTTTCAAGGCAAAGCCTGCATAGATCGTAAAATGAAATAGCTTCCTTCTGCAGCTCCATCATGTTTTAAGTATACAGAAATGCCTCAGTCCGAGAAAAATTAACACGTTACACTTCCGCTCAATGCACTTGTTTTTGGTTTTCAATTACAAAGTTATTTTGATGATTTTTCTACTTTCCGTAAATATTTTCTTCCCATTCCTCGAACAAACAGTAGAATACTATCTACCAGTATTATATATGATGCTCCGTGATACTATCAAATATTATACTTATGCCAAACGGATAAAAACGCCAACTCCAAAGGGCAATGATTACAATAATACTAAATACCACGGGGGCCAACTGACTCGCACAACAATTTTATTGCTAATGCTAATATTTTGAAGGGAGTGTGACATTGATGTTTCATTCGATCGTTTTCGTTCAGTTTTTTTTTTTAGTTGTGTTTAACAAAAAGTATATAATTTAAATCTTATTTATAACTTTAAATAAATATAGTGGAGTTTGAGTTATTGAAGAATTCAATAACTATCATAAAACTGAACCACTTCTTATTTTTAGATTATTTTAGCGGTTCTTGCGAAAGGCATCGATAAATGCCATCTAGTGACGTTTGGTAAGACTTTTTGGCTGCATTACTTTTTCGTACAGAATTCAAGATCGCATTTTGACGGCATGGTTGGCGCAGTGGCTGAGCGATTGACTCAAAGAGTATAGTAATAATAATGGAATAGAGAACCCTCTCTCGAGAATTTTTGACACCTATAATGGACGGTGTCGCCATCTGGTACTATATCCGCTGAACTAATCCCAAAAGCTATAGGTGCATACCTACGTATATATCTATAGCTTTACTGTATTTATTATTGAATAGGTTTTCTATGGGTAGGCGGGTAATTTGCAATATAGGCCATATAAAAACCAGTTCTATAAACATTTTGTATTTGTTTCATAGTAATTCGTGTTTAGTTCTTGATTAACTTTTAATATAAGAATTTACAAAATAAAACAAATACAGTTATTGTTTACAAAATTGAATGTTTTTTAAAGCCAGCACAAAATAAAAATAATGATTGTGTTAATATTTAAGTCATTTATTGATCTTATTATGGCGATGTTTATTATAATACTCTTGAGCATACATTTTAGTTTCATCCTCACCTTCGAAAGTAAGCTTCCCTGCTAAAATCCGGTTTATTGACTTGCACCAACTATAAATTAAGATCTTTATTGTTACATCTGTAAAGTATTCTTTCGAAAGTATCGACCATTTTGTAAACCACAGAGTATATAAAGTAATATTTGTAAACAATTTGTATGACAATGTAGCTGAACCTAAAAAAAAAATATATTTGCTATTGCAAAATGCTTTTAAAATAAATAAATAAATGTTTATTCTTGTTTAGAATATATATTTATTATTTTTGACAAAATTTTCATTCTAATCAACAAGGGGTTTTAAGCACACTAGCGATAATTGGCGTAAACACCATCTATGTCTTTTTACGTACTAAATCTCTCAAGTTTACGCGGATTTCGTAAGAGATGGTGCTAGTATTTTTGTGAAAAATTGGACGCCTACGTCAATTAAGGCAGTGTCCCCCCCCCTGGATTGACTGCTGCGCTTCGTGTCGCGGGTTCGATTCCCGTCTCATTTTATATATATTAGTCTATGGATTCCCGCACGGAACAAATATTTGTATGGCCTACAGGTAGTTTTTCCGGGTCTGGCTGTTTGAGTATGTGAATTTAAACGTTTGTAAACGCACCCACGATACAGGAGAAATTTCTAGTACGGGGCGACGTTTATTTAAAAATAATAATTGCTTACTTCTATAGAGAGCTCCCTGATTAACAAACTTCAAGCTGGAAAGCTCATGACATGATGACACAATAATTGTGTTATGTCAAAATGTCAAATACAGGATTGCAGCCGTAGACTGAGTATCGCTGAGTATCACAGAGCATCATATACATATAATACTGGTGCTGAGTAATCTACAATATTCTGTCTACGATTGCAGTCTATCGAATCCAAGGCTTACAGAGCATCATATACCAAGGCTTTCAAGTTGCTTTAAACCTGGAAAGCAAGGGCCATAGACAATAAAATGTACAGACGCCAGAACATCAAGCTACCCGAAACTGGCAAATTTTCCCAATCAACCTTGAAGTTGAAAATCTAATAAATAAATTTGACAGATTGTAGTAGCTTGATGTGCTTATAATTAGTTCCATGTAAGGTTCCATGCTTGTTCGAATGATACGTGGATAACAAAGAAGAATAAGCTCTAGACTTGGCAAAGCTAGACATTCTTATTTAGCCTTTATTTGCCTTAACATTTCTTAGCTAGACTTACCCCTCTGCCAAAGTAAATTTTCCACTTTGATCGTGGTCGTTAAACAAAACTAGTTCATTCGCCGACAGACGCCATTGTGTATCGGGTAGCTAGATGTGCTGGCGTCGGTACTTTGGCAGAGGGGTAACCACATCTATGCCGTCTCCTTGGCTTATTCCTCTATGATTAATGAGGACTAACTTACTCTATTTTGATTTGATATTAAGATCCTTCTAATACGGGATGTTATTCTCACTTGGGAGGAGACTGACAATATATCCATACATATTTGACACTTCACGCAGAGCTTTAATAGGGCTCACGTAAAAAGCGATTTATGCAAATCGTTGATTTTATTATGCATCCATGTACTACCACATACCTACAATAGCCCACTCCATCTTGATGATGAATAGCTAGGACTGCATGTCTGCATCAGTGAGCGGAGTTCACCTAGCTGAATTTTGGGTTAAACTTTTTTATCTTGCGTACCTACGCTAAGAAGATACAATGTAACCTCCTTGATTCTAATACTGGCTAGATATGTTGTGCTTGTGCCTTTTTATAATTTGTTGTCACGTTGTCGTATAACTAGCATGGCGTTACTGATGCGCTTAAGATTTTGTGTTATTTTTGGAATCAAAATACAGTAAAAAATAATATACGTAGCTAACAATATTTAAATTTTGCCTGTTTTCTCTAAGCTACCATTCTGTTAAAGCTTTATCATTATTTAAATACTACTCAGATTGAAGCAGATAGTGGGTGCTCTAACATGTTTTCCGTGCCTAAGAAGTAAATACCGTGCATCGTTTTCTATTGGCGCTGAGTAAGGATATGTTTTGATCCGGTATCCGTAGCAACGAACAGGAAAAGTTCATGTTTTCCAATCGATTTTCGGGGCATTTGTAAACAGTTCGACATAAATATTCGTTTAATTTACTTGTAAGGTAGATTGCATAAAAAGTGATCTTGTTAAACACAGACGATATTCGAGATGTCATAAGGTGAGTGATAAATTGTTTGCATTATTTTCTTTTTTTATATTTTTCTTATGATTTTTAACAGCTGCTATGTTATATTTGTCAGAAGTATGTTATTGTTAAAGTTTGCGTTTGATCAGGCCACAATCAATTAAAATGGAGTCCTATAAAAAAAAACCGGCCAAGTGCGTGTCGGGCCACGCACAATGTAGGGTCGCGAGTTGCCCATGAAAATATGCGGATTTGCCTCCGAACAATGATATTTATTATAAAAAAACAAACTTACATTTGCCGTTGAAAAACCTGTGCTCCCATACATTATGTTTAGGAAAATATGTTATCCAAGTACATTTTATGATTTTTTTCTCACACCCAAACACACCGTTTAGCTGGTAGAGGAGAGAAACACTCGAGTATAACACAAATTAGCCCTTTAAAGGTTAATATTTCACAAACGAATCCCTTCATCGAAAAATTATGCGCGCAAACTCGCAATATTTTTTAAAGACCTGTCCAACGACATACCACACTACGGGGTACGCGAGAAAAAATCCCCACTTTACGTGAAGGTACAGGAGATACCCTAAAAAATACTTTTCAAGATTTTATTTAACCACTTTATCTTGTAAAATCTTTGCCAAATTGACAAAAAAAAAAATTACAGCTTTCTAGTACTAAGAGTCTTTGAGCTAAGCTGCGGACAGACAAACAGACATGGCGAAACTATAAGGGTTCCTTTCCTTGTTGACGACGGAACTCTAATAATAGTTGATTACAAAATCACGACTGTAATATCAGAAAGGTTAGGCAGAGGTGCACCCACGTCACATTTCAGCATATAAGTTTAAGTCCCGTGTAAAAAGGCGAACCTATTGCCAATTCGAACAATTCTGACTGCGAGCATCTACTGAGATACTCCTGTTCTAAAAACCCAATTACACTTTGTCTGACCTGGGAATCCAACCCAGGAGCTCATGCTCAGTGGTATACATTTTAAAAGGTAACTTCGTTTCTGTGAAGCAAAAACTAGGTGGCGCTTCATTACATAATCTTAACAGTAACAGCGAAGCGGCTGCCGATTAGGTAGTCGACTTGAATGTGTCTTGACGGTTGAGAGAATGTCATGCTCACTCAAATGTCTTACAGATGGTCTGATGTCATGTTCGTGAACGGGCGCCGTCAGTAGGGACTGGTCATCTCTTAGCTGCCATGGTTTTTTTTTTAATATAGAATTTTTGATTTTATGTATCTTTTACTCTGGACGCTCTAAATTGACACGTCTTTCTACATCGTTCTCATATATATGTGTAATTTCAACATGAATGATGTAACCAAGGTTTTGTAATAATATTTTGATTTAAAAGAGTGTCCGTGGAGCTTCTTGCCCATTCTTCTCCATAGAGATCTACGTTTTGGAATGTGCAACTACAGTACTTTCACAAGTTATTATGCCTTGTGACTGTGACTGTAGCTAGTTTTTTTGACATTCAGAAGTGGCTGTTATGGTCTAATAAAGTCTAATTGAAATAAATGCTTTGAGTTTGAGTCAACTACGTGCCAAAATCCAGCACACGAACTTCCGACATTAAGTTATGTAGGACTAGCTTATGTCGCGGTTTCAGTCGATTCATAGGACTAGGAGAAATGGCCTATTTAAATAAAATATTTTAACCAAGAAACTGGTATATTTTGCGCAACTTTTATACAAAACTATTCGACCGTTAAAGCGTAATAAAAAAACATCATCATAAACCTTCATACAAGTCTTGTGAAATTAAACGTCAAATCTAATGAGTCAAGTTTATCAGTGACAGTCGATGGGCATTAACGCTTTAACACCCTCTAGACGTCAAGGTTGAGTAGAATAATAATAAATCATCAATATCGATATCGTAAAAGCCATTGATAAGATAATTAAGGGGGTCTTATTTATTAATAATATTCGTAGGTAGGTAGGTAACTTTCCATCGAAACTCGAGGATCGAGTTTAATATAATGTTTTAGCATCGTGCTGAATCCGTTAAAAGATGACAGCATGAAACACAGAGCACATTGGGAAACGTTCCCGATGTTATTAGGTACCCATACCTGGTGTCTATATATATATGGATATAGGAAATATCGCAAAAAGTAACACCGTGTCGTATTTAGTTTTTTGAGATAGTTACGAAAATCAATATTTTGCTTACTTATTGTTTCACTTTATTGACAAAACAATAACATGACACGACACGACTGCTGAGCATGGGGTTCGATTCCCGGGTCAGACAAAGTGTTATTGAGTTTTTTCTTCTCCGTAGCAGCCGCGAGTCTGGCTTTGTGCCCGGTTGATGGCAATAGGCTCACCCCTATTACATGGAGCTTAAACATATCTGGCGAAATGAGGGTGTACTGTCAGGTTTACTCAACAAGCAGCATAACGTAATGCTATGTACATACTTCCAAGTAAAATAATAATTAAAAAAAGAACTATAATTTATTAGCGGCCACAAAGAATGGAACACCACTGGGCATTTTTAAAATGTACCTAATAATTACCTGCAATAAAATATAAAACTATTTGTACAAAATTATAAGTACGCTTTATAAATTGGTTCCAATTCGCCCCCTTTTGCAACGAGGTGGCTCGCGTAGGGAGTAGCGGGGAAGCGTAGCACCGTAGCAGTAGATTGTAGCACGCGTAGCGCGCCGCCCGCGTAACTTGCTACGAACCTCTACGAATTTATAGTTGCGGACTTTTGGTTTTTAAACAGGTAAGTGATTGTTTGTTTTGGTTTAGTTGTAGACGCAGGTTCTAATTTTGTTTATGTTGTAAATATGTTACATACAGGGTGGAAGGGACAAAGCTTACATTATTTTTTTTTAATTACTGATGAATAGTTTCTTTGTGCGGTTCGGAATGATAGTACTGAAGACGTGGTAATCGTTTGTGCGTCAATGTCCCTTCCATTATCTTAAGTTGTTTATAATTGATAATTTACACAGCTACAGATGTGCTTTGTCCAGTTTAAAGGAAAAGAGGCGCTCTTGTTATATCACCAGATACACAAAAAAAAAAAAAATGAATTCAAAAGCATTGCTTTGGAAAACTTTTTTTTTCTGATTTTATTCGTTATCCATACGGATACGCCAACCCTATCGTACCTTATCAACTATTTAATAGTAAGAGTAGAGAGAAATTTTGCAGAAAATAACGGTGATTTTGTGGCAAAGTAAGTATTACAAAATACATAACTATCGAGCTGCGTGCCGAACTGCCGATATTAATGCTTTACTCTCGTAAGTAGTAGTCGTCGTTCGCCATAATATTATGTTATGAGTCGATTTCCTCGAAAAACTGTGGCGTGTTTTCTAAAGTGAAATGTACAGATTTGTAGAAGAACTTTAAAAGTAGGAAATTACGATTGTTCTGTTCGAAAAAACTTAAAAAAAAAAAAAAAATGTTATCATTTATATGAAATAGGCATTTCCGAAACATTTCTATTTGAGTGGGTCATATTATTATCGCTTGCAGTTTGTACGCGAACTTGCTAAGTTACTGGATAATCCTAAACTATTCTAATACCTATAAAAGGGCGCAGCTTTTTTTCCTACATATTAAAATTAGAGTTTGAAATTATCAAGATAATTATTTGTCGGATAAATATCAGATAATTACGTCCATGCTGATTCATAGCTTAATCTTTTTAATTTTTGTCTTATAAATTATAATTTCATTACTAAAATATTATGTAAAAAAAGATATTTATAATACCTAATTGTTTTATACTTTGAAACTAGCATGAAATAAAACATTTAATTTTTTGTGATTAAAAATTCAGTTTGTTGATTAAACACAATGTTTGTGACTGTTTTTTTATTATCAAGATAATTATCAAGAAATTATCAGTGATAATTATCAGTTTGAACCCTGATAAAATGAAACTATATATTCAAAAAAAACAACACTCGAAAAAGTTTGTCAAATCTACCTACATTTGAGTAGCGTGCATCATTTTTCTTTTTGAGATTCGACTTGTAGATAGCATTCCTCATACGTTTGGCTAGCTAGATATGCATGCCGTAACATAGATTTGTTTTTTAAAACAATGTTAGCACGATGAAAATATCTTTACACATACAGGGTGTAAACAGACCCTTCACATAGCCGTCAACCAAGCATTCTGTACATATAACTAAGTAACTTTACTCAAAAATTATTGCTGGGAAACGACTTTTTTTTTGGGGTGATTAATCACGTTTTACAGACTCGCTGGAAAGCATTCAAAACATTGAGCTGATGGATGGATTGAATAGTACGGGGGTCGTGGAAGTGTGTAAAGTAAAAATCTTACATTAAAATTGTGAAAAAGTTGGAACTTTGACCCAAAATATCTCCGTAACTAGACGGTTCCCAGGTATGGTCTAGAACAAAAAAATTAACGCAAAGACGGAGAGAACAAGTGCCTTTCGGTTATGTTAAGGGTCTATTTACACCTTTTATTTTATTCTTGGTTAAAAACAACACTAAAATAAATAAGTATAAAGGCATAACAGGTACTGTGTAATATAATATATAGATATTATATATATTATATTACATATACCTCTCACATAAAGGCGAACCTTTGTCTCAGCGCTGGTGTCGTACACTGTGGAGGTCTGCCCCGCTTGGGCGGAGCAGCGCCGTGTCCTCGTAGAGGCGATTGGCGGCGGCGATCTCTGAGCGAGAGGGAATGGGAAGCCGTCACCTTCTTATGCAAAGCAGTCATGCTAGTGAAGGAGGTGGCGGGATGTGAGAGGGAAAGAGCCTCACGTCCCAGTCGCCGCGGGAGAAGCCCTGGGCGTCGGGGGTCACGTGGTGACCACCGGGCACCGTAGGCGCGGGCTTGTGGACGGCGAGTTATGGGCTAGCTCGCCGTCCGGCCGTCTTATGACGACAGGCCGTGTCGACGGCGCGTTCGTGTTCCACGCGCGCCTCAAATAGATGTCAGCAACCACGTAGGGGTCCACATGGGCCGATGCCTGCCAGGGCTACGGGACTGTTCGAAAGAGATACCGCGGCCCTGGAACACAAAGGGCAAAGAAGGAACAGGGATGGGTTTTAGTCAGTACAAGTCTGACACTTCCTTCCGCTCCGCCCAGAGCGGGGGAGGTCATTTGATGATTTCCCAACCTAACAAAAAAAAAAAAGCGGTGGTGTCGTTAGGCTGCCTGTCCACCGGAGCGGAGCGAGGCTGCGGAGCGGAGAAACGGAGAAATATTAACCAATAGGATTGCATGAAATTTCCGCTCCGCTCCAGCCTGCAATCCTATTGGTTAATATTTCTCCGTTTCTCCGCTCCGCAGCCTCGCTCCGCTCCGGTGGACAGGCAGCCTTATAGGCTGATATGCTTACCTAAGCTTACCCGTTCCACGTATCCCTATACCTGCTGTAAGGATATATCCATCACCTACAACGGACCACCAACGTACCAACAGACCTGTATATCAGTCACCTACATCGGTGACTTTTGTTTGTTTGATTTAGTTTTTTTGTCACCGACTTCTGCCCCCGTAGCGTGACCACCGTAGACAAGGTTTTCTTTGACGGAAGAATCAACAAAATGACAGATTGTTTCGACACAATGACAGATTTCTTTGCACTATCTGTCATTTTGTCGATTCTTCCGTCAAAGAAATCCTTGTCTACGGTGGTCATGTTACGGGGGCTGGAGCTAAATTAATTTTTCACTTTTTTGTGTTTTTGAAGTCTGTTTTATTTTTAGCATTTTAGTTGTAATATCCTATACAAATATTTGATTTGCAATTATGTTACATTGTAAACAATACATTTCATGGTAATAGGCTTATCCCCAATAAAATGGAACTTAACATACCTAACTGTCGAAGTGTGGGTGTACTGTACACATCTGTGTACCTCCTCAGAGCATACAGGCGTGATGTTATGTTATGATGTTGTGTAAACAGTAAACATCCAAGCGATTGCAGCAATCACGACAGATTTGCTGTCTATTATTGAAGAGTTCTGTTCCATATCTCCGAAGGCCATGATCAGATCATGACAATATTTCTATGGGAGCAATTTGAGAGTATACTCTTTCAAACAAAAAAAGAACTTTTCAAATCGGTTAGAAAAAAAAGATTCCGGCGAATTGAGAATCTCCTCCTTTTGTGAAGTCAGTTAAGGTTTATGTTGTGTGATTGTGTAAACAATGCATATTTGTGCGATAGCAGCAATCGCGGCTGATTTCATTTTTTGAAGAGTTCCGTTGTCTGTCTCCGAAACTCATCATCAGATCTATATGAAATTTAAATGGGAACATTTCGGAATAAATCCCTTACGAACAAAAATAATTTTGCAAATTCGTCTATATATGACGGAGTTATGCCCGAACATACATATATATATATTACAATTTATATATATATATATATATTATAAATATAAATATATTATATATATATATATATATTATATTTTATATATTTATTTATATTATATATATTTTATATTATTTTGTTATATATATTATATATATATATATAATATATATATATATATAAGATTTTAAACTATCATGGTCACTAACATTATTACTTAGACAGGAAACGGGATATTTACCATGTTTACTATTTTTATTATATATATATAAATATCCGAATTGAGAACCTCCTCCTTTTTGAAGTCGGTTAAAAATATTGATTGTTAAATTTACCTTGGACATTCAGACTGAAAATTCACAATGGAAATTGTTCAGGATGAGAGTCATCCTGAACAATGTGAATTTTCCATGAACGGGCCTTGAAGTGGTTAAGTTAATTTCGATGTCTGTTGCGTTCTTGTGATCGTCATAAGTTGAATGCTTCTTTTGACCCAGAGGCCTGGCTCTAAAGAGAGCTGTATAGACGTACCGTCGGTATACGCATCCGTTTCCAAGTGGTAAAGGGTGATTTGTTCCAAAGAAACTGACGATCAGCACATCTGACATACGCTGTGCAACTCTGTCACTGACAGCTCTTAACGCAGTTTAGTTAATTTCATTGGTGAAATCCGTCTCTAAATAGGGTGTTGAACTGATGTAGGTACATTAGTTACCTGATCCAATTAGTACAGTATGGTGCGTTTGTTGGTCGTCGTGTTAACTACCTGATGGACTAGATTGACAAGACAGACATTTATTATTCACATCGCCCTACATTTCACAAGGCTTTACATTTTATAGTATCGGTAATGTAATAAGTTCAATTACTTAAATTACAAACCCGTACCATAAAAGGCATAGGTACTATGTTTCCATTTAATTGCATTGGTGCGCTTTTGTTGATTAAACGATAAAATGTTGTGTTGTAGATAGTGAAAATAATTAATAGGTATTAAATGATTAATGCCGAGAATAGGTTGATGTAATCCATTGACCGTTCCATGGAGTTTATAGGTAGGTACACGTATGCATGGGTAGAATCAGACTTTCGTAGTATTCATTTATACCATTACCGGCAGTTTTTCCGCGAATCGAAGAGTGTATAGCTGAGGCTCCATATAGCATAGCGTATCAGTAAAGCTGCATCTATACCTAGTTTATGTGGAGCATCGTTTGCTAGTGTTAGTGTACTACAACGGATAGCAAAAAGGAAAAGCAAAAGCCAACAGTTACCTAATATTAACATGTTGCATACTGTAGCCCCACAAAAATTACTTCGGTATGCATGCAGGTATAAGATTTTGTTTCATACGTTACTTTCGATATCCCAAAAATATCAAAATTTTAAATTTACTTGTCTTTAATCTTAGTATCTGTTATTCACCTGTTTTCGTTCCTACAGGCTAAATTATGAGCGAGCGAGGCGCTCGTCGCGGCGCGGGCGCACCCTTCTACGCGCCGTCACTGCGGCGCAAGACCTCCGCCGAAATCATCAGCGAAGCACGTGCTGCTATTTACGGCGGTAAGATAAACAATACCTACTCAGCGGTGCTACACACGTGTTCGATTCGGTTTGTTAAAACAATGAAGCAATTTACTACATACGTTCATTCTGTTCGTGCAGATCGGCAAAGTCTGTTTCAAATGCAATTTACTACATACGTTCATTCTGCCAGATCGGCAAAGTCTGTTTCAAATTTAC
Organism: Noctua fimbriata; assembly: GCA_905163415.1. Taxonomy (NCBI): domain Eukaryota; kingdom Metazoa; phylum Arthropoda; class Insecta; order Lepidoptera; family Noctuidae; genus Noctua; species Noctua fimbriata. Next base: position 12,700,531 of record LR990934.1, on the reverse strand, counting down.
CATCGCTGCATCATGTTCAGGCCCGCTTGCCACGTTTAGAGCTAAGCTGAGCAGCTTTCTCCCGAACGTATTACATATCTAGGTATATATATTGCGGCCCGTCTGTGCTTAACCTGAATCATACCGAAACGAATATGTGTGTAGCACCACTAACTGCAGTTCATCAAACTCGACAGCCATTGTTTGGAGAATAAACCCATTTAGCAATACAGTCACTTTCGAGCATGACCTGAAAACAAACAAACACCTTACCTTTAGTTTACCTGAGCTTTTCCTTTTTGGCCTTTCTCTCGGTGACACATCTTCACCAGCATTTTACTGCGAAAGGCTAGAAAGCATGATAATACTGACATATTGTTATGTTTTGCTCTACTGCTTAACTTCGGTAGGTAATCAGGTCAATTGCCTAAACGATAACAAAGGTGACAAGCAAATTACGCGCTTTTATACATACACACAAGATCGACACCGCAAACAATGTATATAAACTGACGTGGCGATCATGCAGAAACATTTTCTGTAGGAATTTTGTTATAATTTTTTACTGTACTCTAAGTCTATGGAATTTGTTTAAATAAGTAGTTAAGTAATGAATCAATAATTAATCAAATTGTTATGCTCCGTCAAATTAAAGTATTCTTACCTATCATTTTAGAGAGCTCGTAAAGATAAAATTAAAGCTGTTGAAATGGTCACTACTCAACAAACTCGTTTAATCGATGCAGTATCGTAGTATTCATCAAATCGTTATCGTTTTTCGCACATCGATTGTGATAGGGGGTTTAACTTGGCGCGACAACCATCGGTGCCTCACCTTGTCGATCACAACTTCACAAGGTGAGCTAATGTTGAACAGTCACGATACCTACTTTTACAGCTTTTCCAAAATACAGTTTCGCATCGCCACGTTTGACGTCATAATGTAACAGATTTCCTTTATAGCTTTCAATAAAGTTTAGCGTTCACATATCAGCGACAATATTGTCGATTTCCACCATTTTATTTTACAATAAAACTTGTACTGTGTTTCACACACAGTTTATTTTCTTTGTATAGCTTAAAGTTCTTATAAGAAATCATTTTTCGAACTTTTACCTATTTATACCTAAGGACTAGAATATCTAGAGTACAATAACATCAATTCAAGAAGTTTGTATACCTGCGAGGCATTTATAGGGTTTTGAACTTATTCAATTATTTTCCTGACTACAGTTATAAACATTAAAAGACTCGAACAATTCAAACTTGTATCGTATCTAGAACAATGTCTTCACCGCAATATTCATCATAAGTTCACAACGTGTTCGTCGTTTTTCATTGGCTGACGTCTTCATTTTCGTTTTGTTTCACAAACCGATACAGCTATAGGTTTACAGTTGGAGCTTTCTTTGTGTTGTCCTGAGGTGGTTGATCGGCGAGGTCACGCGGTCATTCTGGCTTGTTATTCTGTTACCGGCTCCGTTGCCACGGTGAACTCCTTCGCACGCCATTGTTACATTAATATTTCACATAACTGTGGAGATTTTAAATCAAATGCTTTAATAAGGCACTACTCAACGGAAGGTCATTGTCGCTGTATGTTGAAGGGAAACGAAGTATTTTCTTAATCAATCGATTGAGAGGTATTTACATAATTATGATATCATAATTTGTACTAGGTATATTGATTTGCATGTAGATAGAGTAAAAGCAAAGTACCTAAAAGGTCTGCTCAGTTGACAAACAATTTGTTATGAAAGAACAAAATCAATCTTTGTTATCTTAAAAACAAGTGTCAAACCAAATATAACAGTAAAAATACCCTCTTTTTAAGGCAGGACGGGAAAAAACAGATTGAATTCTAGTATTTCTTGATTGTTTTTAAATTGCATGGAAACGACCGCCAGTTTTATTATGCTATGTTCCGTAAAACGATCGTCAACAATTTTACGCGATCTTTTGGATAGAATTTTAAGATATTCAGGTGAAACAGGGACGTTGTAATTGTTCCCAATACGGAAATACCAGCGTTGGTCACTAGTTTGAATACGGAGCATAACTTAGTTTACACAAAGGTATTTACTTTGTTTTTAACATATACGTGTTTATATAAGCTGTTGTTACCATTGCATGCATTGGCCACACTGTCATTGCTGTCTGCCGTTTCCACAACATTATTAAATTTACTAGATACTGATTATAAATCTTCTTATTTCAATCCTTTCAAGCACTGGATTAGGATTATTTCCTTTATTCATAAATAGTAGCCCACCAGAATCGGGAACAGGGTCCAAGCTATCGGCAGTCAGGGCTCCAGAGAGAGGAACCTCCCAACAATACGAGCCGTGTCCAGGAGCACCGCTTTTTGAATCAATCCAGCTGCCTAACGACAGCCTTCTCAGGTATTGATCGAGGCTCTTGGCAATTAAGCTATGGGCTGATACGACTATCGGCACAATGATCGTCGACAACCTCGCGAGCCAAGTCAATATACTTGATTTGCTTATCTTTCTCGGCTTTCACGAGGTTCTCATCATGCGGGACCGTTATGTCAACAATCATTGCGCGCCGCTCTGATCGATCCACCACCTCTGTATCAAGCTTATTGGCCACAATAGTCCTGTTAGTGATGATGGATTGACCCCAGTACAATTGATATTGCCATTTTCGAGAACTGGGTCGGGCACATACCTTTAGTACGGCACTTCCGATTCCACAAGGCTGTATTTCAGAGCAAGTTGCTGATGAATAATCCTGGCTACAATGTTGTTTCTATGCAAGTACTCTCCGTCGTTCTCTAGAGAGATAATGTGACGCATTGATTCGCCTGGACGGTGGCATGCATGCCCGATATTATGTCAACCGTCCCGTCCTTCACAATAAATCGCCGTTAGTTATTCGTCATTAGGATTATTATTATACGCCGCCTTTTTTTAATATAATCAATGTCATTCAGGCGCTAAAAGATCTTTGGTGGAGCTCTATACTTAATGTTTACTATCCTGTCCAGAGATGAGCGGCACATCCAGCGGCGGCGGCGCAGGAGGCGGCCTGCGCCCTCTGCGCACGCGCCGGCCGTACACGCCGCGCGAGCCACAACGGTCGCTATTCACAGAAACACACAAGAAGGAACCGAGACCACCCAGCTCGTATGAGTATGTATTTAGTTCTAATTTTGACTCAGGACTTAACATAGATTTATGCGTTTTTTTTACTTATAAACAGAATTAAAACGCACGACGCGTGTTCGGATTTTCACATAAAAAAATAGTAGTTTATGAACGTAACTACCTTCCCAAATAGCACACAAGCTGCTTAAATGACTTTTTACAACCTGAATGTTCTATAATAGCTGTTCAAGGGGTTTACTATAATACATTAGTGGTTCAGTCGCGTATTTAAGAGTTCTTTAACAGGCATGTGGTACAATAGTCGTACGTAAATATAATCGCAATGAAGATACAAAGGCATATTATAGTTATTGTACGAATATTTAATATAAAGCAGAGTTATAAATACCTTTTAAAACACCGCTATGTCTTATATAGGGCTATAATAGTTAAAAGTGTTTAAATGGAGTTTAAACTTCCTTTAAAGCGCTTTGGACAGTATATTGCATATTTCTAAATGTCTAGGCCGATAAATAGTACTTATTACTGCCTTTGAAACTCTATATCTACAGCAAAGAAATATAATTCTATAGTGGCACGTAGGTCGTTATAGTGGTGAATTTTACAGCAACTCTATGGTAAAAAGCAGGTTATGGCAAGAAAACCACGGCTTATAAAGCTAAAAGCTCAATAAATTCGTTTCTAGGGCCAATATAGCAGCTAAGTGGGACACACGTGTTTTACTAATTTAATTACTTTAATGTGACTCCATTTTGTAGAAATTTAATATGTTGTTGATTGATTTGTAACTACTTAACTTGGTAGAAGTTCTTTATTTACAAAAAATTTTAACTAAAATATATGTATATATTCACAATATACTGGCACTCGCACTGGTACTTTGCATGCATAATAAGAAAAATCAACACTACTCACCTGTTGTTTATTTTCCAATTATTTTAAGTCTTCCATCTTTGTTAAAATTTCAATTATGTTTTATTCATTTCATTTTAACACATATTTACGAACATTGTAGGACCTTAAGTAATAGAGTCAAAAACAGACTGCGAACTTCTGCAGCATGATCTTAACCAAGTTATAAAATGGTGCCACAATAATAAAATGCAACTAAATCCGAAGAAATGTTACCATGTTAAGTATACGCGAAAAATTAACTGTATTGACACAGAATACTTCATAAACCAAGAGCGAGTCCAAGAAGTCGAAACAATAAGGGATCTCGGAGTACACTTTGACAAAAAGGTCACTTTTGTGCCTCATATTGAAAACATTATCAAAAAGTCATCAAAAATGTTAGGGTTCCTGCTTCGTAACACCAAAGGCTTTCGTAAAAGTAGCACCAAGATAATGTTATATAACTGTTTCGTACGCAGTGTTATGGAATATTGTAGTGTTGTGTGGAGACCTCACTATGCCACACACATGTTGCGTCTAGAAAGGGTACAGAAACGTTTTGCGTGGCATTTAGCCTTTAGTGAGGGGAAATCTAAGCGCCTGCCCTCTTACAGAGTCCGTCTGTGCCATTTCAGGATGCAATCGTTGTCTATGCGTAGAGATATAACCGATGCTTTGTTTCTTTACAAACTGTTGCGCAATAAGATCGACTGCCCCGGTTTATTGAAGTTAATTAGATTCCACGCGCCTGCTAGATATCCTAGGAATAAGATAACACCCCTGTGTCCGCCACTTCGAAAGTCTGTACTTGGTGCAAATTCTCCAATACCTAGATTGTGTAGAATCCTTAATGGCCGCAGTGACTTAGTAGATGTGCACCACGATAATATAAATAAATTCATACGAGCTTTTGTAAACAATCCAATAGCGATTTAATTTTAATTCTGATTCAATTTTAATGTTTTTTTTTAATTTTATAATTTTTTAATTTGAATTTTATACCTGTTTTAATTTTTTTTTTTCTCAATGTATTCAATTTATTCCTTTTATTTTATTCTTTTAATTTTATTTTGTTATCTTTATTCATAATTCAATTAATAATTAATCATAATGTAATCAATTATAATTTGAACAGTAATCACATGCCAATGTTTTTTATAAATTTTATAAATATTTTATGTAAAGCCGTTCTCTGTGCATGTGGTGTTAACCTGTAATTAATTGTTGCACTTGTAAATGTTACTCTAGTCATTAATCAGAAATGTATATAGTGTAAGCAATTGTTGGTTAACCTAAATAAATAAATAAATAAATAAATTAATTAATTAAGCCGCATAAATCGGGGCCTCTTTCAGTGGCGCTGTAGCCGCTTGTACATCTACTGTAGAACTTACTTATGGAGGCTATGCCGTTATTAAAAACTTCTAACTGGCCGGTATACGGCTTGTTATAGAGCTGGTGTGCTACTTGTGTTATAAGTATGCGAAATCACTTTTCTATAACGTAGAGGCGCGCTTCTTGCTAAAATTTATGCATTTTGGTGTGATTTTGACAAATTATTATCGAAGGAAAGCTTCGCGTCCGTATACCTTAACATGCACGGTGTTTGTACTTGTTAATAATCTATTGAATCGCGATTTGTCATTGAATCTTTTGCCATCATTACCTGGTCTGATGATGAAGTCCGTGTGCTCAGCCTCAAGTTCCTGAGCCTGTCTGAGAGCAGCGAGGACACTCTGTCGCAGATGGACGCGCGCATCGCTCATCTAGACGAGGACGCGCTCAACGACATGCTCGCTGACACACATAACACACGGAGGAAACCTGGGGTAAATTCCTTTATGGTTCACTGTTTCTTCGGTCTTGCCTTCGACTTCTTGAGGGAAAACAATGAATTAGACTTCCCATAAACGAACGGCCGCACCGAGATGTCTTTTCGTTTAAAGTTTTAAACTTGTAAGAACTAAATTTAAAATAGTTTAGTTAAACAGTGTTCAGTGTGAGAATTAATTATGTATGATGCTCCAAACACTTAGCCTTGGGTAGTAACTAGTACTCAATATAGATAACAAGGGCTTTATATCAAATAACCTTTATAAGCTGAGATAATATATCCTGGTTCGGTACAGATACGCAAGGATACCCGGCCTGCCGCGGCGGGCGAAGTGTGGGGCGGGTTCCCCAAGCTACCCCACCTTAGCGGCCGCAGCAAGCCGCTGCATCGCCGCAACACTACAGGACAAGTGCATGTTGAAGGTTTGTAAAGCGCGTCCATACATACACAAACGCCTTTTTTCTATGCGGTGGTCAGAAACGACAAAATGTGACCTGCTACGGCGGTCCTTACATACTTCTTTTGCTTCATATATATTCACATATATAATAACTTCTTCAAAAGGTAAACTACAAGGAAACAACCCTTTTTAAACTGACTGTATATTCCGCCATGAAAAGAGATTTAAAGTGATTGCTAATAATGCTAACTGGGCCCAAACTATAATATAGATGCAAGGTTGATACGAAGAGAAGAAGAACAGTAAACAGTTAATTGCTGTATTAAATTCCTACTCCAATTCTTCCCGCCGATAAAAAAAGAATCACACTAAACAAGAACTAGAATGACGGCATCTAAATATATATAGATATAGGAATTCATTGCTTCTTGTACTTCCAGATATGAAACCAGAGCTACTTTTAGGGCAAGCAATCTCAGTCACCCGACCGCTGGGTAACACAGAGAGTAGCTACGTCAGTTGGGCAATGCTCACCGATAATAACACTAAATGTAAGAATCTACCATTTCACATGTGGCAGCCAGCACTAATGTCAAAATGTGACCGACGCCATTAGTGCTATCTAATTTTCCAATATGTTTAGCGCTTAGAAATACACAAATTATTCTATACAAAGAACGCGGTTTATTTCCATCCCCTGATTACTTGGTATATTGGTGATTACGCGTCGTTTCGATTAAATACACTACAATGTCTTCCCACCACGAGCCCCACCCACGAGAAGCTATCATACGAACTCACGCGAGATATTGCAGCAATGAAGACTGATAAATCTAGAGGAAGATGGTCAAGGTTCGGACTCACGTTGATGATCCCTAGGACGACCTTCGAGCATTTACCAACGGACATCAGGCGATTTTTAGTTTTACCACGCTATGGTGAAGAAGAAAATACGAATTCGCCGCAGGTGTCAGGAAAACTAGTCCCTACTCTGGCTACGACGGTACCCGAGGTTAACAATATATCATCATACCGTCTACACGATTGCGACTGCCAACATCACCTGCGATTCTTTATAGTAGACACCTGAGTGAACTTATTGGTCATTGGCAATAAAGAAGGATGAAACCAGCAGAGGAAGTGTTGTACGCAGTAAATGGCACTTCGATACACACTTACGGCGAAAGAAAGCTGTAACTCAACTTTGGCCTACGCCGTCCTTTGTCATGGCAGTCCATCGTTGCTGCTGTGAAACAACCAATCCTGGGTGACGATGTTTTACGCCTTCATAAATCGTCGTTGACCTGCGAAACCAGGAAACTCGTCGATAAGAAGACTGGGTTAGCAATTCACGGTTGCATTTCAAACCGTATAACGACCCCCACCGTTCTCACCATCAATCTCACCAACCCGTATCAATAGTACAACGATATTACATCCTCGAACATCAACAGCGTGAAGAACAGCGAAGTCGAACACCATATCGTCATGTACGGACCCCCGTTGTACAGTAAAGCACGCCCGTGACCGACACATAAATATCAAGTAGCGAAAAAGGAGTTCCAAGTTTTGCATAGTAGTCAGGATATGGAAATAACCCGCGATCTTCGTTTTGAATAAATTATGTATTTTTAAGTGCTAAAGATATTGGCAAATTCAGTAGCACACTAAAGGCGACTGTCATATTTTGACATTGTTGCTGACTAGCTCGTTGTTTGTTAACGTCATAGGCCGTGTTTCTTGAGTTAAAACCTTAATAAGGTAGTCACTTGCAAGTTCCCCTGTGCAACTTTACTTCTGCAATAAGCTTGCACCATGGAAACAAAACGAAACTATCACAAGAATGTCTGAAGTCAAGTATTTCCACAAAGTAAGGAGATAATGTAGAAGTCAACTTGCACATCAAACTTGCCGGGAGATCCCGTTTTGAGTTTTGTACTTTAGTTATAAGTATCAAACGATCATATTTGCTCGATAGCATTAACTCCGGAGGTGGCAGCGAAACGCAAACAGTTTACATCAAATAAGGCGGCGTCGTGTGATGCGGCGAGTGGGGGTTTGGGCCGGTCTGACATCGACGTGAAGCAACTCGCCGTGCAGCTGCCCAACACTTCCGCAGACAGCTTGGACAAGTACGCGAGTTATTTCTTTTCTAATTGCATATTTGCAAGAAAGTTGAACTATATTTTCTTAAGACACATCGAGGTTTATTGAAGATGCGGTCAAACCGAGTGGGCTCACTGCGGACACCAGACATTTACAGGTAATGTACTGAAATATCTGTCAAAGTCCAGTGTCCGCAGTGCGGTGCGCCTGGTTTGACCGCAACGTGGCTTTTTCTGGTTGTAGATTCAAGCTGGCAGAAGGTTGAAAATAGTGTGTCAGGAATCCCAATATAAAAAGTATTTTCATTGGTCATCGTAAAGTATTAACTTAAATGTAAAACGTGTTTTCCAAGAAATTTTCGCACAGAAGTTTACCCCATAAAAACACTACTACCACCACAACAAAGCACTACCCCCTTTCCACAGTATGTCAATCCTGGAGCTGTCAGAAGCGCTGACACAGCGGAGTCGCGATCCTCACCGAACACTGCAGCTGCTCGACGCATTGTTGGTCGCCGTGCAGGCGGCGCCCCCTGGCGGCAGCCTGCGGGAATTGCTGCTGCGCTCGCTGTACTTGCAGGGGGAAAGTGACGACGAACGAGTTCTCGTCGCCGTAGCACGCACCATGCTCACGGTACGTGTTCATACAAGCATACTGACATAGAAGTAGACGCGTTTTCGTAAACTGCTACGCCGTAGCAATCTAGGTACATTATATCAGCAAAAGAAACGGTTTCGTAACTGCTTCGGTCTTGCAGTCTGCCTGCAAGAAGAACGCCCATGCTTGCTTAAATAGCTACGCCGCAGCAGTGCACGAGACCTACTGCTAGTCTGCCACGCGTACTGTTTTAACTTTCTTTTTGTTTCTAGATGCGAGTGACCGGACCGCACTTGGCGGCCGCTTGCAAGCTCGTGTTCAGGATTGCAAAAAATGATAAAAATGACCACTTCTTTTCGAACACTAATTTGTTAGGTAAGTCCAACAAGTAACCAATATAATTAGAATATATCATTTTAGCCCAAAATAGTTTTTTATTTAAAACTGGTCACGTGTGTAGATTTCACGGGTTTCGATCATCGTTATTATTATGGTGGTCTTATGTGTCAGAGTTGCTGGTGGAGGGCTGCGGGCGCGCGGAGCCGGTGTCAGAGAGCGCGTGCTGCGTGTACGGCTGCGCGGCGCTGCGCGTGCTGGCGCTGGAGCCGCGCCTGGCCGCGCGCGCGCACCGCGCCGGCGCCGCGCACCTGGCCGCGCTGCACCTCAAGATACTTAACAACGCCGTGAGTCTGTGTAGGATCCAATCAATCAACTCAGCTTATCGCGGTCCACTGCTGGGCATAACTCTCACCTAAGCTGTGGCACAACACCCTGCCCTCCGCCTTGCGCATCCAGTCTGATCCAGCCACCTTTTTATGGACGTCGGCCCATCTAGCTTCAGGACCACCACTGCGCTTGCCGATAGGTTATCTTCACTCCAGAAACCGTTTACTCCATCGGCCGACGCGCGGCGGTCCGATTATAGAATCCGCTTAAACAAATCTCAGTTACAATCTCCACGGAGTTTGGCAAATTCGCAAGAGATATTATCATGAAAATATGTGCGCATACGAGAGGATGCATTCTTTTATGCTTTACTCTCTTAATCGTATGAGACGGCATCTCAGCAATCCCACACGAAAGGGGAGTGAACAGGCGCGCGACCATTAGGCACGGGGTCGTCACGCACAACTTCCTATGTACTACTGTACTTACTGAGAAACTACTATTGTTATACTTCTCGCGCTGTGAGTATGAGTCAGAGTCAGGATTGCTGGTGTAGGATGCAGAACGAACCCTTTGCCTTTCCTTCATAGTAATAATTATTTTTATATTGAAGACAAATAAAATTCAGCTATCCTCGTATTCCAGAAAGCGGAATCCCCTCGGTCCCTGGGCGAGCAGAGCACACATGCTCTGTACCAGGTGACAGGGGCATTGCGAAGTCTAGCGGGCGCCGTAGATCAGTTCGCTAACGAATTCCTGGCCAGCGGAGCACTGCCTGAGCTCGTGAACGCGCTGGCACTGCACACGGATCGAGACGTGCTTACTAATGTTGCTAGGTGTCTTAGGTAATAGTGCCCTTGTTTCGGTAGCTCTTCAACTGCGTTTTGTGTTTGGATTTACATTAAAGACTCGACGGCTTTGTGGTAATGTTCAGAATTTCAAAAGTGAGGTCATGCTTGCGACAACATGACAAAGTGTGTTGGAATTAAATGATTGTCAGGTACCTTCGTAAAGTAAACTTTGGATTGACTATCTAATCCCAACCAACAACTAACTAACTGACGGCACAGTTGGCGTAGTGACTGAGCCATTGGCTGCTGCGCTGCGTGTCGCGGGTTCGATCCCCGCACGGAACAAATATTTGTATGACCTGCAGGTAGTTGTTCCAGGTCTGGCTCTTTGTGTTTGTGACTTTAAATGTTTGTCAACGAACCCACGATACAGGCGAAATTTTTAGTGTACGTTACGGCGTTTAACAAACGTTTTAAAAACAAACTTCCCATCATTTATGATTTCCTAATAAGATAAGATCAGGGTTCTCAAGTCATGAAGAAAAAACCATGACTAGACATATGTCGCACCGCCGGCGATTAGTGAGAGTTATAACTGCAACATATGAGTGCAGATAAAACGAGTTGTTTGTTTGACAGAGTTCTCGTCGTCGGCAGTGTGAACAGACAACGATCAACTACTGTATTATATATCTTGTTTACTGAAACTGGACCTATAATATTTTGTACGTTTCTTGAGCGAGAAAGTAGCCGATAGCTAGGCTAGTCGCTTCCTCGTCCGCGGAGGTACAGGTTTCCTATTAAAACTACATAATTGGTGGCTTTCGTTTGCGACTGCTAACCTCACCAAGATGGTAAGATACGTAATATGTTTGGCAGTGTGGTGTCGGGCTCTGCGGAGTGTTGCGCCTGGCTGTCCGCCTCAGGCGCAGGCGCAGGCGCAGGCGCAGGCGGCGCCGCGCGGCAGCTGGTGCGCTCGCTGGCGGCGTGCGCCCCGCGCGCCCCGCTGGCGGTGCGGCTGGCCTACACGCTAGGGAACATGGCCGCCGCTGATGAACGTGCTAGGAATGACGTACGAATGTTCAATCATTAACTACAGTTTTTGCCCACCCATTTGACCGCTTAGGCGCCGGAAGTTATCCCACCGAAACGTATTACCGGGATAGTAAAATACCCTAGATCCTAACCCAGGACCATAGGACCATAACCTGTGAGCCAAATTTCAGTGAGATGATGAAATTCATTGAGCCGTTCAGACGTGATAAAATAACAGATATACTTGTTACTTTCTCATTTCTAATATATCCTATGGATCCTATTATCTCATCAGCTCGGAAAAATAACTTCATCTTTATCTCACCCTCAAATAACTGCATGATTATTACTTATTTATAAACGTTAGTAGTCTGAACTGAAACATTCATCGCTTTAATATTTGAATTGTATTTCAATATACCTACTCTCAACAGATTTACAACGAAGAGGGTGCGATAGACGTCCTTCTCACAATATTGGAGTCGTACAGCCAACGCAACCCACAAGACCTGCAAGATGTGGAATCTGACCCAGATCTACATTTAGTTGGTGAGCTACAAAAGGACTCACTGGAGCACCACAATGATTTACTTTAACATTTTATATTGACTTGTTGAACTAATTGCTTCTAGGATCAGACTTGGGTGGATCAGATGGTTCCAACGAAGATGTTCTTATCAAGGTAACTAAATAATTAAAAAATCATTTCTGAATCACTTTTGTCTCAATTGCTATGGTATAATCTTTTCATAATCAGACAAAACGCAAGGCAATCATGTAATCGCTATCATTTTAATTACAAACAGCAACATTATAATATACTAAATTAATGGGCGGTCACTTTATATTGTTCAGACAGTACGTGTCCTCGCCAACCTGTGTTTGGCAGAACGTGTGGGGCGAGGTCTAGCGGACTTGTACGCCGAGCGGATTGTGAACGCCCTGCTGGCCTGTCTACAACTCGCTGAGAAAATCATAAAAAATACGGTAATGCTCTAAGATTTGTGTAAAACATGGCTGAATGTTAACGTCGGATTTCAGACTGTCGGCCTTAACAGGCGTTGGTCTCCCTCGTTAAAATCTTGATATCTTACGAATTCTCACCCATGGCTCCACGTAGCTGTCTTGCACGCAGCGGCAACACCCCAGTATCCGCGTTGGCTCGTGGGCTAAACCTGGTAGAGAGGGGCTTAAGTGTTTCGGCTCTAAAGTCTTGCGGTTGCTTCCCGCATAGTTCACGGGATCTAACCCAGCCTCATTGGTAACCCACTTACGTTAGCGAGGCAGCTAGGCATTGTGGAAGGCACGCAACACCAAACGAGTACTACATGTAAGCTATGTCCAGGACAAGTCATTAGAAGAGAACTACGCTACAGTGGAGCGCGGCGAGGAGCTGGCGACGGCGGCGCTGGCCACGCTCAACAACCTGACGTTCTACCGCGAGCCGCCCGACCCGCCCGACCAGCTGCACGTGCCCATCGACAACATATGCAAAGGTACATAAAGCTACTACTACACCACGCCCTAGCTACGCCGAGTTGACGCAGCCTAACACACTGCACCGCTACGCTAGGACCGCTACGACATCGCTACGAAAACGCTACGGTGGTGCCAGCCAGTGCTACGACAACGCTACGCTGCACACTGGCGCAAGTAAGTGCTATGACGATGCTAAGCTGATAGCGCTACTCGAGCGCTACGCTATGAAAACGCTATCCCGTTGCTATGATAGCTCTAATAAGCAATACGTCAATGCTACGGTGGTGCTATCTCGCAACGAAACGCAACGCACACGCTACGACTTCGTTGTCTCGCTTCCTTGTCTCAAACGGCTCAGTGATGTGACACGTGTTCCTTGTAAAGCGACCTGCCGGTGGCTGCGCGGCAGCGGGCCGGCGGCGTGCGAGGCGGTGCGCGCGCTCGGCAACGTGTCGCGCGCCACGCGCACCGCGCAGCTCATCGTGCTCGAGGGCGCGCTCGACCGGCTCGAGCCTTTCCTACAACATGGTGAGTTTCATGGTGAACGTCCTAGACTCCTAGTAGTATGGTACCCTTCCTTTGTGGGTTATGCGGAAGAATATTCTATATACACCTTGTTCCGGACGACAAACATAAACTTCGACCAGATGTTCGTGGTTTTTTTTTTTACTCGCGGGTTGCTCTTGTTCGTGCAAATACCATTTGATAATTTAATTGCACTAAGCGGCAACATAGGCCAAATTAAGACCCTTTCTTAATGCATAACTCAAACAAATTTCAATAAATAAAATTACAAATATCTTTGTAACGAAGCCTTTTTAGGTATTACTTCCTTTGTAAGATTTGATTTGTAAAAGATATAGAAGTGTTTGCCAAAGTTTACGGATAGCGTGAAGAACACGGTTTATATGTATACTATCTATCTGTGTGTCCACACAAATACTGCCCCGTTGGGCTCGTGGTCGCAAGGCGCGACGGCTGATCGTGGGATCCTCGGTTCAAGTCTCGGCTCAAGAAAGTGTTACTTGGTTTTTCCATAAGGATATCTCAGTAGCAGTCCACAGTTTGGAAGCTGGCCGTGCAATACCCCGGCGCCACGGACTGTTCCGCGTATCTCTCTCCGGTCGTTGCCGGATTACCGTTCCTCCGAACTAGGAGAATGCGAGAAGAGACAGTGCCAGGGTCGGACTGGCCATATAGTCAGGGTGGCGTTTACCAGCAGGGAATTTTAAAAGTTTTTAAAACGTAATCTGCCTGATACCACAGAATTAGTAAGTACTTAATTAATTGTAGCGTATAGTAGAATCACTCTCAAACTATAATATTTTTAAGGCTAAAAATGAGCCTCTGAGTACTCGTCAAATTTGTAACATTGTAGATTGTAGCGGTAGCGCTACAATGTTACAAATTTTCTTAAAACCAACGCGCGGTTCTTTCTTTGAATCCTGCGAAAATCTTTTATCATATAGGCTCGTTTTTTCTGCCTGTGGATTGGCACTCCTATTGGATTTTCACGTGATCGACCGGTATAGACAGAGGCTTAATAAATTAGGAGCCCTTGCCCCGAGACCTTAATAGGCAATTATAGCATACATACACAAGGTTGAAAAAAATAGAGCTTGTAGACATTTTGATCTCTTCACATATCTAAATTTATTTGAGGCAAGGTGTAACTGTAACTCCGGTAGGTCGAAACAATTTTATTCTAACCTGTCCAGGGCAAGGTGTCAAAAAATTTCTCGCTTCGCTTGCTCTTTAGCTTATTTCCTTTTGCATCTTGCCTTTGTCTGTAACTCGATCAAGTAATTCCTGTATGAAGGGTTCAAACAATTCTAGCCTGTCAAAGGTAGGGTGGTAAAATTTTCGAGCTCGCTTCGCTCGCTGTGGAGGCTTTGTTCTTTACATTGTGTCCCTAAGTCGATTAAATAACATCTATTTCTCAATAAAAGAACTAAAGATAAGCTAACTTGTCTGGAGTGGAGAGACTAATTATTTTAGTTCCTAGTCATAATACATTTGATATTGTTTCAGAGATATTAAAAAAAGGTTAGCTGAAAGTTCACCTCTTTTTAAAAAATGTTGATGTGCTAGCTTCATATTTGGTTTATTATTGGAATATAATTGGAACTGCACTTAGGTACCTAATAATCTATATAATTATCTATATCGTTTATAATTATTAATTTGTATACTTCATTATTTTCCGATTTTATCCCATCTCCCGTTATCCAGTCTCGGGCCCCGGGCTTTGGGGAGCCACCCGGGCCCTTTCGGCCCAGTCCGACCCTGGACAGTACACCTGTGTAAGCGCTCACTGTCGTGCACTACAATATCTCCCGCCATGAAGACTCGTATCTGTTCACCTGTGTGCCAGAGGAGGAGAGCGTGCGCTGCGCGGCGGCCGGCGTGCTGGTGAACGTGTGCGGCGCGGGCGCGGCGCTGGCGGCGGGCGCGGCGCTGGCGGCGCGCGCGCTGGGGGCGGCGGCCGAGCGCCGGGACGCCGCGCCCGCGCCGCTGCTCGCCCGCGCGCTGTGGAACGCGCACGCGCACCTCGACGCGCCTCTCTCGCCCGTGCATGCATATATCGTGTCTGAAGCGTTGGCTGTGTTTATTGGTAAGACGCTTTTCAATAAACGTAAAAAACATAATATGTTATGTTTAACCAACTTTACGGCACCGAAGTTCACATCACGCCTGTGTTTTCCGAACGGCAGGCTGATGCACTTGTAGCGCGCTCACATTACACCAATAGAGTTAGATTAGGTGCTGCCCTATTAGACCAATTTTAAATGAACACGTCCACAAGTTTCGTCATATTCATTTTCGTATTAACAACCTCAAAACAAAAAACGCATACAAATCCAATTGAAACATTCATAGCAACAAATTTCATGAACGTTGCTGTTTGCCATCGCCCCCCACAAGAGACTTTGCTCTCAACTTAGTTCGCGTAGAAATACTCAGTAGATGACTTTGAAACGATTTTTGTAGGAAGGAAAATACTATTTTAATTTACCTACTCACATAATAAAAGTAAATTGTATAGATACGATGTCTTATACTGAGCATGAACTCTCAGGTTCGATTCCCAGGTCAGTCAAACTGTCATTGGTTGGTGGCAATAGGCTCGCCCTCAATTATATTGGACTCATCATCATCATCTGCCTAGCCTTTTCCCAACTACGTTGGGGTCGGCTTCCAGTCTCACCGGATGCAGCTGAATACCAGTATCTTACATGGAGCGACTGCCTATCTGACCTCCACAATCCAGTTAGTAACTACTGGGTAATATGATACCCCTTGGTAAGACTGGATATCAGAATTTTTGAGCCACTGACTACCTAACGACTGTCAAAGATCTACAAATGACACCCGGCTTAACGAGCTTTCCGAGGCACGGAGGAAACTCGGTATGTAATAGGTGGTCACCCATCCACAGACCAACCTAGGCAAGCACGGCTTAACCTAAAGATCGACTCGAGCGGCTGTTATTAATCATAACAGCTGCTCGCATCGTAAATTATATAGAACTTTTGGAAGTTAAACATAACTGGCGAAATGTGAGTGTAAGTGTACTATTAAGGAAACCTCTGCCTAACTCCTAGGGGATTACAGGCGTGATGCTATGTTATAGTCTCTGTATTTGAGACGACATAATTTATTTAAACTTGTCAATAGAATCTGCAGTGATTATATTTACAGATTTTACCTACTACATCAACCAAATGTCTCACATTAGCATAATACAGGGTGTAAATAGACACATAGCCGTCAAGTGTCAACCAAGCATTCTGTACATCAAACTAAGTAACTTTACGCAAAAAATATTGCTGGGAATCGACTTTATTATTTGGGGTGAAAAATCACGTTTTACGGCAGGACTCGATGGAAAGCACTCAAAGGATTGTGCTGATGGATGGATTGAATAGTACGGGGGTCGTGGAGGTGTGTAAAGTAAAAATCTTACATTAAAACATGTATTTAAAAAAAAACTTACAGGGGAGAACAAGTGCCTTTCGGCTATGTTAAGGTTCTATTTTCACCCTTTATATCTACTGAAAATGGCAGAAATACTATGTTTTAAAAGTGCGATAAATAATACACATAAGGAATGCCATATCTATTATTGTTTAAATGTTTATCTATAAATTCCTATCACTATCAATACATTATCATCAAGATAGTTATTAATATTGGTTTTATCTATGTCAACAGTTCCTCTATTTCGATTTCATTACCAAGCGACTCCGTGGCGCAACGGTAGCGCGTCTGACTCCAGATCAGAAGGTTGCGTGTTCAAATCACGTCGGGGTCAAATTAAACTTTTTGAATTTATTTTTTTGATAACATTTATTTTTAATATTTATAATATTATCATTATTATAGACGATGAATCAGCGTTCGCTTCCTGCGAAGCAGCTAAAATGGGAGATCGATGCACCGGTGGACAAAGTATCGTCAAACATCATGTGAGTAAACGCCTTCTTTTACAACTAATGTTTTAAGAAGTTTGCCACAATTTAAGCAAATATTTGCAAAATATCACCAGAAAACCCTATTCCAGTCAAGTGGCCTTTTCGATCATCTTGCGTAAAGACTCGATGGGTAATATTGTTTCGGTCAGCTACACACCTCAATATATCCCCAGGTAACATTCGACTTGGAGAACAACAATTACGCATCTGAGCGCGACCGTTCCTGCTATGCTGCCGGTCCGAAGCGTCTCAGTAGGAAGGGGAGCGTAGAGCTCAAAGACGGTGACGGCACCGGCGAGGACCTGGGCTTCGAGGAGGGGGATGTGGAGGAGTGCCAGTGTAACCCGTGCCGCCGACTCGCCTCGTGGGACGAGCTGGCCGGGGTTGCCATCCCGCTCATGGAGATGTTGCGACCTCCGCGGACTGACGCCTCTGTGGGGACCGAGTGAATACCTGACTGTTTCATAGCAGAGCCAGAAGAGCTTGGTGTAGACATTGTTTTGCGAATATTGAAAGGTTAAAAAAATGTATAAGAAGGCCGTAATTTTTCGGGGTACATTATGTTAGCATAAAGTCAAATGTACAAATACCTATAGATAGCAGGATTCAATTCTGTCATGATTTTCTGAAGCGTTAGAAAAAGAATTAAGATGTATCGGTTGTGAATGTTGGGTAGTTAATCGAAATTAATTAGTGAAAAACTAGGCCACAAACTAATCAAAAACACAAACTAGTTAAAAACTAGCAAAAAATATTAAAAATAACTATTAATAATACCTAGCTGTAAGTCACCTTTAGTTTTCCGCCGCTGATTAAACGAAGTAATTTAATTCTTTGAAACTGTGATGAGATGGGAAGAAATGTCAAGTTTCATTTGTATTAAAGAATGTCTTCATATCTTGGCATTTGACCCTAGTATTCTGCGATCCTGCCTAAGATCGACCTTCACCCATCTGCTTACCGAATGAAATATACTTTTTAGACATCTTAATACAAGAATAATCATATTGCGAATGGGCTTGTCTAGTGAATTTAAGTCAATTCTAACTATAAATATATTTTTCCAAACGAAGTCAATATTGATTGAAAGTACAAAGGATAAGGAACAAGAAACTCTTAGTGTTTCAATATTTTTTTTACCCTACTACAGGTTTGTCAGGCATAAATAGTTCAGTTGATAATATGTTTGTAATTGTATGTATGTACCGATGATTTTATTACAAACACGGTGGTTTTAAGTTGTCAAATAAAATCGGTCCAGACACGCAGTATTATATTATCTGTGGTCAAGACTCACAGTTCACATCACGCAACCGATTCGCAATGTTTGTTTATGTATAAAGATTACTATAAAATATATTTTTAATTCGGTAAGCAGATGAGTGAAGATCGGCCTTAGACGGGATCTTAGACTATAGGTATAACATAAAATATATCAACTTGTGTATACAAGGTGTAAAAAGCCGTCGACCAAGCATTCTGTACATCAAACTACGAGTAAGGAAGTCTACGCAATTTTTTTGCTGGGAATCGATTTTTTTTGGGGTGAAAAATAACGATTTACAGTAGGACTCATTGATCAAAACATTGCACTGCTGGATGCATTGAATAGGACAGAGGTGATGCATGAAGGTATTTAAAGTAAAGTCGTAACATTAAAGTTCCCAAGTAGGTATAGTCCAGAACAAAAAGATGATCGCAATGACGTCGAGAACAAGTTCCTTTCGGGTTCGTTAAAGGTCTATTTACACCCAATATACACTGCTGTATAAATAAATAATTTATATTATAGTTCCTATTCTTATTAATATTTGTAATGTCTATCAATTATTGTTTCATTTTACAATTAATTGATTTATAGTATGTACCTAATTATGTAATAAAATGTATCATAGAGTACTTTTATGAATTCGCTTTTGTTGGTGAGGCGGCTGCCCATCCTTTCGATGTGTTCTTCACGGCAACAACCGGTGACGTAGGCGTGATTTTTAATTTATATACAAAAGGTGTTTTCTCAATGCATGCTTTCTTACAATTACCTATATCCCAAGCACTTTTCTACACTTGAATCTTAAAAATCGTGTTCGATGTTTTGAATTCAAAACTTACATAAAAATAAATAAAATTGTCAGTGTCTGTTTGTAATATCAAAATAACAGCTTTTTACTGAATGCATATGAAAATATATACGGCACTACAACAAAAACTAAACTAAACTAAATTTTTGTCTGTCTGTCTGTCTGTCTGTTCCGGCTAATCTCGGTAACCGTTGGACCCATTTTGACAAGACTTTTACTGGCAGATAGCTGTTATGGCCTAACAAAGGCTACCTTTATTTTAGAAAAATAATTAGGGTCCGTACAAAAAAAATTAAATCCCCGAATTTGGTAACCATCATCATTTCAGCCGAAAGACGTCCACTGCTGGACATAGGCCTCCCCCAAGTGTCGCCACATTGACCGGTCTCATGCGACTCGCATCCAGTGGATCCCTGCAGCCTTCACCAGGTCATCGATCCACCTAGTGGGAGGCCTTCCAACGCAACGTCTTCCGGTTCGCGGTCGCCACTCCAGAAACTTTCGGCCCCATCGGCCATCCGTTCTGCGAGCTATGTGCCCTGCCCACTACACTTAAGTTTGGCTATTCTTCGGGCTACGTCAATAACCTAGGTTCTCTTGCGGATTTCCTCATTTCTGATTTGATCACGAAAGGGAACTCCGAGCATAGCCCTCTCCATTGCCCTTTGGGTGACATTAAGCCTTCTGATGAGGCCCATTGTGAGCGACCACGTTTCGGTCCCGTATGTAATCACTGGCAACACACACTGGTCATAGACCTTCGTCTTGAGACACTGCGGTAAGTTGGACGAGAAGATACCACGCAACTTCGCGAACGCTGCCCAGCCGAGTCGGATTCGACAATTGACCTCTTTCTCGAAGTTAGAACTACCGTTTTTCCCAGGTAGACATAATCGTCTAAAACTTCGAGTGTAGAGTCTCCGACCTTGATAGGAGTGGGTGTTACATGCGCATTCAACATGACTTTGGTTTTGTCAATATTCATTTTAAGACCCACTCTTTCGGAAGCTCTACTGAGGTCATCGAGCATTGTACTGAGGTCCTCCATGGTCTCAGCCATGACCGCTATATCGTCAGCAAACCGAAGGTGAGAGATGTACTCGCCATTGAGGTTGATGTCTAGCCCTCTCCAGTCCAGAACCTTGAAGACATCCTCCAGTGCAGCGGTGAACAGTTTCGGAGATATGACGTCTCCCTGTCTCACACCTTGCTGCAGAAGGATAGGTTCCGAAGTCTGGTGTTGAAGTCGGACTGACATGGTGGCGTTTTTGTAAAAACATTTCAACACCTCGGTGTACCGATAGTCGATTTGGCACCGCCTTTTACGGACAGACTGCAGTACAACCCAAGTCTCGATCGAATCGAAGGCTTTCTCGTAGTCCACAAACGCTAAACAGAGAGGCAGGTTATATTCTTCGGTCTTCTGTATAACCTGCCGCAACGTATGTGTGTGGTCTACGGTGCTAAAGCCTTTGCGGATTTCGGCTTGTTCGGGAAGCTGAAAATCGTCAACCTGCGCGCGAGACGATTCGTGATGACTCTTGAAAACGACTTGTAGACATGGCTTAGAAGTGAGATGGGTCTATCGTTTTTCAGCCGGGCATTGTCGCCCTTTTTGAAGCAGAGTACCACCACACTACGAAAATGGTAACAAATTAATAATATTATATAATATCTTCTTCTAATATATTACTACCCAAGCAGCAAAATTGTACTATCTAAAGCTTGTTTCGCAAAAACGTTTTTAAAACGTGATATAACGGCGTTTATGGGGAGAGCATGTTCTATTAAGGCGTTCGATAACTCTTTTTTGCTCTATAAGCTTGTACAGAAAAAAAATTCTCTAAGCTAGTGATTGTCATTTACATTACCATTTTATATAACTATTATAGACAAGTACTATATAAAGCTTAATAATAACATGTATAGAACTACTTTGTTCTATAAACTTGCTCATTGTTGCCCTATTGCGTCTAATTGAATCTGTAAAAGTTTAAAATTTATCACTATAGGCCTGTATCTTTATGGTTATTGAAATTCAAGAATACGGCGTTTTTGTGAAGTCATGTCGAGAATGCAACTGCAAGAGCGGTATGCAATGGGTTGAAAAATAGGGCTATTGATATTTCACATTACGCTTAGAAGTACAACTGATTATTATCTGAGATGCTGAAATAAAAGATACACAACTATAAATTAAAAAAAAAACTTTATTTTAAAATAAAGAAAATCAAGACACAATCGCCGCAATTCTTTTATTGTGAAGACACTGGAAAAGATAAAGAAGATGGGTTGTTTTATCTACGAGAATTGTTTATATTATGATTTCAAAGGAACCCTAATTTGCCCACAATGGCGGTCACTACTTTCACAATAGTACTATAGAAAGCCTATAGTCGCCAACATTACACTTCTTACTCTATAGTGGAAAATTATGGAACTAGTCTTCGATTAATTTAATTTATATAAAACTCACTAATTTGAGAGGGGCTTTAAAAATTTCGTACTAAACTATGCCTACTTTGTCAATAAAATTGTGATCGCAACTCTATTTCACTGCCTGGGTCGCTACTACTAGTGAATTTTATTTACTACTGCATGGTCGCCATAATAAAAATCTTAATATTGTAAATTTACTTACCACGATTTGATGAAATAAAGCGGTCTACACACCAAAGCCGCTGACCCGGCGGCACGGATCGGCGGCCCAACCCGCCGGCCTTATTTTGTACAATCATGCCGCCGGCTTGCGCCCGCGCGGGCAAGCCGGCGGGGCATCATGCCGATGCCGACGGCATCCCTCTCCACTCACTCAGTCAGTTGCCCGCCGACTTTCATAGAGTAGTGACGTAACTCCACAAACTGCTAATATTAAATCACTGTTATCGTCCTCCTCCATGTCAATTAGGTACTGAAAATACTACTTCTGAATTATTCGAAACACACACGTCCAATCTCTACGACTATTTGGCAATTACTAGAACACCACATGCCGCGGCTGTCGTGCCGCCGGCATTGCCGCCGGCAAAGTCGTTCGGCTTGGACATTCTGAAGCCGCCGGGTTAAACCGCTTAAGGAATGTAATACACAATCACTACAACAACACACAGACTGAATGAGAATGAACGATTGAAGGAATTATTGTGCTATAGTAATGTAAGAGCACCACAATCACTATTACATAACATAAAAGTACAATAACAGCGTTGCCGTGACTACATCACCGTTTGGTGATATATCTCAGTATAACATCAATTTTACAGGTCAAAATTGGCAACCCGAAGCTTCTATAGAACTAATATATCACCAAATAACGTTATATCTGCGCCAAATCGGGGTTATGTTAACGTTCTTTGGTCCATTATAGAACCGCTCACTAACCACCAATTAGTTCTTGAAAATCGTTCTATGGGCTGCTATACGATATAGCTTTGCTGCTTGGGTATCTCGTGTCACGGTGTTTGTGGTGGTGGCACTCCTCCGAAACCGCTCGACCGATTTAGTAGAAAAAAAATTGTGTATTTGATAGGTATGAGAATAGGTCGTAAAGTATATTTCACACCGCTAGGTGATAAGGTAGGTAGGGTAAAAATGGTGCATTGTAACGCGTGACGGGTACACCTAGTTTTTATAATAATATCACGCGAATGAAGGTCGCGCGTGACAGCTACTTTATAAAAATCATGGTAATCGTCTATAGATTTTGAAGATGTATTTTATGACAATGTAAATAAATAATTATTTGTTTTAACTATGCCGTTTTAATTGCTTTGTTTTTTAAGCTGCGTTGACACGATCAGAGTATGCTCGGGCCGAGTGGATTCGGAGGCAACTCATATTGTGGCAACCACCAACCCAAACCATCCGAGTGTGCTCGAATTATGGGTTGCCACAATACGAGTTGCGTCCGAGTAGGTATCAGAGTCAGAGTCCACTCGGTCTGAGCATACTTACTCGGACCGTGTCAGAGTGGGCTTTAGGGTGCTACCACACCAATCGATCAACATCGGTCGACGTTGAAAGGTGTGGTAGCTTTGGCTGACGTCGACTAATCCATTCTACCATCGATCTATGGGATCGATCGACGATCGATCGATTGGTGTGGTAACACCCTTATACAATCTGCTCTTGAATATTTCCATTGTAATTATGCTTTAAACTAGATAATAAATACATCGAATAATCTTGAATGTTTTCTTTTCATCCACGCTCCCTAGCCGATGAGTCCCGAAAATATTCCCTACTTGCTGGTCAGGATCACCATGTCATCACAGATCGAAGTGGTTGACAAAGCAACTTGAAACTGAGATATAAAATTGATAATCACAGGTAATTTTCCTCTGACAGTGGCAACGGTAAACGAAAAGCTACCTTATTGTAACAAATATTAAATTACTGATATTCTGATAAAGTATTAGTCAGTTGCAGAAACCTTTAGCGACCTTATTGTGGTGGAAATAAATATCACCGATTTGACAGTGACAGAAAATTGTTACTATATACTATAAACCAAAGACATAAAAAGTATGGACTTAAATACCATACCTACAACCTAGAATGTCTCTTAAAATGGCTGCCAATGCTAGGGTTCTGTCAATCATGGAACAAAGTGTTACAGTAACGAGTATCGATACTGTACTACTCAATAGTATTAGGTACCAAGACTTACTAGATATTACGATTGAATTATAATCACAGTCCGTTGTAACAGAAAAACCGATACCCGAGAATAAAATTAATTTAAATATGCTTCTTGTAGTTTCAGTGGAAAAAATAACTAAACCAGAGTTATTTATTTATTTGATACACCAACAGCAGTAAGTATTAATGTAAATTATTAATAAGTATTAACGTGCACTAAGTATTAATGTGAAACGATAAAAATAACATAACAGTGCTGGTATGTATGTCTTTTTTAGGTATACGCAGCATTCACCATAAGACAACAACATAAAGTTCAAGTTAAGTTCGTTAAGTTAATCTTAATAATAAAATAAAATTAATTAAAAAAGTTATATTATCTGTATATTTTTAAATTCATGTGTGAATTGTATGATTTAAAGACTTTTTTTTATGCGGACTCTGATCCGGAGCATAACAGTAACCACAAGTTACTACTCATTAAATCTATAATTAAGGTCTTCATAGATATTAGGTATAGATATCACGGTCAAAGAACACCTGAGAAAGTGTTACATAGACAGTTTTTGAAGAAGCTAATATTGTTTAGAAATGAATAGGTAATAATTGCATTTGTAAGCTTACTTTACTAATTAAAAGTCTTACTTTCATCATTATCACACAAATAAACAATTAAAAAAAATAATTCTTATTTTATTTTACTTCACCAGTCAGTATGTTAATTAAGAAACATTATCTTCTTCCTATTCGAAGAACTTGTTTTTCACTAGGGTCCGCATACCTACCAGAAGCTACAGACCAGATATAAAATAAGCGGAAGCGCAAACGTGATGCATTTAAAAAGCGTTGTTTAATTTTATCATTGAAAGTATATTACTCCAAGTACTATTGCATGAAAACCGGCTACTAACCTGTGCAAAGACAATTGAGGTTGATTTTCCTTCTTCCTTGCACCACACTTCACCATACAACACACAGGCATGTTGAATTGCTCTATCCAACATATACATGCAGTTTTAAAGGTAAACTCCTCGTAATTTTCTCACAAATCTCAATAAGACAAAAAATAAACAATCATTTGACAGCAGAACTACCACGAAACTCGTCGCTTAATATGGCGGATACGGCACTTACCTACAACCACGGTAATAATATCTACAGTACTGTATCTTCATACAAACGCTCGGAACGCGAGTCATACCTACACGCCTCGAGTTTGGTACCCACTTGGTACCCAAGAAGTCACGAATGCGCCGCACTGACGAACGAACGTTGTGATGGTTTTGTAAGCAGTAAGCGTGTGATTTGTGATTGAAATAAGAACAAGTATTTACTAAATATGGCAAACAGTTATAATAGATTATATTGTGCTGTCTTTGGTTGAAGAATTCAAGATTCTTCAACAACGCATTCAGAGATAACATTTTTTAAATTACCTAGAAACTCCGAATCGAGTCTTTAAAATAATTTATATAATACCTACTAAGTGGATATGTAATTTGTTTATTTTTTAATAGGTAAGTATTTCGCTTTTTGCACCGAGTAAAATACCTGGATTAATTAATAAATAAGTGGATAGGGTGAAAAATGTGACTCGTGTGTCACTTTTTTTTTATTTAAGTACCTACGCTCGCGTTAAAAAAGTCTCGAATTTATAATTTGTATTTTTTATTGAACATTTTCTAATTTCATTTACAACTAGCTTCAATTTTTTAAATAAAAAATATAATATTTACAATCACAAAACTAAAAAGAAACTTATCTAAGTAGATGAAATTAAAATTCAGTAAGCGCGGCAGCCCTGTCGCTTGCGAACGTACCGCCCAGCTTTAGGTAATTATGTCAAGGACAGGGCCGAGTCACAATACTGTATATATTTATACTGTGCTACAACTGTGTGACTCGTAACAACAAAATGTTGCCATTATGAGCAGCACAACTGAAATATTGTTGTCTCTTTCATCAAATACGATTACTGCATTAGAAAGAATGAAACAAAACGATATTTCACATTCTGTATCGTTTTTCACTCATATTTGTATAAGCAAATGTATCTATAGAATATCGCGGCGCCTCCATGTTTTTTTTTTTATCTCAATGCTATAAACGCATAATGTGTGTCAACGCCTGATGTTTTTATAATAGTACCATTACAACGAATTCTGTGTTTTGTGTTGTTGCTGACGAACTAACGTTGGCGTTCTCTCTCTCTCTCACGCCGCTCAGTGACGCGCACAGAGCATCAAATTGTCAATCTGTTAACAACAAACTATTATTTTTATGTTTATGTTACCGAAAATGTATGAAAACTAAGAATTGTACACAATTTCTAGGAAATATATACAATTCCGAGCCTACTTAGGAAATGTGTAAAATAATGTTTCGTAGATTCTTTACGCACCTTTCCTGTGAAACGTTCGTAGGAATTGTATACAATTCCGAGATGACACTAGGAAATGTATAAAAACGTGTAACATGTGTAAAACGTGTGTTGTATGTGTATGTGTGTGCTTCCTGTATCATCTATGTTATAAGGAACGATTAGCTAAAAGAGTAACCAGCTACAAAGACAGACTAGGGCACTACAAAATGGTCTCACTTGCCAAGAGGCGAAAAATGGCAGACCTGATTCTACTACACAAAGTATTCCATGGAGTCATAGACTGTAGCGAATTACTAGGCAAGTTACATATAAACGCACCATCTCGCCTGCCGCGGAAAACCAGCTACAATTTGTTTTATGTCTCAGGTTCCAAAACTAATCTAGGACATTTCGCCGCTCTCCCAAGACTCTGTAGGCAGTACAATGAATTGTCAAAGCAATCTGACATGGACATAACCCTCCCAATCTCTGAATACAAAAAAATATTGACCACTGCTATATATGTAGAGTGATAACTATAATTTGTATGTGAAAAAATTTTATCACTTCTGTTACAAATGCATCAAATGCTTTTTAATAATTATTCTGGTTTTTGTTTTGTTTTTTGTAATATTTTCATTGTTTTATATTTTATGTGTTAAAACCTAGTTTTATGGGCATGCTGTGGTCTCCTATAATTGAAGGAACACACCTAAAAGAACATTTGTATTACTGTGTCCTATACTGTGTGTGTGTATTCTTTGTTGGAGATCCAAATAAATAAATACAACGAATGGTATATGTGAATATCTTAATATACAACATTATTTTTAGTATATGCGAAACCTGAATATAGTTTGTTCAGAATAAGTAACCTTAATCGATTTCAATAATTTTTAAACCATGTTATATTTTTTCCCAAAAATATTTAAAAAGTTAAAAGTTGGACACCGACCGACTTTGAGTATCTATCGCAATAATTTAGGTACTTACTGCCAAATTATTATTATCAATGAGGTCAAGACGACGCTGGAGGCGCGCGCTACGTGGTGACCACGTTTTTTTGCGGACAACTAGGTAACAGAACAAGCTTATAACTTTGTGATTTATCATGACCCAGTTTTGAAATTTTGTACATAGATTCTTTACATAAAAATACTAGACACGTGTATCAGGTTTCGCATATACTAAAACTAATGTTGTATAAAACAAAATCGGGTTTGTCCAAACACTTATAACTCAAGAACGACTGGACCGATTTTAATGATCTCTCATTTTTTGGATTCGTCTCCGTCCCGAATAGAAGAATAACTATTAAAATATCTGAAAAATTCAGCAGAAAATTATGATTAAAATCCAGAACTATTAAAATACCAACTTGAATTCATGACAGCCTGGTACTTATTACAGAAAATTATGATAAAGATCCAGAAATGTTAAAATACCGTCTTGAATTCATGCCAGCCTGGTAATTTTGAGGTAAATTCAGTAGGTAAGTAGGGTAGGTAGGTAGGGTAGGTAGGTCAAAGACCGGTCGCCTTTTGAAGGTATCCCACCGAAAACAAAAAAGGTAGGTAGGGTGGGTCGGTAGGTAGATAGGAGGTATGTAGGGTGGGTAGGTAGGTACCTACCCTAGGTAGGTTCCGTCCGACAAAAAAAAAAGGTTGGGTAAGGTAATAAGGTACCTTTTTTTTTGTTACCCAGTGGAAAAAGTTTCCGTTTGTTGCCTGCCAGTGAGTCAAATAATATGACACATGTTCCCAAAAAAGTACTAGGCTGGCATGAGCTCAAGATGGTGTGCGTTTTAATAATTCTGGGTAGATACGGTATTTGTACAGTCATTGACGACAGTAAGGCGGTACGAAGTTCGCCGGATCAGCTAGTAATAAATAAAAAACGAATAAAATCAAAGTCAAGGTAAATATCAAAATGTGATAATAAGTAGTCGACGTAGCACCGCTATGTGGGGCTCCTATTTTTGTAAACAGGGTTAAAAGTAATCTAACACGGAGTCGGGGTGCCCCAAGTCCCGAGCTCGCTTTGCTCGCTCTTGCATTCTAAATTGTCCCAATGCCTTGTTTATGACGATGGTGTGGTGAGTTGTGTATTAGGATAACATAAAAAAATAGGAGAACTATAGACACTTTCGACTGTGTGTAGTCGCCCCTCGCACATATTACAAAATATATCATAGATTTCCTGTATATTTTAGGAATTGTATACAACGACGGATTAGATACTTTTCCGTTAACATTTACAAATATAATAAAAACAGTTTGTATTATTATCAAGTGCTTTGTCAAAATTGGTCAAAACCTCCTTATTCTCCATTTAAAATGTTGTTTCAGGACGTTGTAATTACCTACGTATATAGACCTAGAATGACTACAACATAATGTTTTGCAAAAGGTCACAAAAAAACCTAGCAAACCTAATAAGTTTCTAACTTTGACTGATTAACAGCGGTCAAAAGTAGTTTTGATTGATTAACAGTTTTGACAGTGACTTATACAACAAAAATCGTAGGTATAAGTATTCTGTATTTGGTAAAAGCGCTGTGAAAAACTGTAGATAATATTTATTATTCAAGTTTCATAACTGCATAAGTTGCACTCCCACTAGGTGGACCGATGACCTGGTGAAGGTTGCAGGGATCCGCTGGATGCGAGTCGCACGGGACCGGTCAATGTGGCGACACTTGGGGGAGGCCTATGTCCAGCAGTGGACGTCTTTCGGCTGAAATGATGATGATGATGAAGTTTCATAAAACTTAACAAAAAAAAAAATATTCGGTGACTTTTGTTTGAGACAGCGAGATTTCGGAGTAAAGGAAAATATCATCGATGTTTACAATTTTGAAGTTGGTTAAAAATAGGTATGTCTGCTTGCTTGCTTGCTTATCACAAGCAAGGAGACATAGAATATTTTTTGCCAATAGTCGTCCTATTAGGTTTAAGCGAGTTTGAAATTGCTTTTTTTTTTTAAATCGTTACGACTTTGACATGCTGTAACATTGGATTCCCCCATGGGTGCTGCAGCTTTCATCATATTAAAGAACTACTAGAAATAAAACTCATTCGTTGTAAAATTGCGCGCTGCCTCCCGTAATACATGTACAAGTTCCATTAATGAGCATGAAAGCCCAAAAAAATCTAAAACTATTGAAGATAAAAAAATGTTGAGCAACAGTTGGTTCATTCCAATAAATATATTGGCAACAATATCTGACGCAACATAAGAATAGATTACACGGGATACGAGATGTGAGGAAGTGTTCGCCACATCGAGTGTATGTTTACGGAGACCGGAGGCCGGAGGGCCAGAGGGAAGTGCGTCGCGATTGTTTGGCAACTCGAGTGGCGCAAGTGCACCGGGCGACCGACGCTAATGTCGATGTTCGGACGGACCTTCCACTGGGCGACACCCCGCCCCTTTGTACAGGCTGTTGCTGGACTAGGCAATATTATTTATATTTGCCTACAAAAAAAAATCATTTACATTTCAGTTTAAATAAAATAGTGCGACTGAAAGCGACCACTTCTGGCGACTGGGATAACCAGAACTAAAAAGCAACTGTTGAAAGATGAAACATGCAAAACCAAAGCTACCTGCTAACCAAAATAAGCCCGTAGCCTGTAACTTCGAAAGTATTCTTAATTATGATATGAACCAGCAAAATCAACCACACAAATTGCATTGATTTTATGACTCATTGTAATTGGTATGTCATTATTAAATCTGAAGAAATAAATATGGAGTATCTCAAGATAGTCTATTCGGGCCCCCTATTTTCACGGTAAACGGGAAACCTTCATAGGTATCATAGTTCTAAGTCTGCCATTAAATCAAGTTAATCGAAAAAACATCATCCTGTAGCCGCGCGACAGGAACCCAGTTTTGTTATAAGTTATTCCTTGCGGCGCGTAACCGAACAATAAGCGAATGTTTACCGATTCGACCACATCTAGTCGCTAAGGTACTGTTTCAAATATTTTTTCTATTACAACATATGTTTACATAGAACATTGCCCAGGGCTCTTCTAATAAGAAAGAATATCCACTAGTTATTTAGATGACAATGAAAATTTAGTGAGGTTTAAAATCAATGTAAATGTGAGTTCGCACCTTAGCTTAAGGCATAGTAGTTACTAACTCGTTTATGCCCCGTATCCGCTCTCGGTATTTAATGTGCGCTGGTTCTTTCTATGTCGAGCTAAAGTGTTCTCTATTTACTATTATTCAATGAACGCCAGGAATAGAGATATCCGATACGACCTACCCCAAGATGTACCGTTAACACATTACCTCCCAAAAGTCACGTATACCTACATTTAATTAAACAAGTTCATTAGTAAAACCAACAATCAATTAATTCAAAATCAACAAATGACTCTCCCGTTATTTATTAATAATAACTAGTTTTGCAACATTCATGTTCATCATTAAACGCCTATTTAATTAGCAGTGAAACTATTTATATGGTAACGTTCGCGTTGGTGTACTGATTCCAGTGTATGTACCTAGTGAAGTGAAGACAATGGCGCGTGGTCAAAATATTGTTATATTCCTGATTGTATCTCTGGTGGCAAACGCATTCTGCGTGCCAGTTGATGGATTCCGTCGGAGACGAGAATTTCCCAACAATCATCCTAATTCTAAGGAGTCAATGCCCAGTGCATCTAAGGACTCGTCGACTGCTGCTGCTGGAAAAGGATCGGTAAATACATGAAATAACTCTCTTAGCCTCAACTTTACAGCATTCAGATTTTTTGTGCCTTATAAACACAATTTCGAACAGTTGCGGTTGTCTGGTAACCTTAAACTGGTTGTGCTATCTGATTAAAAACTAGTTGCAGTTTGAAGTAGGTCCCTTCTAAACAAGAAATGCCCTAGGCTTGCCTTGACTTGGCTTGCTTGACATGCATTTATTGAATTTTAACCGACTCCAGGTTTTGCGTATTTTCACGTCAAACTTTTCATCCAATTCCATTATAGAAGACCAATGGTTAGTCCAACACTTCCTCACTCATATAATTTTATAAAGAAAAAGTATATACTAATATTATAAAGAGGTAAAATTTGTTTGTGTGTAAGTTTGTATGTAGGGCGTAATCTCCTGAACTTATGATCCAATACGAAAAATTCTTTCACTGGCAGAAAGCTACACTATTCGTGGGTGTTATAGGCTATGAATTACATTTAAATCATGCGTATTAGCCGAGCTATCACAATTTTTCTGGTTGAAGTCGCGAGCGAAGAAAGAATAAAAACAGATGTATGTACCTACCTTCAATTAAACCCAAATCTATTTTTATGCAGAAAGAAATCAGTGAGAACGCAACAGATGATTCGAAAGGGAGCTCCACTACCACGGTGTCCACAAATCCGGACAAAAGTGAAGACGACAGTGATGATGATGACGATGACGATGACTTCACCCAGAACTCGCCTGCGTCGGGCGGCGGTGGCAGCAATATATTCAGCCTGTTGAACTTGGCCACCTCCCTGTTCCCTGCGTCAGCTGGTGGCTCTGGTGGATCTAATGTAAGTTCCTTTTGTTTCAAGACCTTTTTATGTTACTGTGCGACTGGCGAAGCATTCACTGAAATTCATTGAAAGTTCTAATTCTCGCAGAGAACTATCTGTCACTCTCTTCGGAGTTGAAACAATTTATCTCATCCAACATCCTTTTTACGTGAATGTTCAGCCGGAACTCGCAGTTAATCAAATTGGTTTTCGAGGATCTACCACTTGTCGTTTTTTTTTTATCTTTTCACGTACACTGCACTATTTGAAAATCAGCTAAGTGATCAAGAAGAATTTGGATATATTCTTCCTGATCTCCACTCTGAAGTTACTTTTTGTGGAGCAACATTTGCAAATGTTAGTGGAACAAACAATATCCCTACCAAGACCGCTAAAGATATAGAATGTTACTAATAATTTCCTTTATAATATGCATTTTTTTATATACTTTTTACATTTTTCAAACACAAATATTCCTATAGAAAATGGTATAAAATACTTTATAAAGTTATCTACTGATGACAGGAATAGGCCAAGCTACCAGTTGTTAGGGCTCCAGAGACAGGAACCTCACAATGCGGGCCGTATCAAGGCATCATGTTTGAAAAATTTTTGGTATACAAAAAGTAACTTCAGTACCGATGCAGCTTTAGACGGACATTGATTACCCGTCTCACCCAGGTTAACGCGATGTTTGCCCGACGTGTGCTTAACTTTAAAAACTACGCAACAGCTACATCAGTTACAGCGATTACCTACCTGTATTAAAAACAAACTACAGAGGTTGATGATTATTTATTAAAATAAAGATACCTGTACGGTTATCTAAAACACAATAAGATAAAGCTTTCGGGTTCATACTTAATAATCCACGCACAATTTGCATTCTTGCACTTAACGCACTGGTTGTTTTATAGTGGTGACAAACAAATTGTTTGTAAGTTATATTTTGTGATGCACTCTCACGGATTTTATTGCACTAAAGCACTTTGCACCAAAGGTAAGTTTGATTTTCATTATTTATTTCACTTTTAAAACATGGATGAAGCACATCATGAACATAATATAAGTGGTAGCTAAAAACTTCATTCAACTTACAGGTTAAAAATAACAACATAATAATAAATAAATTAATACAAGACCTGATTCGTATGAATCGCAGCCACATAAAGGTAATACAGAAACGTCAGGACATTGGAGACAATGAGATAGACATTGACTACACAGTAGATTTGAAACCCCCTCCCTTTCAAAAACTTGAACTCGATGATGAGACTGATAATAGTGATAGCAATGATAGTGAATCCAAAGATTCAGACGAAGATAATGGAGCTGAAGAGAGCGTTGAGAAAGAAAGCAATGAAAATGGAAATTCTAAACAAGAGTCCGCTTCGAATGGCGATAATGGAGACGACGATGATGATGATAATGATTCCGATTACGATGATGTACCTGGCGGGGACGGTCAGGGAGGTGGCATCTTAGGCCTGCTCGCTGGATTGAGTGGCGTAAGTTTTGAACAAAATTACGTGTTTCATCCATAGAATATAACACTAATATAAAGGATATTCAACAGGACGGAGAATCGGATCTGGGAACTCTATTAGCGACAGTTGGTGGTATAGTCGCCAGCTTAAGCGTAAGTTACCGAGGCAATTAATAGATATTGTGACGTAGATAATTATGCATTAGGATTCACTAACAAATGAGAATTTTCAGGGAGATGGTGTTGATATTAATGCCATTATAGCAACCGGATTAGGACTTTTTGTTGGATTACTGGTAAGTGTGGACGATACCTTAAATTATTTTCTAAATTATAATGATACCGATAGGATATTTATTAATAATTAACGTATTTTCTTTAAGTCCGATGGTAACCAAAACCCTGGAGAGATCATTGGAAGCTATCTTCTGACATCTCTAGATACTATCACTGGTGGTGGAGCGGTAAGTTTCATCCGAATACCAAAGTCAAAAGGCTTGGCAAAAAAATTGTTACTACTTAATGTGCTTGCACTTTCTTCATACATTCTTAAAAATATTCCAGAAAAATAACGGCGCCTTCTTTGGAAAGTTCATATCCACATTAGTAAAAGGAACCAGTGCGGTAAGCCACAAAAATCTAATACGATGTTCTGTTGAAAACCTCTCACAATAGTGGAATTACTTTAAAACGTGAACTGTCGTAGGGTGGCGATCCGGACGCATCAGGGTCAAATGAGGAGAATGGAAAAATGAAAATGGCCGATTCAGCAGGATTCTTTGCAAGTCTGCTGATGGGACTACTCGGAGAAATGTCCAAAACAAGCTCTGGAGGCGGCGGTTGGCGGAGATAAAAACAAAACGCTCGTAGTTTCAGAGGAATTCTTTGAAAATATAATCATTAAAAGTCAAAATGTACCTGTATTGACGTAATATGGATGTTAATAAGCTCAAAGGTGGCTTAGTTTTCCGTAGAATTTATAAAATCACTTCAGTCGTTACGGTTACTCCTTGGTATTTGTAATAATAGATACTTTGATGGTATACCCGGTAGGTTACTTCATGTTAAATAAAACATGATATTGTTACAGTTATACATTGACTAGTTTAATAAGTAAGTAAGACTATAGAGACTAATGGCTCTATGGCTATTTTAGTACGATGTTAAATAATAAAATAAACACGAAAAAAAACATTGAAGATATTTTTTTTATTCCATTGCAGATAATTTACAGTAAGTATTTTCCGCGTGACTTAGTATGTGCTATATCGTTATCTACATATTGATACTGTATTTGCAGGCGAAGTCATCATCAACACCACAGTCACCGTCGTCGTCGCCGCTTTGGACCCTAAAAATGGACATCCTCCGCGCATTGGTACAGTTTGGTACCACCATGGTCGGCCTCGCCTCTTCTTCAGGTCCTCCTTAGTGTTATTATAGTGCCATTTTAGAAAATAAATGTTTTTGTAATTATAACCTTCTTTCAGTCACGGGTGTTATAGTTAGCTCGTTTATCTGAAAAGTTAAAATGGTTTATTAATTTCCGTACGATGAATCCTTACAGTACCTATATCCTATTCTAGTTTTTTATTTTATTTTTGCATTGCGTAAAACTATAATGTAGAATAAACGAAGGATGGAAGGAATAAAATCACTCTAAGATTAAACTTATACTATACAACATTATTTTTAGTATATGTGAAACCTGAATATAGTTTGTTCAGAATAAGTAACTGAATCGACTCCAATAATTACTAAACCATGTTATATTTTGTCCCAAAAATATTTAAAAAAGATTACAAGTTGGACACCAAGCGACACTAAGTACCTATCGCAATCATTTAGGTACCTACTGCCAAATTATTATTATCAATGAGCTCAAGACGACACTGGCGCGCGCGCGGTGGCGCCGCGTGGTGACCACGTTTTTGTGCGGACAACCTGGTAACAGAACAAGTCTATAACTTTGTGATTTTTCATGATACAGTTTTGAAATTATGTACATAGATTCTTTACATAAAAATACTACAAACGTGTTTCGCATATACTAAAACTAATGTTGTATATTAGCTCCCGATATCGGGAGTTCAAAATAATGAACAATCACGGAAGATATCCCGTAAGTGACAGTATAAGTTTAGTTGTAAACCGTGAAAGCTTAAAACTTTGTTTGACTCTAAGATTATTATAGAGTTCCCATTAATGAATAGTTTATAACCACGATTGATTGTAATTATAATAGATCTAGGATTGATTACTTGTATAACCTTGAGTACTGCACGCTACTACGCAATTGTTTCGATTTACGACAAGTTCGCTGCTGATGTGAAGTAGTACACTAGCGCACTTTGTCTATTTGAACAAATAAACACAAACAACAGCAAATTTAATTATATCGGGATTTTTTCAAACCTCACCAAATTCAAGATAGGATGTAAGTTTTTTTAATTACAAGTCGTTTCTGATATTATGGGTTGAAATTTAACAGGGTGAGTAGTTCTTCATCCTTCATAGAAGAGGGAGTGATCCTCCGACCAGACGGGTATTGTGTGTGGCGGGCTACTGCCTGATGTTTGTTTTTGCATACATAAGAAGTTGCCACAAATGCAACTCTTACATTGACAGTAGGTGGCGTGGAAAGCACATAGAGAACAGCGTCGGCCACGTCCTTGGGGCGCAGCGCCGGCGTGTGCTCTTGTTCCTCGCCCGACGCCAGGTCCATGCCTGTGTTCACCAGCCCCGGGGAGACGCTCTGTGGACATACAACATTGTGTAATAGAGCATAGAAACACTCATGGATATTTTAAGACACAGATGGCACGTAGCTAAATAATAAGAATAGAGGCACAGAACGATCTTCAAGGTTATGCAACGATTGTCGAGGTCGACCCGTAGTGGCGTGACCGTTTATAACATGAAGAAGCGCGTCTGAACCTCAGAATGCACGCTGAGCACAACCGTTGGTCAGGCTGTCATTCGTAGATCTTTGACGCTCGTCGGGTATTCAGAAGCCCCGGAGTTTGAGCAACAAGTAACACATAAGCCAGGTACTATAAGGTTGTGGAGTTCAGATAGACTGTTCAGTCTCAATGTAAAGGACGGATTATTCAGCGGCATCCGTTTAAACTGAAAGCTGACCCTAACATAGTTATTTACTTAACTATCAAAGCTTCTTGGCTGGGTTTTGTTTTATTTTATTCTGTGTTGTATTCTTTTCTAATAATTTAGTCTCAATATTGTATTAAATAAGGGAAGTAGCGGGCAGTGGCGAAGGATCCATTCAACTCGATTCCTACCGGCTTCCCTTTGAAAAATGGCACAGTCAGTATTCTATTGACAAATATTATAATCACATTAAAGATATGTACTCAGGCTTACAAAAATTGACCCTTCGCTACTGGTAGCGAGTCATCCCCAACACAAGTATTTTTAATTAGTTTCTGGGGTTGTCTCAACTCATCTATAGCAAGTAACTTTTGAGACACAATAAACATTTTTATTATTTATCAAAGTTGAACAAACTTACAGTAACTTTGATCTTGTTGTTATGGTCAGCGAGCTCGTTGAGCAGGCTGCCGCTGAAGCCGGTGATGCCGTACTTGGTGCTGGGGTAGATGTTGAACTTCGACCACATCGGCACGTAGTGGCCTGCGATGCTGCAAACATAACATTATATGAAAGCTGTAATCCGCGAAGCGTTAAGCAGAGGTCCTACAGTGCAGCCACATTGCGCCAGTTTTGAGCAACACGGGAATTGAACCCAAGAACTCATGTTCAGCAGTAGCGCTAACGACCTCTTGATCAACGAAGCAGACACGCGAACATAATCATCATTACAATCACGCTGTTGCAGAAAATGTATGCAAATTATACCTTATCAAGGTAAGGTAAGGTTTATAAGGTTCTTCGACCAATAATTGACTGAGTCATCAAAAAATTTGCTAGAATATACTACGTAATTATTTTTCTACTAGGTTTTATTGCATGGTTTCAGTTGTTTTAATGTGAAACAAATCCTCCTATAATTGGATTATATGAAAGAACTAACAAATTGATATATGTTTTTAAAAACGTCATGTGGCCGATATTATGATACTGAAGAAAGTTTATTAGGCATTATGCCAATCGGTACTAACCTATTGCATTTCATGTTGGGGTGGAGCTTCGAAAACCATTCTTCTTCTGCTAGAAATAGCACAACGGGCAATCCTTAAAGTCAGCTCCTTTCGACCCATATATTATCCTACATATTTATTATATCAATCCTGGAAATTACCTACCGTCCGCCAACACTTCATTATAACAACGATTATCAAACAACACACTCTCATACCTTTAGACAGGAGTATTGTACTTAAACGACGTCGCAATGCCGTAATACCAAGATCCAATCAATATAAACACATATTCACTCATAGGTTCTTCTGTATCTGCGGTCCTTTCCTTTACAACAAACTCAATTCCATACTCAACATCTACACACTAAACAAACAAGAATGCAAAACCAAACTAATAGATTTTCTGCTTATATGCGATTACCAAACTACTGAGGATCTTCTTAAAACTTTAAGATAAAATAATAATCCCAACACCCGTCCATACAAACACTACACACACAACTCAAAACACA
Organism: Noctua fimbriata; assembly: GCA_905163415.1. NCBI lineage: Eukaryota > Metazoa > Arthropoda > Insecta > Lepidoptera > Noctuidae > Noctua > Noctua fimbriata. The sequence goes on along the minus strand of LR990934.1, from coordinate 12,662,418 downwards.
CACCCACACCCACAGCACAACACTCACAATCACCACAAAATACACACACAAACACAACACACATGAAACCAACTTTTTGAAATTTCATTTTTAAAAACTAATTTGACTTGATTTATTATTTCTAGATAAAAAAAAGCGATAAACTGAAATGTCCAACCACTGTTAACACAGCTCACAAATCTGGGAAGAGAACTGTAACCTGAAATACAGGCTCAGGCTAGCTCAGGCACAGTTGCTCATATTTTTCTTTGTGCTTCATCCTAACTGCATTTAAATACTGTCCAATATGTTATATTTTTAAGGAGCAATAAAAATAAACTTATTATTAATGTGCTAAACACATCCGCGGGAATATACAGGCAACATGTTTTGTAAGATTACTCTCTTATTATCACAAATAATGTTGTTTTATTATAAGCTTATAACAAGAACGTTGGATAACAACAAGAATTTATAGGTAATTAAATTCATGTAGCACTCTTTGGAGTAGGCTTTTACCCGAGAGGGGTCCATGCTAAAGAATTAATTATTTATTTTCAATGTATTTAATAATCAATTTTGAACTTTTTGAATTGTATTCTTTAATTTATTATCTAAGGCATGTGAAAATGTATTTTATTATTATTTATTATTTTATTTTTACTATTGATTATTTTAATTTTAAATTTCATTTTTGTGATTATTAGCAATTTTTTTTTATTTTAATTATTGTGGTTAACTAGAATTGAATACTTTAATATTTACTATTTGCGATTATGCATGGAATTAATAAAGCTATTTTGATTTGATTTGATTTTTAAATTCATGTAGCATAATTTTTGGTACCTACTTACATTCCTGTACGTTTCTAACGGGTTTAGGTATCGTTATCGAACTTCGAGAAACGTGATATTTAACTGCAAAATCTAAAAAATCCTGTTAGGAGAATAATTAGTGTAACCAGTTTAAAAAATAATACCTGTTGATGTTGACAACGTGCCCATCGAAGTCATTGCTCCTCATTGAGGCGATAGCGTGCCTCGCGCAGAGAATAGGGCCTTTTAAGTTGATGTCAATGACCGAAAGCACGTCCTTCTCGCTTAACATGTCGTTACCAACGTCTGAAATAGATCAAAATATTGTGGTAAGAAAACCCGAACTGCCCGCATACAACATTATTTTCAGTTTTGAAATTTTACATAAAAATACTAGAAACGTGTATCAGGTTTCGCATATACCTACTAAAACTAATGTTGTATACCGCGGTTTGTTAAGAAGTCGCTCCAAACCTAACTGCACCAGGGACGAAGGGACAGGTTCAATTGCGTGGCTATATATCGCGCAATAAATCACAATCCGAAAATTTACGGAAATTCCTAATTTATTTATTCTTAGGTATTTAAGATTAGTCTCAAAACAACGAAAATAACACTATAAATGTTGTTGATCTGACAAAATGAAAGGCATTGTCGTTATAAGTTGTGTCACGCAATTATCCGCTGCATTCCAATAAAACCGTGAACAGTAACTGTGAAGTGGAAAATAAATCAACAAATAACCTTGAGAAATTATAGAATGATATTGTGGGAGAAAAACAGGTACTCGATTGCGATTACTCGCAACCGCGCGCGGCGTGCGTGAATAGCCAATGTATAAACATAGATATAAGAAAGGAACGCGGCAAGAAGTATGTAAGAATCGAAGCAGGTAGCGTAGGTATAGGAAAAGGCCCGAGTTTATTTATTTATGTTTTAACTGTGTTGATGCCACATCATGCGCATATATATTTTTACGATTACTAATCCTCAATACACACCGTGTACCAGTAGCGAAGGGTAATTTTTTTGTAAGAGGTAAGCCGGAGTACATATCTTTAATGTGATTATATTATTTGTCTATAGAATACTGACTATGGCATTTTTCAAAGGGAAGCCGATAGGAATCGAGTTCTATGGAACCTTTGCCACTGCCGTTTACCAAAACGGGTTAAAACAAAAGATTAATTGATCTCAGCCTGACTTCACAAATTGTTGGGTATACTTGTGTTTGTTTGCGCCAATATACACGATCCTGCGCCAGCCTCCTTCGGGTTTTACCTGTGATGGCAACAATGTCCCTTTCCCATTTCACCGTACGGTTCGGTTTATACACCATACTTTGAGTATACCCGACTATATAAATAACGTACCTGTGATACCCCCTTGCAGGAACACCCCTGCATTGTTGATCATGATGTGGACGCAGCCGAAGCTGTCGTCGATCCATTTGAACGTCGCTGCCACTTCCTCTGGGCTGGACACGTCGCACTTCCGAGTTGTGATCGTGCCATTACCGGTTACTTTATTTTTTAATTCCTGTACAAAAGTCAGCAATTAGCAGTGTGTGAAATCCTGCAGCGTGATAAAAAGCAGCGGATTTATGCAACCCATAAAGTACTGCGTCAGGTATTGCCAAAATATCAGATCTGAGCCAAAATATTTTCTGTCAATCAGATAGATCAATTCAATGTTAATTGTTGTTGACAGTTAATGGATGAGGTATAATGCACCGTTATCATGATGTTAACAGATCGTATATCCCGGTTCGTCAAACAGATTCGGTTGTTTTGTTCACATGTATTGGCAGGCGAAGTTGCACGGTTTAAGTTATTTTAGTCATTTTACGAATTAACATGTAAAAGACATCAAGCAACCTCGACTTGTCTTTTTTTCCTTGACTACATTGTTGTTAAAGGAAAGTGAAGGTATTATGCAAGCCAACAATCAACTGAAAGTGAACCCCGTTTATGATTGTGTTAGTCGAACCGTTTCCTAGCGTTAGTTAATATTATAGTGGTAAAGTATAGCTTTTGTACATACATTAGTGATTAGATCATAACGTATGAATGAACAGTAACAGGCAAGATGTTACAATTACGAAAAGCAAAAATAATCCAATTCCTAACCACAATCTGAGTTTCTATGCCTTGATTTCATTTTCCATCAATAAAGCCTCACCTCAATAGGCTGTGTCCTCCTGGCGAGGCCGACGACGTTGACGCCTGCATTCGCCAACTCCACACAGAGGGCAGCTCCGATGCCCGAGCTGGCGCCGGTCACCACAGCTGTTTTGCCGACCCAGCGATCCATCCTATATCAACACATTGGACCTTCAGGTTTATGTTCTGTCAAGACACTTGACTCGGTCACTGGGCCAGTTCTACGAAGACCAGTTAGCAGTGGTGACAACTGTCACAAAAAGTGTTGGAGACGTCAGTCTGGTGGGAGCCCAGTGCCAGGGCCGGTACAATTTGTTGGCAGTTTTACGCGCCTTGCACAGCACAGGTAGAGCTGGAATCGAACCCCGCTAATAAAACACTTATTAAACACTTATTTTTACGGCTTTTGAAAAATAAGCCTACAAAAAGCTTCTAAAGCTACATTACTATAATCCGAGGTGTACTTGCGTTTATTTATAGTGCTCGTCCGTTCTTTTACTTCAATTGCCTTGAATTTGAAATGCCAACTTGACCACTCACTGCCACTTTGCTTCACAGAATGAATTGAATTGTGATCATATTGAAAGCGAAAGCCTTTAAGATACCACTATCAAGAGGCTAACAACTGTAAAAAAATATTTTTCAATACACTTTCTCGAAAAATGGTCCTTATCGTACTACGATTAGGTTCAACGTGCAAAGTATTTCACACGGGTGGATTTTAATATTTTTCCGCACCCGTGCAGAAATAAAAATTTCCACAGATAATACTTACACTAAGTCCAAATGGGTTCAATGACTATAGTCGGCGGTGTTTGTATTTTTTTTAAATCTCGGAAAAGATATATATGTATTGAAATTGTGTTTATAAATAGAATATCATAGATAAACATGATTATGTAAAACAAATATTTACTTTTATGAACAAACTAACATTTATTTGTGATCTAAATTTAAAAATATTTAAATTTTCTATTTTTCATATTAGGCTGTTGCGGCATGGTATCATACCTTTGCTTCTTCTTCAACCTGGCGAAAGCAAAGCCCGGAAAAAAAGCAAATTCCTGACAAAAATACTTTCCGTTCATATATTTTATTTCTTCGAAAGTGTATTGTAAAACGTCGTTTGATACGCGTGGGGTCTGTGCTATTGTCACTGAAAGTACGTCGAGTTCATTCACCTTCACCTTGGACCTTAAATGTATTGCTGACTGTAGCTGTATACTCGTATCTTAAGATTTCTCTGTTACAAGTCAAGTGTCTCATAATTATTTATCGTAGATATTTGCTTAAATAATACCTATGAATAAGGTAAAATTAATTTCAGAGTCATAAGATATCAGGGGTTCTAAAATGGCCGCTTTAGCAGAATCATAATAGAATAATAAATCAATGTTATTAATTAATAATATATATTTTTATTTGCACGTCACATCATGTGGCAAACATGCCTGTACCTAATAATGTTTTCTACCATCTTGCATGCATGTATTTTTCCTGTATGTGACACATGATTATGCAAATAAATATTATCTTATCTTAATGACAATTGTAGGGTTTTAAGTTACTACATATTGTTATGTGTGTAGCGGCGGCTGCGCCCGCCAGCTCGCTAGAGGTGCATTTTGCTTAGCAGTCACCAACACACGTTATAAAGTTTTATAGAAGTAGTTTTTGTCACTAAAGCATTTTATGTACATAGGGTGACTGGTAATTAGTGACCGATACTTATACACGTGATTGTATAAGTATCGGTGTGAAATAACAGCTATTTCCTACAAAACTGCAATACCTACCTACACGGTCAAAATTTATGGAACAGCAGATTTTTTTTAAATACCGATGAAAAATTTTTATGTGGTGGGGTTCAGAATGATGTGCTGTGTAGGTGGTAACCGTTTTAGCGTCGGTGTCCCTTCCACCTTATATAGCTGATCTAATAATCAAGGCAGGTGGTGGTTGTAGTGACAGACTTTTTTAATGTTAGAGTAAGATACTCATTTTAATTTCAACGAACGACAAAAATCTTTAACGTCACAAACAGTGTATTGTTTAATCTAGTTTTCTGCTGGCTTGCAGTTTTGTTCATGAAGTAGAACTTCTGAGTTCTTATAGCCTCTTCTCCGTTACTGGTGTTATAGTTAACTCACTGATCTGTAACGAAAAAATATGATTTAAAAGCAAACCATTGATAAGTTACGTTTCGAAGCACTGTTTCACAGCGGATTGTGTGCCATTTCACCAGTTCCCCTAGCTAAAACATTACAGCAACATGTATCATAAGATCAACACAACAGACCGACCGACACACGACCTTCAAACTCAGATCGATGTATTTACATGTTGTTGGAGTGAATTCGCAAGGGTATTACTATTTATATTAAGCTACAAGCAAAATAATACTTAATTTTTATTTTATTTTTTAAAGTAAATTATGTTTGTGTTTAGGTTTTGTACTATGTTTATATAAGTAATTATGTTATGCTGTTTTGCATTTTAATGGCGTAAAAATGTAATAATGTTGTTAGTTTTAATTTTTGTACTTTTTTTATTGTAAGTATATAGTTTAGTATATTAGTTTAAGTTCTTAACTGTCGCATTAGGGTAACCCTGTAATGATAGTCTAAGCTGTTATAAATAAATAAATAAAATAAATAACACAATCAACCGCTTACATTGACATGCGGCGGTGTTGAGAGCACATACAGCACAGCGTCCGCCAGGTCTCCCGGTTGCAGCGCCGGCATCTTGAACTGCTCCACGTAGCTAGCCATCGGAGTGCTTACCAGACCAGGTGATATGCTCTAAAGACATTGACATTAAAGATCATTGAAATGGAAACAAGGTTTAATGTAACTTTCAAAGTAAAGACCAGCAGGTTGCAACAAAAGGGAACAAGGACTACCAATAGGTTTTATGATAAAGTAATGTAAATGATAGCATGCACTTTTGTTTTACGCTCAAGTACAGGTATAGTAATGAATGCAACAAAATGCAACTGATAATTTTTGTAAAAATCTAGAGATTTATGGTCACCATGATTTCAACCGCTGCAAATCGTTGAAAAAGAAGCTATTGCTCAACGCCTTTAAGCCACCGGAGCTGTTGTATTATTGTCATGAGTCCAGTGGAGTAGTGGAGACACCATCGTATACAGAGTGGAAGGGTCACCGACGCGAAAACGGTTACCACGTATTCAGTACTTAATTCTGAGCTCCCGTCATAGTTTTTCATCCATTATTAAAAAATAATATAGGGGGCTCAGCATGATGTACTGAATACTTGGTAACCGTTTTCGCGTCGGTGAACCCTTCCACCCCGTATACGTACCGTAGTTTTGATTTTGTTTTGAAATGCAGCCAGTTCGGTGTTGAGAGACATCGTGAACGCGGTGACCGCGTGCTTCGTCGTCGCATACACGTTCATATTGTCCGCCCAAGGAATGTAGTGTCCGGCTATACTGAAATAATAGTACAAAATAAATAAATAAATTTCTAATAAATGCTTATTTTTGGAATGGTCATAAAAGAAGGTCCCTTTACAGGATTTTATTTTTGGAAGTACACACTCAACGTGGTTAACTTTCTGCTTCGTGCCCCGGTAATGATAACTCTTTCAAAAACTTTATTATAAGGCAAGTTTTTGAAAGAGTAGGATGTGTGAGACAAATGTGACAATGCTGTCGAATAACTAAAGGCAAAGCGTGAAGGTCGTCATTTATTAAATTATACGGTCAAATTAAATTATACGGCTACGGACACTGGATATTGACAGTTTGGTATAAGTATTCTACTCTGTGATTGATAGATAGTTATGGAGGCGGTATTATATATGGCGGCATGGCGTGGTGGGCGTGCCTGTACAGATAAAGTACCAATTTACCTATTAATATTGATAATATGGCCATCTATCTCTTTCTGTTTCATCGACGAGATGGCGTGGCGCGTGCACAGAATCATGCCCTTCAGGTTCACGTCGATAGTTGTAAGAATTTCGTCGTCAGTCAATGTGTTGCTGCCTACGTCTGCAAGTAAACGTGCACGAACTCTTCAATCATTGACGATTAATCGGTCACGACTGTTTCAATACTACACTGAACTCAAATGAGTAGGTGACGTAACACGTAGGTGAGTGAGATTATGATATTATAAAAATATAGTTTGTCGTAGCGTTGCCGTAGCGTGGTCGTAGAGATTCTGTAGAGACAATCCCTATACAACACAATGCCACGTCGCGTATCAGTGTCGTAGCGCTATCGTAGCGACCGACTCGACGGTGCAGCGTTGGCGTAGTGCTGACGTAGTGTTGGCGTAGTGCTGACGTAGCGTTGGCGTAGCAGCGTCGTAGCGTAATCGGAACAGCGACAGATTTGGCGTAGCGCTGTCGTAGCACAGTCGTAGCAATTGTGCAGCGGACCCGCAGGTTCGTAGCGTTATCGTAGGTTTCTCGTAACATTATCCTTGCGATTGTGCTTAGTCTATGTAACATATTTACATTGCTTTAGTATTTTCTATTCTACGTAGTTGATGATAATGATGGTAACTAACTGTGAAGTATAGTGTACAACAATAACTTACCAGTAATCTGTCCTTGGTACAGCACGCCGGCACAATTGACCAGAATGTGTACTCCATTGAACTCTTCAGTAACCCACTTGAAAGTCTCCCTCACATCCTGAGAGCTCGTGATGTCGCATTGTTTTGGAATAATTTTCCCCTTTATGACTTCCGACTGTATTTCCTATGATGTAAAAATAGAACTCCTTATCTTTGATTACTTTACTGTAAGATATCGCGCGCACACACAGCCACGACTACTACTAGTCGCACGATTGATCACACAATATTATTCGCAGAAGCTATGACCAAAGATCAAGTTTAGCGACACGACGACGAGCCGTCTATCTAGTTGTTTCCTGCAACCAGTCGTGGCCGGGGCCGAGTAGAGATCTACATAACATCTATATCGAGAGACTTCACTAGAATTCAATGCAAACCAGCAGACCATCAAAATTGCAATATCAATAGAAAGAATCGGTACTTATAGTATAAAAGTTTAGAATACTGACTAAAGGATTCCTTCCAATCCTGAACTTACATGAATTCGATCTAAGTGCACATCTATTGCGATGACAGTCATCCCAGCGTTCGCCAAGCCGACACTGATAGCGCTGCCGATGCCGCCGGTAGCCCCCGTCACCACAGCGGTAGCTTTCGACCAGCGCTCCATACTCTGCTGCTAAGGTCATTGTAATAATGTAATAAAACCTCATTCTCCTGCTCTTAGACTATAAGTTTTACCAGACTGCAGGGCAAAGGTCTCTTATGGGCGGATCGGGATGTCAGGTTTGCATTAACATTGACCAAACATTGACATATTATGATTCCTCACGATCCCAATTTGTTTCATGCATGTGTTCTTTTTCCATACATGTTTCTCTAGTACCCAGTCGTCACATATGTTTTAGTGGGTAAGTCCATGTAGGTACCTACGCTAAAACTCGCGAGGGTGCACGCAGCGGGTGTTAGCACTGCTGATTTCAATACAGACGAGCTTGCACTCGCGCGAGGTTTAGCTATACCCTTCATTTACGTTTTTCACTGCCCTATAGCATGCAGATTGCAGACGGCAATACCTACTGCCGTCTGTACCTAACAGACTCAACGGTACATTTGCACTTTGAGAGACACAAAACAAAACAAGACGCGCAACACGCTAAATCGGATTGTTTGGAACTACTAACCTTGGTGGCTTCTTATGGAGCAGGTTGTGTCAAGTTGTCCGAATAGTAGGTACCTAGTAAAGAGGAAACGAACTCAACTCAAACTATGTAGCTTGTTTGTTTCTGACAATATTGGAGATAACTTTTTATTGTTAGTTCTCTTGGCGTAATCTGATAAGATAATTTTGCTTTGTAACATGCACCTTACAGTTATTTAGACGTAGAACACAGCACAGCCGCAAGAAGAAAACATTGTTACTATTGGATCGCGAAGGACTGCTTACCAATCGGTGGAACTGTGACTAAAGCTGCGTATTTTTGTTCCATGCCGAAAAAAAATGTGCTTAGAAAACCAGTTATTATACCTACTTATGTAACCAGTTTCTTCAGTGTGATTATTTCCTCAATCTCAATGGTGTTGTACATATTGTGCTTCAGATGACTCATAGAAAAATGTCTACAAAATAACCAGAAGGTCAAGTGGAGGCACAGGCGCTGTCCCAGCCAATGATTTTGGGCGGGGTCACACAGGGCAGAAGCCAGGAATTTCGTTGGGAGGGGTCATCCCGAATAAAAAAGGCAGATTGAAAAACGAACACCATCTCTGGATTTACCTATACAAAACATTCATGGGCACCAACAAGTTTATTTCCGGGGCTACATCTGAAAAAGGCATGCAGGTGAAAAGAGCTTATACTCCACCACGGGTTACATAAAGGGTGTAAATAGACCCTATCCAAAAGGCACTTGTTCTCCCCGTCTTTGCGATCATTTTTTTGTTCTAGACCATACCCTTCTGGTAACCTTCTAGTTACGGAGATATTGGGGGTCAAAGTTCCAACTTTTTCAAAAGTTTTTTTTTTTAATACATGTTTTTAATGAAGATTTTTACTTTACACACCTTCACGACACCCATACTATTCAATCCATCCATCAGCACAATGCGTTGAGTGCTTTCCATCGAGTCCTACCCTAGAACGTGATTTTTCACCCCAAAAAAAAGTCGATTCCCAGCAATAATATTTGCGTAAAGTTACTTAGTTTGATTTACAGAATGCTTGGTTGACGGCTAAGTGAAGGGTCTGTTTACACCCTGTATGTTAGCTTTTCGTTTGTCGGTGTCGCTTCATGAAAGGGGTAATTTTCTCAACATATAAGGGGTGCAAAGGACAGCCCTCCGCAAACTGACAGGGTAGCATTCAGTTCATAATGTTTTTTCATAACGGAGGCCTTTGCCCAGAAGTGGGACACTCAAACAGGCTAACAAAAAAAAAAAAAACACCTGTGCCCCCAGGACCGCGCATTGAGTAACTAGTAACAACAGCAATGCCACGTCTGTCAACGTACAAGACATAATGAAAGGTGTTATGAGCATTCGAGGTAAAGCTGAAACTAGCTTTAGTTCTAAATAAATAAAAAAAAAACAATTATGGTTGCATATTTTATTATCGATAATTATTTGTATGTTAATAGAAAAATCTCCGACATGCTGACACTTAACAAGGCTAAACATATTGAAATGGTCGACTATACAACACGCGGCATATATACATCGACAATAATCGAACTTTCTGACACACTCATAGGAACATTTGCACCTTACCCTAACGCAATTATATCTCTATCTGACGTTTTCAATAACCCTTCAGTATCTGTGAATGCTTCCCGATGACAACAATACGTCAAATTCGCGATTTTAGTGAAAGGACAATGTTCAAAACAGTGTCCTATATGCTTAGAGAAACGGCAGATACATGGGTGATTGATAACGCGCGTCTGATGATCTACGATAAGCTTATCTCTACCATAGCTAGCGAGGAAATCTCATGACCTCGACCTCCGTGTTGTAAATAAACTTCTATTGACCGCAACTTAGTTCAGGGGTCATTGATTGGGGTAAGTTACAATATTTGCATCTTATATAATTCTATTACTAATTGATTTATCTCGCTAATCATATTCCTCTTGTTATAGCTGCACAAGGATCTTTTGGCGCGTGGCCAAAATCAGAATAAACGCCGCCACATTCCGCTCAACAATTTCACAAATATTTACCAATGGGTTCCCTCTATCAACGACATTCGAGCGCCAAAAGATCTTTGTAGCACTGTATCGCTATGGCTGCCATACGCTTATCGGGAATAATTTCGGTTACCTACACTCATTAAAACAATTCAAAGACAATATAATCAATTTCAGTCGAACAAACTTATCAAATCCAACAAACAGTGTCACAATAAAGCGTGCAATTAAAAATGAAAAAAATATGTAAACCACAATTATTTATGCTTAAACAAAAATTCCAAAAAATAAGGATAATTTATAATACTGGAAAATACTTGATTTGAATAATTTAAAATTCGTCAGAAAAAGTAAAATTTTATGGGCTAAAAATATCTCACCAAATTCAAATCATCACAGTCTTTTTAATAAAACAGATTTTAGTAAAAAATAAAATCAAGGTTAATAAAGAAATACATAATACATGTATCGCATATTTTATAATATTTTTTTTTCTCAAATATTATGTATATCTATTACTCGGCAAATCTTACACACTACGGCTTGGAGTCAAAAATAAAATATTGAAAGTTAATGCTTACGCTAATGTAACAATATTATAAAGTTGTCACAGTAAATTGCACTTATTTATTATCACTTAACATTATTATAATCATAGATGTAGATTTTATTTATTAACTTCTAATAATTTGATATAAAAAAAAAAGATTTATTAATTCAATGAGAATCTTCGTGCGAATAATAACGTTTTACTATCACTACTTCGCTGTACTTAATAATTATTTATAGACACATAACATGCCCACACTAAATTATAGATGCATTATTTTATTTCAAAATTAGATGATAAAAGTTCTAAAAAAAAGTGATTGAACTCTGATATCCCTCTGATACATATAAATTCAATATTGGTATGTATATGTGTACATATTGACATAAATCTGCAATAAAACAAAGCACGTAATAAACTTTAAGTACACAGCATAAACTTCACTTAACTAGTTGGCCCTAAGTTAGAGAAATACAACAATGTCCCGACATGTCATAGTAACTAACACTAATGCTCAGCTCAGACTGGTGGGGGAGACGAAATGTGTTATGGACAATCAAGTATGGAATTTATGACTACAGCGATAAGGTTCACATTACACGTGAAGTGTGCCTCGCCTCGCCGCCAGTTCGCGCCGACGCAACATCGCCCGCGTGTTGCGCACTGCCATCATCACCCAGCTTTCACTGGAATAAACTCTGCACTTTCAGCTTGGGCAAGTATTGCGGCTGGGACGATTTCGTGATCTTCACCTGAAATCGTAACATTACCCTTTAAATATTATGGATCATACATTGTTTTATTTATATACATTGTAGCGCAATTATAAATAATAAGAAACAAATAATAATTAATTTTACTAACATAGTTTTAAGCATTATTTTACTGTGAGTGTATGGAAATGTTTTATGGAAATGTTCATATAAATACAATAATATACATACTTCATGGTAATCCTCCTCTTTAATTTCCAGGGGATCTTTCATCATCTGGAAAGAAACAACAAAACATGACAATAATTTCACATTTCACACATTGACATAGTCCTTTGCAAAACATGGAGTTTCTTGCCCACTCCATAGAGATCTAGACTTTGGAATGGGCATCTACAGTACTTTCACAAATTGTTATGCCTTGTGTCTGTGACATTAGCTTCGCCGTCTTTGTTTTTCTGACATTCAAAAGTGCCTTGTTATAGTCTAATTGAAATAAATGCTTTGAGTTTTAAACAACGACTGCCCTTAGTAGTTCAAAATAAGGCTCAGTTATGTTAAGCTCAGTTTCCGTAAAAGCGGAAACGACCTGAGTGGAGAGGAGAGCTGCAAGATTCGAACAATTACGGCAGAAGTGAGAGACGCGATTTCTAACAATGATACGTTATTTTTTCAGAGTTTTAAAGCGTCGGGCAAAAATTTCCGTGAACAGGAATTGTCAGGCAGTGTTGATTTTCAATTTTTAACAATATACTCTGGAACAAATCAGCTTTAAGAAAAAAAAAAATTATTTTTAAGCAACTTCGGCACCTGATATCTAAAAACTTGGCCAACGTCGGCATAGGTTAGTACAAAGTAACCTGTGATAGTATCACTACTCGATGCCAGAAATTTTGTTAAGATGGAAGGCTGCGAAATTCAAATTTTCTTACGTTTTTTGAAGTTTACGGGTCAGTGTCAGTTTGTATGTTGATGAAAAATGAGTCGCGCAAGTAACACGTATATAGTAAATAAATTATAAAAAATTTAAATCATGAATACAACCCTCTAAGTTCATTTAACCCAATTCAATAACTATTTCATGAAAGTCATTCAATAGGGTTAAATCTGACACTGACCTGCAATTTACAAAAATCGTAAGAAAATTTGAATTTCGCGGGCCACCCTGGCGCTTCCACCTTAATCAGAAAACAATTAAGGTCTGGCGGCCCTGGGATCTTGGACCATCAAGACTAGGACGTTAGACTAGGTTCACGTACCTTGGGCGGGCGCCCGCGTCGCGGCGGATGCCTCGTGTGGCTGAGCACCCGCAGCTGGTGCTCGCGCAGCAGGTGCTCGGTGTGCGCGCGCGCAGACGGCAGCCGCGCGCCGCACGACGAGAACACGCACGTGTACTCGCGACCTGTGGCGCATAGTAACATACAGCATTACTACTGGCGATTTAGGAAAGCTCTTAAGAATCTTAGAGCCAAATGTTGGGGAAGTTTTGCTAGCTAATTTAGTTTGACCCAGCATAAAAGAGTATAAAACAAAGTTAATTTTCGTGTTTGTTTGTTTGTTTGCTTAGTTCTCCGTGTAATGTGTATTAAAGATGTAAGAATGTGTTTAACACATTCGATTTTGAATATCCGGTTTCCACCGACGTTGGTAAAAAAAAATCTGGATGGTTTGTGATAGCACAATTAATATCTCATCTATCGACGTATCACAAATTCAGTAGATTGCACCTGCGTAATGCAGGGGCAGGACGAATTTTGGGAACATCGTAAGCAATGCAAAGGAAGGAAGATTTTGCCTAGGACTGAAACAGTAAGTGAACATGTAATAGTAAGCATACTGTTATCATCTTCCTCGCTATGGTTCAGCAGCGCGGCGTGGTGCGCGGCGTGGCGCTGCAGCTGGCGCTCGCTCGGGAAGCTCAGCCCGCACACCGAGCACGACAAGCGCTGCGCCGGACTGCGCGCCGGGCTCTTCATCTCCGCGTGCACTTCTCGTCTGCAAGCCATGTTATATGTTATGTTGACGTCGTCATAGGCAAGTCTCCACACAGCGAGTGCCTGAGGAGGGATAGCGCTGTCCAAGCACACCCAAGAAGAGGTGGCGAAACGACCTGAACGCCTACCGCAAGGGCAGGTACGCTGTTGCTCAGGATACCTGGAAAATAAGTTGGGGGTGGCCTTTGCCCAGCATTGGGGTATGTCGGCTTAACAACAAGGGATTTACCACATCATAATGTAACGCCGAGTGAAGCTTCTCTAGATGGCGCCGGCAGGGACGTCTTTTAGATCACCATATCTCATCTTACCACCAAGCTGTTGCTGTTTATAAGGTATACACTATGTAACAGTTACATAAAACCTTTTGAGTTAGTTGCTAAGGCCGCCGGGCAAGTGGCAACGCAGTGCCAATCTATTGTTGGTGTTGTGGCGGTAATGCCGTCGGCCAGATGGTAAACCAATCTAAACTAACAAATGTCTGTGCATAGTCTACCTGTGCATATACATGTGGTTGCGCTGCTGGAACTGCTCGCCGCACACGGTGCAGTCGTACGTGGCCTCCACGGGGCGCCCGTTCATGTGGCGCTTACGATGTTGATTCAAATTCGTTACCTACAAAGATAAGTTACAGATTATAATTATAGTTTTAGTCCATTCACTTATACAAGATATTAATAGAGAAATTTTCATATTTCGCGGAAAATATGGTAGAAAATAAAGTTCTATTTAACTTCCATTCTCAATTACTTTATCCAATGGCGTAGCAAGGATTTGTATTTGGGGGGTATGAAAGTGCTACCCCAGAGCAAATTGGCTTGTAGAACAGCCAGGTTTCGAAAATGCTGTTATGTCATATCGCGATATACATACGTTACCAGCGTCTTTTGACGAGCGAGCACGAAATTTCGAAGGAGACTGTCAATACACCTCGGAATTTAGAAATTGCTAAGATTTCGAATAGGACATGACAACCATATCCCCCCTTTTTCTATACCCCTTTTACCATAAATACAGACCTCAAAGTTCTTAAAATCTCAATAGAATAAAAGATATCCAATACATTTAATTGGGCTGTCAACATATTAAATTTAAGTGAGAGAGTTATGTTGGAAAGAGCCATTGATAATTTATCATTTGTTAATGAAACAATATGATAGTTACCTGTGCGTACGCCTTATTGCATCCCGGCTCCGGGCACACGAAAGGACGCTCTCCAGTGTGCAATCGTACATGATTGTTCAGATTTGTAACCTGTCGCGAAATATAAATAATGTAATATATTATTATAATGAGAAAAAATTACATAGTAATGAGAATTTATTTCCATAATAGCATACCTGAGTAAATGCTTTCCCACATTCGGAGCATTTGAATGGTCTCTCATTAGTGTGGATACGAAGGTGCGCCCTCAGGTTGTTGGACTGGGAGAACGCTAGAAAACGAAAATACGAAGTCTCAGCTATGACACACGGAACTAGGCAAGTCATATAAAAATGTGTAACTCGTCGCTATCACCTTTTAAAAATATTAATTCTTTTAATATGTGACGATCTGATCATGTTCGCGGGGCAAACGTGGCCAGAAATTGCACAGAAGAGAGGTTTGGAAGAACAAAAGGGAGGCCTTTGCCCAGCAGTGGGACACATTGTAGGCTATCAAAAATAAAAATAAATTGTTTTAATATTTGTACGCCGTTGTCGGCAAAACATAGCGATCACTTTATATTTACTTACATCTTTTACACTTATGTTTAACAAATAAAAACATTGACTTGGATTTGGAGTACTTTCAGGGAAATATCCATAAATCTTTCAGAAAACTTATTGGATTTAAACATCTGCCGCAAAGAAGGGAAACAAGGCAGACTGTTTATGTTTACGATATTCCGGTGTTATCTTTTAAACACACTTCGAGTAACTTGAGATAACAATAGTACAAAAGACAGTTCTAGTGTTGGTAAAAAACGGTGCCAAAAGAGCACTCAGTATAATCAATGGAACAATTCAATGTTATACAACATAATCGCATTAAAACTCGTTCAAATTTCATAATGGAAATAAGAAAACTAGATGTTTTAAAAAAAGCTCACCTTTATTGCAGTAAGTGCAGACAAAGCGTCTCTCGGCGCGATGGTTGCGCAAGTGGTTCTGTAACTGCATGTTCTTCTGAAAAGACTTGTGGCAGAGGCCACAATACAATGATGATTCATTTCCCTCCTGCAAGGTGCAAACACTTAGCTATAACCCCAGGGTTACCCTAAGTTAGTAAGCATCTGCCCTAACTTTGCTGAACCTGGCTACAGATTGGTGATTCAGATAAGTTAGAACAGACACACCAAAATATAAAAATTATTTTGGACTCAGTAAAACTCCTGTTGTGTTTATCGCCAATTTGAACCGAATACACCACAGTAGTGTTAGCAACAGATGTCAAGGTAGATTTAATTTCTGCTTATGTTTCTTTTGTAATAAGTCATTCTGGGTTTTGATATGAACAGGTGGGTGAAGAGTCTAATAGAGATTGTTTAAAATTGATTCTTACAAGAAGTAGATAGGGTTTTCAAAATCTTCAAGTCACTCAGTCAAAGTCTAATAATTTATTCTAATTGGGCCATAATAAAGCACTTTTAATTTCAAAATTTACAAGAAAACAGAATAGATTCTAGTATCTCCTTCTAAAAGGTACCAACTTTTCTGTGAGTATACAACTCAGGAGAATGATTTCAATCTGCTTGGATTTGTAATTGGGTTTATTTTATAGTATTAGAAGGATGATGAGCTGGAAGCAAAGCTATCCCTACTATGTTCCTTTTTAAGCGTTAAAATGATGAACTCAAGATTGATTACATAAGTAAGAACAGCTGGTTAACCATTTATACACTAGAAAGTTATTACTGTTATTATTTTGCTACTGTATTTCAGTTCCTAATTTATTGTACTGTGCAGGATTAGAACTTCATTAACAAGCATTTAAATTGAAGATAAACATATTAGATAAGAAGAATTAAATAATAAACACCTCTTCGCTGTTGCTAGTCTGCGGGACTGTCTGGTCGGATTCATTCTCTCCAATTGTTATTTCAGGTACTAGCGGCTGACACTTGAAACAGGCATAAATGCCATCCTTGCCTGTCTCAAACAATTGCTGAAACATACATAATATGATAGATATAAGAGAATTAATCTTATCTTTCTTTTATTAAAACATTTTGTTTCTATGCACCAGTTTAGTACAGAACATAGAACATAATCACGGCTCAACATAAACGTAGCAATGGACCAGTCAAATGTTTGCTATCCTTCCTTTCTAAATAAAATAGAAGCAAACAAGTTTTTATGGATGTGAATATGTATAAAATGCAGTGCTATTATTATTTAAACAGAGGTGCTTGTGGTACCTACAGCATATGCCAAGGTTCACTATTCAAGTACATAAAAAAAGGATCACTGTTGTTTTTTACACTGCGCTGAGCCAGACGTAAAAAAACAGACGGACCGACAAAAAATAAAAAAAAAATACGCGGGCAGGTTTCGAATGTCAAGTTTTTTCTCATTTCTGCATAGACTTCTATGAAATTCGAACTCAATTAGTTACAAAATGCTTGCTTTCGTAAAACTATAGAAGCCCGAATGACCAGGGACGTTATTTTTGTAACATTCTCCAAAGAAAACAAAAAAATATTGATGATATATTTCGAGACGACGCATAAAATAAGTAAACAGATACTCACAACAGCAGGTTTAAGACAAATCCCACATTTGTCCATAGTGGACGATCACAATACCATTAAATTAATCAAAATAACTTAGAAAATTGCTGATATTTATTTAAAAAAAGGCAGCCCTCAGTAGCTCTCACTCAGAAAAATCACAGGGCGGGGCGGGAACGGAGAGTGCAGGGGGGAGTGAAGAAGACATAAAAGCATAGACAAGATTCTAAAAATGTTGCCATTTTCTTACATAAAGCACTTTTTGAGGAAAGTGTAAAAGGTTCTTCACAGACACTTTTTTTAATTTGACGTTTTCTTATTTCATTCATTCACAGTTCATTCAAAATTTGCTACTCGTCGAATTGAAATACGAAATTGTCGTGTTTTATTCCTCTTGAACTGCGTATTTTTATTTATTATACTTTTTGTTATGTTTTAATTAGATGAACTGATCAAGATAACTTTATATTTGTTATACTTCTATGATTTTACATGCTCATGTAAAGGGCTTTGTTGATAAATTTTTACTATTATTTTTGTGAAAAATGGCTGAGAAAATTGTCATAACCAGTGGCAACCAGCCCATTGTAAAGATAGGTCACTACACGCTGGGAGCAACCTTGGGCGTGGGCACCTTCGGTAAGGTAAAGATCGGGGAGCACCAGCTGACCAAACACAAGGTCGCTGTAAAGATTTTGAACAGACAGAAGATCAAGAGCCTCGATGTCGTAGGGAAGATTAGACGTGAGATACAAAATCTGAAGTTGTTCAGACATCCACACATTATTAAACTTTACCAGGTAAGACTTGTTTGTTTGTATGTTAATGTTCTTTGACCTTGAATAAGTCACACTTGACCCATACATTCTGCTCTTGTTCATTTTTAGCCCACTATTCATAGGAAAATAAACTAACAAACATTAATTTTACTGTAACCTATCTAATTTAACATTTCCAGGTGATATCCACTCCTACAGACATATTCATGATTATGGAATATGTGTCAGGTGGTGAACTATTTGACTACATAGTAAAAAGAGGCAAGCTGCAAGAGCATGAGGCTCGGAGGTTCTTTCAGCAGATCATATCAGGCGTGGACTACTGCCACCGGCACATGATTGTGCACAGAGACCTGAAGCCCGAGAACTTACTACTAGACCACAACATGCATGTGAAGATAGCTGACTTCGGACTCTCCAACATGATGATGGATGGAGAATTTTTGAGGACATCTTGTGGATCACCCAATTATGCTGCACCTGAGGTAAGAACACATTCTGGTTATTCTATTATCTCATAAATGTATGGTTCTTGTAAAAAAAAATGAGAACAACAGTGGTATGTGTGGTGTTACTTACAAACTTCTATTTGTATGACCTATGCCCACAGCAAAAAGATTTGATTTGAACTTGGCAAGGTAACTTTGTCCAGCAGTGGTGTGGGAATAGAGCTGTATGGGCAACAGGGTATACACCTACTCAATACTACTGGGAATAGCTGAATTTTATGTTTTACACAACAAATACATTTATCTTTGTACAGGTTATATCTGGCAAACTGTATGCTGGTCCTGAAGTGGATGTCTGGTCCTGTGGAGTTATATTATACGCCCTACTCTGTGGAACACTACCTTTTGACGACGAGCATGTCCCAACCCTGTTCAGAAAGATCAAATCTGGCATCTTTCCCATTCCGGAGTACCTGAACAAGAGTGTGGTCAGTTTGTTGTGTATGACGCTGCAAGTGGACCCCATGAAGAGGGCTTCTATAGAAGATGTGAAGAAACATGAGTGGTTCCAAAAAGACCTGCCAGGATATCTGTTCCCATCTCCTGTTGAGCAGGTAATTACAGTATGTAAAACTCATCCTTTTTTTTACTAGTTCATAAGTAGTTTTAGTTTTGTATGTCCCTCTGTTTCCTTTTTTGTTTGGACCTGTTTGTGTTTTGTTGCCATTGTTTTTGGCCTGACAAATATAATATCCAGAAAACAGCTTATACTAAAAGCAACAAGCTGTAAGGATATAATAATAATAATGAAACTTTCAGTAGCGCCATCAGGATGGAATTTGGTGTGGACAAATGTGCAGTCATGTATGTAAAGCGAGGGGAGATTATGGAATCCGAGGGAATTCAGCTCTCGGATTCCATACACCTGAGATCCCTCTCCTCATCCGAAAGCTATAAGTATTTGGGTATGTCGGAAGCGTTAGGCATTAACGTAACTGACATGAAGCAATCGTTGAAGGAGCGCTTCTTTGGACGCCTGAACAAGGTATTACATAGCCTTCTTTCAGGCGGAAACAAGGTGCGCGCCTTCAACGGTTGGGTCATGCCGGTTTTAATGTACTCTTTCGGCGTACTCAAATGGACTCAGACCGAACTCGATGCCCTGGATAGGAGAGTTCGTACACTGCTTACCGCAAACCGGATGCATCACCCACGATCATCAGTGATGAGGCTGTACATCCCGCGGAAGTGCGGGGGTCGAGGGTTTTTAAACGCGAAGTCCCTTCACAACCGCGAGATGTGCAGTCTCAGAGAATATTTTTTGAAAGTCGAGGTGGGTATGCACCGAGATGTGGTCGCAGTGGACAAGGGACTCACCCCGCTGTCCATGGCTAAAGAGAATTGGCGCAAACCTGTAGTAGTTACTACCGATGACCGCAAGGAAGTATGGCAAGGCAAGGAGCTTCACGGGCGCTTCTACCGGGCTCTTCATGGGCCCGATGTAGATTTCTAGCGTCCGTGTCCTGGTTACGTTTCGGCGACCTCTTTGGAGAAACTGAAGGTTTTGTCTGTGCGATTATGGACGAAGTTATGTTGACGAACAACTATCGGAAATATATTATGAAGGACGGGACGGTTGACGTGTGTCGGGCATGCCACCGTCCGGGTGAGTCCATCAGACATATTATTTCTGGTTGTTCTCGTCTGGCTAACGGCGAGTACTTGCACAGGCACAACCAAGTAGCCAGGATTATTCACCAGCAACTTGCCTTGAAATATAAACTTGTGGAATCTGAGGTACCGTACTACAAGTATGTGCCCGACCCAGTTCTCGAGAAAGACCATGTCACGCTGTAATGGGATCAGTCTATCATTACTGACAGGACTATTGTCGCCAATAGGCCTGACATAGTAGTGATAGACCGATCAGCGCGCCGCGTAATGATAGTCGATGTTACCATCCCGCATGACGAGAACCTCGTGAAAGCTGAGAAAGAGAAACAAATAAAATATCTCGACTTGGCACACGAGGTTGTCGACATGTGGAATGTGAACTCGGCTATCATTGTGCCGATCGTCGTGACGGCCAATGGCCTTATAGCCAAGAGCCTCGACGACCATCTTTCGAGGCTCTCCTTAGGTGGTTGGATCAAGGGCTTGATTCAGAAGGCAGTACTCCTCGATACGGCTCGTATTGTGAGGAGGTTCCTGTCTCTGGAGCCCTAACCACCGGTAGCTTGGACCCCGCTCCCGCTACCGGCGGACCACTATTTTTTATATTTTTAAATGTTTTTTTTATATGGTTTTTGTTAAAAAATATTTAAAAATGTAATTAGTATGTTATAAAATAAATAAAGGACATAATAATAATTCATTTATTCAGGTAATTTACACCCATTGCCAATTCACACAATACAGTCAGACTATAATCACATTACAAACACAAAAAAAAAAAAAAAAAAAACTATTTGGTTAAAAATAAAATAAAACTAATAATAACAATCTAATAATATAAAACTTGACATTAATGTTTGTTTTTTTTAAATGTTCTGCTTGAGATAAAATCATAGTTAAACTTTAGCACTTTATTACCATGCTTCATGTGTCCTATTCCAAACCCTGGTCTATTTGTAACTTGTTCTGAATAACTTTACAGTTATTTATTTACATGCATCTATTGTACAATTCCATTATAGTACTATACATGATTGGTGGCAATAGGTTCACCATCAATTACATGACTGGCGAGGGTGTACTACAGGTCAGCTCTTCCTACCCCTTGGGGATTATCCAAAGACTGCGATAGAAATGGCTTCAATGAATTATAATTTTGATATATATTGTCATAAAGAAAACAGTACAGTTTAATTCCAGTATGATCAATGTAGCATCCTCAGGACACTTTTTTATTTCCCTTCGCGAGGGAGGCATCCTCCCCCGCATATGGCTCCGCCGCCGCTTGCGGTGCCGGAAGCGGACCACACCGATGACAACGTTCCGGAGGTGACTGGGGTAGACCTGAGAGTGGCGGTACGCAGGCTGAAAGCCAGAAATACCGCCCCGGGACCCGATGGCTTGCCTGGCAAAGCCTGGGTCCTGGCCTCTGAGGCTCTCGGGCCCCGACTGGAAGGGCTCCTAAGCGCATGCTTGGAGAGAAGCCAGTTCCCGCTTCGTTGGAAGACGGGGAAGCTGGTCCTCATCCGGAAGCCAGGGCGCCCTGCGGACACTCCGTCCGCATACCGGCCCATCGTGTTGCTCGACGAGGTGGGCAAGCTCTTTGAAAGAGTTATTGTATTGCTAACCGCCTCGCCGGGCACCTCGCGGGGATGGGGCTGGATCTTGCGGAACACCAGTTTGGTTTCCGCAAGGGGCGCTCGACGGTGGACGCCATCATGCGCGTGAGAGCCCTCACGACGGGGGACGCGGTTTCCCGGGGCGGGGTCGTATTGGCGGTGTCTCTTGACATCGCCAACGCCTTCAACTCCATGCCCTGGAGCTGCATTGGGGAGGCACTCCGGTATCACCGGGTGCCGACCTACCTTCGTCGTGTGGTCGGGGACTACCTGACGGATAGGGCCGTCATCTACCCCGGTCAGAGCGGAGAATGGAACCGGCGAGAGATGTCGTGCGGTGTTCCACAGGGATCGGTTCTGGGGCCAGCCTTGTGGAACATCGGTTACGACTGGGTGCTGCGCGCCGAACTCCCTAGCGGCGTCAGCGTAGTCTGCTACGCTGACGACACGCTGGTACTGGCATAAAGGAGGTCGCACGAGGCGGCGGCCGAAAACATGACAAGCGGGGTTGCGATAGTCGCGGAGTGGATCCGGCAATTGGGTCTCGAGGTGGCATTGCACAAGTCCGAGGCCATGTGTTTTCATAGGCCTCGGAATGCGCCACCGTCGGGATCCCTACTGACGGCAGGAGGGATTTCCATCGGCGTCGGGTCGACGCTGAAGTACCTGGGACTCGTCCCCGACAGCCGGTGGAACTTCGTGGAGCATTTCCGACGTTTGGCCCCCAAACTGGAACGGACCGGGGCTGCCTTCAAGCGGCTCCTGCCCAACGTGGGGGGTTCAAATGCCTCCTGCCGGTGGCTCTACGCGGGGGTCGTGCGGTCCATGGCCCTTTACGGGGCCCCGGTGTGGGCGCGTTCTCTGAGGCAGCAAGCCGCCCGCTACCTGAACGCGCCCCAAAAGGGCATAGCCCTAAGGCTAGTCCGGGGGTACCGTACGATCTCCGGTGAGGCGGCGAGCCTCATTGCCGCCATGGGATCTGGAGGTGATAGTCCTCGCGCGCCTTCACGAATGGCGCGCGGAGGCACTACGTCGGGGGGAAACTCCGCTGCCGCGGCAAATCGCCGCTCAGCGGACAGACCTCCGGCGCGATCTCATGGTGACATGGAGAGAGCGACTGCCGCAACCCCGTGCAGGGCACGCCACCATAGTGGCGATAAGTCCCCTCTTTGAGGAGTGGCTAGAGAGGCGCCATCCTAAAAAAAAAAAAAGGTCACTTATTTTTGTACTTTGGGCACATTTTTAAACACCTTTTTAATTTCGAAATATCAGTTGGTCACATACATATTATGTTGCGTATTGCACACACAACCTGCAATTTTTGCAGCGTCATGCCATTTGCAACCCTACACGACTATTCTGTTAGGCGAAAAGTCATGCATGGTTGCTTAACTTTACACCTGTCCATAATAACTGACAGATATTACTGTATACACTTGTACTTTTTAGGACAGCAGTGTGATCGACACGGAGGCGATATCAGAAGTATGCGACAAGTTCGGTGTGAAGGAACATGAAGTACACAATGCTTTGCTAAGTGGAGACCCCCACGACCAGCTGGCCATAGCATACCATCTCATTATAGACAATAAGAGGATCGCTGACGAAGCCGCGAAGGCTGAAATTAAGGACTTCTATGTAGCCAGTAAGTTGATACTGTAATGTGCTTACATAGGAGATCAATAATAATTAAAAAACATAACCCCTCTTTTTTACACAATCATTAAAATAGCTTGATAAGATGTCAATTAAATTCAATCTTAGTTCTAAAGCTAAACTAACATATCTCTCGTTTCCCATCATCATCATTCATCCTTTACCAGCTCATTGGTAAGCATGCGCCTTCTGATTGATCCACTTGGTGTACTTCTCCTCTCAGCAGGCAACTCTCCGCCCGCGGCGCCGGAGTCGGCGCGGCCGCACCCCGAGCGCATCGCGCCGCATCCGCACCCGCATCAGGACAAGACCAGAGGAACACCTGTCAAGAGGTGAGTGAGACTATACAAAAAGTAACATGCATGTTCTATGAATGCGAACTAGAGCCTATAAAAAGTGATATTCTAACAGCAAAACGATGATGGAATAGTCAAAAATAAATTAGCTAGACTACCTTTTGCCCGCGGCTTCGCTCGCGCTATGATAGAAAATTTTCTAGTATTAAATATAGCCTGTACACTCGGGGAGGTAGCTTTCAATTAGTGAAAGAATTCGGAATCTGAACAGTCGATCCAAAGATCACTACTTGCATTCAAACTCATAAACATACAAACTTAATACCTTTACTTCTTTATACTATTAGTACCTATAGATTGACATAAGCTACCCAGAAGCATATTATGCCAATGGTGATGAAAATCATTGTAGAAATACGATAAAATTTGAAAGCAACTGACACTTTTCTAACACTTGTGTAGACGCTCAGCACAGTCCTCCACTTTTATAGTTTGTGCACAACATCAAGAGCATGTGCTAAGTGCCTTATAGGTATTCTATAAGGTTTATATTGCAATAAAAGCCACTGTAATAATTTCAGCTTTCCACTATCAGGTCAGTTATTCTCTTTGTTTACTATTCATTTTTGTTTTGCAGGGCAAAGTGGCACTTGGGCATCAGATCTCAAAGTAAGCCCAACGACATCATGCTAGAAGTGTTCCGCGCGATGAAAGCTCTCGACTACGAATGGAAAGTCATCAATCCGTATCACGTAAGGTGAGAACAACGTTTCCTGGAACATACTCAATGACCACACTTATCGAGTCTCGTTGAGAGTCGTCTTGAGCCGGTCAGAAATAGCCTCATTTCTGTTCGGAAAGGATCGCGTCGAACTATTCGCTTTTATTGCATGGACACTGACTGGCTAAAGCCGATTATTGTGAGAGTCGATAGGTGTGGGCACTCCCTAAATTATTGCTTAATTTACTTACAGGGTACGCACACTAAACAAGATGACAGAAAAATACGTGAAGATGTCTCTTCAGTTATACCAAGTGGATTACAAGTCGTACTTACTAGATTTCAAGTCTTTATCCGGAGAGAAGGAGGATTCCGACGAAGAGGCCGCCTCCCCCCTCGTGACGGCGCCGCCCCCGCCGCCCGCGTCGCCCACCGGCCCGCAAGGTCACCACACTATGGAGTTCTTCGAGATGTGTGCCGCGCTCATCATACAACTCGCGCGGTAATCACTAGCAAACTGACGTAAAGCATTGTTGGACCAGGGAACATTACATCTTGTCGCTTCTCAGTGACTAGATAGTATGGATTGGTTAAGAGAAGCGTGGCGACATCTAGGTTTCGCCGGCTGATCTAAGACCTGCTTGTTTTTTGAGTTATTTTCACTTCCTATTCACTTGGTTCTCCAATCTGGCTGAAGGCTTTGGGTTCTCAGAAGAGCGATGGTAATGTTTTTCCTTCTTGGGAAATCAAGAAAGTCAGTTATGTTAGTTAGACTCCTTTTAGCCGTTAAACCTCGGTGTTGGCTCCTTTGGCTTTCGCTCGTAATGGAAAAATGTAAGTAGAAATGTACATAAAGTTGTTATCCCACGGTATGAAATGCGTGTTTGTATAATAATTTCAATAAGCAATATTTTGATACACTTACATATTTTGAATTTATCAAATTAATACTTAATCACTAGTCGTAATTGCCTGGAGCAACGTTTATTAAAGCAAACTAATGGAAGCATAGGGAAACTAAAATAAATGAATGTTTAACTACATAGTTCCAAATGTTAATATTGGGGTTGATTGTTAAATTGTAAGTATTAGCTGTACAATAAGTATTAGGATGATCTGGAACCTTCCATTGAATTGTAACTTCAAAGTTTGAAGCATTGTGATACATTATAGTGCTACGCTTAATGTTCCAGCCACACCAGCGCGGCAACGTGCGCGCTCGTCACTCGCGGTACGTTCACACCGCGCGCTAGCTGAACACATCGCACACTTTTCTATTATAATCGACTTTCAGCTTTATTGAGCTTTGAAGCGCTACATAGCCTCCTCTCACTGCGCTTGCGACTCGCGTGTGAACGTATCGGCACGCGCACCGCACTGGTTTGATTGGAACCTCGTTCATGTGATTCTACCAAAGATTACAAATGTTACTTTAAGCAAAACTAGTGCCTTTTGTATTTATTACAAGCATAACATAGCGGTTAACGTTCTCCATAGCTTAAATCTGATCGTTCACATGAAAAGAAGTTAACAAATTAGGAGTTGATGTTGTTTACGAGATGTATGGGTTTATTAGAATAGCTAGGACTTACTAATCCTGATATTTATAGATTAATTGTATGCAAACTATGCAACCGAGTATTATTTATATAAATGTTAATTATTTATATAAATGTTAATTATTTATGTTGTACAGCTTTGAATATATGTATAGTATTGTGCAATTAAAGTTTTATTTCTTATTTTTTAGAAATTACTTATTAAAGTCTCTTAGAGATTAATGTTTAGAAGTTTTATTCCACTCAAAATGATATGACTTAGTGTAGACGTGTTCTCGAGTGGAGACTGCGAATCGGCAAGCGTCGCGGTGGGATGCCCTCAGGCAGCTGGACGATCGAATATCGACGACCTCCGCAGGGTGGCTTGTAGCTAGGTCGTCTTTTAATAACGTGAGGTTCGAACGGGGGACAGACAGACAAAAATCACGGTGATCTCTAGGGCGGTGGGTGGTAAAATGTGGCAATCAAATGTATTGGTCCGAGCGACAAAAAAAATATTCATGAAAGTAATCAATAATGAATTGTTAAATGCATAATTTTTGTATCCAAGTTACCACCATTTCCCTAAAATCTAACAAACTTTTAAAACCTGACAACACCGTCTGCGGCATTTACGGTATGTTCGATCGTCAATTGTTTATTATTTATGACGTCTCTAACCGTGAGGCGATCGGGCGACGCCGCATTTCGTGTTTTAATACTTACCTAGGTTAGATTTTGAAATGTGACACAACCCTTTTCACACAATGTTACACTTCGTCGACCCCCTCTCCCCTTAACGTGTGACGTAATTTATGGATGGCTCCTTGGGTACATAAATAGAATCCAATCTCGATACCTAATAATACCCTCACGGATCGGACAGGTTTTTTTTAACGTATTGTATATTTCATTTTTTCAATATAACAAACTTTTAAATATACGTGTGACGTCATTTTTTTCGTATTCTTCTCAGCAAACCCTTTTAATTGATACCCATATCATGGGGGTGCATAAAAAAAAATAGTCCCGCCATATTGAATTTAGAATGATGTGACTTAGCTAACCATGCATTGTCATCCAAACTAAAAGTGTACACAAAATTTCAGCTCAATCGCTTGGAGATAACTGTTTTAAAATTTAGTTGCAAGATTTGACCTAAACAAACATACTAACATTGCAAGTTAAATAAAAGCTAGTAAAAAAATACACGTGATGCTGGGAGGGGGGAGGAGGGGTAGCGTAAAACCGACGTATCACCAAGACGGGAGGGAGAGGTATATGTGGCCTAAAATGATTAAAGGTCAGCCTCTAAGTGGCACGCAATTGGAGAGGTCTATGTCCAGCAGTGGACTGCAGTAGGCTGATGATGATGAACAAATTACAAAACAGTCAGCAAACTAACTGCATAAATCATACACGTTGATTAGATTCTTCAGTCTATATTGGGAATAGAGCAAAAATAAAAGTTTTCAAACAGAATACTGTAATTTATTACAGATCTAAGAATTATTTTAAAAAATAACTAAGGAATTTATTCTTTTAAAAACAAGAAGATGGTGAATAGTTAAGAATTTCAATCTACGCTCAACAACAACATATAAATAAAGCTAACAGGTATATCATCCTCTATAAAATAGCAATGGCAAACTGACTGTTGAATGAATATCACAATAAAAGTTATTCATCATATCCTAACGAATCACGAGTGAGTTCCGTCACGGATTGTCAATCACCAAGGGATCTCGTTATATAATCGGTTTGCTTCGATTGTGGTTCCAGCTGCTCGACACAACGCCAGTCAGACAAGGTAGTAAAGTACGTGGGCGGAAATATGGCGCATCGAGGAAAAGTTTAGTTTGTAGAGCGTCGTCCAACCACACAGCTCGGTGACAGTTTCTAAAACTCAATGAGGCAAATTCACACCCAGGTAGTGGATGCATATACAGGGTCAAATTTAATTAGCTCTCGAAATCTACAGAACTGACGAGAACTGTTGTATATAGATGTATCGGTATCTCAACAAGATAAAAACAATTTGATTTTCAAATTTCAACTGCACTACTTGCGGCCATTGAACTCAATATCGAGTTTAATATTTATACGCGTCAATACTGAAGAGTTCCACTAGCTAATAAATGTTGAGCATGTAGTATAAGTTTAGTCGTCCAGCGTCAGCTTAGTTTCGGAACCACGGTAACGTTGTGCGCGTCATGCGGCCGGCGTGGGCGCGGGCGAAGACGTCTCGTCGGGTTTGCTCTCCAGCGAGAACGGAGGGATCCGGCAGTCGAACGTGTAGCCGTCTTCCCGTTCCATTCTAAATGTGCCCCTGGTAACACAAGAATTTATTATTTTTAAAGTCTTGTGACTCAACTACCTGAACTATTTAATTAGATTAGAATTAGTATATGAATAGCATTGCATGCTATTACGAAGTACATTCAACTGCATGCCAGCAGCAACATGTCAACTTATTATAAAAGAAACCCGTTTAGGGCTACGTCATAGAGGTGCCGTCAAATAAAAGTAAATATGGACGTGCGGTTCACTGTTGATGCAAAGCTGAAGTTTTCCAATCAGAAGAACACTGGCTTTTGACCATAGCCAAACCAAATGTCTTGAAAACTACAGATTTTGGAGCTTATCCGTACTAACTGCCTATCTGTTCTGGTGGTAAAGGGTTCGATTGCCAGATCAGGGCAGTGTTTTTGGGGTTTTTTCCATATCGAATTTATTATATGGAAAATTACTGGCGAAACGTGATTGTTTACTTTAATGAGTGCTCACCACATGTGACCGCTGGGCGCCTGCAGACTGACGTGCGAGCTGTACTGGAAGGCGGGCGACAGACGCGCCAGCACGGGCTCCTGCCCCACCACGCCGCGCCCGCGCACCGTCTCCAGCGTGCCGCTCAGCGAGAAGATGCGCCAGTGCCGCTCGCGCAGCTGCACCGCGTGGGAGCCCAGGTTCTCGAGCCGGATGCAGTAGCGCCACTAGAACATTACACATTTGTCGTAGAATAAAAATAAGCAATCTGAATTTAAACCATCTAAAAATATTAGAGCGGATAGCAGAGAAAGCCCTTATAAAAGAGACAATAACATATACATTCTAAACTAACCCTTTGAGAATTGCGGGCGTGATGTATGTTTAGTTATAACTAGCTAATGCCCACGGCTTCGCCGCCATGGTGTTCGGTATTTCCCCACGGGATCGTAGTACCGGGATAAAAAAGTATCCTTTATGTTAATCCAGATTTATTTCAGTAGTTTTGCGTAAAAGAGTAACAAACATTCATCCATCCGTCCATCCTCACAAACTTTCGCATTTATAATATTATTAAGTAGGATTACCCAATAAACTGCAGAATTTTGTGACTCGCGGCTTCCCATGTAGAATGGTATGACGGTGACGCGGACACCTTCGGTTGTCTCTCGGTGCACGTCACTCAGCTCCAGCCAGGGATGGTTCTTCTTCTGCCAGGCACGCAGAGTCTCTTGCGCTATGAAGGGTGGATCTAAAAGACATTAATACTTCAGTGTAGTTCTACAATACGTAACACAGGCCTGTCTGACAGTGTTCAATCAGTTTCAATTTTGATTTGTGTCATAAGTCCTTGTAATGTGATTGCATTAAACATTAATAAATAGTGTAGTCAAACTGGCTTTACATGGTTTTGTTACTAGTTTTATGCTACCGAGTGTCACCTGATGAGCAGCACAATTTTGCTGATTTTTTCGACGAAATACGTTTTCTGCGTATTTCAATGTAGTATTTATTACACTCACCTTTGTCAGCATTATGCATAAGGAATTTGTCAAATAGTTCATGTTGCAGGGGGACTCGTTCCACTGAAGTGTAGGGTATGATATCGTCGTGTGCTACATAGTCCAGGCCGGGGATGGCGTACAGACTCCTGCTTGACTCTTGGTTGCCAAGGAAAGTCACCGCCTCGGTTTGCGCACGCTGAAATGTGTGCACATTACATATATAAGACTGCTACTAAGTATCTATGCACCAGCATAATTGTCTAAAATATTTCTAAGTAAAAGTCACAGTATTTAAAGACTAAAGGCTACAATATTTTTTTCTTTTTGTTAGTTTCGACAACCATTCATATTCATCAATAAAGCCAACGTCCCTTTTATGAATGATTGATGACAAAATTAGGACTTTTTATTACTGCAATTGCCTTCTTATGTGTTAAATTTGTGAAGTATTAATGAATTATACACAAACTGTCCAGACAGAATGCTGAGAATGATGGTGAAACCCACATCACATACAGTCCATTGTGAAGTTGAGATGAGCTAACACACAGGCAGACATGAAAAGTGACTTTGTTTTATACTATGTTTAGATATTTACTTTTTTGTTATTAAAAAGTTTCTATATTGATTGTACTGTTTAACTGGTCTTGTTGAATGTTTTAAAACAATGATAACTGAGTAGGTTCAACTATAAATAATATTC
Source organism: Noctua fimbriata (assembly GCA_905163415.1). NCBI lineage: Eukaryota > Metazoa > Arthropoda > Insecta > Lepidoptera > Noctuidae > Noctua > Noctua fimbriata. Next base: position 12,631,544 of record LR990934.1, on the reverse strand, counting down.
ACCCAACAAAGATTTATTAGCACTATATTTCAGTAACTTGTTAGTTCAGTTAGTTTGGATCCACAAACAAACACACTATTCATGTACACATGTTTATGATTGTACCTTTCTCTTCCATTCAGGCCTCATATCGATGTTTGTTGCCACATTCAACAATAATTAAGGTAGTTAGTATACATGTCATTTTATAAATACCAGGTAAATGTGTTGCTTTTTGTACCAACTATCCAGTTTTTGTAACAGATACTCATGATTATCTAGCAAATTTATGACTCAGAAATGTATTAATTTTGACGGCCAAGGAATACTTGGATGTAGTTATGAATAAAGCATTCCAATCCACAAGTCACTGAGAACTGACTGAGTGAGACATTATTTCCTTCTTATCATTGAATCCTACTTAGCCTTGTCTCTGAATCAGTATGAAAACAGTCTGATAAAGTATTAAATGATTCATTAAAATACAATTTTTTTATCAATTGTTATTATTGAAAGGTTGCCAGCTAGTTATATAATATAAATTAAAAATTATAAAAGTTGCTTAATTATGCCATTAGATCAGTTATTTTGGAAGACAACACTGCTGATGTTGTTGATTGCGGTGAAGACCCAAACTTTGACACAAGCAAGCAGATGATGATGCCAATACACCAAATTGTGTATATCATAAACTGGAGTAATTGTGGAGTGGAACATTTTCATATAACTCCATCAATTCTAGAACTATGTACTTGTTCTAAATTAACAATATGTGAATACACAAGGCCATCAATAGGAAATCAACGAGTTGTTACTATGTGCTGCATTTAAAAGGGAAGTGGAACTTTGCCAATTACACTAAACAATATTATGTGCCCATTAAAGGTATTGCATGCAATTATAATCAGACAGAAGTTTGTATGTTAAATTATTAGCTTATTAATTTAAGAATATTATCAAAAGCAGACATTAATACTTATTATATCTGTGGTTTATGTTATTACAATACTTACTATGTAAGGTGCATCCCTGGTGTCAATCAGGACTTGATAGAATGTATGTGTGCGGCCTTTGACCTCCTTGCCGACGTTAGATAACGAGTCTCCTGAGGCCTCCGAGGAGGCCGAGGAGTCCTTGCTCTCCTTCTTGTTGGTGGCATCTCTGTCGTACACCCTTGCCAACCAGGGGAACAGAATCACTCCACGATATCCGAATACCTTGTGCAAAATTAACTGCCCTGTATCATATTTGCCTGTTGACTTCGGTGATTCAAGTTTTCCAACCTCAGCCAATCTAAAATATTGAATAAAAAATGTTTAGCGACAAAATAGGTTATGCAGTTATTGACTGTCACGTCAGTTTTTTACCTGGTATAATTTGCTACTTGACATATAAGAAGTTTAGAGGCAGTCACCCTTAATGGATTTGTTGGTAAAATTCTTAACAATATCTCCATTTTATCATTGTAATTTGTATATTTTTTTCCTAGTTTTGTTTGACAGTTGACTTTGACAAAAACTCACTTTAATCAAAGTAATCAAAAGCAAAATCAATGACTTTTTTTTTTAATCAGCTGGCTTCGTTTTTATTTTTTCTTAGACGAATAAGTCGATTCTAGTTTTCAATATTTAAAAATCTCTAAAATTTACAAAATACAATATAACATGTTATCTTCAATCAATAGTTGGGTTTCAGTCAAAGAGTATAATAATAAGTTTCAGTGTTACAAACCATTAGATTTGTATTACTGAAACTTACACAGATTATTTACATAAATGGATTATGTACTCTGTGGTTGAGTGATCCGAGAAGTCGGATTTTTATACATTGTTTGTTACAGCTGGTTTCAGCCTAGCTCTACTATTCTGAGTATTCTCACCTCTCTATTACATTCCTAAACGAACGAGTTCAAAGTCCTGACTTATTTTGATTTTCAGCTGTATAATATTGTTTTTGTTAATTAAATTTTCTTAAAATGATTAAGAGTTTTTCTAAATTGGTACAAACACTTGGTACGTATTAGAAATAACTTTATTACATAAATTGCTAAACAATATTCAAGAACATTATAAACTTTTATTTAATTTATTTACAGCTCCAACAAGTGTTAGACAGACGAGATGCATAGCTTCTCTTTCAGCTTTATCTGAAGATTACCAAATGCTGTATAAAACATGTCGAGACTTCGCTGAAGGGGAATTAAAGCCTAACGCTGCTAAGTTCGACCGCGAACACTTGTACCCTGGTGATGCTATTAAAAAAATGGGTGAACTGGGACTTATGGCTATAGCCGTACCCGAAGAACTCGGCGGCGCCGGTCTTGACTACCTCGCGTATGCTATAGCGCTAGAAGAGATTTCACGAGGATGTGCATCAGCAGGTGTCATCATGTCTGTGAACAACTCACTTTACTTAGGACCTGTGTTGCACTGGGGCACTGACAAACAAAAGGAAGAGTTTGTCAAACCATTCTCTACCGGTTTGTTGATTTTATTTGTGAAAGTAATCATTTGTACTTTATCAACAGTATGTCTTATGTTATCTTGGCCCAGTAAGTTGCTGCAATAATTGTGGCAACAGTGAGTTTCCAGAGATCATTAAAAGTGCAGGTGTTGCGGCACTTGGGATTGGGACACTAGTAAGTGAGACATGGTCTGGTCAGAAACACCACACCCACTGGTGGTTTGTGGGCTGGGCACAGAAAATAACACCAAGACCACTTCAGTTCAAGATTAAGTGGAAGGTTGCAAAGTCGGGTGGTGAAGGATGCTTTTATTCCCACAGTATTTGCTTCTAATTTTGGGTGGCTGGTTTAGTAAACTAAACCTATGTGCTTAAAGCACATATGACTTCCAGTTTCCTTTAGCTTTCCTGAGACTACGAGGTAGTAGTTATTGGTCATTTCTCTGAGAAGCACTGTTTTAGATAAAACACTTGATGTATTATATTATTTAATTAGACTACATTACCAGCCTCTCAGGCTCAGGTACATTGAGTGAATATAATTATGAATTTTTCCAATTTGATTTCAGGTGAAATTGTTGGTTGTTTCGCTCTTTCTGAACCTGGCAATGGATCTGATGCTGGAGCAGCATCCACCACAGCAAAGGATGGTGGTGACAAATGGGTACTGAATGGCACAAAATGTTGGATCACCAATGGATATGAAAGCAAAGCCTCTGTTGTCTTCGCTACCACTGACAAAAGTCTGAAACATAAAGGAATATCAGCTTTCATTGTACCTAAACCTATCAAAGGGCTAGAGTTAGGAAAGAAAGAGGATAAACTAGGTATAAGAGGGTCTTCCACTTGCTCACTGATGTTTGAAGACTGTTCTATTCCCAAGGAGAATATCCTAGGTCAGCCAGGTCTTGGTTTTAAGATAGCCATGATGACTTTAGATGCTGGCAGAATTGGTATTGCATCACAAGCTTTAGGTATAGCACAGGTAAATATTGCAGGCTGAAAATAGTTATACTTTCTACTGAAACTATTTAATGATCTAACAAATAAATATACTTTCTGCTTACAGGCCTCATTAGATGTTGCAGCTGAGTATGCATCAAAACGCACTGCCTTTGGAAAACCAATCATGAAGCTGCAATCCATACAGAATAAGCTAGCTGACATGGCTCTGCAACTGGAATCAGCAAGGCTGCTCACATGGAGAGCAGCTTGGTTGAAGGACAACAAGAAACCTTACACCAAGGAGGCAGCTATGGCCAAGCTGGCAGCTTCTGAGGCAGCAACATTCTTATCCCATCAGTGCATACAGGTATGTTATAAATACTCCTTGGCTTAATACCTGTCATTTGTATGGTGTATATAATAAAGAGTACACATCAACTCACACACACACACAGCTGCTTGGATCGATCTGTAGGTTAAGCCGTGCTTGCCTATGTTGGTCTATGGATGGGTGACCATCCATCACATACCGAGTTTCCTCCGTGCTTCGGAAAGTACGTTAAGCTGGTCCCGGCTGTCATCTTTGACAGTTGTTACAGGTAGTCAGTGGCCGAAAATGTCTGACAACCAGTCTTACCACGGGGTATCGTAATACCCAGTACTGAGTTGTGGAGGTCAGATAGGCAGTCGCTCCATGTAAAATACTAATAATAATAATAATAATGTCGGAAGCGTTAGGCATTAACGTAACTGACATGAAGCAATCGTTGAAGGAGCGCTTCTTTGGACGCCTGAACAAGGTATTACATAGCCTTCTTTCAGGCGGAAACAAGGTGCGCGCTTTCAACGGTTGGGTCATGCCGGTTTTAATGTACTCTTTCGGCGTACTCAAATGGACTCAGACCGAACTCGATGCCCTGGATAGGAGAGTTCGTACACTGCTTACCGCAAACCGGATGCATCACCCACGATCATCAGTGATGAGGCTGTACATCCCGCGGAAGTGCGGGGGTCGAGGGTTTTTAAACGCGAAGTCCCTTCACAACCGCGAGATGTGCAGTCTCAGAGAATATTTTTTAAAAGTCGAGGTGGGTATGCACCGAGATGTGGTCGCAGTGGACAAGGGACTCACCCCGCTGTCCATGGCTAAAGAGAACTGGCGCAAACCTGAAGTACTTACTACCGATGACCGCAAGGAAGTATGGCAAGGCAAGGAGCTTCACGGGCGCTTCTACCGGGCTCTTCATGGGCCCGATGTAGATTTTCTAGCGTCCGTATCCTGGTTACGCTTCGGCGACCTCTTTGGAGAAACTGAAGGTTTTGTCTGTGCGATTATGGACGAAGTTATGTTGACGAACAACTATCGGAAATATATTATGAAGGACGGGACGGTTGACGTGTGTCGGGCATGTCACCGTCCGGGTGAGTCCATCAGACATATTATTTCTGGTTGTTCTCGTCTGGCTAACGGCGAGTACTTGCACAGGCACAACCAAGTAGCCAGGATTATTCACCAGCAACTTGCCTTGAAATATAAACTTGTGGAATCTGAGGTACCGTACTACAAGTATGTGCCCGACCCAGTTCTCGAGAAAAACCATGTCACGCTGTACTGGGATCAGTCTATCATTACTGACAGGACTATTGTCGCCAATAAGCCTGACATAGTAGTGATAGACCGATCAGCGCGCCGCGTAATGATAGTCGACGTTACCATCCCGCATGACGAGAACCTCGTGAAAGCTGAGAAAGAGAAACAAATAAAATATCTCGACTTGGCACACGAGGTTGTCGACATGTGGCATGTGAACTCGGCTATCATTGTGCCGATCGTCGTGACGGCCAATGGCCTTATAGCCAAGAGCCTCGATGAACATCTTTCGAAGCTCTCCTTAGGCGGTTGGATCAAGGGCCTGATTCAGAAGGCAGTACTCCTCGATACGGCTCGTATTGTGAGGAGGTTCTTGTCTCTGGAGCCCTAACCACCGGTAGCTTGGACCCTGCTCCCGCTACCGGCGGACCACTATTTTTTATATTTTTAAATGTTTTTTGTATAGTTTTTGTTAAGAAATATTTAAAAATGTAATAAGTGTGTTACAAAATAAATAAAGGAAATAATAATAATATTCCACAACTATCACACAACGCCGTCTAGTCTCAAGCTAAGCAGAGCTTGTGTTATGAGTACTAGACAACTGATAAACATACTTATATATTTCTAAATACATACATATATAGATAAATTACACCCAGACACAGAACAAATGATCATGCTCATCACACAAACATTTGTCCTGGGTGGGAATCGAACTGGTATTCAGCTGCATTCGGTTAGACTGGCCGACCCCAATATAGTTGGGAAAAGGCTAGGCAGATGATGATATAATAAAGAGTACCTAATGCTGTCTATCTATCTTACAGAGAAAACGAATTTGCAATTTTATTTCTACTTTTTACTTATACATAAGACTGATGAGTCTTAAATATTTGTAATATTCTCTGTCTATTTTGTTCTAGATCCTCGGTGGCATGGGCTATGTTTCCGATATGCCAGCAGAGCGACACTACCGCGACGCAAGGATCACAGAAATATATGAAGGAACTTCTGAAATACAGAGGCTTGTGATAGCCGGGCAGCTGATCAAAGAATATGGTCTCAATTAACTATCATTATAAAATGTATGTGTAACTGTAGCTGTAAGTGTAAGACTGTTATATTACCCTATTTATAGTTAAAAACTACAATCTAACTCATTTTTAGCAGCTGAAGTATTAGGACTCAATATTTTAGAGCCTCTTTACAAATTTTAAATCATGATATTATGTATTGTATATTTACACCTATTTAAAAATAAAATTATATTTTTAGTATTACTAAATTCTTTATTGATTCCTTTATATGTTCAAATAATCAAATTATTAGTCTTAAAATATTAATATACTATTTTCAACTCAAATGTTTGGCAGACTATACATTCATGATTATAGAGATAAAGTGGGTTTACAGGTATCAGTAGTAGTAGATAAGTAGCACATAAAATAATACAAATATCAATGCACCATCATGAAGTGTTATAAAACATTATGGAATGATATTTTTGCTATTCAATCTCATATTATTTAAAGAAAAGTAGAAGGTATAAAATAAATGCTATCTTTGGTGAATCCTGGCTATTGTCCAGGGCCAGACAGTGACTTGTCCATAAATTTCCTCTTGGCGAAGCAAAGCCACCACTTGCTTGGCTTACCATCTTCTGTAGCAAATACCTGAAAGAACCAATTTTACTATTGTAGCACACTTATAGGGCAGCAGACACCTCAATCAATTGGCATAATCTGTATGAGCTGTCATAATGCGATTCCCAATAGGCTTTGTATGGTGAAAGCCACCTGTGAAGTCACTAATTTATCAGCCCAATGACTCAACTATTTATTAATTTAAAAGCAACAAAAAAGTTAATTTTATATTTTATTCCGCACGCAAAATTTTACAGTCAATTGAAAACTAATTGGGTTTTCAGGCCTTAAATGAACATTTATTTAGAGAAGTTGTTTCCTTGAAATATTAGTTTATAATGGTATATACTACCCTATTGAGTAACAATGAGTGCACTTGCACTGCCCAACTTTCATTTAAAAAGATGTTATCTGATAAGAGATAAAGACTAACAACAGACGAGAGAGAGTAATAGAGAGTTTAACAATGTGAATATTTACTAGTATGAATGCACAGCTACATTAAAGGTCCAAGATAAGTTGAATGAATTATTATTACCTTCTCACAAACACGGCCTCCAGTTTCATGCCTCAACTGCTGTAAATACTGTCTCATCAAATCTGAAATCACAAAACAAGCCATGTCTATACATTTAAATAATAAAAATGTAAAAATTAAAATCAATGTTCCCAAATGGCACAAAAACTACTGCATAGACTATGTTCAAATTTTGTGCAAATATTCCTTAAAGGCCTCTTCAAATGTTACACTATACTATATTATAATACAAGTACTAACTGAGGCAAATTAACATTACAACTGTTTGTCCTCTATCAACAATTTAAACATGATTTTATTAATATTTTGCAACATACCAGCCTCCTGGGTACTGGCAGGCTTGGCATACACAGAGTTCAGAGGAAATCCATATTCTCCAGGTATATCGAACTTAGATATGGCCAGCATATACATCTCTTGTTGACCCTGATTCTTGTTTGAGCATTTTTGGAGCCGTTTGAGACATTCAGAAATGTACAGTGTGAGGTAAATGAGAACTCTGTCTGCATCAGACTGAAAAATAACACCATTTTTATTATTATTTCTGTTTACAGGGATAAAAAGTTAGGTTGAAGATTACCAGAATTTTTACCTTTATCTCATAAAATCTAAAAAAGACATTAGCTTTGAAGTAGTTAAGAGCTTCGTCGACAATATCCAATTCAATCTTGGGACTGATCGGAGCCGGGCCCCTGAAAGTTGTGCGTACTGGCAGGAGAGCCAGATTACCAACGGACTGGGTGTAGTCCGTCAACGTCGAATGATAAGCCTACGAGGAAAATGTTTAAAGTAGTATGACGTAAATAATTGTACATAAAATGATCGCACTATAACCATAGGGCTAGGCATATAAATATCCAGATACTCACGGGCATTTTTTCAGGGAAAGCTGTTTATTTACTAAAAAACGAAAGTATCACTGCAGTTCCGCCGGGATTTATTTAGTTAATAATGACGACCTGAAATCCCCACAAATAAGTACGTGTAATATACGAGCTTATACTACGATAAATAAACTCATAGAACAGAAATGATTTCTTCAAAATTTATCTATAAAGGGCAAGGAAATAATGAAAATCTAAATGAATGAATCACTTCATCACGGAAATTGTGCCATTGACATTTGTTGATTCTGACCATAGATAATTCTGGCTGATTTAAGTTGTCAAATTGACATTACACAAGGACCGGAAAAATAGAGCGTAAACTTTTGTTTGGCAAATCGAAAGGGGTTCTTGGATGGTCGATCTGGCATCAGTTTCCGGTCCATTTAATCTGATTGAAGGATGGTGGATGTGAAGGTGGGTCCAAGTGCACAGGGCACGTGCACAAACAGTGCGGTTCGCTTGTATTTTAGGAACATTGTATGGACACGCGCGTGATTCGAATGTGTCCATAGCCATTCGAATCGCGTAGCACGGTGGTTCTCTACTAATTGCACAAATAAAACCTTCGGTTTATTCGAAGAGAACCCCGGAACGTAGCCAGGCTACGTGTCACAGAGCATCATATAATAATACTACGGATGTCGATAGGTCTACATCAGGCCCATAGGGGTTCTTGAAAAATTGTTCGTTAAGCTCCGAAAAAATGGGGTGTTCCCGGCCGTGGGGTGATCAAATAACTCAAATATGGTTTTCCCGAATTTTTTATAAAATCCTCTCTTTGGCGACCAAAAGTAATAAGCTAGCATAAATTCAAGGTGTTGTTTACTCAAACGAGGTAGTTAGGTAGGGTAGAGTAGTAAAAAGTATAAGGAGGTAGCACAGCTTACTTTTATCAGATTTTACTTTAGCTACCAGCATCAAATTATCAAAAACATGAAAAAAATGTTCTTGAAAATCATTCTTTTTTCCAAATTTCAGTTCGTGCACATACGTGAGCAAACATTTCACCGTGGGTAACACCGCGGGTGCTGCTAGTCTAATATAATCATCATGGAACGATCTGAGTCCTAGATTAGTCGTTTAACTTTTACAACCAAAAGGGTGCCAAAAGACTATTAATCAAAATGAGAAGGTCGTTGTCATTGATGACACTTGACGTTGACTCATGAGATATTGACAATCTGTGCTCATGAGTGACGGAAAATAAACGTGCTCCTATTGTGGTGAACTGGTGTATTTTTTGTGTAAATTAAATACTTTAAACGCAAAATAGCATTTATTACATATTAGATCTTAAACATGGCTGACGAAACACATAATAAAGTTCTCGCGATAGTAGCAAACATAGCCAAACCCCAAGATAACTTGGAAAAAACAGAAAACAACGTTGAAGACAACAATGAACAAGATACATCTTCAAAAAATAAAATAGAACATATTAGAGGCATTCCCAAGTCTGGAAAGTTTTGGAAATCTAAAAAAGAAAGGTAACTTCACTTTTCATTGTTTACTTTGAAAAAGATAACCTAAAATTTGTTCCTTATCACCTCACTTTTACTGAACTCCGTTTTGCTCTTTCAGGTTTTCAACAATCAACAAAACTAAGGGACTCAAGCACACCTTTGAAAAGAAAAAACAGCTTCGCGAAAAGTTACAGAAAACAAAAGAGCTATCTAAACAAATATTAGCAGAACTGAAACAAAAAGAAATAGATCGAAAGGAACGACGGCGACAGAATTTACAACGTGCAGAGGAAAACAAACTTAAAGCTGAAGTGGTACAAGTTATCACAAATACTGCTAAACTGAAAAGAATGAAGAAGAAACAGTTGAGGTTTATTGAGAAAAGAGACACCAACAAACAAATTGAAGCCAATAAATAACTACTATAACAAATCTCTTGCATTTCTGTTCTATGACGTTCTTAACACTCCCATTTGTTCACCATTGTTATCCTGTTCTGTCTTGTCAACAATCCAGTATTCTGTTTACTTTGATAATCAACATAATCCACACTCCCATTTATAATTAGTGTGGGCCTCAAGTTGCTTATTAAAAAGCCTGTGGATACCTAATATATGTCCCTGGTCCCAGGTGTCCCTAAATTTCGAGAAAAAAAAAACTATTATTACACCATTCGATAGTGTCGCTAATAAGGATAAAATTCTCGAGGATCGATTCCTAGTTAAGAATATTGATTTTTCAAAAATCTAATGGAGTAATTTTAGAATTCATCAAAATCGGGCTGAAAACTCCTTTGATTTTTCGCTATTCCTCATAGTTTCGGATTTGACCATACACACTCACTTAAAAAATTCAACCTGTATATACTACAATGCTTGACAGCTACAGGTGGTGCAGCTGACAAAATAATGCTCGGCAGCAGTGATTAGATATTGGGAAATAAAATTCCGAGTATACTTCCATCTAATATTTTTATTAAGTATTTATAGCAATACAACATACTCCTACAGATACATATAAAAATATTAAATGCAATTTTCCAAGTTTTGGCAGGTAATGAATTGTGTGGGCATTTAATATTTACAACAATAGTCTCAAGATCAATGATGAGATGATACAGTGACGCAAATAATGGAACATCAATCTTAATATTAATTTCACGTAATTATGTATTTTTATGTACATCAATGAGAAAACTGCAGTGACTATTTATATAAATATCTATAAAATACACCAAAACTATTTGGTTACACTTTACATTGAAAACACAAAGCAAGAAATTTTCAAATAAAATTACAATCTATGTGATAGACGACATCAGCAAATTCATAAGTGACACTGTCTGTTGTGTTCATAAAATTAAGCCTCAATAATTATATTACATCACTTTTGTCAGAATACTGCTCCATGTTAATAGTATTTAGCTCGCACAACGTAAACTTATCAATGATAACCACTTAGTACAAAATAAACCTATTAAAAATAAATCCAAAATTAAAAATGTTATAAATCGTTATAAAAATTAAATCACACATACCAAGTATAGCTCTTATGATGTAATGTCTTAACATCTTTTATTAAATTCAATCAAATAATTTACAACAACAATACAGTTGTTATAATAATAACAACAATAGTTAGTAGCTTAAATTCTAATATTTTAGTCTAACATTTGTCTATAATACTCCATTCAACATATAGAAAAAATCTTCATTGAAAACATCAGTCTAAGGCAGTGACAACAAAGTTTGACGATTGAAACTAATGACCACTTGTAAACCGAATTATAATAATAATATCAAATGTAAGGATACATCACAACATGTCATATTGTAAATTTGATCTGGATTCAAATATAAAACTCATATAAAAATGATTACGTATTTGAGTAAATAAAAATGAGATTCATACAAAGATCTTAACTTATCATAACAACCAGATGTACACTTGTGATCTATTCATGCGGCTCTATACAATGAAAGTGTCACTGAGATGCCACGCTCATGTAACCCTTAGATTTGAAAAGAAATAGTTCTCCAGTCGCACACTGTACACTGTACAACTACAGAACTGTTTATTGTAGGTATCCAACCAAAGGGCTACACTATCTTGGCATACAGTATATTTATATTAATAAAACAAAAACGTTTGCGATATAAAATTCATCAAATGCTACAACTGAGTATTTTCGAAATACCAATTGTATTACCGTCATAGTATAATTTATTCGAAATTTATTAAAATCTCTCGCACTGGTCCTGATCACTTCACAGTTTAACTCATAGACAGCAAGTTACCCTGTGCTGTAACTTTAACTTAACATTAACTAACGAAACAAAAGCGTATCGACTAACCTAAAAAGTACAACTTATGTCTTTACAATTATAATAATAATAAACACATCAACTCACATTGTGGCCCAGTGCTGCATGTACAGTTAGTTACAAGTTAGCAGATATATACGTATAGTGCAACTTGCTATTCACACGTTGAGAGGAATAATACTAAATATCTAGATCACCGTTACTCGAGAGAACACAGAAACGCAGATAGCTATGTAGTTAAGAGTCGCGTATCTAACTGTACACCGTGGGAGGGGAGCGAGCGGGGCTCGCTCTATGCGGAGAACACGGCGCGAGCGCGGCCGCGCAGTCACACGTCGAAGTCGGCGCCCGCCTTGCCGTTCGGCGGAGCTATGAATGGTTCACTCCACATTCTTCTGAGATCACCCTGCAACAACAAAACAGATTTAGAGTTGTGGCTATGGGCCTGACAAGGAAAAATTTTTTCCAGAGTTGTCGAGAGTAGATAACTGAGTCTGATCGTGATGAATTTCCTTTTCATATTCTTCACACGTGCGTCAATCAGCAGCCAAGTTCCCTGACTGTACATATACATAAGCACCCAGTTATCACTAACGATAATGGACAAACAATCAACTACATTCGAACAGTTTTAAGCTTATTACTTTAACGTAAGCCATGGTGAGCAGCGGCAGCAGCGTGAAGGGCACGAGGTAGAGCAGCGCGGGCTGCGCCGCCTTGAAGACCTCGGCCGACACCGTGGCCGTCAGCAGCCCCAGGAAGTAGCCCAGCAGCGAGCAGTGGAAGTACGTCAGCCGGGAACCCTGCAGGAAACACGCACCTCACTTGTTGTACTCGACTCTCCGTGCGTCACAATATAATCGGAACTAACGCCGCGAACAATCGTTTTTCAATACTATTTTCACAGTCTGACTTTTTTTGAAATGTTTATCAACACCGCAAGACAATATGATTCGAATGCCAAAATACCATGCAGTACTGTGCCGCTGTTTTGTGTGTTGTATAAATATTGGTTGAAGCATGGAACTGTTCCCGTAAATTACTACATGACGTAATACATGTGTACATGGGTTTTGTTGAAATTGTATTACATAGCTCTCATTAGCCATGAATCAAAATCTTCCCGATTCTTCCCACCCTCACTCATCCCATGTTATTTGGGGTCGGCGGCACACCGATTTAGCCGATTCTTACTAGACTATAATATTTAGAAACGAATACTCACTGATACATAAAATAGAACTGTAAGATAAATAACAAAATATTTCTTTTAAATTCTGTTATTAAAAGTAAAGTAAATACGGAATTTTGTAATTGAATTGAGGAGTCGATGTAATGCAGTGAATTTTCAACAGATAATGAATGGTACATACATAAATGTTAACATACCATAGATCTGGGTCCAGGAACTTGTCCCATTTGGCATACTAGAGTAGCCTTTTTATATGCATCGTAGCGCAGTACGAAACACAGCAGGAGACCCGGCATCACTATGTCTCCAAGACCTGGAATACAAAACAATTCATTTTTATTGCTCTATTTTTATGTCATCAGACTTTTTGTTTCTGCAACATTTTTTAGGAGTGTATTATCATGGTCAGGATTTCTTGAACAAAGCTTAGAAAATTATTGGGCTCACTGCATTACATTCTATTAACCGATAATGTAGCTTCGGTAGACACGAGAAGACGTAAGTGGAGCGCTGAGTTACAGAACGGCGTTGGCACAGAGAGTATTATCTCCCATTCCCCTCCTCCCAAATGGGCCAGCATTAGAACAGATCTCGTGAAGGTCACAGGATCTCTGAATTTACTTTTCCCATTGACTTCTCTGTATAAGAGTAGGGAGAACGTCAGGTACCCACGCGACCCCAGAGCTCCACACTCTTGGATACACGTATTTTTTTGGTGTAAAGATGTTGGGTTCATTGCCCTTTCCCTAACATCTCTTGGCAAGAACTCACACAATGAAGCGTTTTTCATTGGTTAACAATGTTGAGGATCACGATAAATGTCGGCTTTTGCAATGAAGAACGTCAATGACCGCTAAAAGTGTTAAAACGTAACAACTATAGGACATGCTGGTTTTTTCCTGATTTTCAGGATGAAATAAATTACAAGGGTTAAGTGTGTGGCAATGCTTAGGTGATGTCTATGTCCTGCAGTGGATGTTTCTTAATATAATAGTGTCTGACCGAGCATAGAGAAGTGTCCCTGGTGATGCATGGAGGGGAACACGAGCTTGGCGGGCAGCGACAGCTTGGGCGCGTCGCGCATGGCGCCGCCCAGCTGCAGGCGACGCGCTACCACGTTCATCGGGTTCTCTGCCGGCCTGCAAACATAAACATATCAGTAATAAGGCATCTGTCTGTCCCACAAACGGAGAGAAGCGAGTAGAGAAAAACGAAAAGTTTATTTGACAGAGTTCTAGCAGCCAGTGTGAACAATCGGCGATCAAATATTAATATCTATATATCTTTTACGGACACGAGATGTTAAAATAGAAAATAGTCGATAGTTAGCCGCTTTTTCGTCGGTGGTGAGACAACTGTCACTCACTCACCAAAACCCTATTATTTGTGACTATGTTCAGAGTACGACGGAATTACGGCCGGACTCCTAAAGACGGGTGGAAAACCGGTACTTAAGGCCCTTCAGAAGCTGTTTGATTCCGTCATACTCGAGGGGAAAACGCCACAGGCATGGTACAGGGCTGTGGTAGTACTCTTCTTCAAGAAGGGCGACAATTCCCGACTGAAGAATTATAGGCCCATCTCACTTCTGAGCCATGTCTACAAGTTGTTTTCAAGAGTCATCACGAATCGTCTCACGCGCAGGTTTGACGATTTTCAGCCTCCCGAACAAGCCGTATTCCGAAAAGGCTTTAGCACCTTAGACCACATACATACGCTGCGGCAGGTTATAAAGAAGACCGAAGAGTATAACCTGCCTTTCTGTTTAGCGTTTGTGGGCTACGAGAAAGCCTTCGATTCGATCCAGACTTGGGCTGTACTGCAGTCTCTCCTTAAAATCGAGGTGTTGTACAAAAACGCCACCATGTCAGTCCGACTTCAGTACCAGACCTCGGAACCTATCCTTCGGCAGCGAGCTGTGAGACAGGGAGACGTCATATCTCCGAAACTTTTCACCGCTGTACTGGAGGATGTCTTCAAGTTTCTGGACTGGAGAGGGCTACGCATCAACGTCAATGGCGAGTACATCTCACACCTTCGATTTGCCGACGATATAGTGGTCATGGCTGAGACCATGGAGGACCTCAGTACAATGCTCGATGACCTCAGTAGAGCTTCCGAAAGAGTGGGTCTACACTCGAAATTGTAGACGATTATGTCTACCTGGGACAAACGGTCCAGTTAGGTAGGTCTAACTTCGAGAAAGAGGTCAATCGTAAAATCCGACCAGTCTGGGCAGCGTTCGGGACGTTGCGCGGTATCGCCTCGTCCCACTTATTGCAGTGTCTCAAGACGAAAATCTATGACCAGTGTATGTTGTCAGTGATTACATACGGGACCGAAACGTGGGCCTCATCAGAAGGCTTAAAAATCACCTAAAGGGCAATGGAAAGGGCTATCCGTGGCGTGATCAAATCAGAAATGAAGACATCCGCAAGAGAACCAAGATTACCGACGTAGCCCGGAGAATTGCCAAACTTAAGTGGCAGTGGGCAGGGCACATTGCTTGCAGAACGGATAGCCGATGAGGCCGAAAAGTTCTGGAGTGGCGACCGCGAACCGGAAGACGTTGCGTTGGAAGGTCACCCACTAGGTGGACCGAAATCTTGGTGAAAGTTGCGGGGATCTGCTGGATGCGAGACGCATGGGGCCGGTCAATGTGGCGACACTTAGGGGAGGCCTATTTCCAGCAGTGGACGTCTTTCGGCTGAAATGATGATGATGATCTTGAGAGTCGGCGGTTTCGAGATTTTAAAGTACATTCGAAAAATTAATTAATCATGTTTTTAAAACCACGACCGATAAACTATAACACTAATCCATACGGTTATGACATAGATTACCCTTTTAGATACGTTTATCTATTTGAAGTGGTTGCTCATCGTTTATCAATCTCATTACTTAACACTATCGCACGATACTGTTTATAATCCATTAGCGTATTTACATTAAATAAGTTATTGTGGAAGTTATCATTACGATTGATCGGATTCATATAAAAATATAGGTCGCGAGCGTTGTTGATAAATACAGTTCATCTCGCACGAACTCTAGACGTAAACATAAATAATGTTCTAAGACGATCGGCAAATAACGATAATACTTGGAAATAGAATGAATAAAGAACAACAATTATTATTATAACATTAACGAATCACTAGAGAATGTCTGGCCTTTCTCAGATTCTCGGATACAACGAGTTTTTTATTTTTTAAACTAGGTTTTACTTTATCTTTTTTTCATAGATTTATTTCTATGCAAAACGTGTTATGATTTTGTTTATAAGGTCAAATATACGAATAAAAATTACTTATGCTACCCGCTCTGGGTACCCCTATGAGTAAAGAGAAGAGTTGTTTCTCTCACTTCAATCAATCGCAACAATCATCCTTATACCCTTTAACATAAGACACAATGTTTAACTAACCTGGTGGCGACTTTGACCATGACGTTGGTGGTGAATATGTAGGAGGAGAAGAAGACCCAGAAGACGTCGTAGAGCAGAAGGCCGGTGAGCAGTAGCGTGGAGACCTTCAGTGAGGGCAGCCGGATCAGCGCGATGAACGTCACGCACAAGCCCATGCCCATCGCTGCGGAGTAATGAAGGGAATACTTGTGTTAGTATTGCCTATAGCTTTACATCTACAGCATCACGCGTCATGTGCCATCGAATAAAATTGAACATGATTTAAGTATTACAATACATATCATTGAAAGAAGTAGTAATGTGTGTGGATCTGTATAGTATCTCATTGGTAGCAATGTTTTAGATAAGTTATTTAGTTAAAAGCTCTAAGCATTTTCCGGTCGTATTTTGTGTGCTTAACTGTCCATGTATCTGGAATTTGGGATACTATGCAACATGAACCTAAATGTCAAGTTATGATGAACAAGTATATCTTACCTCGAACTCAAACCAGTTAGGTCGGCCTGGCAAGCGGCTTCTATCTTGGAAAAGTCCAAGGGTACGCATTACTTAGGCAGAGGTCGCCTAATAAAATGTTATTAGTAAGGCCTGGTTTCCACCAAAGCGGAGAAACGTGTGTAAGATTCGACCAATCACAGGATCGCGATGTAGATTTTAATCAATATGATTGGTGAGATGTATAAACCTGGACGAAGAAACGTAGCAGGTGATGTTCTGTAGTTTCAGCCTAGTATAATATGATTAGTTCGATTCCTGTCCGCCTTCACTTCTCTCCAGTCTAAAGAAAGCGGGCCTAAATAAGAAGCTAGTTCTGACCGTCCATGAGCAGCCAGTGTCCGGTGAGCACCCACACGGCCACGATGGCGGCCGCCAGCAGCGCCGCCGCCAGCTCGGGCGCCGAGTAGCGGCCGCACACCGCGCCGCGCGCGCCGCCCGCCACGTACTGGCACAGCGGCGTCAGCAGGAACGCGAGCGCCGCGCACGCTATTACTGCGGGCAGAAGGAAGAAGGCGCACTGTCAAACTAGAACTTTAACTATTCAGAATAGAATACTCTAAATATTTTGAGCAACTCCATTTACACTTTAGAGGACCTACACCAAGCCATGATTTTGATGTGGCCGAGATCTGGTCGAAGCTCAATCAACCTAAATATTAGAATCGTCTACACGACCAGAAGGGAGGCGGATTGTCTGGGTCATCAGTTTTCTGGGGCATAATCTAACTTTAAAGAAAAAAGGCTCTGACCCGGAACAGACGTTCACCAAAAAAGACGACATTTATTCAACTATTCGTTGAGCAGGAAATGGAAATGAACTAAATGCCTTGCATGGTCTGATGGATACCACAACAGTTACTATTATCTTTGTTTTACTTACTTGCAGTACATATCGCGACGAGCGTCTGCATGGAGTCGAAGAAGAAGAACATGATCAGCAGCGCCACCGACGAGCCGAGCGGGAAGCACAGCGCTTGCATTGTGTTCAGGGTTTGGACATCTGCGGAAAGACCACAAACTACGGCACACGGTACAATTGGTAAAAAAAATAATCTATTAACAGGTTAGATAGTGATTAAAAAAAGCCCTCATTAAAAGAAAATCCTAACTTATATACGGAGAGAAATCAACGTGCCAGTATAAATATTTGAGATTTTAGGTCAAATGCATTTATTATTACTATAGCTATACGAGTAGTTCATGGCGAGTGTTAACTGACTTTTGTATCTGGCCAACTAATATGGGTAATAGGTTACTTAGTACTAAAAGCATCCACGATGATTATATTTGCATGAAGATTACGATGCACTCAACAACAAAGTTGCTTACAAATATCTTAAGTAATATGCCATTGACACAATAATAGTTTGCATAATGATCTGTGCAGGCTCATAGATACCCTATAGAATTATAAAAGCTAGAAGGGTGTGAAACGTATCATTAGGCGATAAAACTAACGTAATCAGAAGGGCTTGTCCCAAGTAAGCAACTTATGGTTATCAATGTTATGAAATGCGTTCAATCCAAAGGAATGATTTATGCGACATACTGGCGCCAAGGTATCTCCATATTTGGTTATGTTCTCACAAGCCTGATTGCTGGACTATAAACTACGCAATCGCAGAATGTGCGTGGAAATATCGTTTAAAAGAAAATTAGAACGCGAATTTGTCTACACCGCTATTGCAGTCTGACTGCACTGTTGAACATAAACAATGTAGAAACCGATACCGCTTGGCTACATGAAGAAGTTAAACAAACTCGCATTGACCTATTTATACTGTCGAGCACTGCTTCTAATTTATTGGTTTTATTAATCTTATCAGCCCATAAAATACCACTTCTAAATATAGGTCTTCTGCTAACCACTATTCAATCTATGTCGCTACTGTAAACACTCGGATTCGTTAGGAACTAGTGCTGATAGTGTCGTGCATTTGATTCACGGAGTAACATTATACGCCTGTATAGTTGTCAAAATATTTGCGTTTTTGGCAAATACAAAAGAGACCCTTTTCACATTCAAATAAGATTCACTATCTATGAAGTGCCACTATTAACTTTACTGGTCTTTTGGTCTTGTATCGGTACGTACTTTTGATACATTAGCTCATGATAGTAGTTCAGTAGAAAGTAATTCAGGGTCGAACCGAAGAACCGAAGCAGGCGCTTACTTTGTGTTGGTACTTTATTTCATCACCATTGCTCTCTAAACGGTGAAGGAAAACATCGAGAGCGAACTGACATCTCCAAGAACTAAAATTTTGAAGACATGATACATCTACCAACATGCGCTGGGTCTGGGTGGTGGATTATAGTCCACTCCCACTCCCATAGAGGTGTGTGTCTCAGCAGTGAGAAATTTAAAGGCTCATTATGCTTACTAGAGTTGGAACTGGAGCTGGAGGTGACTGGCTTCCCGCCCAGCAGCGTGGCCTCCCGCTCCCGCTCCGCCCGCTCGCGCGCCTCACGCTCCATGTTCAGAGAACGAAAGCTGCCGTACACGATGAGCAGCATGGAGATCAAACACGCCGATACCCTACAAACATTACAATAATACCATTCTAAACAATAACGGTAGCAGTACAGTTGTCGGTCGTAGGAACAATAGGCTTATGACCTTTTTAATGTAATTTTGACGCTACACACGCATTTGATGCAAGTGGCCAGCTACAAACCGTGAATTCATTATTTAATATAGAAATTTCGAAGGTTATAAAAGTAAAAATTTGTTGCCTGTCACTTGTAGCAGTTATAGCTAGGCAAGTGGACCGTGGATGCCCTAACACTTACGTATGTTAGTAAACTTTGCTTACGGTTACACACTAGCATAAAACGGCAGTAATCGGTGGGACGGTGTCTAAGGGTGAATTCACATTTACACACACGGATCAGCGTTTTCGAGTATCTCTATCTCATTCTGTCACGTAAAGGCGTCAATTGATGGAGCGCGAAGTGCGCTCGCAGCCCACCCGCTACGGAATTACTTTAACGCGCGTTTGGACTTCTCACTTTAGTTTGTCGAAATTCTTAGTGGCCGAAAGGGAAAGAAATGCAAGAAAATGTTGATCTGTGCGTTTAAATATGATTTCACTCTAATAGTGGAAATGACTAGAAAGATTTTTACAAAGAATTTTCGCATACCCTTGGCCCATTGTCATTAAATAGTATTAGGTATAGTATGGACATGGCATGGTATATTTATTTCAACCTAATACCTATGTATTTTAGTGTAGGTAGATAAGTTTATGAACATTAATTTATACATGCTCTTCATGTAATACCATAAAACAGGATATGATCAGGGGTTACACCAATTAAGAAGGGCAACAACCGGAGTAAACAACATTGCATAAAAGAAGCAAATTTTTATTATAGGTATTAGTTCAGGTGAAATAACATGAAACTGTTTGCGAATTTTAACGATGCATTATGCATAAGTATATTATTGTATGAAGCTTATTTGTTTAATAATTACGGTTTGTCGTGAACATTGAACTTATACATTATGTGCAAATTGACTATGACCTCCTACCGTTGCTACCGTTGCGTTGTGAGAGCTAAGCGGAGTTCATCCCGCTAATCGGAAATCCGATTTACCAAAATCCAGTTACGGTTTGAATTTCCAGAATAGCAAACGACGTACCGTTGTTTTGTCTTGGTGATAGGCGTCGGATTGGCTGCTATGGTGTAAGCAGTGACGGACGTAACATGTTTCCTTTGCCACATGTAGGCCAATAAATCAACAAGACTATGTAGGTATTACTGTATTTCTTTCATCGCATTATTTATACCTAGTATCGCTATAATTTCGTGAAGTAAGATTTATGTAGGTATTCATACAGCTTTATCCATAAGCGTATCCGATATGGATACGCTTATGCTTTACACAGGAGGTAGCTTTGTTTGAAATTCAGTTTTTATTCATACAATTATTATTTTTCTCGCTAAATATATATTCCAATTTCGAACCCAAATATAAGTGGACTGGAAAATAACCAGTAAGAAACAATGAGAGATAGATAAAGTAGGTAAAGCACGAAGTGACCTATCGACCCACGCCTAATTAAATGAAGCGCTTTCCAGCAGCGCGGGGTATCTCTCTAATGAAATGTAATATCTTGCTCACTTGCTCAGGACTCCTCCAATTAACGACATGCACTCTACTGTGATGTGAACTGAGGACGTCCACACTTACTTTTAAAGTTCTAAAGCAATTAAGAACGCTTAAAAATAACGCTTTTTTAGACACTCGTGTGACTGGATCATCATTATTCAATTTAGAAAATTTTTCAGAAAACATCATCATCATCATTTCAGCCGAAAGACGTCCACTGCTGGACATAGGCCTCCCCCAAGAAGGGGGGGTTTTGCCATAATCGCCACGCTTGGCAGGCGGGTTGGCGATCGCAGTATGGTTGTTATAAAACACAGAGAACGCTGCTGCCCATTCTCTGGTAAGAAAACATATTAATAATAAATAATATTCCAAGTTCATAAAACATACGCTAAAACAGCTTTAGATAAGGACAAGTGGAAGGATGGGAAGGGAGGTGTTTGCCCTGTAGTGGGACACAAATGTCTGATAAATAAGTAAATAATAATATATTATGTTCTTTTCAATACATACAGGTCTTTTACAAAACAATGTTCTTAATCGTTATCGAACTTTCCCATCTCTCTGTGACCATGGGAGCTGCGCGACGCGCGTATAGTCAGCAAAACAAAAACAATAAACAATCAAGGTATTACGGCCTGCCTGTATACAATCGCTTTTTACTTCAATAATGTTTGTTCACGTAAATAAAGAAACGTTACGCAACGGACTTGTCATTGGTGTTTTTAGTAATGGTACTTTCATTGCGAATTATGCAAAGTGGTTTCGCAAGGTGTCCCTGTGACTGTCGTACCTACATCGAGTCGTGAAGTTCTACCGTCACACGTCGTAATATTTATTGTCACAGCATTCTATTATTCTGTTCTTTTTCCCACCGATATCTAATTTTCAAAACATGACATCGATCGGCACGCCATTTATTCATGGTAGTAATTTAATACAGTTCTAATATCGTCTACATATATCTACAACTTCTATGAGTTTCGAGTTTATCTCTGAGTGCACATCATCAATTTGGTTCCGCGTCAGGCCTTCTCAGGACCTGCCGAGTTTCGGGACATTCGAGCGTAGTATTTCAGTACATCGACCTTATGCCTAAGACCCATTTAGAATCAGTTAATTAAATTTTAAATATTCCCTTTTCTGACTGAACACTGTGAGCTCGGACGACCTGAAGCACTAGACGGCCCTGACAAAGGGGTAGAATAGGGAATACTTGATGTCCAACACAATAGATGACCAAGTTATGTACACAACGTTAACGTTATATCTAAAAGAAAAGTTGACCTACTTGGAGGAATCCATGATTGAGTAGGCCCACTTATACTCCTGGTATTCCATGTTAGCTCCAACCTGCGCCATCTTCACTGTTCACCACTCAAATCAACGGCCAAGATGCGGTGGTAGCACTACGTTGGATCACGTCGTGGGGCTCTACAACAATACACAACACTTATGTACACTTCAAAACATCTATATCAACAACAGGCAAGTTAAACATGAATTGACATTACTTTTCAAAACGGCTATAAATAAAATATAAATCAAAGAATACCACAGACTTCCTACATATAAATCTATGAAATAATAATGGAATGCCATTTTTTAATCTGTTTAAATAATTTTTTTTTGCAAGATCAATATATCACCGTGAGCCGCAAAGGCAGATCAATAAGTACTACGATGTTTTTAGGCAAGTTAGATTCACAAAAGTAGTATGTATGTAGCAGACCGATATTTGAATACCAACACTGAATTTTATCTCATAACATGGCACTGGAACGTGATCGCCGTTGTATAATAATACCATGCTCAAACATTTGTGGGAGAATAGCGCATAGTGAAGGCGACGATGACGAACATCAACTTTAAATTAATAAGAGAAGCAAACTTAAAAATTAACCGTCAAAACGAATCGGTATGATCGTTATGAATATTCATAACAAGCGTAGGTCGGTGGATAACAGGAAACATTTTTCCTGATTTGTACATAACACAAGGAAATATTTGATGTGCAAATGGCTGAAACTGATTTACTATTTTGTAGACATACTCTACGCCAAAATCTCACCCCGTGTGTACTGATTTCAGTGTCATGACAATCAGGTGCTCCAATACAGGGCGTTGTATATGACGAGGACAAACAATACAAGTACAGTAATACTTAAAAAAAAAACTAATATAATTTAAATGAAGCAAATAAAATAATTAAGTAGATTTTAAGAAGTTTAATAGAATACTATAAAATATAACTTTAGTTTAGTAACTAAACCGCAAAACCAACAGGCACTCAGTAATTTTGCAGTCAAGTATGATGTCATAAATGAGAGATATTAAAGTACGGTTTTAATAATTTATTTTCTTTTTCATCGCTACCGACTTGAAGAGTGTGCTGCACACTTGTTCGTTAAATCAAACATAAATGTACCTAGATCAAATTATTATTATGTTCGGGGGAAAGGCCACCGCAGCGCAGTGGGCCTGAAATGGCTGCATTAGTAGAACCATAACAGGAAAATAATATGGATAACGTTACGATTCGTAAAATTTTCACAAAGTGACAATTCATAATATTAATAACGGTGTCCTGTGACGATTTTAAGAACTTTAACGTGATTTATATTATTATTCTATTATGATTCTGCCTAAGTTGTTATTATAAGCCCCCTGGTGGTACCTATACGGAGTTTGCCGATTGGCACGAACTGGACGAATGCCGAATTAATAGTAGCTAATTGCTTCAGGTTGGTTTTGTTGTTCATAGAATACTGTCGAATCGGATGTGCTGAGCCGAACAATGAGTGTGAAGCACACCTTACTATCACAGGTACTTATTATTACGAAATCACAGGCGACTTCGCCTCATGATCGGAGCTCCGTTCGATATTCCAGTTCGAAATCCCCTTATAATCCCATAATGTGAGTAAAATCGTAGCAAAATATTAGTGAAGTGCTAAAATAAATAAACTTGATCAAACTTTCATGTATAAAGACTGTTAACTATACGTACAAATATAAACCTTCATTTATCACGTAGCCGCGTCGTCGTAGTCGGGTAAAATGATTCAAGTTAAAATCGGGCATGTTTACATAGTGTACCTAGATGTTTAATGAGTTATTGAGTTTACATTGCATACTGTTGGAAGGCAGTAAATAGAAATTATTAAGGATATCAAAAGGGCATTGCCCTGCACTACCGTAGCAGTGTGGATTTGGTTCACCTACTTTAATTAAACTTGTAATTTGATAATTATGAAGCTCTATCTACACTAATATTATAAAGAAGAAAGATTTAGATTTTTGTGTGTTTGTCGATTTCAAAAATTCTTTCACCATTAGAATGCTACATTATCCCTGAGTAACATTGGCTATATTTATGTAGAAAAAAATAATTAAAAATTAAATGTCCACCTGTGTGAAGCCAGGACAGGCCGCTAGTAATAAATATACTGAATTCATAGTGTTGAAACGTCATACTCATCATCACCAAAGTTGGAATAAACAAAAAAATGTTATGTTTGCCAGTAAACAGTCTGTACAAATCTAGACTAAGAGTGAAATGCCACCGCATTCATTCACATTGGAAGCACTTGGACGCGCGATTTGATTTCCCACTTGAGTTCAATTCTAAGTGACAGAAACGGAAAAAGACGTAACAACATGTTCCTCTATGCGTGTAATAATTTGATTTCACCCTATTCCAGAAAGTTGAAGCCCTAGAATAACAGTTAATTTTAATTGAATTCAAAAAAGGAAGTTGTTACGTATTCAGCATTATTTCTTAAATGTATGTACACCAGTCACTCTGCGATTACCGGCCGATATAAGCAAATCTTTTCTTCAAATGTTTTGATGAAATGATGATCTCTGAATAACTTTTAGTTACAATGTAATAAAATTAATACATGGCAAGAATTTTTGTGATAAAATAACTAAGATTAAATAACAACAAACAAACAAATTCACCACCTTCTGAAACTACAAAGGTTTGAAAAAATGTAGACAATTTTTGTTTTTGTCCGTAAAAACTTAAATTGCAAGAAACAACCAACTTCCAAAGAAAGGTGGACAATTTAAAAAAAAAAACTTATTTAATTATTTTAATCTGGTAAATAAAAAAAGGGATATCAAAACCATAGCTGCATACGTCAAAGGGGATTGATGGACGCAAGTGCCGACATCTCCTCTTCACACACACTTCATCGGTACAGTCTACTGCTTTTTTGAATGAAAAATAACAGATTCTTGGTATTCAATATTTATTATGTTTATGGTATTAAACAGATGAACATTAGAAATGTTTAAAATATTAGGAAAAATAAAATGTCTACTACTATAAAAGATTACTGACTTTGTTTGTGATAAAAAGTTGAATAGGAAAAAATAAACAATGTCAACAACATTCATTTCATTATTTAAGGAAAAATCTAATCAAAAAATAACATTTATTTGCAAGGTACAGAAGATTGGTAAAATGAACAGAAATTTTCTATTTAGCCTTTAATTTTGGAGAGCAAATATAAAATAAAGCTACATATTATTTAATTTAATTATTGATCATAATCATGCAATCATTAAACAGATAATCCCATTAAATTGTATTATTGAATTAAATAATGAAAAAATAATAATCATGTCAATAATAGAAAGTAGCAATGCATATAATGTTAATTAATTGTAGTGATTAGTAAACACTAATCAGTTAAATTATTCTATAACTATACTAATTTAAATAACTACCACAACAATAGATACAGGTGTTCAATGAACCCATATGGGTCAGAACACTGATAACAATCTTACTGTTACTGACCTGTAGACTATCCAAAAGCTACTTGCAAATAAGAAAAGTAAATTAAAGTAGGTCATTTTAATGACAATAACACTTACAATAGGACTATCTCAAAGCATATGACTGGACTTAAATATAATGATATTAAATAAAGGTCAATAATATGCCATCATTCTAATTACCTACAAGCCGACCAGAAGTTTCATTTAAAAATTGAAGAATATAATAAAAAAGAGCGAGCTCAAAATAAGTAGAGCACGAAAATAATGTACACAATAAAGTGAAAGGGTACCAAAATGAAATGTCTCATTGCATTGTCAAGTATAACTGCAAGTAAAAGGAGCACAGGGAGGTAGCTAATATACTTGGACACTGATATTGTTTGACTTATTAGCATCTTAAAACAATTATCGGGAAGTTGTAAAATACAAATATCTACTGAAGCCTAGTAAAAAGATACGTAAAACTACTCACCAATCCTGGAGACTGCTCCAAAAAAAGAAATAACTGTCAGCCCCGGGATTCCATATTTAAAAGATAAACCTATCCCTATCAACAATTTGCTTACATTAGGAATTAATTGATTTTCACACAATTTATTTACGACAATACGACACCCCTACGCTCGATCGACAGCCATTCTGACCATAGACTGGAGAGAGAATAATATAGAGTTGAAAATGGTCTATGGAATATAGTAATTCAGCGTTCTATTCGACAGCATAATTATTATTATAAATAATGGACTTTATAGTGCAGCAACAGCAAGCTAGTTTTAATCTTACAAAATTGCAATCTTGTCCGATCTATCATTTTTTGTTCACCGACTGCAGCACCCACCATTAAGGTGCAAACCCACCGCGGTGCACGCTTTGCACGGGCCACGGCGCATTTTAACTGAGTGGATTCATTTGTTTGACAACGTGGGTCTACGTTTCCACAGCAGTACACGTTACACACCCACAACTAAGTACAACTGTAGCGTGCGTTGCTGACATAGTCGTGGGTTAATATTCGTGAATAGCGTGTACCGCGTGCACAGCGTGCATGGCGTTGACAGCGTTGAGCTATGTGAGCGCCTTATTCGAGCAAGCCACGCATGTACTAATGACGTCATTTCATGCACAGCGTGTCCGTGGTTTGCAGTGAACGCAATCGCATACATTTTCTTGCAAAGCGAAGCTTAACACTCGTGCGTAGCCTTTCCGTGGGCCGCGGTGGGTTTGCGCCTTTACTAGCCGGCTAGATGGAATTGCTTCACTTACTATTTCACTGTTATTATTAACTATCTTTTGCTCGCGACCTCGCTCCCATTATGTACGGAAGTTTACTCGCAGAAAAGTTCTAAATGTTGACACTCGGGGATAATGTAGCTTCCCGTTAGTGAAAGAATTTTCTGAATCGGATTAGTAGTTCCAAAGACTACCCCTACATATAAACTTACAAACAAATTTTACCTATTTATAATATTAGTAGATAATATAGCTAAACAATACTAAACATAGCACCGGTTTCCTCTCTAAATTAATTCATGTTTTAATTCAAAAAGCCCGCTACTATTCTACTTTGACGTAATTAAAAATAACTCTTCGAACCATAACCTAACCCCTCATCAGTATATGTCAAAGTCAGATTTAGAAAATCTGAAAGTGAATTATTTACAATTTTAAAATACTGCTGTTCACTTGCAATTAAACATGAAACTGTCTCTAGTGCTTTTTCGTCGTAACCGCTTACCAAATGGACATTTGTTTAGAGGAAAAGATCGGCTAGTAAAAAAAGTAGAACCGAAACATTTAAGGAAAATTGAACACGATTTCGCTATCGAAGAACAAAATATGTTATATTTACGCTATCCATATCTGTCACAGGTAACCTTAATATATTAATCGCCCTTAAAGAAAAAAAAATCCTTTATTTATTTAAGTTTTTATGTACACACAGTAGACAGCCCAGGAAAACAACATATAATATTTGAGTACTTACATAGGTTAAAAATTTATGCCAGCAGACCTGCAAAAGAAGAAATGAAAACAAAATGTAGAAGATAGTATGCTTTATGCTGCTGTCAGTCTACAGTTTTCTTATGTTTTTAATATTCCTAATTTATTTGGGAGTCGGCCCAGGATGTCCCACAGAGCAGAGCTTATGTCCTCTTCTTATAAACATCTTTAATGGCCATCGACGTCTCTTTTCTAGCTGTATCAATTTCACACAACACCATTCATCAATTCTTCAGCCTTCCCCTACTTAAAAAAACACTCAAAATCTTGCTACATTCAATAAAAATTTCCAATGTCTGTTAATTAATTTTACAGATTCATTATCTTCTAAACAATTAATATTTTCAGGCTGAAAGTTCTGGTCACACCAAAGCCCTTGGAAAACCAGAACAGAAGAAAGAAAAAATATTAGACAAAACAAGAAGAATTTTCAAGCAAGATGTTACGCTTTATGAGAGACTTCAACATTTACGTGTCAAAGAATCCTGGGATTAATTATTTTGTGTAAATAGGTTAGTTTAGGTAGTAGTCATTCTTAATTAAACATGAAATAAAACCCAAACAAAATCTATTATTTTTAGTAAAAATCTTGTGTCACGGTGTTTGTGGTCACACTCCCCCAAAACGGTATATTTGGTAGGTATGAGAATAGGTTGTAAACTATATTTCAGACTGCATGAAGGTCGCTTGCAACAGCTAGTAATGCTATAAATAACACAGGAGAAACTCCAGTGGACGATCAGGTGCTTCCATCCCTTCAAGGCAGCCATTATGGATGGAGTCTTTCCCGCCTTATTGCAGTGGGGAGGGGCCTCTGTCGCCAGTAGACTGGTACCCATTATGAGAACGTGCCTGGCCTTTAGATACGTTCCATAGGGATGGAGGGAAGTGAAAGTTATATTCATTCCCAAGCCAGGTAAGAGTGACTATACCAACGCCAAATCCCACCAACCGATCAGCCTAACCTCCTTCCTTCTTAAAACCATGGAGAGAATCTGCGAGAGAGCTGAAGGATGGCGTTTTAAAAACGATCCCACTCCATGCTAACCAACATGCATACAGCTCGGGTAAGTCCACTGAATCCGCTCTTCATCTAGTGGTCGGCCGGATGGAAGAAGCGATACATCAGAAGGGAACCTGCCTGGGCACTTTTATAGACATCGAAGGAGCCTTCGATAAAACAAACTTCTCCATCATTAGCACCGCCCTCTCGACACGGAGTAGAACAGGTACTGACTGACTGGATTACTAATATGTTAAGTAAACGAGTGGTTCGTCTTGCAGAGGAACAGCAGATGGCCATGATAGCCAGAGGCTGCCCCCAAGGAGGTTCCTTACTACTACTATCTATGCGTACTATCCCCCCTCCTCTGGAATCTGGTGATAAATGATCTTATAAAACTGACTAAACTCCACGCGAACCAATTCTATACAATAGGGTACGCCGACGACCTCGCCATCCTCATTTCGGGGAAAGTGACTGGGACAATCTGCAATCTCACTCAACAGGCGCTACGCATGGTTGAACGGTGGTGCAGAGAATTTGACCTCTCAGTGAACCCCACGAAAATTGAACTAGTCATGTTTACCCAAAAACGAACACTAGGCCCTCATCGCCTACCAAAACTTTTCGATACAGGACTCCAATTAGCCGACGAGGTCAAATACCTGGGAGTCATCCTGGACAGTAAGTTAAACTGGAGTAGCCACCTAGACAACAAAATAAACAGGGCCTGCATCACCTTTTGGCAATGTAGAAGGATGATAGGTCAGAAGTGGGGCCTATCCCCTAAAATTATACTTTGGTTATACTGCGCGGTGATCCAACCCATGATTACCTACGGGGCAGTGGCCTGGTGGCCTCGCACCAGACTAGCCACAGCCTCCATCAAACTGCAACGCATGCAAAGGCTTGCCTCCATGGCGACCACAGGTTGCATGAGGACTACTCCGACCGCAGCCCTCGAAGCCATGTTAGGACTCCCACCGCTCCATCTGTTTATACAGCAGGAAGCGACGATGATGGCAGTACGGCTTAAAACACTTCCAACTGTGGAGTAAGAAGGTAACACAGCACACCGTTGTACTGGAGGGATATTCTATAATGAGTTCCCCCTGGCAAAAGCAATAAACGATCGGATACCCAAACAGTTCGTATTCGATAAAAAATACAAAATCCAACTCCATGAGGACCACCGCTGCGAGGGATTAAGCCCGGCAGAGCTTCGGACCTTCACGGATGGATTTAAAACAGGTACTGGCACTGGAGCTGGAGTCTTCTCGGAGGAGCTCAACATCCATATAGCCACACCACTGGGGGCCCACAACACGGTATTTCAGGCAGAATGCATGGGCATTTCCCTGGCGGCATCAGCCATCTCAGCCAGGGGGGTTGTGGACCACTCTATTCGCATACTCTCAGACTGCATGGCTGTACTGCTAGCACTAAACAACCATATAGTCAACTCTGGGTTAATACACGAGTGTCATCAACGCCTGAACCAGGTTGGTAATCTCAATAATATAACCATACAATGGATTAAAGGACACAGCGATTCCCGAGGCAATGATGCAGCGGACGAACTCGCTAGAAGGGGATCGAGCATGGCAGCAATGGGACCCGAACCCATCGTGCCAGTCCCTTTCGGGTATTTACGCACATCGGTAAGGAAACGAACCAGTGAACAACACCACAAGCTGTGGCTGGACCATGGCGAGTGCAGGCAAGCCAAGGAAGCACTTCCTACTATGGATGGCCGCCTCACCGAACGGGCGCTTCGGCTGACCAAATTACAGCTGCGCACACTAACAGGCGCCATCACTGGACACGGCTCTTTTAATAAACACCTCTTTGTCATAGGAGTCACAGACAGCCCCCTGTGCCGAGCCTGCATGTAGGAAGACGAAACAGCAGCCCACGTGCTTCTGCATTGCCCAGTGGTTGCAACATACAGGGCAAAGTACTTCGGTAACCCAGGTATTCTCCGCGAGATTGTCAGCAACATCAAGGCGCTGCTGGCCTTTCTCGGGGAGTTAGGGTGGATCGAATGAATTTCCCACCCGCACGCAAAATACGCGCTTTGACGTGGATTTGCGGACACCAGCCCGTTATACAATACAAATGCTATAAAAGGCCATACCAAAAAATCTGCATCCCTTTGTAAAAGTCACATTAACTTGAAACTGGCACGAGCATCAGACTGCATGCAGGCAAAAACAAAACGACTTATACCCACGCCAGAGTCAGATAACGTTGAAAAATCTCTGTTTATTTCAGTGAAAACATGCCCCCTGCCCAAGCAGGCTTGTTTGGACTTTCAGACATTCAAGGTTTATTATTTTGTGCCATTAGAATCTTTTGCTTTGTGGTCCTTTCAAGGTCCATCATATCATGCCGTGTTGCTGACAATCAATCTAGATACACTGTCAGCTTGAACTATCATTCAACATCCAAACTAGAAAGCCTTCAACAAGTGGTCGATTCAATTTTCATTCATAACATTAAATCAGACCGATTTTTCCCCAAAGGGTTCGATAGAGACGTACACGCACAATTTGCTGAACCATAATAGGTCCTGATAGGGAGCAAGCCTATTGTCATCAACCTAATAAAACATTCCACAACCTGGGAACCGAACCCCAGCAGTAGCCCATGTCACCACTAGACCAATGAGGCACCAAAGTTTAGTTTATCATGAACTAGCTTCATAACATTCAAATTATTTTATGTTTCTAAAATATTGTTGATAAAATAATTAATAATACCAAATGATCAATAAAAGTTTTTATTTTTCAAATATCTACATACATCTACAGAGGCAACAATGTTATAATATCACAATAATATATGAATAGTTATTACAGACACGAAAGGTAGGAAGAAAGACGGCGGTGCAGACGCGGGACGGCCACTAGCTAGAAAATTATTATTATTGTTGTTCTTGATCAATGGTCTGCTGGATGAAAGTGGACGATCATTTCAAATGATAAACCCATTCCTAAACCGGTACATGTTGAATGTTGCTAGAATATTCAATCTCCAAAATTTCGTATGTATACGATTGCGGTTATTTATTTTAAAATCCCGTTTTTCTGTGCTTCGCCAGATCTATGCGCGCCCTAATTAATTGGATCGGTCTAGATGTGGCTTCCTTACTTCTTCCCTTAAAATAATTATACATACGGAACAACATATACAGCAAATTAAATACTAACTAAAGAGCACATTACATGTACAATTTATTGTGACACACATTTATAATAATAATAAAATTTTGCAAGAGCTCTCTGTGAACTATGATGACAGTATCTTAATTTGTGCTTTGCACGTTGTGTAGGGTGATGCTCGCGTGAATGTACGTGAAGGTATAGGTATGACCTTCCTTCTGCCTGACCACCACAAGGGGTGTACCCAATGAGGTTTTTATAAAATTAGTAAGGATCCTGGAACTGTCATCTATACATCTAAGGCGTGTAAATAGACCCTTAACGAAGCCGAAAGGCACTTGTTCTCCCCATCTTTACGATCATGTTTTTGTTCTACCATACCTGGGAACCGTCCAGTTACGGAGATATTGGGGGTCAAAGTTCCAACCTCTTCACAAGTTTTTTTTATAAAAAATTTGTAAGATTTTTGGTTTTGGTTTTTTGTAAGATTTTTACTTTAAACACCTCCACGACCCCCGTACTATTCAATCCATCCATCAACACAATGCTTTGAGTGAGTTCCTTTGGGTCCTACCGTAACACGTGACTTTTCACCCCAAAAAACAAGTATTTTCCCACCAATAATTTTTGCGTAAAGTTATTTAGTTTGTCTGTTTGATGTAAGTACAGAATGCTTGGTTGACGACTTCGTGAAGGGTCTGTTTACACCATTTATAAAATAAATAAAATTAAACTGTCTGTTTGTAATACCAAAATAACAGCTTTTTACTGAATACATATGAAAATATAATATACGGTACTTACAACAAAAACAAAATTTTTCAAATTTTGTGTCTCTCTGTCTGTTTGTTCTGGCTAATTTCTGAAACGGCGGGACTTTACTGGCAGATAGTTGATGTTATAAGGTCTAACAAGCTACTTTTATTTTTTTAACAAAAAATGTTACGGTTCCGCGCGAGAACGAAGGTCGCGGGCAACAACAGTCATTTTACTTACATAAAATGACTTTATAAGTCCTATGTGATAGATTTATGCAGCAACCAAAATTGATGATTTTCATACAAATAATCGAGATTGGACACAAGTTGGATTGTTCAATACAAACAACATACAATCTTTTCAAATACCTAATAAAAAAATGGTGTAAAATATAATATTAATAACTAACGCTACGACGTAATACTTCAGCTGGCAATTAAATCTACGATATATTATTATATAATTAAGCAGTTATAACTTGTTTCGGTCAACAATATCGATAATATAAATATCAACTGAGTGTATCTTAAAAATGAACCATGAACAGTACCTGCTTTAAAATTTCTTTAACTGTAAATGAACACAGACTGTATGTATGTACTGACTTCGACTGCGTTTATGATGCTTTTCTTCACTTTTTTTGTACTTCATTTTTGTACCACAGTTAAAACATTTTAAATATAAATAAGATTACAAAAATAATTGTAATGTATTACTTTAAAGTTAAAATTATCTTTAACAAATGCTTGCACTCGGATTTATTCGATATATAGATCAAAATTCACTTTGGACAAAGCAAATCTACATTTACACACAAAAACAGTATTTTTTATTAAGGCCTCGATTTATACTAGCATCGAAAAATAATCTCTTATGCGAATACTATTTACTATCTTCTATATTTATGTTATTGCATAATTTAGTCAATAATTCGGAACGTAAGAAAAGAACTTCAACAATTAGATACACGAGTCGAAAATAAATTAAGTATCGACAGTGGTGCGTTACTTTAAGTACCATTTTATAAAGTTTAGATTTTTGTGTCACTTTGAAAAACAATTGTTGGTATCTTGTTGGACCTTGAAATATTACAATGAAAGCACACCAATAAAAAGCGTACTCTACATACACACAATAGTTTAAATATTTCCATATAGAATTTTTCTTAATAAATAGTTTCGAACTTTTAACTATAATGTGCTATGAACACAGTTATTCTTCGAAAAACAGAAGCTATTGGTCGAGTTTATAGACAATGCCAACACATTAGTTAATATTAATTTTGGTCCACGCAAAAGGATCTTCTTTGAGATCCTTCTTGTATAACGCTTTGCCTTGCTGCATGAACTCCGCGAATTGTGCAACTACTGGATCTCTCATGCACGAAGCTACCGCGATTACTTTATCTGACTCATCGAAGAAGAACATGACAAATTTCAGATCTTCGACATCTCCTTCTATTTGGGTACTTGCTGGTTTCCCGCAACCAGCGTAACGGATGGACTTGCCGAACAGCATGGTCCAGAAGAACGGAACTGTCTTCAAGGGAGTTTCTTTCTTAACTATATTTAAAGCAGCAACTCGACCGTGGTATTGAGCAAGACCAATATGTCCAATGCTCATATGTTTATTACCATGGGCAAAAACAGGTGCGAGTGCAATATCGCCGCCTGCGTACACATTTTTGATATTAGTTTCCAGCTTATCGTTCACATTGACCGCACCATTTCCCTCCATTGATATTCCACTGTCCTTTAAGAAACCTGTGTTTAATGTTGTTCCCACGCCTACTATCAGCATGTCAGCAGGAAGTGTGGTTCCATTTGCCAACTCTACCGATTTTATGACTCCATTTTCTCCATTACATTTAACTATTGTGGTTTCAAACTGAAACTTGACACCCTTATCTTCGAATAACTTTCGTAAAGTGCGGCCAATGTCATGACCAAATATTTGGCCAAGCGGTGATTTGTCAGTGCCAACCACAGTCATTGACTTAGCTTTATCATTACAGGACGATGCACTTTCTAAACCAATAAAACTCAATCCCAATACTACAACTTCCTTATCCTTATTAGTTCCCAATGTGTTCAGGATGTTAACAGAATCATCAAAATCTCTGACCGTGAAGATGTTTTGCAGATCTATGCCGGGAATATCTGGCACTCGTGGAGTGGAGCCAGTCGCGAGGAATAATGCAGTGTAACTTAGTTTGTTTCCATTACTTAGGTGTACTATTTTCTCATCGGTGTCAATTTTAGTGGCTTCGACACCTTTGAGTATTTCGATATTAGCGTCTTCATAATACTGGTGGGACCTAGCTTGTAGTTTTTCGATGTCTGTGACGGTTCCAATCTTGGAGACCTTAATTCTGTCGTAGGGCAGGTAGTTTTCTCGGGCGACCATGATGATGCGTCCCTTCCAGCCCTCACTGCGCAGGGTCTCCACGCAGGTGGCGCCGGACGGGCCCCCACCCACGACCACAGCGGCAGTGCCGTCGCACTGGCACGCCATGCCCATCTCCTTGATGCGTTTCTTCGATTTCAGATCGTCTCGTTTAGCTCTTACCTGTAATTTGGAAAGGCATAAAGTAAGATGGAGCTTCATTAATTTTAAGTTTCTTAATCCAGCAGTGACGAATACAAAAACACTACTTGAATAAAAATAGCCTAGAATAAACTGAATTTCCCACGGTTATACCTAGCGTGTCTCAACAGCCTGTTGCCTGGCGTGCATCAAATATGTAAATGAATGATTTCATGGATAAGGCAAATAAACTCTATACGTACTAAACTTGTAATTCGCTGAAATGTGAAGCCGTACCTAATATAAAATGGGTAGTATTTAAACGAGCGAAAATAAATTCAAATTAAAGGTGTCAAAAATATTGACAAAAAGTGGGCGAATACAAATGTTTAAAACAGCGACTTGAAAATACAAATTTAAGTTACTAGTTGTTCAATACGATCAGTGTGAAAATTCAAGGACTCTGAAAAAAACCTAAAACGAGGTTATAAACCACTAGATTGTAGATAAGGCGTAGTCGACATAGCCCCGCTGCGTGGGGCTCATATTTCTGTTTGCAGGGTTTAAAGTAACCTAACACTAAGGGGATTCCGGGATCTTAGTTCGCTCACTAGACCCAGCCGGCCCCTTCGAACGTAACCTGTCCGAGTCGGGGTGCCACAAGTCTCTCTCAGCCTTCACTCGCTATTGTTTCATATATTCTCCTTGCCGCAATGACCGGATAAATAGTTACTTACTTGGTACAATAGTCGCCCATTCAGTATATTGGTCGCCAATTAAATTTTTATTCGCCTGATTATTAATTTCCCATATAAAATGTATCGGTAACTTTATATTATTAACAGGATGGAGCTAAATCAGCCGTTATTATATAACTTTAACTAGCTTCTGCCTGCGGCTTCGCCCGCGTGGCCTACATGAAACAAATGACGGCGGGATGATTTTGGAAAAACTGTGATACATTATTGATATATTTTAACTGATGTACACCAATATTCAAGTCAATCGAGCCCGAGAATAAAAAGAAAAAAATCAGCTGCTCCATACATTTTGTCCGTGTACAGCAACAGCTGTTTTTTTTTAATAACCGACGAAAAATTTCTATGTGGAGGGGCTCAGACTGATGTACTAGATACGTGGTGACCGTTTTCGCGTCGGTGACCCTTCTCCACCTCGTATAATTTAATATCGTTAAAGAAATATAGGAAGCGGCCTTTAAAAAAGTGATAGTAAAGGACGATGTTAACAACATTTATCCACTTTTACTTAATTAGAGGTAAGGTAAAAAAGTTGAGTAAACTGTGTAATGTATGTGTCTGGCGCTAAGTGATTGGTCAGGGGAGTGACATTGAGTCACCATCAGTTATAATATAACATAATGTAAAGAGCCGGTGACGACGAGTGCAAACCAATTCTATGAGTTGGTCAAGGTGAGTCAAGGTCAGCTACTTCTTAGATCACGCTTTTATTGCGTACCTCTCTTACGATAAGTTAGTTTGCGTAGGCGCACTAAGCTATGGGTGTTTTTTCACTTCTAATGATGATACAACCAGCTGTGCCCGCAGCTTCGCTCACGTGATTATGTATTCTCTTGTTATTGGGAAAACGTGAAGTCATAGCATATTTGTAAGGAAATTATCCTCAACATCTACAACATAAGTAGATTTTTTAACAAAACCTTGTGATTGAAACAATAATGCTGTGTGAAGAATACCAGAAAGTAATAAAAAATAAAGTTATTGTGTAAGCATATAGCTCAACCGTTCAGTAACACATAGTTTCAAAGTTAAATCAAGTAAAATATTGATTTTAAGACATAGTGAATAAAATTCTAACTCAACGCTAATGGCTTGGAAAGTAATTTGGTTCCCACGCATTTACAGAGTTAAAATTAGCATGAATACTCGGATTATTTTTCGCAAGTCACAGATATTTTGTTTTCCTATAAGTAGATAGTACCAGTAGACATGTCGGTATTGACAATTCAATAAAAACTATCAAATGATCGGGAATTACTCATTTTTTACGAGCAATTAAAATAGGTAGGCAATGAAGCAATTCAATTCAATTCTATTCAATTTATTCAGAAAACAAAACACATTGTTTGAAATCATAATACCATAAATAAAAAAATAATGGTATAATATTGTACTTAACACAACGTTTGTATCTCATAAAAAATGTAGTTTCATTACAACTAAGCTTTTCTAATCAATTTACACTTATAATATTATACAGAGGAAAGATTTGAATGTTTGTAACGAATAAACTCAAAAACTACTGGACCGATTTCAAAAATTCTTTCACCATTAGAATGCTACATTATCCCTGAGTAACATAGGCTATATTTATTACTAGAAAAAAAAGGAGGGGGGGGGGGGGATTGAGGGTACATTAATGTCCACCCGTAGCCGGGACAGACCGCTAGTCATTCATAAAGAAGGTATTTAAAAAATGTAGTACATTTGTTTATCTTAAACTAAGCTATTCGGGCGGTCCGATAAAATATCTGGCTTACGTTTGTCATAGCAAAATACATTCATGAGGTAAGCGCATTACTCACTGCACTCGTTAGTCACAAATTCGCAATGACGATATATTTACAGGTTCTCAGACATATTTCTTTTGGATAAAGCAACCTGGCCTTCAAAAAAGGATAATTTAACAGACATACTAATTGGAGTTTTGACGTCAACAAAATAATATAAATACATATAATGCACTCTAAAGCGTCAAGGTTAAGACGCAACTTCCGAATTGTTCATGGTTGAACTAGTTTTATACGAGTAGGTATGTAAACGAAATCATTGCTTAACGCACAAATGATGCTGATTACTGATACGCACTACCTAGCCAGACAAGCTGTCGATTAATTACGTAAAACATGACACGTGCGAGTAGAGCTAGGCTGCTTTGGATTCCTTTACTCCTTGATCCTTCACCATAATCTTTCTGCCCTTGCTTGTCTCATTCTACTTGGAGTCGGCGCTACGGGTTCCTTTACTCCTTGCAATCCAATATGGTAAATATTGGATTACCAAAGTTACGTCATTCGTAAATGCA
This sequence comes from Noctua fimbriata, assembly GCA_905163415.1. Classification (NCBI taxonomy): domain Eukaryota; kingdom Metazoa; phylum Arthropoda; class Insecta; order Lepidoptera; family Noctuidae; genus Noctua; species Noctua fimbriata. The sequence continues at coordinate 12,593,164 of LR990934.1, read as the reverse complement.
GTCTCATCATTTTCCTGCCTTTGTCATGTTACTTGAGGTAGGTGCAAAATGGTTTTATTTTCTTATTTATTTATTCTTTTGTCTCTCATGTTATTCCTCTAACAATTCATTCATAATTTCTTTGGTGTTCATTTCCCTTTCATTTACTTACTTGAAGGGTCAAGAATAGATTATAGAATACGTAATATGCAATAAACAATGTGATTACCAGACTAGTCCGAACGGACAAATTTATTGATCATTGAGACGTCTAGCAAAGATACAGTGCAATATAGTACAGTAACTGTACAGGCCATTACATTTTTTAAAAATTAATTTTTCGTCTTGGAGCCGAAAAATGTTTGCTTATTTTCCTTTCATACCAGTATCTTTTTACCCGACTGCTAAGGAAAGGTTATGTTTTTCCCTCGTATCTTGTATGTTTCTTTGTAAATTTATTTATTACCTCGTATGTTCCAAATGGCTGGATGGATTTCGACGATGGCGAGGTATCATTAGATTAGTCTCAAAAACCCAAAAAAAAGGGGGATTTTTGGTGCTAAATTGTAAGTCGTTAATATTTTTTCAACCAAACCTATCGAGTACGGCTTAGTAGAATATTAAAGTGAAGAAAATTAAATATATATATATAATATATATATCTATACTAATATTATAAAGCTGAAGAGTTTGTTTGTTTGTTTGCTTGAACGCGCTAATTTCAGGAACTACTGGTCCGAATTGAAAAATTCTTTTAGTGGTTGATAGCCCATTTATCGAGGAAGGTTATAGGCTACACAACATCTCGCTACGACCAAAACGAGCGGAGCATTTATGAAAAAGATTGCAAAAACGGGGAAAATCCGAACGCAGACGAAGTTGCGCGGGTCAGCTAGTGTGTACATATAGGTACAAAATACAATTTGTAGCCGGATTTTTGATACCTACTTTTAATTAAATGTTACTTGTTAAATGGTTGTGTGATAATCTCCAGTGAAGGCGGAGTACAGAACGGAAGGAAAAACCTTTCTGCAAAAAAAAAACCGAGTTTGATGAAATTTCTTGATGGAGAACCTCCTCCTTTTTTTTTGAAGTCGGTTAAAAAGTAGGAATCCGTTTCATACCTTTACATTTTTGGGAGATCCTTTGAATATTGGTACAGACAGACAAAACGATCCTTTTTCTTGGAACAGAATTTATTCAGACGAATAGCTAATATATTTTATCAGTATGTGACATTATTATGTGTGAAACAGTTTCAGCCACCAACGCCAACAGTTTTTGGTATTTGGTATTGTTGCAATTTGTTTGAATGAAAATTACCTTTCTAAAATTCTGTGTCTGTCTCTCACTTCATTGTTCATTGTAAAATATTTTAAGAGAAAATAAGACGGAAATTGGTTCAGCACCGACTACTACAAAAGGACACTAGTAGTCAATTTTAAGAAACTTCTTGTCGAAATCGGTTAAAAATAAACTCGTTGTGACCGTCGGCGTCGGCTGAACTGCCGGAGCAATAATGTGTTTTGAAAACGTCTGGGCTAGGTGATTCTGTTTCATAGTAATCTGAGGAGACCTTAACGAGTCGTTGGTGAACAGTACTAATTTAAAAAAAAAAAATGGTTACCTACTAAATGAAAACGCAACAGAATTACTTTGGAGGCAGAGGCCGCTGGTTGACTGACTAGTGCAATCAGACATGATTACTTATCAACAACGATTCCAAATCTTATTAGAGTAAGATTATCACAAAATACATATATCGAACCATGTGCAGGCACATTGTTATTAACAATTATTATTAGTATTTCGACTGCTCGTGTAGTACGTCCGTTTTAAGGAAAAACCCCACTTTACACGCTCTGATTCGTGGAAATTGAAAAGAACTTATTATCAGAGTCCTTGACCGATGTCTTGCCTGCAATTAATGGGCTAGTCCACTATCAGACGATAGCCATCGTAAATATTATATCCGCTATCCTATCAATCATCAGATAAAGACCATTAATAAATAAAACTAGGAAGAAGAAATAAAACGTGCAGTCAATCCACATATAATTCGATTGCATAATCTAATTATATCTATTTTTCTATATTGAATCGAATAGCAGCTTATGCGCCAATTAATTACATAAGTAGATTGTAATTAATAGATAAGCCCTCAGTAGACGAAAAGCTAGCTAAGGATCGCCAGCAAAAATCATTAGGGATTCATGTTAGAAAAGGACGGTTAGGACAGCAAGGAGTCTTACTTAGTTATAGCTAACTAAGTTTCTGGTTATCCCGGGGACGTCTGGATTATATTATTTTAAGGATTTAAAAGGTTCACGACATATCTGGCATGCGGAACAAGGTATTTCCCCAAGAGCATTTGCGCACATCCTCAGCTAGCAGCACAGAAAAGCTTTTTTCCATGCCGCTATCATTTTTCGTCGCTCGGCAGAACTGCCATTTGCTAGAGCGTTGTACTGTTGGATCTTATATATTTTTTTTTGGATTGCGCATGATGCGCAATCCTAAAAAGATCCAATAGTTAGCACATTATGCAGATTATTCTAGTCGTCGGCGTCGGGTCGAATAATAATACAACTAAACAGTTTTTGGTTACCATTTCCATTAGCGACGTGTCTCTAAAATTACCAAGGATTCGGTCATAGTATATTTTAGTATATATGCTTTTAGCATCACAACACACATCAGACATGGAAGCCGGCAGCTGCTTGTCTGTCTGCTGAAAGTCATCAGCAGCCATATCTGTTAATCTTAAAACTTACTAATTTGCATAAACTCGAAAATTAGCACATAGGGCGTGATGGGCCTGTCTTATAATCCGTTGAACTTTGAATTCTTATATTTGGAAAGAAAGATCAGCTAGCAACAAATGCAAGATCGCTCAAACTAGAGCATGCTTGGAATAACATTCCAAAAACTCGGTGAAGGCTCACGGTTAGGTGTTTGGAGATGTCGGTCGTCACTCTTTGGCGAGGAGGTCAAGGTCGGAAATGATAACAGCTTTAACCATATGGGGTTAATCAGAGTCACGGTAAGTGTTAAGAACCGACAAAGTGGTGGCATGAAGATTTGGAGAGTGTAACATAAATGTGTTTTAAGTGGGATCCTGTTTTAATCAAGACGACCTAATCGCCCCATTGCCGCATACCTAAATAGCACTACGTACATAACAGAAACAGCGACGTTCACATACCATTCTTGTCGTTCGATTAAACTAGTTTATTTATCAGCTTTCAGCAAAGCATAATATTCTTAAGTGACATGGATGACTTCATCTCTCGTCCTAATGCAAATTGTTTTAATATTCTACTACTAACTTTACTTCAGGAGGAACTAGGACAGCAAATAAAGCAATGCTATTGATCCCAAGATTAACACAATTTATTTTAAGAGAATACAAAAATCGACTTTTTATTTACAGTGATTTGTTTAAGTAGGTTTTCATGCAGTTGTGTCAGATAAGATCATCAGTCACGGACTCAAGGAAGATAACAAACACGTTAGTCATGAAGCAAACACTCTTTTTCGATTACACGCTAAACTAGGCGCAGTTTTAAGACCTAAAATTTTGGTCGTGCGACCATGCTTCAGCGTCAAATTCTCAGTTTAAGACAAGACAAATTTAGTAGCTAAAGACAGAGGTGTAAAACTAGGTTTGAAACCACAAAATTGAGGCTATTCAGACACAAGTGCCTGTCGCCGACAGCTCGAGCACTTTCAGGGTCAGACTCTGCTGAAAAAATGACAGAATTGCGCAAATTCATGGACACCAGACACCTGCGATATTTTTATCATCGTTTTAACTGTTAGGGCAGATTGGTGTTCAGTTTGAAAATTTCGATGCTTGCATGATAAAAATTATAGGTTTACATGAAGAAAATCTTTCCTACTTCCTGGACAACTCTGTTACAACTCTGTTGGTGTAGGCATTTGAGGTCAAGAAATTCATTTTCTGGTGTTAATTAGAGAACCGTTTCAACTGTGAGTAGCAATACCAATAGCTTCAATACCATCAAAACTGGGAGTACTAAATTATGCTCTTCGAAATCAATAAAATTGGGAATCACCAACTTTAAATGACTAAAATTAAGTGTTTATATCGTTTCTTTGTACGGGAAAGGGGTCTTTCCTTGCGTATGCTTTTACTCAATTTGCCTTGTTTAAAATTAGTCAACATTTTGTAATGGGTATGTGTTTTGAAAGTGTTTATTTTCGGTTTATAATGTATCGTGGATTCACAATGAAGGCCGCAAAAGGCATACAACAGAGTCTAAGTAAAAAAAGTTAATATTTGTCTTCAGTTTGTCATGTACAACGCTAATTATTGATCACGCGACCCGAGTCCGACCTCTATTTCGCTCCGCTCGGGCGTTGCAACCTCCACCCAACTTTGGACGACCGCGATACCTGTTTAGTTCAATACATCTATATTTTTTATAGTTAGTAGTGTAGTAACGTTCATGCGTTTACGGTGATTTGCCATCAGTCTGTTCTCAAACAATTTTTTTTGATCAGTTTAGAGAAAATTGGCTAGTAGTTCTGTATCGTGGATCAATTTGCTGAAATTCAAGTATTTCTAGGCTATTAAAATTCCGCACGGCTAGAGGACCTATTGCGCAAAAGCCGACCTCTGAAAAAATCTTCAATATTATCAATACGTATAAGAGATACGTAGTATTAGGTGTTACTGGTGCTGTTACAGACGAGAGAGAGAGAGAGAGAGAGTTACTGGATGGAGAAAGAAAATCTGGATGGATATGTTATGAAAATGAAAGAAGTAAATGATGTCGTGCCATCTAACAGGGGAAAATGGAAGACGAAAACGTGTTGCGCCGATACTAAGTGACGAAAACGTGTTGCGCCGACACTAAGTAGAATGGGACAAGGGCAAGAAGATGATGATGATGATGCTTTGAGGTACAGAGGTATATTTCTTACCTTAACTTCTCCTTTTTCTGTAACTGTAACTTGGTAGCAAGGCAACGAATCAAAGCCAGGAAAATCTTCAATGTCTCCCGTTTTAATGTTGAAGCAGGCTCCATGCCAAGGGCAGCGAATTCTGCCATCTCCTAATGCACCAGATACGAGCGGAGCACCGTAGTGAGTGCATGTAGTGCCTACTGCACTGAATTCGCCTTTCTGTTTCACAAGCAATACTTTGCCTTCTTCTCCGATATCAAAAACCTTCATTTCATTGTCTTTAAGCTCATCTTCTTTGCAGACAACTGCTTCAACATACTTGTTGCTTGACTCCATGCGTGATATTGTGCCACCTGATGATAAACAAAACAATAATTATTAGAGATCTCCGAACCGCAATCTAGACGGCCAGCGTCAATCATTCGGCCATAGACGGCTGGCTGGGCGCCACAAGCAGCCGTCATATTATTTTTTTGTCAATGTAATGGAAATGTTTCATTCATTTTAGATAATCTTGTCCAAAACAAACAAAATGAACAAAAAAATAAAATGATATGGTAAGTTTCTGACTTGAAGTCGTCGCCTCGGTGGACGAGCTGTTCAAATCTATTTCACGTCCATCTATTTGAATAGGGAATTGAGCTATCGCGCATAAATTCGCCGCTAGAGGCGTTCGTGTAGACTAAGCTCTTCAGAAATTTCAGATGTCAGTGTTCGCGCGTTGCGCGCTTTTTTATCACGTACTTTTACTAATATTCACGATTGTGGTTCTGTATCTGAAGTTTACTCTCTCTCTGCTGTTATACGTAATAAAAAATATAAAGTTAGTTGTACTTTAAAGTATAAAATAGAATTAATGACTGGACCTTACTCCACAGTGGCGCCATCTGGTGAGTCAAAAAAGATAGCCCTCTTTGCGTCACCCAGGCCAGATAGGGTGGGATGCCTTGATAGGGTATTTAATTTCAATTGGATTTGCAATGGCCCATGATTGGCTGCACACGCATATTCAACTATGATCATTTAGCCTCGTCTGAAAAACTAGTGGCCACGAAACCTTTGCTGTATAATGGGAGTTTTTAAGATAGCTAGCTAAGCGAAAAGTTTGACACATTAATTTTGACGCGCATCGCAATGTCAGTGATGATTGTTCGGCACTCGAAGAGTCGAAGCGATCTAGCAAGTGGTCATCTGCTTGGTGTGACCAACATAAAATGAGATACAAGCTGATAATAAAAAATAACGTTTAGCTGCACTTTATTTTAAGAGACAACCAGATACCAAAAAATACCCAGAAAAAAAACAGCTTCTTTTAATAATATGTAGTATGAGAGCCTAGCCTTCTACATTCTCCGAAATAGAAGGCATGATTCAAAGGAAAATCATTAGTTGTAATTTCCTATGCATCACACTGTTTCAGTGATTGCACAAATTTTATTTTAATTAGGGGAATCTTTTATAAAGTGCAGCTCCAAAATATGATTTATATTTTTTAGGATGGGGCCTCTCCCAGGTATGTCCAGGAACTGGTCAGGGGCTAATCCTGGGCTATCCTGTAGTGTTATAATAAATTAAGGCCTCTAACCAGGAAAACTGGTCATATAAATATAATTGTACCAAGTTCTTATTTAAGCACAAAACAGGAAGTCTTGTGCCTAACTATTATGTATAATAACTGTTAATACTGTCTAATGAGATGACGAGTAATAGAGAAGTATGGAAGAAAAAGACATGCTGCGCCGACCCCAAATGAATTGGGATAAGGGCAAGAGAATGATGATGAACTGTTAATACTGTTTGATTTAAGTATACTTTATGGTACTTTAGTTCCTAAAGTATTTGTTGTAAGTAGTATCATGTCACATTATGAATAAATAATTCAAACCAAATTAAAATAAATTTAATAAAATTTACAAACTGCATGCATAATTCAAATGAATTAATTTTTCTTTAGATAATAAATAATTATGTAGCATGCCAAAATTGCTGATAGGAGATCTATACATATATTTATCATTAAGAATCTTCTGTACATTATTTATGCAAATAAAATATTTTGTTTTGATTTTGTTTATTGTGTGTGATAAAGAAATTATATATCTCATATCAGTAGCATGTTACAATTTATTAACAATTTATTTGATAATCTTGAAGACATAATTTGCAATGAATTGCAAAAAGAGTTGATAGAATTTAGCCTTCAGGAGAAGAGAAACCAATAAAAGTTTAAATTTATTGTTCTGTTAGTCTAGTTAACTAATTATAGAGTAATTATAAATTATGTAGCTAGTAATAATAGCATTCACAGGCATGAAGATAAATAGACTATAAAATAAAAAAATAAGTACCTACATAAATAATTCGTTTTTTTTTTTAATTATTGTAGTTTTTTTTTAAATTGGAGCTTTATTTTTGAAATTATAGAGCTTAAACGCTGCCTACTTTTTGATGCTACTATGTGGAATTCAATTCGGTACTATTATATGAAATGACTAGGTACTGTACAAGATACATAATTTATTCCATATGGCAGAATGCTTCAAGGAACTAGTCTGTATAAGGAAAAGGAGAACAAGAGCCATGCAAGGTTTTGAAAATTGAGATTATGGTCTTAAATAAAATTTGTTTAGCATTAATAATTAACTACTTACGTTTGTTTCTTTAATTAAAACTGTTACTTACTGTTTCCGGGATCAGCCGTAACTTGTCCACTGTTAGGGGAATAAGATCTCGAATAGGAGCTGCCCATTGTGCTGGACAAAAATGAGCCTAGAACAAAATAAACAGTTTAATTTTAAAATATTTTATGATAGTAAGTGACACAGCTATTTCTTATCAGGCTCGAATAAACCGATAACGTTCACACACGAACTCATAAAATCAAAAAACAGACACATTGAAAACAAATTTAAAAAAAAAAAATTGATCGTGAAAGGATTAACCTTGAACAAAACGTCTAGCAACCTTGCTGACCAAACCGTAACTTGGACGGAGAAATAGTACCATTGTTTTTAATTTTGTCAAACGCGTCGCGTGAACGATTTCGTTCGTTCAAAAGCAATGTTGCCATACGAACTATATAGAGTCGTTACTCATCATCGTAGTCGAATAGTGATATCCGAAACTTAAGTAGCGCTAACCCCCCCCCCCCCCCCTCCAAAGCATGAAATGAAACTTTGAAATCGTCTGTAAAAGATGATGAAAATCAACGTTCAATGTTTACCCATTCACGTTTATTGTACCTTGCCCTATCAAAACGATCCTTACTGCAACAACATAAAGGTGCTGTTAATGTCAAATTGTCTTTTCACAGTTATTTACTTCTAAGGACAATACTACTCAGTAATGTATCTTCATACAAACGGTCGGAACGCGAGTCATACCTACACGCCTCCAGTTCGGTATACACTCGATACGCAACTGTCGTGAATGCGCCGAACTGACGAACGAACGTTGTGATGGTTTTGTAAGCAGTAAGCGTGCGATTTGTGAATATTTGATTGAAATAAGTACAAGTATTTACTAAATATAGCAAAGAGTTATAATAGACTATATTGTACTGTCTTTGAGTGCTTGAATTCTTCAACGCATCCGGAGATAACATTATTTAAATTACCTGGAAACTCCCGAAAGGTAAGACTACAAAATAATTTATATATACCTACTAGTAGATACGTAATTTGTTTATTTTTTAATAGGTAGGTATTTCGCGTTTTCCACCGAGTAAATACCTGTATTAATTTATAAATAAGTAGATAGGGTGAAAAAACTGACACACGAGTGATTTAGGTACCTACGCTTGCGTTAAAAAAAAGTCCCGAATTTATCTACTAATCAAAAGATACAACTTATATTTTTTATTGAACACTTCCTATTTCGTTAACAATTAACTTCATTCTTTTAAAAAATATATAATATTTACAATGACAAAACTAGAAAGAAACTCAAATAAGTAGATGAAATTAAAATATGTAGAAAATAAAAATATAAAATATGTATGTGCGACAGCCCTGTCGCTTGAGAACGTACCGCCCGGCTGTAGGTAATTATTTCAAGGACAGGGCCGAGTCACAATACTGAATATATTTATACTGTGGCTTGGCTATCTACTTACTGATGTACTTAGCTACTTACATAAATATTATTGAATTAGACGAAATATTGATTATGAAAGTATAATGGTAAGTATCTACCTAGTTAAATTTACTTTATAAGTAAGATTTATAGTAGATAGATAGAGGTTTTGATTGACACGTGACGAGATGGTTGATATTAAGTAACGTTTGCTGCAGTTCGACATCGGATTTGTGACCAAACAAATGTTATTTCGAGTTGCTCCATGCTGTAGGTAATGGAGACGTTAATAAGCTGAGATGAAAAAAAATGTTATTATTATAATTACTCGTCAGCAAGGCTCGGAACCGGTTTAAAATATACCGGTTAATGCTGGTTTATTTCGGTTTTCCTCCGAACTTTTCTTAAGAACGTGAACGTTTTAAGAACTTTATTTTAACCTAAATTAACCGTTTTATTCGACGAGCGGCATGTCGGTAAACGCGTTGCAACATGTGACTACTTGTAAGGATGCCGCGCATAGCGGCGCGGTACTAGACGAACTTAGTACTTACGCTATTTCTTTTCATTCGATTCGTGACTTCGCAGTGGATTTAATTACCAGTTAATTTTATTATAATTGTGTTTAACATGGGTAGAAAGCGAAAGAATTTAATCTACACATACTTTGACTACAATGAAAACAATACAACTTCAAAGTGCTATTTTTAATCAAGCCACCTAAAATTGTACCTATATTAATGTAACGAGAAGACTGATTAAATAACTGATTTATTGAAAAAGCATTTAATTTTTCTTTTTCCAAATATTTATAAAAATGTCAAAAAACCGTAAAAAATGTATATCTACATTTGTACCTGAACATCCATTTAAGTACTAAGTACTGCATGCAAAATGGTGTCCACACATTAAGCAGATTACTAGATTCCTGAATTTAAAATAAAACTTCGCTCTTATTTTCCTTTATTTATTTTTATTGGTAACATTTCAGTACGAATGATTACATTGATATTTCGCATGTTCCTCCAGGCACATTATACAAATTAAATATTTATTTTGTTTGATTTCTCTCGGTGTTGATGTTTTAAAGCATCTATATACTTTAAAATATTGATATATGCTTCAAGCGCATACATGGTGGCAAAAAATGTACTTCACCTATTAGCAAATTTCCAAAATAATAGTTTTTTTTATCAAGGTCCTTATCAAATATACATAAAACACATTTTTGACATTCGAAGTAGTTTCTTCTCCTGCTTTAGCATTGATATCTTCGCCTGATTTGTTTTCGTTACTATCAGAACTATTTTCTGAATCCTCTTTCAAAATTTGGGTGTTTATTTTATTGAGTTGATGGTACGGTTTTTAGGTGCTAGCAATGATTGGGATTGATCTTCATCATCAGAATATTCCTTTCTTCTTTTTCGTGGTTCACCTGTTACAAAATAATATAACATTCAAATAGTTTTTATCACATAGACACACAAAACATAAGACCCAGTTTCACTGGTCGTTAATACCAACAGTGAAACTGGGCCTTAAATCGGGCATTTTGTGGCCTATTTATCCTTTAATTTTGAGAGTTTAAGGCCCGCTTGCACCACGAATCACTAAACGCGTTTAACGTAGAATGCATTTAAAACATCGTTCTGTTTCTATCAATCGTTTAAAGATGACAGAGACAGAATGCTGTTTTAAATATGTTTAGCGTTAAACGCGTTTAGCGATTCGCGGTGCAAGCGATTGAAGTGTTTAGGTACTTACCGAGATATTGAGAGTTTTCTTCTTCATTAAAAAATGACTGATTATCTAACTGGTCCATAGGATCTGTGAAAAGTAATATGTGTTATGTTTACCGATTATTTATTGTCATTATCAACTTAATTTCACCAAAAAAAATATTAGATACTTACCCGTTTTTTTTGTTTTTGCAGCGGAGCTTATTGATGCAATGACATAAATAAACGTCCGACCGAAACTAAAAATTTCTTACTACGGAATAAAAACAAAACAGCGCGCGACGTTGAATTATCCTGCGTCCGTATTAAACGGTTTTTATTGCTCTAAACCGTTTAAACCGAAAAAACCTTTATGTTAATACTCTTCCAAATACCGGTTTAATAATAACGGTTTAGGCGAACTAAACTGAATATAAAGGTTTTGCGTCAAAGTACGTAATAACGGTTTGAAAATTTAACCGGTATCCGAGCCTTGCTCGTCAGCTGTTTTTTGCATTTTGGATGAGTAGGTAGAAGTAACTCAACTAAGTAGATGAAATTATAAAACTGTAGCCGCGGCAGCCCTATAGCGTGCGTACGTATCGCCCGGCTGTAGGTAATTATTTCAAGGACAGGGCAGAGTCACTATACTGTATACAGTACACTGTGCCAGTGTCTTAGAAACCTAATCTCATTTACTTGGACTAATAATAATTTAACACCGCTATGGAGTTACATTGTTGGTTTTCTTAGACGATTTTTTGAAGTTATCAGTGCTTACTTTTAGCAAGACTCAAGAGACCATTATCAAACCGATCAAGATTTACTCGATTTATTATCTGTGTATTATGAATGAACGAACAATTTGATATGTTGGATCGACGACGGACGTGGCTGGCAGAGAATTTATATTATGTTTTTCTAATTTAAATTGTGTTACTAAGAGAAAAATGTCGGATGCCAGCGTAGCCAAGGGTCAGCCCATACCCGGAGATCCCGAAAAAAAGGGTTGGCTGTTCAAGTGGACTAATTATTTAAAGGGTTATCAGCGAAGATGGTTCGTGTTGTCGAATGGACTGTTGTCATATTACAGGTAATTTATAATTAAATTCTTGCTTGTACCTTTCAGCTATCCCATTCATTAAGAGCCAAGACTCTAAATCACCAAACTTGCATCTACCCACAGGTTAATTATATTTTTTGTAGGTATGACGCAGTGTTTTTGCAGTATTTTAATTGGTTTTCTTGCACCATATATTTAGCTAAAACCATTCAAATCATTTAAAAAGTAACTAGGACACCGTAATATAGTGGAAATTGTAAAAATTCTATACATACATACACACACAGTACTATGTACATTAACTATATAAGCTGACAGTGACAGTAGATAAGTTGTACATAATTTTGGTTCCAGTGATAGTGTTAAATTTCATTTTTAATAAAGGAAATACATTCATAAAAAAACACAGTATTTGTATATAAAGAAACAAAATCAAATTATTCTTATAATAACAGAATCCTAGCAATGATACATTTTAAATAGCATACACATATTGGTCTGCCATAGACACTTCATGCCCCCGGAAGTTTTTAAAGAATATTAAGATAATATAATTATTCTTTAATCCTAATGCTGAACTTAAACTATGCAGCCTGGGGTCAAACAGTGGTTTGGTTAACATATCACCCAACTGCTGCTCCGAAGGAACATGTGTTACGTCGTAGTCTCCGTTGCTAACACATTCTCTTACAAAAAAATGTTTCAGCTTGATATGTTTGGTGCGCTTGTGATATTCATACTTTCGGTTGTGCGCAAGTTTTACAGCTGATTGCAGTCCAGATTCAGTACTGGTTTCTCAATTTTAATCATGTTGTTAATAAGGCGATTCAACCATAAAATCTCTTGTGCAGATTCGCTTGCTGCTATAATCTCCGCTTCAGTCGAAGAGATGGAGACTTGTTTGCTTCTGGCTTCTGCAGCTAATAGCAGCTCCAGAGAATAAGCACACCATTCCAGAAGTCGACCTTCCAGTAGTTTGGTCTCCTGCATGATCTGTGTTGTTCTAGCAGACTAAGCATGGTGGCAACTATTCCGTAAAGGTTAGCCCATTCTGTTGGGTCCCTTTTAAGTACCGAAAGATGCATTTTACCAGCATGATATCCTTCTTAGTAGGTGCTCCGAGATTTCGAGATGCAACACCCAGAGCATATGAAATATCAGGCCTTGTGCCTACTGATAAATATGCCAAAGCACCCACAGCTTGTCTATATGGGAAATTCGCATTGACATGCCCTTCCTCTGTCATCTCATTTTCTTTGATGATTGGTGTTGGTGTTGGTTTGCAATTGGGCATTCTATATTTTTCTAACACTTTCTCTGTGTAGGCTTTTTGACATAGTGTAAGGTCTTATCCGTACGGACATTAATTTTCATTCCAAGGAAGTAAGACGCAGGTTTCGTAGTTATCTTAAACGTTGTTTTCAATTCCTCAATAAATTCGTCTGCTCTATTATTATAAGCTACAAGTCCGTCTTCTACATAAAGACCAATAATGGTTTTGTGGGGCATAGTTTTTAAGTTAAGATTTCTGTAAATTTTGTCTTGATAAATAAATAAATAAAAATAAAATAAAAAGACTTTAGATTGTCCTCTGATTCGAACATATAAGCATGGATCCACTTTCATCTGTTGGAAATCAGAATTTTTTAAGAATTCGACAATACAAGTATTCCAGCAACGCGGTGCTTGTTTTAGACCATAGAGGCTGCGTTTCAGCTTGCAGATTCGTTTGGTGCCATCCTGAGAGCTATCAGGCTGATTCATGTAAATATCTTCCTTTACTGTGCTGTTTAGAAAAGCGGTGGAAACATCGAACTGAGGTAGTTTTAGATTTTCTCGAGCAGCTATAACAAGCAATGCTTGAACTGTGCTCAGATGAACCACTGGACTGAATGTTTTTATCATAATCAACTCCAGGTTTGTGGGAGTAACCTTTGGTAACCATTCTTGCTTTATACCTATCGACTGTACCGTCAGGATTCATTTTTACTTTATAACCCATTTGCAAGGAAGAGCTTTTCGTCCTTTGGGTAAATTAACCAGATCCCAGGTTTGGTTGTCATGCAATGAAGTTATTTCACTGTGCATGGCATCTTGCCATTTTGCTTTGTAATGAGATTCCATCGCTTCTTTGAAGTTCTCAGGCTCTTTAGGCTTCTGAAGATTTTCGATTCCTTCAGCTGCTGCCAAAATAAAATCATCGTAGCGCTTAGGGGCTGTGATCTTTGACCTGTCTCTCAAAGACCTCGTTTGAACGGTAACATTTTCTTCTGCATCAGCGCCAGGTTTATCATCATTGACATCTTTAAAAGATCCGGAAAGAGATTCGTATTCACTTTCATTATTTCTTGATTCTATTTCTCGAACGTCGTCAGTGCTATCGACCAAACTTTGATGCAGCGTTTCATCTTGATCATCTGCCTCAAAATCACTATCATGTTGCTGATCTTCTTCATGATTGTCAAGCTTAATATCCACTCGCTTGCGTGTTGTTTTCTGCGATGACGTTTTATTAGGTTGTTCTTGTGAAAACTCAAAATCGGTGAGCAGTCTGTAGATTGCATTTTTATTCGATTCATCGTAGAACATAGTCTTCAATACCCTAATATCTTTTGAAATTAAGATGCTGTTCTTCGAAGGTAGAGAGATCCTGAAAGCTTTAGATGTTTCAGAGTATCCCGCAAACATGCCAGGAATTGCCTTTGGTGCAAATTTGTGACCGTTAGTGCCTTTCATCAGAACGTAAGTCTTGCAACCGAACACGTATAAATGATTAATACATGGCTTTCTCCCAACCCATCGCTCGAATGGAGTTTGGTTCTGAATGGCGCAGTTTATACTCCTGTTTGATAGGTAGTTTACAGTGAACACTGGTTCGCCCCAGAATTTTAATGGTGCCTGTGCGTCAATCATTATTGCTCTCGCTTTCTCCACAAGGGTACGATTTTTTCTTTCAGCAACTCCGTTTTGGTTTGGGGTATAGGGTGCGGTGAGACGTCTCTGTATCCCGCAACGTTTTAGATAAGCATTGAATTCTTTGTTAACATACTCAGTACCATTATTTGATTGCAAGAATTTGATTTTATTCCCAGTGTGCGTTTCCGCTAACTCCTGGAACTCTTTATACTTTTCTAAGACTTCGTTCTTGCTTTTAATTATGTAAACTCGACTGTATCGGCTATAGTCGTCTATAAAAGTAACGAAGTACTTGTTTCCGCTTACTGTGGGCGTTCTGATAGGTCCACATACATCGCTATGAACGATTTCTAAGCGTTATGTTGTTCGTTGATTTGTTTTCTCACGCGGGGCAGGTACTCTATGAAGTTTTGCTTGGATACAGATTTCACACTGCCAAGGTTTCAGAAGCAGCAAAGTTCAAGCAGATCAAATTCTCGTTTTTGTGACCAAATTTTCTTCAATTTTCCGGATGTTCTCTCTATAGTTTTAAATAAGTCTCTTTTACAAGTCATGTGAGACGTACAACCGCTATCCAAAACCCAAATGTTGTTTTCAGATTTTTCGTTATGTGTAAGGAGGCACTGCATAGCAAAATTGTTCTTAAGAGAACCTTTATTATATCTATTAGGCTTCTCATTGTTTTTCTTCCAGCAAGTGGTACAAATTTTGCGAGTCTTACGTTTGAAGATATTACCACTACGTTTGCAAATTTTACAGGATGTGTATAGGGCTTCATCCTGAAAAAAGGATTCAGGTTCGTCGTTATTAGTCATGTTTTGGCTATGACGTGCTTCACATTCTTCTATTATTTTAGTTTGAAGCTCTTCTGGCTTCGGAAGAGTGTCTCGCGATTCTATAGCGACTCTGAAGTTCTCAAATTCGTTTGAGAGACTGTAAAACATCATGATTGTTAACAAGTCCTCATTAATAGCTACGTCCATGTCTGCCAATTTGTCAACTATATCCATAAACTTGTTTAGATGAGTTTTTACATCCGTGTCCTTCTAATTTTGTTAGGATCAGTTGCTTTAATAAGGATGCCTTTCGCGCAGGTCCCTTACTGGCGTATGTGTCTTTCAATTTTTTCCAGAAAGCTTTAGCAGTAGTGCTTTTTTAATTTGTTTAAGCTCAGAAGGAGCGATTATAAGTATGAGTTCAGATCTCGCCTGTCTATTGCCGTCTTTATCAACCACTGCAGCATCAGTCTCGATGTTTTTCCATAAATTGTGTCGTACAAGTACAGCTTCAGCCTGTATCACCCAAGTACATTTCGGGAAGGTACTCAAAATTTCTTAATACGTACACGCTCTGCTACCATGTTAAATTAATATTTATAAAAGGAAATACATTAATAAAATAACACAGTATTTTTATATAAAGAAACAAAATCAAATCATTCTTATTATAACGGAATCCTAGCAACGATACATTTTAAATAGCATAGACATATTGGTCTGCCATAGACACTTCACAGATAGGCAAATTGTATATACCATACAATACATACATAATTATGTTCTTAAAAGAGATGCTAATACTGGCAGTTTTGATACAGATATCTGTTGTTATGTTACATTAAGTTAATTGATATTTTATACATCTAATTCTAATCCTAGTAGATGTAATCATCACATTCCAATTAAATTCTCATTGGAAATACTTTTATGCATTATGGTTATACTCATTGAATTAGTATTTTGGGACCAATTTATTTTGTAGACCTTTGACCTTTCTGTACTGCCTAAACTAAAATAACAAGATACAATATTATCTTTTTCCTTATATCTATATCTATTCCACTCAGTTATGGTTTTTCAAGGTGAGCTAGTTTTTTTTTCCTACTCGCAATATTTATCAGTACCTACTGTGGATGTTTTCTGAAGCATAGTACATAACATACCATTAGTTCTAATTAGACACTTTTCACACGGTTTTCTTGTTTAGCTAGTCATTTCAGACATGTAGGTACAGAATATACAATTGTACTCAATACTATCAATGATACAAAATTCCAAGTAAAAAAATATTTTAATAAGCAACTAAGTAGTATAAATCAATGAAAAGACAGTAAAATATAAATAAATAATGAACATGCAGTATCTGATAACCATGTTGATAAAAAAGTGATTGTTTACATTCTTGATAAAATAGTTACACTAAAATGTATTGTGATTTGCAATAGTTATTTTTATTGTCAACCAAGTATTACCTATTTAGATGAGTTTAGGTGAATGATAGCTCTTGGTTATAATATTATGAAAATGACTTTGAGATAGCAGATTAAAAAAAATCTTTAGTAACAAAACATAAAAGCTATTTATTGTTTTATTGCAATAGAACCTACATAATTATGAATTACATCAAAGTCAAATATACCATAAATATTTGATGAAAATTTTCAACAATTATGATCCAAAGAGATCTTATTTGCAATTACTCGACTACTTGAAAGGCACTCTAAGCTATTTGTTTATTGGTGGACACGAGTGGATAGTGGAAGTTAGATAATAATATTTGATAATGCTGATTCTGCAATAACTTCTTTTAAGTGTTCTGAGCCACAAAATAGTAATAACTTGTATCTTGGATTATTTCAGAAATCAAGCGGAGATGGCTCACACCTGTCGGGGCACCATATCTTTGCTGGGAGCCCTAATCCACACCGCAGACTCCTGCACTTTCGTCATCAGTAATGGAGGCACTCAGACCTTCCACATCAGAGCTCATGATGAAGTGGAACGACAAAGTTGGGTCACGGCCCTAGAGCTGGCCAAGGCGAAAGCTATGTAAGTGTACTATTGAAAAAGAGACGAATGTGTATAAGGTTGAACCTCGTAATAGTTGTGTTGGCTCATAGTCATAACGCTCAATTATCACTGAATTTAGTGAGCACTAATGAAGACTAAAAAAGCCTGGACTCATTTAACTATTTATCAACCACAATAAGACTTTATGAGGCAAGGACTATACATCAGTATATCTAGAACAATTTAAATCAGTCTTATTCAATTTACATTTTATATGTATAGCGGCTAGTGCCCCAGCGCACGTTTCACCTGCAGTTTCGTTTCTAGTTCGGCTCCTCAGGGTTGTAGCGTGATGTTAAATAGCCTATAAGCTTCCAAAAGAAATGGGCTATCAAATGTGAATAGAAGCTTTCAAATCCAACTGGTATTTCCAGAGACTAGTTTGTTCAAACAAACAAACAAACAAACTCTTCAGCTTTTTTATATTAGTATAGATCGATTCCAATCAACATCCCTTATTAGTTGCTAGTAGAGATTGTGCACCGAAAATACCCTGTCTAGATGTAGCTTATCAGTGCCAGGGTGGAATTGTTCCTATCAACAAACAACACCATCACTCACTAGTTGCTTATCACTGGGCAGAATTTCATCATTGGCCACCTGTTTGATATGAGTACAGAATAGACAACTGATAACAATTTTTTATTTGAATTCTTTGCATGCCTTGCGAGACAATGCGTTCCTTAGTATCTAATGCTACAAGAACCTAAATAGCTGTTATCTACAAAGATTATGAGTTGAATTGTCAACTGATGAATGAATGTGTTATCACCTAAACAGCTTATTAGCACCAAAATATTGTAAAATCATAATCTGCTTATTTCCCAACAGTCGAGCACAAGAATCAGACGACGATGAGGATCAGATATCGACAGGTGTCGTAGTGTCGGGGGGTGGAGAAGGTGAAGGGGAGGACGCCGGCGGGATCGCAAGAGAACTCGCAGCCAGGTTCCACGATCTGCGAACCTGTTCCGAACTTGTAGCGAGGCATGGGGCAGCTCTGCAGAGGTCACTGGTTGATCTGGAGATTCCACCGACGGATACAACGAAGCAAGTCTCAGAAAGGGCTACGCTTTTTAGGATATCATGCAATGCTATGATGAATGTAAGTGAACTTGAGCATAGCATGGTTTATCCATGCATCGCCATTGCTTTACGCCTTCTATTTTTTTAAATTGTCCCAAGCTGCCGACATGAAACGCAACTGTAAAAATATATAGTACCACCTAAAGTAGTGATGTTTCAAGAAAGGATTGATCAACAATTTCGAATACCAGGATTGTAAGGGCATGCCATCTTTCAAGCAGTTTACTGTATTATCTTTTCAACATAATATTTAGTTATTTGTACTGGAAACACATTGTAGAGTTCTTACACTGCATGTAGAAAACATTTCATATAAACGCCGAGATGAACTACAACGCTGCATAGTTATCGATCGCTGACAGAACAACAGTTCATCGAAATATCTTCGAAAATGTCTACCTGAATCAACCTGTCCCTGAAATCATTAGGAAGTGCAATATTTATTAGCCTCTTCAAAAAATAGAGTCTGCAAGGAAATACAATAAAAAGATCCCCTTATCATTAGGCCTGTTCAGAGTTCATGAGTGCGGCGGCAGCGTCGAGTGCGCGCATGAGTCGCGCGCTTCAACATGAACGAGAACAGAAGATGAGACTGCAAGAGGTGGTCGAGCAACTCGCGAGGCAACACGACAACTTGGAGAAGACTGTCACCGCGCGCAGTACCTCACAGCCTGGTCAGTGATACTTTTGTTTCTTCTTTTTTTTGATCGATGCTCGATTGTTGCAAGCATGAAGCAGGTCGATTTAGGAGGTGTTTACTTTTTGGTAAGTAATGTAAGTATTTCATAATTTACATTTTAATTTACTAAGTACCATGAATGTGAATAGAAGATGAGAATGCAAGGGGTGGTGGAGGAACTGGCAAGTCAATACAAGAACTTGGGAAGACCGGTCTGCGTTTTATAATAACTGGGTTTTTACTTTCATATTATAAACTAGCGACCCGCCCTTGCTTCGCGCAGCGCCACCTATCGGAACCACCTAATGTAGCCTATATTTTAAGTTAAGAATCTAGCAGAAGAGCAGTGAAAACTGCGTTCAAATCCGTGCAGTAGTTTTTGCGTGATGCGCGTACAAAGATACAGACAGAAAGACAGGCAAAAATTCTGAAAACTATTTACACTAGAACCGGAAAAATTGCCGAAAAAAGTTCGCGAGCGGACACAGTGAGTTTCTTGTGTCGGGAACAGAATCGAGTTGCGAGTGACAGTGGTAGCGGTACTGAGTGCAAAAAACGAACAAGAAAGAGGGTAGCCCGATTTGTCTGCTCATAAACATCCACCCGCAATAACTTCAGTTTATCCGTGATCATGGTGCTTGCAACAGCGCCGAAATATCGGGAACTCAAAGAAAACAGTAAACATGGTAAATATCCCGTTTCTAGTGTAAATAATAATGTTAGTGACCATGATAGTTTAAAATCTTATATTCTGAAAACTGTTGTTTTGGCTTCTGTTGCTCTAACAAAGCCCCCAATATTTTTTTTTTTTTCTTCAATATCTTTAATGTTTTATTTTATTATATGGATAGAGACTTATTAGTTAATTAAGGAAAGGGTACGAATTATGCGACTGCTTTCCTAAATACTTTTTCATTTTAAAATAGTCCTATCCATAATCAATATTAAAAAAAAAAACCATTAAAAATATAAAAAAAAGTTTATTTCATTCATTTTTTCTCTTATTAATTACATTTTAAAAACAAAAGTAAACAAAACAAAAAACAGATGGTCCGTCGGCATCAGGAACAAGGTCCAAGCTGCCGGTGGGCCCGGTGGACCAGGTGGTCAGGGCTCCAGAGAGAGGAACCACCTCACTATGCGTGCCGTGTCCAGGAGTACTGCTTTCTGAATGAAGAACTTGACCCAGCCGCGCAATCAGAGCCTCCTAAGGTGTTGGTCGAGGCTCTTTGCATTAATCGTAACGACTCTCGGTACAATGACTACAGAGTCCACGTCCCACATGTCGACAACCTCGTGTACTAAAACAAGATACTTGATTTTTTTATCATTCTCAGCTTTCACTAGATTCTCGTCATGAGGGAGAGTGATGTCAACAATCATTGCACGGCGATCTATCAACACAATATCAGGTTTATTTGCTAAAATAGTCCTGTCCGTGACGATAGATCGGTCCCAATACAATGGAAAAAGGAGGATGGTGGTTGTCAGCCGGAAGTAGTGACGTACACGGTACAGTCTGACAGTCCGTGTTGGAGATAAACAAATCAAGTATTCGCCCCAGACTGTTTCTAGTCTTATTGAGTTGCGAACCATTAACCTTTTCACCGCCACGGACTTCAACAGAAGTTTTAGATTTCCGTGCCACCAGCGCCACGACTTCATTAGAAGCTCTTAATTTTTAACTACCTATAAAACATAAATGTACTGTATTTAAAAGCTTCGTTTCATTTTATTATTTAATACAGCACGGTCTAATACCCTGTGTTTTACTTTTCCACCCAAAAGTAGCCTTTATTTGTCTTAAAATCGGCAAAAACAAAAACTCCGGACATTTTTACTGTCCCCAGAACGCCAAAGACTTGATATATAGTCGGCCAGTGATGTGACGCGAAAGTTATCACTGTTTGATTTCGCTCATTGAAATATTTATAAATACTACTATTGAAAACAATTTGAGATCGGTAAAATATGAACTTAGTGACAAAAGGAAAATAGACGAATTTCGACCTTCAGATAGTTGCCGATCCGAAATTACATAGTTGTTATCAATCCTTGTCGATAATTATATTCCCATCTCTACAAAACAATTGGTTTTCCGTGCCCCGGGCGCCACGGACTATAATAGAAGTCGTTCTGTGATGTTATAAGCGTACGGCTGTCAAGGTCACTTTGGCATAGTGCAGCAATCAGGACGCGCACGTATCCTTCTTTCAATTTGCTTATACACTGTTTTATTTTTACTAATAATAAAAACGACGACGATATCCTCATCACTGCTGTTTACTGTATACTTCGTTATACATGTTTAGCTTGGTGCTGGCGAGGCATTGCGTTCTGTGTACGTTGGCGGTGAAAAGGTTAATTAATGACATGAAATTCAGTATTAGCTGACCGCTTCAAGTTGTTATCTGCCACTGCATAATTACCCTGATCTAACCATTTTATATCGGGCAAGTTGAAATCTCCAACAACAGAGAATGACTCGGTAGTGGAATTATTAGCAATCAGATGCAACATGTCTAAATATTGCCTGTATAATGCATCACTAGTGCGAGGTGGTATGTACGCTACACTGATGACGTGGTGTTTAGGAGACTGTGATACAGGTAACTGAAGCACAAGCTATTCGACACAAACATGGGTAAATTGTGTCGCCATGGTAGTGGAATGCAGCCCACGAAGTTTGGTTATTAAGACACCCCCAGTCTCACGCTTATTCGTCACTGAACGATCACGATTACATCTGAAGTTTGTGTAGCGATCATCAATGAACTCGCTATTGTAAATGCTTGGAATGAGCCAGGTTTCAGTAAGTATAATAACATCTTAAGGATACGACATGATTCTCATGTAAAGCGTAGCTATGCAACTTAGTACGAATTCCTCTAAAATTTTGGTAATATATCAAATATGGAAAAAAAAATAGAACATACTCAAAAGTAGCAATGGCTGCGACGCTTCAGATATAGCAGATGACCATAAGTTTGCAAGTGATGCCACAACATTTCCTTTGACGTATTTTTGAGCTTTCAACTTGTTGCAGTCATTTTGTGAAAAAGTGAACAAGACCTGACCCAGTTTTCACTGCTCACAGACAGTTAAGACACACTATTTTCGTGTCGATAGTATCTTTAGATTCTGCAGTAATCAGACAAGAAGGCTAAGGTTAGGATTTGGTCTCAAGTTTTTGTTGCAGCAGTGAAGAAATAATACATCTCAGATAGGTATTTTTTAACTTATTTCATTTTCTTTTTATGTCGTGCTTTCTATCCATCTTGTATATTCTCCCAAACCAAAACCCCATAAATCATGCTTGGCTCGCCTTTTTTCACGATTCCTACATCGTAAAACAATCTTTACTCCACAAAGCCCTGACCCCTGCTTGACATGCGATTGAAATATTAACCAATCCATGAGTGAAATGACCTTGTTCGATCTCTTCTCTTATTGAATTACATACTATTTCTGTGGTTGTGTTGTGTTTTGATCTATACTTCAGGCAATTTCTTCAACCTTCTTCTTTCTGATCATTTGAAAATATAATTTGATTCGCATCTTTGAAACCCTGTGCACGCCACTTTGTCCATTTGAATTTTAGGTGGCCAAAATCAGTGTATAATGTTCCCACTGCTGGGACTCCACCTCACGGGCCCAGTGCGGGTCGGTGGATGGCATATGTTTGCGAAGTTTTGGTTATGAGCAGTGGTGTCCCATTGGTAACGAGTTGTATGTCGTGCTTGTGTTAGAACCTAGGAATTGAATCATCATCATCATTTCAGCCGAAAGACGTCCACTGCTGGACATAGGCCTCCCCAAGGGGGGTTTTGCCATAATCGCCACGCTTGGCAGGCGGGTTGGCGATCGCAGTATGTTTGTTATAAAAAAAAAAAAAAAAAATCACAGAGAACGCTGCTGCCCATTCACTGGTAAGTCCCTTAGTCGCCTCTTACGACACCCACGGGAAGATATGGGATGGTGCTATTCTTTACGTCCGGACACCATACAGACCAGGAATTGAATGCGCTTCACTTTAATGCAATAGGTTTCAGCATCACTGCTCTCAAAGCGGTGAAAGAAACGTGTGGAAACAAAGGCATAGCCTAGAACCAAAATATGCAAACATTTGACATTCAACCGCGTGGTGGAGTCCCGGCAGTGGGAACATTATGGGACGCAATGGGCCATAGCCACAGGTGATCGTTTATGCAGAACGTAGTGTAGTAAAGTTACCTTTGTACTGTTTTTATCTAGAGTTAACTCTGGCCGAACTGAACGGGATTCGGAACAAACTGACTCTTTTTTCTGCCTGAGCCAGATACGAAAAAAAAGGCCAAGTGCGCAATCAGAAATACATATTCAGTGAAAATTTCAACTGTCGTAACTATTACGGAACATGAGATACAGCCCGCTGACAGACAGACGGAATGTAATAGTATCCGTCAGAATCGCGGGTGTATAACTTCCAAATAGATCATAAACTATATAAATGTTCATAAAATTTACGTTTTTATACTAAAATAAGTAAAAATGTACGTGCCTGTATGCGTAGCAAACATCATTTTAAAGTGAGCCACCATCTTGATGTCAGGTTGGCGGGTGAATTTTAATTCTGTTAACTTTTTTCAAATTTGACATTAGAATTGAAATATACGTCAGTTAACGTCGGCGGATTGATTCTAAACCAATCAAACTATTTTGATTAACCAAATAGCAAATAAATGTACGTCTTATGTTCTTTTCAGATTGTAAAACAAAATCCAGAAAAATGTAATTTCTTTCACTTGGCCCTACAAAAGATATTTCCCAAATAAATGAGGCAGCTGTATCCATGTTAAGGGGCGACAGCATATTGTTCATATGTAATCGAAATGGTTGTAAAGGATTTGAATACATACCCAACAACATCATACTTTTATTAAGTAGAATAAACTAACTATATACATTATTAATTAAAAACTATGAAATAAACTAAAAACAAACTATAAAAGGGCATCGAAAAACTCCTTCTCAAACCTGTCAGCTGTTAATATGCCCAAGAGACTGGCGGCGTTACCACGTTGTATGGCAACACTTAGCCTCTGGCCAAGGTAAAAGGCAGCCCTTGGGCCACGGGAAGCGTCAACTAGGCGTTTCGAAATCTCGTTAAACAGGCTATGAGCACTCGGACCCCACGGGCCCAAAGTTTCAACCCCAAAGAGCTCGAAAATATAGTTTCCACAAAGGTTTCTATATTTACGTCGCTTGAGGTTCTTTGTAGTTGCAGCGGCACTGCTAGCACAGCACGATGAGCTTGGAAGATACTTTTTGATTATAGTCAATCGGCATTTATCTATATTGACGATATTCTAGTTATAATAACACTCAACTGTAATAATACTTATTATTTTATAGGAGTCCTTGAATATGTATCTTCAAGCTTAATTTCTAATTATGATGCAATTTGGTTTATGCCTGGTCGGGGAACGACGGATGCCATTTTCTCTATCCGCCAGCTGTGCGAGATATATAGAGATGCACAAAAACTTCATCGTCCACGAAAAGGCATATGACCGGGTACCCCGTGAGATACTGTGGTGAGCTCTTAAGGAAAAAGGTGTGCCTAGGAAGTATGTGCAGTTGTTGCAGTACCCAAGTCCGGTCTACAGCAGGTACTACCGGCAGCTTCAATGTGGCTGTCGGCTTGCATCAAGGTTCGGCTCTGAGCCCTTATCTATTCTTTATTATTTATTAGGGATAATGGACGCTCTCACGTCGGAAAGCCAGGAAGAGGCCCTGGTGTATGCTGTTTACCGATGACATTGTGCTGGTTACGAGAGAGAGGAAAGCCAAAGAAACGATAGATGGATGCATTGTGTGAAGACTGATATGGAAGAAAATGATGCCGTTACGTCTGACAGGGGAGAGTGGAAGAAGAAAACTTGTTGCGTCGACCCCAAATAGAATGGGATAAGGGCAAGAAGATGATGATGGACACTATAAAGCGCATTCATATAGGGGAGATGGTATATGGATGTGCTACGATGATTTGAAGCCAAGATTAAATAGAAGTCCAGAAACGGTGATTGCCCATTGTATACTTCATGCCAAATATTATAAAATTGATTAAATCATGCTATGAATTATTTAGGGCCGTTTTTTCAATCATAAATTTCACATTTACTCTTCAGGTAAAAGTTATCTAAACTTTTACCTGAAGAGTAAATGTGACATTTTAACACAATGTCCATACAAAAAATTTCAAAATGACAAACTTATTCGTCGAATAGAAGTTAACTGGCGATTGAAAATCCGGCCCATAATCGAGTTTTGTTTTACAATCTGGCAAGAACATAAGACGTACATTTATTTGCTATTTGGTTGATCAGAATAGTTTGATTGGTTTAGAATCAACCCGCCATTCTGACGTCAGGGTGGCGGCTCACTTGCGTTTTACAATATCAGAGCGTATATGTACAATTGACGTGCATTTCATTCCTAATGTCAAATTTGAAAAAGTTAATTGAATTAAAATTCACCCACCAACTTGACATCAGGACGGCGGCGGCTCATTTTAAAACGATGTTTACTACGCATACATATACGTACATTTATACTTATTTTAGTAAAAACGTACATTTTACGAACATTTATATAGTATATTTGTGATCTATTAGGAAGTTATACTCCCGCGATTCTGACGGATACATGTAATAGGGTCCCGTTGGTTACCCTTCGCGGGTACGGATCCCTAGAAAGTAACAAAATTTGTATTTCGCGGATAACGTTGGTGCTTTCGCAGTGTAACATTTATATATTTATCATATACCGCTAGGCCCGTCTTCTACCTGCATTAGCACGTAGATGACAGACTGTTTTGTATTTAATTTCCGAACGATTCCGAATCCGAACAGTTGCCACTTGCCAACGCAAAATTAATGAATGTAAAGAATGAAATGACACCAATGATCAAATGAACCATTCACTCACTCCCAACCTAAAACGGAACGTGTCGTTCGTGTCGTGACGGAAGAAAAATCGAAAAGCAATTTGCGTTTTGGGTTAACAAAATTAAATTATTTGGATTCCGACGAATATAATTATGAAGTGTGTGTGATAAAAAAAAAAAACAAATATGTTTATACAAAAATAATAACACCTTAATTCGGTACGTAAAGTGTAAAGCAAAAAGTTAGTTTTTGTCATACTATGACTGTATTGTAGACAGTTTTTTTTGGTGATTTTCAAGGTTGTTTTTCTGCTCAACGTATTACAGTTTGTAATTGGTTGTTCTCTATTCGTTTATTTAATTAACGTGTATCGTGGCTGAAGTGTTGTCATTCGGCAGAGCAGTATTGTGTTAGTTCTGCCTAATAATAACAAAAACGCATTCATGTACGCGTCTATTGTGATCTTGGCCTTGTATAGCTAGCTTTGCGTTATTTATTATTATTGTTAGGTACAAAGCAATGATAAATTGAATTCTCCAATAACAATTCAACACTATGGGCGGTAAGTGGAATGAAATAATAAAGAAATACATCACCACTGAATGCTATACAAAAGCTTACTTTCCAATTGATTTCATGTGGTTATCTTAGCGACAAAACGATCATCATTCACTAAAATTAGAATGTAATCACTTGCTAATAGATTAGGCAAATTTCCTGACATACTACATTATACTACTTAATACTTCATAAATACATGAAATAGGAGTAACTATTAGAATTGGGTAAGGTACAAAATGTTTTTAATCATTGTTGCCTGCCTGTAGGAGTCAGTTAGTCAAAGCATAAATAAATCAGTTCAGCTTGCTTTCATCAGCTTCTGCATGCTTACTGAAATTGTGTTTTTCATTGTAGGTTAAGACTATGGTTCCTGCAAGAATGAAATGACTAGTGTAATTCAATGGTTTTATGATTTGTACAGTTCATTTTTTACACCATGGATTGAGCAAAGTGATGTACCTGTTTATGATTTATTTTTAACCGATTTCATTAATGTTGTATATTAAAGAACCGCAATGTCACACTATAATATTGTTTGTTACATTAATAGTATTATATATTTTTATGTAAACTAGCAGTCATGTATTTACAACATTAAGAAAACTTGTCATTTGTATGTTCTCAGTATTCAGTTTGCATAGAATTTCTTGTCAACACTATTTTACTGCAAGATTTAATAAATGTAGTTTTTACAAATATTTTATTGAAGAAAATAAACAGTAAGTTTGTCATTAGATAAGCAATTAAGCATATAATTACTATTCAATTGATATTTTAGCATAGTCACATACATATGATGTGTATATATGTACGTAGAGGCTTGTAGAATATTATAACAAAACAGAATATGACTAATGTTTGCTTAAAATAAAATATGTAGAACACAGTAATATTGTACACACAGTAATATGTTGCTGGTAAAGCTTATAGCAAGTTTAATATTTCAAAATAATATCTGATAGAAGAGAAGACCTGTGATAATTTAATGCAGGAATATACTTTCTATTTCCATCCAAAATGGTGTAAAGAAATACACTTACAATTATGTACAAAAATATCATGACATTCAAGTCAATAATTATGTACAGCCCTTATTCTCTCTTATTAACATTAAAAAAAAATAAACAATAATTTGCTCTTATTTTATGTTTTGTGCACAGGGGGGACCGGCACGGGAACAGGCAACGAGACTGAGGATGAAGACCACGAGTTCTTTGATGCTGTGGAAGAAGGAGTATCCACAAATATGGATGATAAAAATTCATTTGTAATTAAAGTGCCCGTAAGTACTCAACTTTTGAACCTCCCATTAGAGTACATCTTGTGACTCATCAGTAATAATTGCATGTTGTTTTTAATTTAACACACTTTTTTCTTAATATAAAGTTCCAATGTTGAAGCAAAATCAAAGTAAGACTGCATAAAAAAAAAGAAAAATAATTTACATGATAATATCAAGTTTACAAAACAAATACAATTTGATTAAACAAAGTTTATAATTATCTATTTTGTTTACTCACAGAAATTGAATTCACTTATCTTATCTTACACATGGATCTTAAAGAAGTTATTAGTTGTAACATTAATTATATTGTTTACAGAGTAACTCATATCTAGAACTAACACAAATGTTATGAGATAATGGTGTTGTCAATGTTAGTCATCATTATCCCATGAGGGTTGCTGTTACAGAGTGAATCATGCTCGTTGTTCATTGTCTCGTGTGTGCATTTACAGGTAAATAGGAAAAACAAAGTAAAAAGCGGCGAAAGTTCAGATGAGTCTGAGGGTGAAACCGTCACTGAGACTCAACAGGTCAGTCACTATTTTATTTATTTCCCATTTCTGTGCTTTATCTATATCATGAAGTCGCAAGTCGTGCCTCGGAAAGCACGTTAAGCCGTTGGTCCTGGGTGTCATTTGTAGATCTTTGACAGTCGTTAGGTAGTCAGTGGTGGTTGGGAAAAGGCTAGGCACATGATTATGATGAAGTCGCAAGTCGAAAAATGTCGTGATCGCGCCGCGTTTCGCCTGAAACGCCGTGAAGTAACAAATGCGTGAGCGGGATCACTTGGTTGCAACACACAACACCACATTTCAACATTACTTAGCAGTTGTTTATAACATTTAAACATGGAAGTTTTTTTTTCGCATAAAATGAACATTGCATCAATTTGCATGATTATGTAGCTTCAAATTGGAAAGACGCCGGTTTTAATATATTCAGTATTAATGAATACTGGTTTGTGTTTCGTTCTTCTTCTTAGCATGTCGATGGCAAATTTTTAATCAAATAAGTTTGGCCCAAAATTCAGCTATGCGAACTCCGCTCGCATAGCTGAATTTTTGATGGAAGTTGGACCATTGTCTGTGGAGACACGCCGCATACACATTTGAGATCTGAGCCGTCCATGAACCCCCTCTGAAGAGATTATCTTTGCTACGGATTATATTATATTATTATTGATTATATTATCGAGTCGTCTGAAAGCCTTCCACCTGGGCATGCTTTGCCGTGGCCGACTTGAAAATCTCTGAATAGACTCCGAACCCAAGTCGGCCGTAGCAAAGATAATCTCTTCTGCGTTTCGTTTAGGATTCGATTATTATTTGATTACATAATAAATACTACACAACCAAAATATGTTAATCGTACAAACTAACTTAATCGCATCTCACGGATGTTCACAATTCACGTTAAATATAATATTAAATAAATATATTCACACGATTCTTAAACATGGTAGCGTTTTCACGTGTATTGCCGAGTGTCCGCTATTGTGTAAAGCTTTAATAGTGCTATTACAGTGGAACATAGTTGGCGTTTAGCGGTTTGTTGCGTTAGTCACTTCAATTTTGAGAAGAAACATGAATACAAAATTAGTCTTCTATTCTTCTAACGCCCCATGGTCGTTAAAAGGCGCATGATGTGGAGACCTTGTGTTTTAGACTAAACTAGACTATTGTTGAATGAAGGTAATTTTCGTCGAAGACAAAGAGCGACCGGAAAGTGTGATGGGGGGTACGGAAGCGGAAACTACCGCTGAAGGCGAAGCTATCGTGCCGAAAACACAGGATATCGTAGTATGGGTGAGTTCATTTAATACTTTTTTCAAGTGTAGAATACGTTCTGTTGAACATTACGTGATTTTCATTAGTTCATTACTCAAATCGACACTCGTTTAATAAAGGCAGGTCTAGCCCTGTTATGAATAGTAGCCAGTCAACAACGTGGTAGAGGCTGACTGTCCAGTGCGTTTATCATACGTAATAATAATTGTAGCCACACGTGGGGGCTATTTTACTGCACCTCATACATAAAGCTTTCAGTGACGCGACCCCAAAAAGTTGCTAAGATATTCTGCCGCATCCCAATAACTAAGTATGTTGGCGTTCATCCAATAAGATGTTTGACAAAAACTAGTGGACCCGCTCTGGGCCAAATACCTATGCTATGTATTCAACTCCAAAACTTGCATGTCGTATTGCTAACCACACAAATAACTCGTTACTCTACAGGACATATGTTTCACAAATATGCTCTGAGGGTAACTTCTAAATGTCATTAATGCGCTCCTGTAAAATGGTGAATGTGAAAAGCTATTTATAGAAAGAATTGGCATATTAATACCAATGCCGAGGAAAGTGCCAATTTACCTATGATAGCGTAGTGAGTCAAACAAATAATACATTATTACGTGACGCTCGGGTACAACGATCGTGTATTAAAGTTTTAATGACTATACATGTTGATGAGCATGGCTTTCAAGAATTCTCTCAACATTCACATGGCTTATGTACACGATTTGCTTAGCTACAAGAGTTCTGTATTCAAAGATAACATACATTTATGTATAATTTGTTTAGCCTTTCATAATTCATTGCTGTACGTAAGCCGTTTAAAAAATTCTCGTAACTTGCCTTGTCACCTTGTCATGTGTAACTCGTCAGCTCGTCAGGCAAGCGTCGTTAGTTGATTTTTCCATAGTTAGGTAATTTCCATTTGAAAGGAAGTCTTATGTTGCTGAAATTAGTGTTTTCAGACATACATACTATGCGATCACCTTGGCATTGTTTGGAAAAGCTCTAAAAAAAAACCAACAAGATCGCTCAAAGCTATCCTCATCACTATAGATCGCTTGCTTTGAATCTGTGTTTTATGTAATGGTAGACCTTAGCAGTGAGGATGAACGAAGACAATCATACATAAAGTCACGGCTCACGCAGAAACTACAGAACTAAGCTACGATCTCTACGTCATACATCTATCTGATAAACACGCTCATCGTTTGCGAATACTACCTGACCTTTCTGCAGAACGTACTAATAAGGGTAGTGGGTTTTGAAGAAGAAATGTGACATTAGTTATTGTATGTTCGCAGCCGCATGTGGCGTTTACGCAGCCGGTGCTGATCGACGGACACCCGCGGCGCATCCGCGTGCCGGACAAGCCCAACTACCCGCTCAGTCTCTGGTCCATTATGAAAAATTGTATAGGTCAGTACTATTATCTTATTTTCAGTACCCTGCAAGTCACACTACAAGTTTTTGGCAGACACTATCACTCATGTATTACAATGATATACATTGTTTAATGCTTTTTTCCAATTTCAATTACGTTTACATTAAGAATCGAAAGAAAGAAAGACATGTAACTTGCCAATTGGCCATCGGCCCGAACCTAGGCCTAGACCCCACCACAGGTACTATATTTGGGGTGTTGGATTAATCCGAATAAAATCTTCTCGACATGTTTTACAACTTATAACAGGAAAAATATTTAAGGTTCCTAGTCACTAAGTATTAACCTTCAATATTTGTTAAATTAATTAATTTAACCCCATATTATTTAATTAGGTAAGGAATTATCGAAGATTCCGATCCCGGTGAACTTCAGCGAGCCGCTGTCGATGCTGCAGCGACTGACGGAGGACTACGAGTACTCGTCGGTACTGGACCAGGCCGCCAAGTTCAGTGACCCCGCGCAACAGCTGGCCTACGTCGCCGCGTTTACAGTCTCGTCATACGCCACGACTGCTTGCAGGTACTTACAAAATATAACTTTAGGGCGCGTCTTCCCTCGCGTCGAAATCTTCTATTCAAGTCAGACTATTTAGAAATTCTCGAAACTGAAAAGGCCGACAGAAGATCATAATAGAGTAAATAAAAATGTCTTACGCAGAATCTTTTAACATCGCTCTATAGCTCATCGCTGTCCTTAAAACCTGCTAAACGAAACAAAGTAGATGAAAATGGATCACATGTTACTCGTCAAGCTCACAACATCTTCTGGGATTGTTTCAATGAAGTGGCAAAGCAAAATAAAAGTCTGAGCCGCGATCAAGATAATAATCCAATTGCTAGCCAGATCGACTATTTACAGTGTGCTAGGTTTGGTTTGGTTTGGTTTGTTTATCTTTTAGTATCTGGCAGTAGTGTTTACAGTGAAAGACTGTTCTCTGAAGCTGACACGTGTAAGAAGTCAAGCGGAGGAGCTTTACCATAAAATACTATAATATAATTTCACCATAAAATGCTGAAAATATAGTATTTATTCAACATAATTTACCACTTATTTATATTGAGTGAGTGTGTGTGTTGTTGTTTATGTGTGTTATTAATAACAATAATATATTTGACAAGTGATTACTGCTTTATTTCTGACAACAATCAGTTATCAAAAATTGTCAAATTTGTAAATGGTAAATGGTCATTAGTAATAAAACTTTGTATCTTCAATAATAAATATGTTAATGGTGCTTCTAAGTTATTGTGGCTTGATATATCTTGTGTTAAAAGATTTTATTAAATAATTTTTTATATTCAGTATCCGGTCGAATATCTTCATGCTATCCGGTATGCGGCCGGGTAACTGATAGTTATCGGATATCGGTTTCATTTCTCAAAATTATACCACGGGAACGTACTACCGTGAAGTTTCACTAAAATCCGTTCAGCCGATATGACAAGGTAGGCATATTGGTTAGGATTATTTGGGGAAGATTTTTTGTATGTACAGTAACTACATAACTATAGCTTTTACGATGCCACGTATATTACGTTCATGTCTCTAGGACATTGTTCCTCTGTATGCAACTGACTCCCATCTGCCGCTTATATGTGAAGAAGTAACACAAACTACCTGAAATTATAGTGAAATGGGTTGGTTTATGTATGAAATGTCTGAATAAGTATGCCTACTAATCCAAATACAGTACAATACATTCCAAAACTATTGTACACGGGAAATAAAATTCACAATGGGTCGTCTTATCGCTTTAGGCAATTTCTGCCAGACAACCTTGGGATAGACAGAACACTCAACTATTTAAAGGTTTGATGAATTTCACTGAGTGATACAAATGATTGTGGTTTCAGAACCAACAAGCCGTTCAACCCGCTGCTCGGCGAGACGTTCGAGTGCGACCGCATGTCCGACCTCGGCTGGCGGTCCATATCCGAGCAGGCAAGTGGATCATCTTCTCAATTGTTAGTGGACTATCCTTACAATTCATCCAATTCTTCGAGGTGAATGCGCTAATATAACCCTTGAAATTCGACATTTCCTTCCTATTAGCTCCATTTCCATTATAGAGCCAAGATTTTAGCACTTGCGATGATTATCAAATAGTCAGTAACAATCAAATATTTTATCTTGCATCCTGTTATTACAATTTGCCAAATTTTCTCCCATGTGTATAAGATTTGGTACCATAATTATCACTGCTTATCAATCGCATGTGCTTCGGACTTATACAGGGTGCAAACGGACTCTTCACGAAGCCGTCAACCAAGCATTATGTACATCAAACTAAGTAAACTTTACGCAAAAATTATTGCTGGGAAACGACTTTTTGTTTTTGGGGTGAAAAATCATGTTCATTTACGGTATGACTCAATGCAACGCTGGATGGATTGAATAGTACGGGGATCATGGAGGTGTTCACAAGTAAAAATCTTACATTAAAATCTTGTATTAAAAAAAAAAGTTGGAACTTTGATCCCCAATATCTCCGTAACTAGAAGGTTCTCAGTTATGGTCTAGAACACGAAAATGATCGCAATGACGGGGAGAACAAGTGCCTTTCGTCTTCGTCAAAGGTCTTGTTACACCCTTACCCTTTATTGTTAGTTTATGAATTCCAAACGTCCCTAAAAACTCCTTTCCCTGTGTATGAGGCAAACCCTATTTACTAAACTCTCCCTGCATCTTCCCTGCCTTCCTCCGTTTCCTTCCAGCACTAGCCTTTATCCACATTACGTTATATTCTGCTACATTTCGGCCACTAAATACAGGATCAAATAAAATTTGCTAGCAAAACTACAGACGTGATGGGTACCGATATCCGGTCACTGACCCCAAAGTCATAATCACTTTTTGTTTTATCATGTTTAAAAATCTACACTCATCATGTCAGCAGAGTTCGTTAGCTAATTTAATTAGACCTTGTTTAAATACATACTACTCTGTCAAGAAAGTACCGGGAAACGATCAACAATACCCAAAATGTTTGTTATTCATCCAAAGTTATTTTATCGCCTTCAAAGTATGCTTCTTCAGAAACGTTACACTTGCGCCAACGAATAATACAATCATCAAAACATTTTTAAACGCTTTTTCCGGAATTGAGTACAGTTCTCGCCGTGAATTCTCCTTTATGTCTTCTACCGAATGAAAACGGGTGCCACGAAGTGGTAATTTGAGTTAAGGAAGCAAAAAGAAGTCGGCGGGAGCCATATTTGGTGAATAAGGTGGTTGCTTGATGGTATTTGTTAAGTTATTGGTCAGAAATTCGTTCACTATGATTGCCTTATGCGAAGGCGCATTATCGTGGTGCAAAATCCAAGAATTTTCTTTCCAAAAATCTGCCCTTTTTCGTCGAATTTGCTCTCTTAAACGCCGCATAACGCTCAAATAATATTCTTTATTTACTGTTTGCCCTTCCGGTAAGAATTCCGTGTGCACAACACCGCGATAGTCGAAAGAAAACGGTCAACATGACTTTAAGTTTAAGTTTTGATCGACTTTGGCGTGGCTTTTCGGTTTCGGTTCAGCTGGAAGGCGCCACTCCGAAGCTTGTTGAATAGTTTGCATGTCAAACCCACGTCTCGCGTCACCAGTAACAATGCGTTTCATGAATGTTGGTTCGGAATTGACTCGTTCTAGCATGTCCTCAGCGACTCTTATACGCTTATTGAGTTTTTGGAGAAACTTCAGGACTTTTTGGACTAGCCGAGCGGCAACATGTTTCATACCCAAGTGATTAATTAAAATGGTACGGATCGACTCGTGAGACACAGAAAGTTCAGCGGCTATCTCTCGCAAACATGAATGAGGGTTTTCAGTCACTATTTCCTTCACTTTTGCGATGTTAACTTCAGTTGAAGACATTGATGACCGCTTTTGAACGTCTAGTACCACTCATAAGCACGTTGATAAAGTAAGTAAGTAAGTTTAAGTCGATTCACCGTAAGCCTTCTGTAACATTTTCAGGGATTCCGAACAAGAAATTCCATTGGCGATGCGAAATTTAAAACAAACTCTTTGTTTGATGTTTTTCTCCATTATGAAATTCGCTATAAACACTCGATAGGGTCTAACTAAAAACAGTATTGTATTTTACCTAAATAAAAGATGCGACTCAACTCCGCGCCAATATCAAAAACAGTAGTGCCAATATAAAAAAAAAAAATGAATTAGGAACCATAAACAAATCATCAATTCCCGATACTTTTTTGACTGAATTTAAATTCAAAATTGTTGGTCAGGTGTCCCACCATCCGCCGATGGTCGCACAGTTCTGCGAAGGTCAGGCAGGCTGGCAGTGCTGGCAGGAGTTCACCATGACCACCAAGTTTAGGGGGAAGTACCTCCAGGTGATCCCGCTCGGCGGCGCCTCCGCCATGTTCCCTAGCTCCGGCAACAAATACACCTGGAGAAAGGTACGCAGCGGCAGAGGGAGTTCCCAGTACGCATCCGCCGAGTAATGCAATACTGATCGCTCACTTCACTCAGATTGGGACTTTTCATTTAGATTTTGAAATTAACAAAATGTTAAAGTTTTGACTTGATAACTTGCTTTTCAAAGAAGCGAAGATTGCGTTACGCGTCGGTCGTGGTGCTGGTGTAAGTACCGGTGTAGCGTGTGTAGAGAGGATGGGGTCGCTGGTAGGTGCGGCTCCACCCGCCCACGTCGGCGCAGCACTGTGAGGGCGCGGCGGGCTGGCAGTGCCACCAGGACGTCGCCGTCCACAGCCACTTCCAGCGACAGTTCGTCACGGTCGAGCCCGAGGCCGACTCACGCATCCAGTTCCACAATAATAACGTTTTCAATTGGAAAAAGGTAGCCTTTCATAAAGCTACATTTTACAGTAGCCGTTCTACCTTGGCCGGTCACTAAGTTTTGGTCTCTAAATATAAGCATATTATCGGGAGTCATGGGACCCGTTATACTAAGCCCAACAATGAATGCTTCTGAAGTAATGCCTGTAAACCGATGTATGCCTGTAAATCAATGACATGCGCCGATGACTTTTGATCAAACTGGCTCATGGTAGAGCTTCTTAGGTGGAGTCCGTGGAGTGCCCAAGTGCGACGCATTCCATGCAATCGAATTTGGCAAATAGAAAGACTTTATTTGCAGTTTTAAAGCAAAAAAGGCCTAAAATGGCAGCTTTAGCAGAATCATAATAGGGTAATAATATGACTTTCGTTAAAATTCTTAAAATGGTAGATACAGTCAAGTATTATGAATTGTCACTTTGTGACCATTTTACGAATTGTGGCCCCCAGATATTTGTATGCACAATAATGTTATCCAGGTGACCACGACAGTGCACAACATAATCGTGGGCAAGCTGTGGGTGGACAACCACGGTGATATGGACATCGTGGGCGAGGCGGGGCAGGCGGCCGGCTACGTGGCGCATCTCAAGTACCTGCCGTACGGGTATTTCAGCAAGGACACGCAGCGCAAGGTCACCGGCGTCATCAAGGACCCGCAAGGAGTGGTCAGTCCACTTGTTCTTATTAGTGTGTGGCTACATTTCAAAACATCGAGATTCCGGAGCTGTATCATAATCAAATATTATGTGTTCCTGTTGCAGCCGCGCTACGTGCTGCAGGGCCACTGGGACGACCGCGTGGAGGTGGCGCCCGTGACGTCGGCGTCACCCGACAACACCGTGTGCAAGACCGGCAAGTTCACCGTCGCGTGGGAGCGCGTGGCCGCGCCGGAAGACTCCGACAAGTGGTACAACTTCACGCTGCTGGCCGCGCAGCTCAACGAGTTCGAGGAGGGCGTGGCGCCCAGCGACTCGCGCCGCCGCCCCGACCAGCGCCTCATGGAGGAGGGGCTGTGGGACGAGGCCAACGCGGAGAAGCTGCGCCTGGAGGAGAAGCAGCGCGCCAAGCGGCGCGAGCTGGAGGCGGCAGCCGAGGCGGCGGCGGCGCGGGACGCCCCGGGCCCGCCCGCGCCGCGCCCGCTGTGGTTCTCGCGCCAGGCGCTGTCGGCGCACGCGGCGCAGCCCACGCCGCACCTGCGCCACCTGTACACGCACCGCTACTGGGAGTGCAAGCGCAAGCAGGACTGGGCCGACTGTCCGGACATTTTCTAGCGGCCCGCGTCTCTCGTCGGCGGGAGTGCATCACCGGATCGAGTCTCAGTCGTCAGTGTCGCTATGTGCTAACGTTGTTTTCGTTTACGCCGTCACATTTTGCGTTGGAAGTTTTACTCATTCCATAACTGTGGTTGTTTTTATTATTTATTTTTATCTTTCAAAATTAGTTTATCGTACGGTTAACGTGTACATAATTCTTATTTATGACGCTATCTCGATTTCCACGCGGCTCGTGGCCTAATAGTTAAGTTGTTAGCTCTTAGACATTTGTGAGCACAGCTTTGGTCGTACGTTTCAAACGTTTCGAGGCTTCATCCACTACTACTAACAACGAAAGTATTTCACTTACATTATCGAAACTAACGGGCTTATCACGGTGTTCCAACTAACACGATTCATTATTCAAACAACTTAATGCTTTGGAAGTCTGAAGAAGCAGGAGATTTCATGAAACGTTCTAGGACTGGAGATGAAGGTATCGTTGTCAGTTACAAACTGCCTGATGTTATTATGAAGTTTATTTTAATCCCATTCTTGGGGTCTGGTAATTTAGTTGTATATTATCTTCTGTAAAAGCCGAGAAAATTAACAAGTAGACGTGAATATAAAATTTTATACAATCAGGTGCTTCTAATGAACAGGTTTCAATTTTAATCAATAATAATTATTATCGTCATTGCTACTAATCTAGATAGTGACAAATGTCTAGCGGGCATTAAACGAAGCTCTTTACGTCCTATTAGAAAATGTCGCGTCGTAAAACTGTCTTTTAATGCCTTAATGTAGGAGCAATAGAGCATTATCTTTGTAAGTGTTAAAAATGAACACAAGTTGATATCAGGGTGTTGCTGTGCGCTGCGTTGTGTGATGGCGTCTCACCGCGCTGATCCAGCGAGAGGCCGCAGCGCGACTTGATATCAACTTGTAGTGCTCTAGAATATTTTGTAAGGTCTATTACAAATGTACATTTTCAAGTGGATGTAAGATAATTTGTTAATATTTTTATTATAATAGAATGATATTTGAATACGAAGCCATAAACATCTGTATCATGTTGATTATGAAAATAAAATATTATGTCACTGAATATTCCGGTGTTTTTATTTTTCTGTTATGAACTTCTGACCCATGAATGAATAAAGTAAACTAGGTAAAAAAAAAAGTAAAATTTTATCATCGCATGTGCCTCACTCTCAGTTCGACCGAATTCGATTGCCAATGAAATTCGGGCAAACTATTAACGCTATGTCTCGTTTTTATTTCATTACTAGCTGACCCGCGCAACTTCGTCTGCGTCACATAAGAGAGAGAGAGAAGGTTAAAGAGTGATTCAACCTTAAAAGATAGACATACTATGCTATCGCGGTCTCATGATTATTGCGTAACTTTAACCGTTTACACAGCGTACACAAAAGGAATAAAAGTTCCTTGTTTTTGTAACATTTTTCATTGATGCTCCGCTCCTATTGGTTGTAGCATGACGTTATATAGCCTTCCTCGATAAATGTGCTAACCAACACTAAAATAATTTTTCAATTCGAACCAGTAGTTCCTGAAATTAACTCGTTCAACCAACCAAACAAACAAACAAACTCTTCAGCTTTATAATATTGGTATAGATTCAAGTAGGTAACAATTACATTTTTCGGAAATATTTGCATTAATCGCTAAAATATTCTACTTATGTTTTTCCAAATAAGGGCTTCCCTCGACAGCCTTACGTCTTCATCCTTAGACGACGAAAGTCATACTCCAGCTAGGTCTAAAGTTCTCATCAAGGTGCATGAAATGAGCCCAAACACGATATAGATGCTGTAAACTCTTGAAGATCTCTCATGCAACTGCCTTCCGTCTCCATCGTCAGACCGTCGATGAAAGTCTTACTCTAGTTAGGGTTAATGTTCTCATCAAGGTGCATGAAATGATGCCAAACACGATATAGCTGCTGTAAATTCTTTTGAACCTCTTGCAACTGCCTTCCGTATGCAAAGCGCATGGAAAGCGATCGAACACACACAGGAATGCCGCTGTTGACTTCGCAACAAAAGAAGTGAGATTTAAATGGGTGCCAAGTTCAATGGTCAGTCCTGAAATTTATTAATAACAACTTAAAATATCATTTCTTCTTATAACTTTGGATAATATATTGAAGCCTGTCATGTAATATCTAAATTACGGTTTGAGCTGTGTTTATGAAATTTAGAGCACATATATATCTCGCAAGTCTCAATTAGCCAAATTTGACATGTTTATGTGAAATAGTTTTTGAGTTATGAGGGGGTCAAAAGTGGCTCCAAATGGTTCGCGTAATATTACACACGGTGCTGCTCGCCAGTTCTGTTAGCTTGAACTTGGCTTGACAGGCTACCGTGTGTCTAGATCATAACTTTTAACAAAGCCGTTCAGTCGACTTTAAAGTTATCTTGTTAGCACATTTTTATTCATTAGTACCCTTTTAGTTCAATAGATGTCGCTGCATGTATCTTACATATTGATGATAAGTTCTTCTTGAACACTCAGTATTTTACTGCTACATAAATACCATTGATAATAAAACTATTTATTTGAATAAAAATTAATACTACGATACGAATGTTGTACAATACCAACTTTTGTTTTTACAGGAGTGATCTAATTAAATTTTAGAACACAAAAGCTACTATTGTGACTTAACTATGATAGTTTAGTTTTTGTAGGCAATAATGAGTACTTTAATCATGTAGCACACCATTTTTAAGTATCATCAATAGTTTTCTCAGCGTACGCCAAATAATGTATTATAAAGGAAAAATTTTGCTTCTTTGGGTTACATTAATGGAATTTTCTTAGTCTCTAATTTTATTGAAAATGAATTATAGCCTATGTTATTATTATTATCAGACATTTGTGTCCCACTGCATGGCAAAGGCCTCCTTCCCTCCTTGCACTTATCCCTATCCAGTGCTGTTTTTGCCAATCTTTTTGAAAAGAGTCGAGTTCGTCCCGCCATCTCCTTCTGGGCCTGCCACGTTGCCGTTTTCTGCGGTAGCAAAAAATACTAAATAAATATACATATATTTATAGGCTATGTTACTTCCTGATAATTTAGCTTTCTATTTGGTGAAAAAATGGTTCAAATCGAACCAGTAGTTTCGGAGCCTATTCGGTACAAACAAACAAAAAAATCTTTCCTCTTTATAATATTAGTAATTCGATACTGTAAGAGTAAAACTCCCATGTTTCAAATTTGGTCAGGATAATGGTTTCAGTTAGAATTATTGAAAGAAAAACTTAAAATGTATGTTAAAAAAATAATGTATGATAATTTCATGATTTCGTAGCGAGATACCAGAAGTTTATTTACGCTTTAAACTTAGCAAAAAATATTAAATAGAAAAATAAATATTTAGACATTTCGTGAAAATCATTTTATATTTTTAGTTCTAGTTTCTTTCCGTGGTAGGTTATTCTTTGTTTAGCTTATATTATGTACATTTGTATCTGCTACATCTACCACAAGAAAAAAACAAGCCCAAATCTGACGGTTACGAGGCCTGGTCATTAAGATGACTACGGTCGGTAGTGGTCACTGGGATGACTTCTGTTGCAGCCACAGGGATGGTTTCGATATCTGGTCACTAGGATGACAAAGGTTGAAAGACCAAAATAAGACCAAAATTGTGCTTCATTGATTAAGAATCATGTTTGACGCAGAAACAACTCTGATATTGTGTTGTTGTATTAATCATGGCCGCTTGAATGATACTATACTTAGGCAATTTTATGTCCTTATTTTGAAATCTAAGACCAAAATTTAGAGATCTATTGATTATTGAAAATGTTGTGACATTTAAAGATGCTCTTTGAAAAATCAAGTTGTAAGTCAGAAATGAGTTGACCGAACGAGCTGTTTTCCTACTGTGTGGATATCTCTATTGTTGCAGATGAACATACGATGAAGTGTGTCATTTCAGGATGGCCGTGTCGGATCCCGTGATGATGCAGCTGAAATATAAACGAAACACAAGCGTCTATGTGTGGCGTTGTGCAGAGCCTAGGGAGAATGGTGTCGATGGGAGTGAGTGATTGTTGGTCGTGCTAAAAATGTCGGTGTAGTAGAGACTGTCTCGTTCGGCAGATAGTGCGCGACTCGCAAGGGCGACAAATGGGCCACATGTAGGCAACGCGTGCCTGTGTACGAACCTTTGTGAGTTTTTATTGCGGTAGTCGCCTGGATACTAAAGTCGCAAGGTATCGGAGATTTGCGCAGAGTTGTGTACGAAGGACCTGAGACCCTTAGTGAACGCGGTCGAGTACGCCCGTCTAGGCCGCCTACGAACAAACTCTTCCGGCTTCATCGTTTCGTTTTTTCGCAATGCAATAAAACTTGAAATATGCATTTCGTCGACAACAATCCTACTAATATTATTAAAAATGTGAAAGTTTGTGAGGATGGCTGAATACACACAAAAACTACAGACTGGATTTGGACGTTTGGCACACAGATAGTTTATAACCTGGATCGCTCAAAGACATTCAAATAACTTTGATTAACACATAGGATAGGTCACATTGTTACACCACAATATAAATTCGTCAAGTTATAAAGGGTGTAAAAAGACCCTTAACGAAGCCGAAAGGCACTTGTTCTCCCCGTCATTGCGATCATTTTTTAGTTACGGAGATATTGGAGGTCAAAGTTCCAATCTTTCACAAGTTTTTTTTGAAATACTACTTTTTAAGGTTTTAACTTTACCCTCCATGACCCTTTTACTATTTAAAGCATCCATCAGCACCAAGTTTTGAGTGCGTTACATTGAGTTTTACCGTAAAACGTGATTTTTAACACCAAAAAAAAGTAGTTTCCCAGCAATATTTTTTGCGTATGGTGACTTAGTTTGATGTACAGTCACGAATTTTAATTGATGAGCCACTTTCAAACTTTTTAATTTTGCAGTTTTATACACGAACTCAAACCGCCTGCTCGGAAACAAGATGACAAATTACTAATAATCGGAAATAGTCTTATCCATAGAGGTTGCAGAATGACTTATAAGTTGTCAATGATAAATCCATACAGCGTACGTTAATCCAATCTAATTTGATACTGACCTCCTTTGAATTGGAGCTCATTAAATTCTCGTTATTAAAATTTCTGAAAACCTATCCGAAGACTCGATTCTGTTCCCGACACTCGCTGACACGAAACTCACTGTGTCTGCTCGCGAACTTTTTTCTGCACTTTTCCGCTTTTTACACAGCTGGACCACTGGATTCCAGGCTCTCGACAGTTGAAACCCATCATCCCGGTTGAAGTTCCTATGTTCACAGTGAGTTTCGTGTGTCGGGAACAGAATCGAGTTGCGAGTGACAGTGGTAGTGGTACTGAGTGCAAAAAACGAACAAGAAA
Source organism: Noctua fimbriata (assembly GCA_905163415.1). Lineage (NCBI taxonomy): Eukaryota > Metazoa > Arthropoda > Insecta > Lepidoptera > Noctuidae > Noctua > Noctua fimbriata. The sequence continues at coordinate 12,550,369 of LR990934.1, read as the reverse complement.
GAGGGTAGACCGATTCGTCTGCTCATAAACACCCACCCGCAATAACTTATCCGTGATCATGGTGCTTGCAACAGCACCGAAATATCGGGAACTCAATGAAAATAATAATGTTAGTGACCATGATAGTTTAAAATCTTATAAAAGATCTGGCTCACTATTGCCCAGAAGTTTGGGAAAACATGCGAGGGTCTGATATTGGCACTATATTGGTTAACTCCACTAAATTACGACTGCAAGATGTAATAGACAGCCAATGAGCATATATACTGGATATTAAGTTAGTCCCAACAATATTGATTGATAAACAAAATAAAACTATTATTCAAAGGTTGACTTTTTTTTAGCTACATTTTATTTACTCTTCGGGGATTACAGGCATGATATGTTATCATGTTATGTTACCAACAAGTAATCATCAAGTTGTTCCGATGTCAAAATTACCAATCAAAATTTCCCCATGCGTCAACGTTACTATGACTACACTGAAACAATTGTCGCTAGGTTACGGTTGCTACACCTACAATTAGTGAACTTTGAGTAGTCACTCTGTACTATGTACGAATATAACCTACTAAACCCGATTTGCATTACACGGCTAAAATACGAATAGTGGCAAGTGGCTCATCAATTAAAGTCCGTGACTGTACATAATGCCTGGTTGACGGCTTCGTGAAGGGTCCGTTTACACCCTGTATATAAACGAAAAAAAAAAAAAAAGAAATTCAAAACACTTTTTTTTTAATTTCTCCACGCCTCTAGGAACAAGGATAATAATACCAAGTCCCATGAAAATTCGGCCACTATAAACTTTGTTCCACCTTTTGAGTATTTCTTGGCTAATTGCACTCGGCTATAAACGACGTCAGTTAGCGGACAACCGCTCCGGGCACCCGCGTGATTTTTAGCGTACGCCCTTATGATCAGAAGCTGCAGTAGGCTTCTAGGCTCGATTCACACCGAATGGCAGCGATCGTCAGCGTCTCGCTCGGCAAGTAGAGAAACAAGAAGCTGCCAGCAATGGCGTGTGCGTTCGCGCAGCGGAATGTTGTTGAATTTAAAGATATTAATTATGCAGATATTTAGTGTATGACGTCGTATAATTGTGTATGGTAAAAAAAAAATTGTGTACGCAGCCATTGTGGAGAAATTCACCAAAAACTGATTCCGCTGGGCGAACGTTGTCCTGGCGGAACTTATTTTAATCCATAGACTTTAGAAGAAAAGAGGTGTGTCCAAAAATTAGTGTGTATTTGTGTGTAATTGTGTATGTATGAATAAAATGAGTGCATGCATAAACTTCGGAGAAATTCAAGTTTCCGCTACGCGAACGTTTGGCCATTAGCTAGTTTTCATATAAAGCGCTTACATAGAGAGCTGTAGATTTTTACATACGTTGTTTTGAATTTGTTTATATTTGTTTAAAAAACAGATTTAGAAAAAATCGTAGGGCTTAAAAGATAAAAATATAAACGTAAAATACACTTAATAGGTCTTAGTTCTTAAAGTATGCACTTTGGGGTCTAGATTTTCACGTTTATACAAACCTTGTAAGTATCTGAAACATGTTGCCAAGTATCAATGATGTTCCGTTAGTAATTAAAGAGTTAAAGGACAATTTTACCATGAATAGATCACTGTTTACAAAACAGTCAAATATCACGACGTTCTAAAGGAATTGCATGGTAAAATGTATGCCAAAAATTAGTTTATTCATTCAACTATTCACATGCAAAATTTCATGTCATTAAAGGAGAAACCCAAACTCCATAGAAACTTGGGCCTGGCGTTACAAGGCTGAAATTTTGCCATAAATTAGAGTATCTATAAAGGTTTCACTAGCCCAATTTTCACGTCTCCCAGCAATGGCCAAATTGGTAAAATCAGACAATGTTTACATTTTAGGTTATTTTATTTTACGAGTTATTTAATTATAAAATTACATTTTTGAGGCGTTGTTTCCTACGTAGGTAAATCTCGAACGCACATGCGCTGAGCTGCAGCGCCTGCAGCCTATCATAATGAGGTTTTAGGTACTTACATAAAAAGCGGTGAATTCAGACTAATCTGATTGATCTTACTGAAAACCTCAGCTGAAAACTATGTTTATTAGACAAGACCCACTTACATTACTACTGGCTTGCATTTGTTAACATTATATCTACTACCTACTAGGGGATTTGTGGCTCTCTCAGATTACAGTAATCGGAGATTGCAATAATAGGTATATTGAAATAAAAAAAACGCATAATTAAGATAGGGTTTTATTAATCACCTTCTTCGTTAGGATTATCATAGTATAATAACACAGAATCTAGGAATTGTGCAGGAGGTATTTGACCACCCTTGGTGCAGAATAAGTTTCTTGCCTTGTTCTTCTAAATGAGGAATGTCCTGACTATTTGGCTCATTGACAGCTGATGAAGTTGCACCAGATGTTGAGGGGCCTGATTGGAAATGCTGGGATGCTCTATTTGCCCACCCCCAACAAAAGTAACAGACATCACTTGAAGCACCCACCTGAAAATAATTTATTTACACACATTAAAGGGTGCCTTTACGCCAAAGATGTTGGATGTGTTATTGCCCACTTTGAAAAAGACTGATCTAAATCCTGCAATTGAGAAATCCTGATGTAGGAGTTTAACCGTTATCACATTGTCTCTCTATTTTACTTAAATGTTTTAGCATCCCAAATAACATTTTATATTGTCCTTGTTATCAAAACTAAACTAAAAAATGTTATTAATAAAACATGAATAACACTAATATACTAACCGTGCATGGTAGGATCCATTCTCTTATAACTTCGTGTATTCTGCGTTCTTGCACTGTACAAGTCCTAAGCTGATGGCATCGAACTCTTCTCAGAAGAGAACGTCCACAGTGAATACACACTCATCGGTGTCCTATAAGCGTCTGTTCACTCTCTTCTGGTCTATTTCCGTCAAGAGATACAGCAGTGGCATGATTCCAGCAAACTTGGCAGATAAAGTCATTTTCATTTACCTGAAGCAAACATTTATCATTTGACTCTTAGTTCTAGCACTAGCATTTAGCAATAAGCATCTGAGTGGCACATTTGGGTAAACATAAGCAGCCTGTCGTTGCAGTGGGAATGTATTCCCACTGCAACGACACAGGCCTCCTCTCTGAGAGAGGGAATAGGCCGTAATTAACTATGGTTCAGGCTCAGTACGTTATAGAAATATCGGATACTAACCGATTGAGGCGCGACCCATTCCTGTACAATTGAAAGAATCATTTCATCTTCCTGTGTTGCAGCGGTCCGTTGCTATTCCGCAATTAATGCACAGGCTCATGATGTCGTATTAACCAGTCGTCAAAAGAGCAATATTTAGATCCAGCTTTCCAGCAAAAGTCAGCCGGGATGGCAGGGTACGGGGTTCAATGTTCAAGCGAGGGTTAGTCAGAAGGCAATCAATTTCGGAGTCCAGTATTCGAGCAGAGGTTTTATGAAATAATATTGCAATAAATCTTTAGAAACGAAAAACACATTTACTTGCGCAAAGATACGAAAAGCGAATGACATTTGATAAATAAACATCTAGGCATGACAATTGACTTGACAGACGTTGACATTGACATTTGCCGTTAACTAGTGTAATCCATGTGCAATCCGCGTTGCAATCGATTTTATCGATTATTTATATCTTTTAATGATTTTTAATGGTGCTTACTTAAAAAATCAATTAGATTCCAGATTTTCTTTTTGTTTTACATTGAATTCAATATCTAAAAAACAATTATACTAAAACAGTGGAGTATTCATCAATTATTTGTAACTATCGATATCCACTAAACCGATCATATTCCTAAGGTACGCTCTATGGTTATAATTAAACGTTTGCGAAGTAAGTGACGTATAATGAAATAAGTGCTGTAACGGTTTACAAAGGTTGTTTAAAACAATAAAATAGAAATCTATCTATTTTTTAGACTTGGCCATTGTAATTGAGGCTAAGATTTAAATGGGTTCATAAGGCAAAATAGTAGATTTTTTTGGTACATTTCTGATTCGTGTAACGGTTAGGCCCAGAAACGGGTTTCTCCTTTAGTAATTAAAGAAATCAATTAAAATACTGACGAAGCATCGAAAACCTACATAACCCGACCAAGTTCGGATAGCTACAAAAAAGCGTCCATGCAATATATTTAGGTAACATCCCAAAATTTACCGTATAATACCGGTATTGAATTGGTATAGGTGATAACACAATTGTTGTTTCGATATAATTTAAAGGTCATTTATTTTTGTACACCAAATTTTTGTTCAATTGTTCTGATTTTTCAGCTCCAGAATTGACTGGAATAATTAAGTATGTACTTAATAAAAAAAAATTTTGTACACGGATATTTAAATAGAAAAGTACTTGTTAATTGAAGATTTGTTTTTATCGTAGATAGTTGGGTTATTATTAAAAAAATATTTTTAATTCAAGAAATGCAATTGTTTTATTTTTTCCTAACGCTTGTGTACGGAACTGTACCATATTAGTAAATACTATATTGGAAGATTAAGAACGTCTCTTAGATATATGGCTGGGCCGCTTTTTTGTAGCTATCCGAACTTGGTCGGGTTATGTAGGTTTTCGATGCTTCGTCAGTATTTTAATTGATTTCTTTAATTACTAAATTTAATGACATGAAATTTTGCATGTGAATAGTTGAATGAATAAACTAATTTTTGGCATACATTTTACCATGCAATTCCTTTAGAACGTCGTGATATTTGACTGTTTTGTAAACAGTGATCTATTCATGGTAAAATTGTCCTTTAACTCTTTAATTACTAACGGAACATCATTGATACTTGGCAACATGTTTCAGATACTTACAAGGTTTGTATAAACGTGAAAATCTAGACCCCAAAGTGCATACTTTAAGAACTAAGACCTATTAAGTGTATTTTACGTTTATATTTTTATCTTTTAAGCCCTACGATTTTTTCTAAAACTGTTTTTTAAACAAATATAAACAAATTCAAAACAACGTATGTAAAAATCTACAGCTCTCTATGTAAGCGCTTTATATGAAAACTAGCTAATGGCCAAACGTTCGCGTAGCGGAAACTTGAATTTCTCCGAAGTTTATGCATGCACTCATTTTATTCATACATACACAATTACACACAAATACACACTAATTTTTGGACACACCTCTTTTCTTCTAAAGTCTATGGATTAAAATAAGTTCCGCCAGGACAACGTTCGCCCAGCGGAATCAGTTTTTGGTGAATTTCTCCACAATGGCTGCGTACACAATTTTTTTTTTACCATACACAATTATACGACGTCATTCCGCTGCGCGAACGCACACAGCAATGGCCGCTTGATTGCTCGCGGAGATGCGGTTCAAAAATTTAAAAATAAATACATTTTGGGCTTATATACTACGCCATACGTAGGGTTCTACAAACGACTATTATACTTCATCTGTAATTTTCCCTACTAGCGACCAAACGCAGAATGTCATTTACGCATTTGCATTTTTGCATGCAGTCTTTTTTAAAGTGGAGATTAAAATGACACAATTTTTTCACCCAGTTTCTACTAAACTTTAAGCAAGAACTTGGAAGACAAAAGATTTTGTATTTTCAACATTTTATTAAGAAAACGGAAACAGTGAAAAAGTACATAACTGTAAATTGCAGTTGGTTACAATATTGTTTATTTAAACAAATCTTTTACAGTTAAAATCGGTACTAAATTTTTACTCTATTCACATTTACAAAAGGAACATCCGTAATAATGTACAGGAGAAAGTTGCGAATAAAATTAATATAATCGCGCCTGCATGACCCTAAACATAACTAAAGAGTACAGTCGTGGACTAAACCTCATTTATAAAAACACTTTTAAATTAATTTAACGTCTACGTAGTACATAAAGTAGGAACAACTAACTCACATTCCAGTATCATACATTTGTAGCAAACATCAACCAAAAACAAAGATTTTGCCACGACTGTTACTAAATATCGAAATTAATATATTTTCTTTTTGTAACCATTTAAAAGAGAGGCTAGTCGAACACGACGTTCTTAACTAATTCCATCCGGGCGCAAATCAATAAAGAATATAATGATAGTCACGCTCATTCGTAAGTGACCTCGATAACGAATTATGTAAATACAAAAGACGACATCCTGAAGAAACCCGGATTAAAAAACAAATTACTTTTTGAACTACTCTTTTGGATTTCTGAACTTTCTGTAAAGTGAGGTTACAACTTATCTGATAGCTTGTTAAAGGCTTGTAGTCGCCACAAAACACAGACAAACGAAGATATTATGGAAAACGTACGTTACGTACGTAAACGACATAGCAGGCAGGTGGATGGATATTTTTTTTTTTTTGGAAATTGCTAGTGTGAAAAATTGCTAAACAATTTAGTAAGACGTACATTACTGATAAAAGGATAACAATTGTGAAATAAGTTCGTTCACTACGGTCAGTGGGTTATATACCAGTTTTGTAGTATAATTTTCTGAACCCATTTTGGACGTCGTCTTTTATTTAGTTTAAATTAGGCGTCATAATTTAAAGTAACGAACAGAGTAAAAACCTAGAATAATTATTAAACAGTTAGATGCAAAGCAGATAAATAAAATTTCTCATATTGGTACATATTATGATACAGAACGTTTGTCCCATTTTCTGAATAAATAATTCGAGTAAAAAAATGCAAGTTGCAGAGAAACTTACAAAACAGAAACTTACTTGGGCACTGAAAAGCTGTAGAATATTAAATTTCATACTACTCATTCAGAAAATGACACAATCGTACAAAACTTATGTCTCAGCATTAATTTATTTATACATTTACACTTCGCCAAATAGCTTTCCTAAGCAATATCACTCCATTATCTAAACAAAATAATTACATTTATTTCAGCTCAAGATAATAAATTTTTGCTCATCCATACTTTCATTTTATTCTCTTATGTTTATTTTTATTAGATCTCCAGATACTTTGCGTAAAAAAATATTCAAGTAGGTAGCTTTAAAATACGATAAAATTAATATATTTAAATGGTTATGTGTCTGCATAGTAATTGCAATATATATTTTATTATTTGGAGAGGCATAAAGCCCCTAGCTTCTAGCACGCCGCGCCAGCCCCGATGAGCCGATTCAAACCGTCACATAGCACGGCATCGGAGATTCTATTTACATTATCATGTCAATACCATGAGCCTGTGCCAAGGAGTCTTGCGAGCGCTTAGAGAAAGGCAGCCAAGAAGCTCTTAACACAGTGGAAATACAGGAAATATTACGACACTTATACATTAGTATCAGAATCTATAAATATAGCAGCGTATAAGTGAGGCTTGGTTTGACTGGGCGCGAGGGCATGCGGCCGTGCCGCGCACTGTCACAAGTCTGTTCCGTGTGAAGTCACAACATCCAACTTAGAGATCTTTTATCTACAACTTCTAGGATGCACTAAAAGGATAAGAATCCGATAATTTTCTGAATATCTATATACATATTTTACAAGGAAAAGAAATAATAAATAATTTCTATACCTTTGATATGAGCTTCCTCTCAGTACATTGATATCAATCTCAACAATATTATAAAACATTATCTCTCTGAAAATAAAATGAAATTAATGTACACTATATTTACAATGTTGTGGCCGTTCGTTCATTCAGATGTTTTGTAACGATTTTCATCGTCAATCACGTAGGTACTTATTTTATGAAATAATTATTTTTTTATTACATTATAATTGAAATAGTTCAGCTTGAATCCCATTTTTTTATTTGAATGGGCTCTAAGCTCAAATAGTTATTACTTAATTACATCAGACCCTTCGTTTCTAGACTTGTTTGTACAAAAAAAGTAGCTAGTTGTTTGAACTGGTCTTGTTAGGTAGTTCATGTTTAGATAAAATAGTGCTGCCTGGATCTAGAATTCAGGAGCAAGTATGATTGTGGAAGACATCCTGACAAGTGATTTCATTGTGTAGGCGTGTATAAATTGAGGAGGTTCACTTTGAAAATTTCGATTTAAATAGTACTGTATAGTCGCCTTCGTAATTGCTTTACCTCCCTTAGTTACAATGACACTGCTTAGGTCCATTAAATAGCAGAAATCTGGGGCCCAAATTTTAGTCATAGACTGAGACTGAGGCCTGAAGCACGCAATAGACGATAGGTTATGCAGGTGCAGTTTTGCCTGACAAACTGTACAGGCATGCATGAACGTGTCTAGGAAAAAAAACTGGACACATAGTTATCCTTAAAACTGTCATGCATAACCTAGCGTGCGTGGCTGGCTTAAGAAACGGTTGTAAGCAATAGCGACGTGAGTAAGATAATACATTCATGTGTATAGAAAAATTAGAGTGCAATAATAAAGACATTTGTTTTCATCGATAAGTAAGCTTTTTTTTCGGTAATCATCAAAATCGAAGCCTTTTTTGCTATTTCAGTTTTCAGATTATAGGTGACCGTCCACGTTCGATATCTCATATGGATATACGCTCACAACAAATGTAGAATTCTCTATTTACCATAAGGTCTATTCATTCTGTCTATGTGTCAGCTAAAAGCTAAATAGTTGTTGTGACTTGTTGTCAAAAGTGGTAAAGCAATCGATTACGAGGTCGACGTTACTGCCCTATGACGACATTCTTGAATGTTTCTTTTTAGTCATCCTTCGTTACATATTTTTAAGATGCAAGCTTTTCTATTCATGTTTCGTTTCAAAATTTCAAAGTTACAAGAATATGCTGCATATTTTGGTATGACTATGACGCATAAAGGATAACAATGGTGCAGCTACAGACTAAATACCAAACAATTTAATATTATTCTCTTTATGCTCAAATAATAATCGCGTGTATTCTAGAAAAACCTGATGTAATTGTAGTATAGGTATATTTGGCTAATCAGTAAAGTCTACAAAAGAATAATTGATCATTATCCTCACCATCAATAGAGCAAGATGTTTGGTTGAACAACTGTTTGTTGAAATACAAAACGAATACAATATTATTATTATGGTATCTTTTATTTTATATTTGAGTTCGTTACTATTCATTCATTTACAAATCTGCAATTTAAAAAAATGCTTACGTGACCAAATAACATATTTATTTTGAGTTCTTGACAAAAAAATATATTTCCTTACATAATATTCATGAAGTGTGCCATGTAAGAAGACATGCCAAGGACCCCAAATAACGGTACAAGTAAAAAGTCAATACAAGACTAATTTTATATTCCAGTAAAATTAGAAATGCTTATTGTAACATTTACTTATCTGTGAAAAGAATTTAAATATTATTCTAAGTCGCATAAATTTCGTAGTAATAATAGTAAATTTTTAGTTTTTCAAGTCGACTAGTTTCATCTCAAATAAACGTTGGATCCAAGATCCGAAGCAATAGGCATTCAGGCCCGCTCGCATGCCAACTAACTTAAAACAATTAGCTAAACATATTTCTGTCTCTGCAAATTTCAAACAATTGAGATAAATAGATTCCACTATGTATTACGATAGTTGTGATTCGAGCGGGCCCCAACAATGTATGGACAAAGTTTTGGTAAAAATAGACTATCCCACAAAACTTTTGTTTACGTAAATGCGGCTTTTCGTAAAATTGCCTATTTTACATCATAATTATAATTCTCACTTTATATGTTTGGAGCGATTTCAAATAAACCATGATTTCCATTACTCATCACACAATTCATACAGAAGCCAGTTTTTTTCTTTTTTTATAATTTCGCATACCCTCATTAACACTCATTCATTTGTTTTAAGAATAATTAACTTAAGACATGATAGTATGTGTCTGAACATAATCATCAAGACTACGATGAATTTTAAATGACTCCTTAATGACTATATAAATGTTTGGTCAAACTTTTTAATCTGTCATACAGGAGTTTATATGACAACAGATGAATAGACAACGCCCGGCGTCGAGCATGTACAAATACAAATACTCATGTATAAATATTTAGATGTTAATTTCACATATTGACACTCTATTCCACTTGATCATGACCTTACTAATGAATACAAATTAAAATTTTATGTACAAAATAATGTACATTCCAACTCATAACAAAAGAAAATAATATGAATCACACAGCCAGTGGTGATACTACATAACATTACTTACATTATAATTATGATCTCTAAATTAACTTGTTAAAGTCGACGAGTTCAATACAAAATCACATCATAGCAAGATCATGTCCAAGCGTGGTAGCGTCGCCCCTAGTATGGCCAGTTGCTCCTTATAAGATCTTCATTTTATTTACAGTAGGTAGTATCTAATGGTAAAACTTAAAAATATATAACAAAATAGACTTGAGTGGCTAGTTAGAAAAATCTACCAAATATTTGTGATTACAGCATAACAAAAGCATAATAAAAATCAACAGAAACAAAATAATACATGCCTCTTCAACTGGAACCAAAACATGAGTAATGTTCGTCTGGCGCGCTGCGTCTAGAGCCAGCGCGGCGCGTACAGTGTACACCGCGCAACCGCGGAACTATCTGCAGTGTCGTACTTGGCCATTAGTCAGGCCAAGAACGGTTCAACTGTGTTACTTCTTACTAGTACATGCATTACAAATAAACTGTTATTAGAAGGTTAAAGCAGGACATGTTACAATACAGCAAATGCAAATAACATAATCACACATATTGTTTAGCAACAACCGTAAATGTTAAAGCAACAGTGACTCGCTCACACCTGGTGTTTTTACATTCACAACTGCAATCACTCGAAACCGTCCACGCGCCAGACCACAAACTAAAATTACATCATCCTCTAAATTAATTTTAACAAATAAAGATTTTTAAAGTGCAAATTGAACTGTTAAATGCTTATTGCCACATTTCATACTTTTAAGCGAAATTAAATTTATTTCAATCACAGCGAGAACACCGGTTAAATAGTGTAATCACTTCACATATTTGATAGTATGAACGAGATACCGATCAGTCGCATCGACGCATCACAGTACGACATGAGACGAGTCGGTCGCACGCCGGCACTCCGGCACACGACGTCAACGCATCACTCAAACGAGTTCCGTCACGTCACTGGCGCCTTACTTGGCCACCGAGGGTGCACATAATACACTAGCATCGTCACCTCACTCGCAACTTATACGATATTTCGTCTCGAGGGCACCGCGGAAAGATTCAACATCGTTTTTTTGTATTTTTTTTTCTAAAGTATGCTATAATAACATGTAGCTCGAACACCCGCGAGATTCGGCTCGGCGACGCCGGTCTCCGAGCGTCGGCGAACGTGTGCGAGCGGCCTGTGAGCCGCCCACGCCGCGGCGTCGGGTCTCGCGCCGCACTCGCTCGGCACGCCGCCACGCTCAGCACGCCGCGGCGTCGGGGCCCGCGCCGCGCTCGCTCGGCTCGGCGCGGCTCGCGGGCGCCGCGGGCTACTCGCTGAAGTAGCGCACCTTGCCGCCACCGCACCGCACCACGTCCTCCCAAGCTGCAACAGACAACACAGGTCAGGCACAGCCCGGCGCGCGCACTTTGGTCCGCGGCCCGCACTCACCTGTGCCCACGTAGTCCACGATCTGCAGCAGGTGCGCCGTGTCCGTGGGCGGCGCGGGCGGCACGTAGCGCAGCGCGGCACGCTCGGGCGCGTCGCGCAGCAGGTCGCAGCGCGGCCGGCGCGCGCCGCCGCTCAGCAGCTGCTCGTTGACGTCGAAGCCGAACGTGACGCCGTCCATGTCCCTCGGCCGCGCCGCCGAGTCCAGCAGGATGACGGGCGGGCGCCGGTCGGCCACGACGTCGGGCGCGGGGCAGTCGGGCGCAGCGGGCGCGGGCGCAGGCGCGCGCTCCTTGCGGCGTGGCGCCTTGTCCCGGCGCCGGGCCGCGCGCGCCTCCAGCGCGGGGTAGCCGTCGGCGTCGGGCGGCGCGGCGGGCGCGCCCTCGCCCTCGGCGTAGAAGTTGCAGGACTCGATGAGGTCGGGGATGTTATGCCTGGTGCGCGCGATGTCGGCGTAGGAGGCGACGGGCGCGGGGGGCGCAGGCGGCGGCGGCGGCGCGGCCGGCAGCGAGTGCACGGAGTCCATGTCGTCGTTGGAGTCGTTGGAGCGGTCGGAGGGCGGCGCGGACTCGCGGCGCGCGCGGGGCGAGGGCGCGCGGGCTCGGCGCGGGGCGGGGTCGTCGGGGCGGCGGCGCGGCTTGCGCTTCTTGGTGACGGTCTGGAAGTCGGTGAGCTCTGCGGCGGGGTCGGGCGGGTCGCTGTAGAGCGCGTCGTCGCCCCAGGAGCGTCGCTCGGCCTTGGCGGGTGCGTCGCGGCGTTCCTTCTTGTCTCCGCGCAGGGGCGACTCGGCCACATCGGTGAGGTCCTCGATCTTGGTGCGCGACAGCTCTTCCAAAGAGGTGGCGCGTTTGATCTTGTTCTCCTTGTCCTTGCGCCGCTCGGTGGAGCGCTTCTTGCCGCTCTTGTCTTCGGAGTCGTCCTTGTGCTTGACGCGGCCCAGCTTGGCTCCGCGCCCGTTGTCCGCGTTGGACTCGATGAACCGAAGCAGCTCGTTGACGTCCTTATCTCCCTGGTAGCCGTCAATCTGTTGGCAGTCGATCACGGTCTCGTTCTTTGAAGACTTTTTCCTCCGAGGTTTTTTGTGTTGACTAGATCCCGAAAGAGGTGAACTGAATCCTTGTACTGAGTTGCCGTTTTCGTCTAAAGACTTCTGTAACAGAAAATTTTGTCGATTATTTTTATAATTTATGATGAATTTTTTGTCGCTTTTTACACAGCAAGTAACAAATTTGTTACAGATTACTTGAAGTTAGATATGCAAGTGCGAGTAATACCTTGTAGTCGTCTGAAGCGGAGGTGCCGGTGGAGCCGTAGTTAGGACGCGACAGCGGTAGACCGTTGAAGCTGCTGGAGATGACACTGCGAGGCTGCCGGATGGACGGGAATGGTTACATTTATTATATCAGTTTCTAATCAAACAATTATTATAAAGCCTCCTGCGGAAGTAGTGAAGTCACCTTAGGGTCTACGGCGACCGCCGACTGCGCCGTGGACGATGTCGTGTTGCAACTGGACACAACCTCCGGGGTTGTGATGCAACTAAACGATATAGCAGAATCGACCTGCGGAAACAAACGAGCATTAGTGTCACTCCTAGCTAATTCGGTACTTTACAAAACATATTCAACTAAAGTGCGAATCCTACCTCATCTTTGGTGATAGCCGACACCCCGGAGTTGTGCGATAAGTTCTCACTGGCTTTGTTTTTAAAAACATTTTCAAACAGCAGAACTTTAAGGACATTTTTATCTAGCGCACTTTTCTTCACGTCGCTACTGCCGGGGTGTTCTGGGGGCATCTTTTGTCTTTTCTTCTTTATGTTCGGTTTATTATTACTATCCGAGATGAGCGGTTTGATATCATTATTATTTTCAATTTCAAATAACTTGACGGGAGGGTTAACATTACTATTAGATGACGAAACTAAAGGCTTAGGTAATGTTAAAAAAATATAAGCATTGTTAGGAAGCTGGGTTAAAATAATACGATCGCTCTTCGTTGTATGTTGGTCTTCATGTATCGTGGTATATTCGCCTTCAGACTTGGTTGTGCAGTTTATGATTCCACTTTTGTCCAAACAAGCCGACTTTGAACAGTCTTGGTCTGTGGGGTATTGTGCATCATTATTAGAGTGACCCATTACATTTTCTGGGACATTTAAAGTTTGACACATTTCCTCTTTCTCATATTCACGAGTAGCTGTCACAACGTCGCCCTCTTCGGTATTCTCTAAGGATTCTAACAGTCTTTTTTGTTTTGATAAATATTCATTGAATGAGTTATCTGTATCCCTTTTTTGTGAATGGCTAGGATTTACATCTATCAATTCTACGTCTCCACATTGGGACTTGTCATTTACTACATCAACAAAAGGGTTTGTGAGCCAAGTGATATCTTCCCCTTCATCAGATGAATTATTGCGTTTTGCCGACGAATCAAATAATTGTCTCGCCCCGGTCGTGTTTATATCTTCAATATTGTTATTTATTTTACTTTTAGCATCATTTAAAATTGAGTTTGATGTATCATCCACTTCTTTTGAACATTCTATGTTCGCGTCTTTTTTAATAGTTTTCTGGTGACGTTTTTTGTCATGATGTCTATGATCTATGAAATGGCCAGCTTGTTGAGTATGCGGGAGGGGTTGAGCTATGCTCATACGTCTAACGTTCCTTGGGTTTATATCCGACAATTTCGGCGCTACTAAATGTCCTACTTGTCTCCTATAGTTTTTTCTTAATTTAATATCACATTCGTTATCATATCCAAAGCTTTCGACAACCCTGTGCGCTCCTTGATCACGATGACGTACATGAGTTAAATATATAGAATCTTTTGCTTTAAATTCGTTTACTATATCTTCTTCTGGAAGGTCGTCAGAGTTAATATTATAATTTAAATCGTCTTTAAGACATATACCAGGAGAAACGCTATCTCGACTAGTTATTGCAAAAGGCGAAACAAAATTATTTTCAATGTTTAAACTTGCACTGTTTTTGGGGTCTGTTGGAATATCCGATACTTTAGCGTGGACATTCCGTTCCCGTAAATTAATGAAGTTCCTATATTGTAGAGGGTCGGCATAATTCGACAAGCTTTTATACCAATTATCTACATTGTCAGCCCACAGCTGGGCATCGTCTGTGCGGTTTTCGTTTCTCGTTTGTTTTGCAGTTGGCCCTTTGATAGACTGATCGGAGGGTAGGAAGCGTCGTTGGTCTTCATCGTGCACCCGCCGGTTGAGTTGCTTCGGGCCGCGCGGTTTTTTGTTTTCATATTTGAGGGCATCGCTACCTGTAGGGTTACCCGGCGCGGCCCGCAGCGCGCGCAGCAGTCGCGCCTGCGGCTGCGCCTGCGGCTGCGCCTGCGCCTGCGCACGGGTCGGGGTACGCACCTGGTGGGACGGCGTGGTGGTGGTGACCGCGCGGCCCGAGCACACGGCGCCGCTGCCGATCTCCAGCGTGGCGCGCGCCGTATACGTCATCGGGAACATCGGCTTACTTCTTCTGTGGACAAATACCGTGTGGGATATCATATTCGGCATGGCTAGGCGCTTTTATAATTGTATTATGTATTTCAACTCCATAAAGACTGCTTTCATGAGTTATTTTAGAAAATCGCTTATATGGCTTCGGCCGCTATCCCACTGGCGTTTTACGAGCGTTGGCGCTTCTCTGACGTCTGCGCAGCGCCAACGTTGCGCAGACGCGACGTTAACTTTGCGAGTTTCTAGTGGTAAAGCGCCAACGTTGCGCCGACGCGACGTTAACTTCGCGAGTTTCTTGCGTTTTTTGGCAACAGGTACAACCACGCCGTCCCGTTCTCACACAGATACAAAAAACGTTAACGTCGCGTCGGCGCAACGTTGGCGCTTTACCACTAGAAACTCGCAAAATTAACGTCGCGTCTGCGCAACGTTGGCGCTGCGCAGACGTCAGAGAAGCGCCAACGCTCGTAAAACGCCAGTGGGATAGCGGCCTTACTTCCAATAACTCTGGTATTTACCGTTATTGTTGTAGTTGAGTTTTTTTAGTTTATTATTGTTATTAATACAATAAATAGATAAATATCTTTTTATTGTATTAATTAATTGTAATCTACATGACATCGGTCACTTGTCTATAGTTGATACCTCGGACCCACAATATTGCAAGCTACGCCTCGTACCTGTTGAGTAGTTCCATTTCGGCGGGCGTGTTGGCATCGCTGGCGGAGACGCGGCGCTCGGCCAGAGGCGGCGGGTTGACGCAGCGCACCGTGGCCAGGTACCCGGCGCCGCGGGCTGGCTCCTCGCTCAGCAGGGAAGCTGGCGACACAATATTAAGACCATTATAACTTTATTAATAGTAAGGTAGTTAGTAATAAAAAAAATAAATAAGCATACTCAAAATATGAAATTTACTGCTTTAAATTTTAATTTTACGACAACTGAAAGGACAAAGAAACGACCGAATAAAATACTCATAATACTGATAATTCCTAAAATTGATACAGCCTTTGCAGACGTTATATTTTTCCACCAGCTTAAATTGTGTTTTAAACTTTTAACCTATAAAACAGGCGTAAAGTAACCTAACACGAAGGGGATGGCGGGGTCTTAGTTCGCTCGCTCTCAAGACCTCGGCATCCCCTTCGAACCTAACGTGTCCGGAGTCGGGATACCCCAAGTACCGAGCTCGCTTCGCTCGCTCTTACATCTTGAGTTATAGGGCTTAAGTAAACGATTATTTTAGTAGAACGTGTTTTCGGAAACTGTGTATTATTTTCGGAAACGTGGTATTTATTTTTGGAAGTTTGGTATATTTTTGAAAATTTAGTTTATTATTTTTCGTAGAATTTTTGAACAAGCTCATGTTTGTTTATTCAATACAACATTTTTTGCCGGTTAATTTTGTATTAATTTTTCAATAATTAATTTTAACCAAGCTTAGTATTGCAGTCAACCACAGATCGTTGGAACTTTTTTTTTTCGGAAGCATCATCATCGGCCTAGCCTTTTCTCAACTATATTGAGCTCGGCTTCCAGTCTAACCGGATGCAGCTGAATACCAGTATTTTACATGGAGCGACTGTTACGTACAGATTGTTGTCCACCCAGTTAGTACTGGGTAATACGATACCCCTTGGTAAGACTGGTTGTCAAGACTTTTTGGGCCTCCGACTACCTAACGACTGTCAAAGATCTACAAATGACAGCCGGGACCAACGGCTTAACGTGCTATCCGAGGCACGAAGGAAACTCGGTATGTAATGGGCGGTCACCCATCCACAGACCAACCTAGGCAAGCACGGCTTAACCTAAAGATCGGCCCGAGCGGCTGTTATTATATAGCCACGAGCTCCTTTTTTTTTTCTGAAGCATTTTTATTATTTCCCATTAATTTCTAAGCTTAAGATTATTAGTAGAAATGATATTTATGGTACTGCTTCAATAGATTAGAAACTGGTCTGAAAGAATTTAGGAAAGAAATTGGTGAACGCAGTAATCCCACCGAGGAGCTGTCTTATAACCCTGGAATTCGAACTATCAAAGTAAAAATGGCTAGTGAGTTAGTTCTTCACTTTGACGACGAAGAAGAGGGACAATGAGAAGTTACTTGTCAGACTTCGTACCGAGATGGAATTAAATATGGAGCATTGCAGACAAGTCACGCGACGCAGCCAAGCTAGTGTTGCGGGTACTCACAGGTGTCGACGCCGGAGGGCAGGCTGCCGCGTGTATGGCGCGCGCGGACACGGTGGAAGGCGTTACTTGTCAGACTTCGTACCGAGATGGAATTAAATATGGAGCATTGCAGACAAGTCACGCGACGCGGCCAAGCTAGTGTTGCTGGTACTCACATGTGTCGACGCCGGAGGGCATGCTGCCGCCGTGTATGGCACGCGCGGACACGGTGGAAGGCGTTACTTGTCAGACTTCGTACCGAGATGGAATTAAATATGGAGCATTGCAGACAAGTCACGCGACGCAGCCAAGCTAGTGTTGCGGGTACTCACAGGTGTCGACGCCGGAGGGTAGGCTGCCGCCGTGTATGGCGCGCGCGGACACGGTGGAAGGCGTTACTTGTCAGACTTCGTACCGAGATGGAATTAAATATGGAGCATTGCAGACAAGTCACGCGACGCAGCCAAGCTAGTGTTGCGGGTACTCACAGGTGTCGACGCCGGAGGGCAGGCTGCCGCCGTGTATGGCGCGCGCGGACACGGTGGAAGGCGTTACGTACCGAGATGGAATTAAATATAGAGCATTGCAGACAAGTCACGCGACGCGGCCAAGCTAGTGTTGCGGGTACTCACAGGTGTCGACGCCGGAGGGCAGGCTGCCGCCGTGTATGGCGCGCGCGGACACGTTGGAAGGCGTTACTTGTCAGACTTCATACCGAGATGGAATTAAATATGGAGCATTGCAGACAAGTCACGCGACGCGGCCAAGCTAGTGTTGCGGGTACTCACAGGTGTCGACGCCGGAGGGCAGGCTGCCGCCGTGTATGGCGCGCGCGGACACGGTGGAAGGCGCGGGCGCGGGCGCGTGACGCACGTGCGGGCGGCGCGGCGTGGGCTCGGCCGCCAGCGCCGCCACCAGGTCCTGCAGCGAGTTGGAGTGCGGCAGAGCGCGCCGCCCGCGAGCCCGCCGCGCACCTCGCGCGCCCGGCAGAGTGCGCGCGGCCGCCTCGCACGCCTGCTCGTCCTGCTCTACCTCCTCCAGCAGCTCCTGAGAGAGGCGTCTATTCCGTTTAGGTCACCGCACAGCACACGATCGACGACGCCAATTTTGCGATGATGCGAAACCGCGTGATTTTTTATAAAGAGAAAACAATTATAAATCTGGTAATAAATGCGGTTTTGATTCGAATGCTTGATAGAGAAATCAGCATCAAATGCAAGGAGATATTTCATTTGTGTATGAGACTCCGGCCATAACCTGAAAGCTGGGAAACTAACCCCTGAATAGAATAAAGTAACCTATTTTACATAATATTATATGGTTTTTATGCACACAGATAGAGATAGATCTTTTATATTACGCCACGAATTTAGACAGATTTATTGTTTTTTAGACTGACTGACACTGATGGGTTTTGTCAGAACAAAATGTCATTTTGAATTTTGCGTTCAGAAGTACACTGCAGAAAATTAGTACCTATTATATTGTTTAACGATGAAATCATCACACTTCCGTATAGTTGAAAATGATGTCATAAGAGAATAATAATAATAATTAATTACAAGAACACATACCTTTTCATATTTAACGTCGACGTGATATAAGTTTTTATGTGACATGATTTCAGAACGAAAGCAGACTATGCAAACTGTAAGACGCCAATTGAATAGAATATGGCAATATTTGAAAAACTATTACTTTTTGCGCACAGCAAATCAGGCTTAAATTCACGAAAGAATATTTTTCCTAAGTTTGTGGTATTTTTCCGCTTTTTCAATGAATGTACATCATATGGTCGAAAATGAAACATCTCCTTTAAGGTATCATTTACGCAACTTCTAGTTAAGACTGCGTGGTATAAATACAATTTATTTTTAGCACTAACCTTAAATAGACTGCTTTTACCCTCTCGGTCTTTGGGACACTTGTATGTTATAGCCTCGTCCAACAGTGCTCGTAATTGTCCGTCGTCCAAAGTCTCTACGTGTTTGTTGTTCTGCTGACAAAAGAAAATGCTTTTACAATGGTGTTTCACTACATCTAAACATTTTATTAAATATAATAAAAAATGTCAACGACTTTCGATAGGCGCAACGTAGAAAGGTAACTCGACGCATTTACTTCAATTAGACCATTGCATGCACTTAATGTCAAGAAAACAAAAAAAAAGCGAAGCTACAGTCGCATAATATGGCATAATAACTTGAGAAAGTACTGTGGTTGTACATTCCAAAGCGTAGATCTCTATGGAAAAGAATGGGGAAGAAACTCCATGAGCACTCTTTTAAATCAAAATATTTTTACAAAATCTTGGTTACATTAATGTTGAGATTATACATATATATGTGAGAACGATGTAGAAAGACTTACAAGTTAAGAGCGTCCAGAATAAAATATACAATCAAAAATTCAAAACATTGAAGAGAGAGTAAATAACGGCCACACCACAGTTCTCTGTCAAACAAACTAGATGACAGAGTGTTTTATTCTCTTAAATATTTCAAAGTAGCTGGTAGCTACACCCGATCCTCACAGCGGAGTGAAAAGAACATTCAAGGTTAAGCAGGTCCATATATCCGGTCTAGCGCCCTGGAGTATATACCTCGCTCATCGGTCTAAATTTGTCGCGTTTGCAGACATCTCAAATGACAGAACAGTTTGTAAGGACAGTGGCGTTTCAATATAGGACATTCCGCGAGTGATAGCGATGGAGCGTCGACGACGACAACGGCAACATTTACGCCACTTACTCAAAATTGCAGCACACATTCTTTGGATGAGCTAATAGAAATTGTAAAAAATTAAATAAATAGGAAAGAAAAACTTATAACAAGTCAGGACGCGCGCACTCACACTGTCGTACTCTTTGCACTGCAATGCCCCCCGCGTTCACAAGAGTCCAGCCACAAGACAGACTAGCGAGAAAGGTGGTGAGGAAGCAAACTGCCCCGAAAAAATAGAACGGCGAGCTATTAACTGTTCTGCCTTGGTTACTGTCAAGAAAGTACTGTTCTGCCCTCGGATGAAACCAGCATAATGGCGAAAAATCGCCCTCCATTAAAATTGATGACATTTGCTAAAATACTGCTGTATTTTTACAACTCTAATTACCGTCCTGATGAATGTGCCACCTACCCAGCATGTCGACAGATCCTATCGGGACTGTATTGGCGTATTGCCATGTCAATGAGGAACAGTCCTTAGAATCACAGGTCACGTCCATACATCTATTCTGCGAGGCAGACTTCATAGAAAAGCTATCAATATTATAATGATCGATTTTAGTTTGAGAAAGAGGCAAGAATTAGAGAGTATATTTTTTCACATTAAGATTATGATACAAATTGCTGATAAGTACATCAATTTGCGTTCCGACACTAAACATTTTAAAACCAATTCATTATCAGCGTCAACATAGCGTATCAAATAAAATGTTTAATCTCGTAATTGTTAAACAAAAATGATTGATAATGTGTTAGTTTGAACTACTGGGTAGTTTACTTCGTTGGAAATTGCCCCGAAGCATCTGATGCTGAATGGAGTGCAATGAAGGCCCGATCGTCTTTTGCACGTATTCATTATTCACCTCAATACCGGTACATCACCCAGACTGCAGACACGATAGTCACGCCATTCACAAGTCACGGGGCCGATGTAATTCCAAACACTAATTAACTTAATGGGGAGCCAGTTTTGTGCTTTATTCAACACTAGCTTTTGCCTGCGGCTTCGCTCGCGTTAATTTAGAATTTGACAATCAATTCGGGCTGTACTCTGCTTGTAATAATATATATTCAATCATGATTCGAAACTCACGTGGCGCCATCTATTATCACAAGAACGTTATTGTTGTTTTCCTCGGGAATAGTTCTTTTTTTCAGGATGAAAGGTACCCTATATCCGTTTCTGTACACCTGACATGTTATATACAAAATTTCAGGATCATCAGTTTAGTGGTTTAGGCGTAAAAGGCAACAAACAAACAAACTTACTTTCGCATTTATAATATTAGTTAGGATAATAAGGATCGTAATATTAGTATTAACGAGTGCCCAAAGTACACATTTAGGGAATGAGTATTTGTTTTAATTATTTCTATATCGTTGATTGCTTGGAGTTTTTGAGTCGTCTTTGGAAACAACAGAACTATGTCTGATGTACGAGTATACTGCAGCATTCTTAGCGGACCCAACGGGAATGTTAATGAAGTGATATTGTGATAGATTTTAATGCTGCTGTAATTAGGACTAAATACCGATAAGAGTTAATAAGCCTACACATTTACAGAGCTTTGAATGACATTATTTGTGCACATCATAAATTGATAAAGGCATGTATTTAACGCGGCGACAAACTAATCTGATTTAGGGTCTTAAAAATAATTAAAATGGGTAGCAAAAATAATAGGTTGGCAGCTACAATTAACCACTAGATTGTAGATAAGGCGTAGTCGACGTAGCCGCGTTGCGCTAGGCTCCTATTTCTGTTTGCAGGGTTTAAAGTAACCTAATACGAAGGCGATTCCGGGGTCTTAGTTCTTAGTTCGCTCACTAGACCCCGCCATCCCCTTCGAACCTAACCTGTCCGAGTCGGGGTGCCACGAGTCGCTTTCAACCTTCGCTCGCTCTTACTTCCTATATTCTCCTTGCCGCAATGACCGGATAAATAGTTACTTACTTGGTAAAATAGTCGCCCATTTAATACATTGGTCGCCAATAAAATTTTTATTCGCCCGATTAATAATTTCCCTTTGATAAACACATAATTTGAACTCACACGATTTTATAGTCATGATTAAAGTAACCAATTCCATGTGTATGTGTGATACCCTGTATAAACCGTATAAAATCCGATTACGATGATAAGTTGTCAGGTATTGACAGGTAACAAATAAAAAAAACACAAATAGTAAACCGAAGCGCCCGCGTGTTGTGTGACAACACGTAATGTACACAAGCAAACAATAAAATACTTTTCTCTGACAAGGCAGTGTGTTTAGTGATAAGAATCGCAGTGTACAAAGATATTCGAAAGATAAAAGGTGCGTCACTATCCCTGACGGTTATATGGGCTCAGAAGACAACAAGCAAGCATTATGGAAAAATGCCAAAACTGTGTCGACATTACGAGACACACTGTCTGGGCTCGACATAATCATTGTTATCTAGAATCCGAAACACACTTGAATCATTAATGACAAGCAGTTTCATTTAGCTTTTCATAGACTACTTGGTAATTGGTAAAAAAAAACCTTTTGTCAAGTGGACACACGCTCTAACATTCTCCTACAGATTTGAGAAGCATATATTGCGTAAAAGATAAGGTTTACGATGAACGGACTACGTACGATACTTAACTAACTCGTATGTCATTTTGAAAAGTATTAATACCAGCTTTAGTGTTTATTTAGTAAAGATTCTCGCATTAAAACTATAGCACCCTTTCCTCAAACCCCGTTCGAGAGACAGTTTGATACATTTCAATAAATAATAATGACATCAGTGTCCAGCAAACAAGAATTCTGTCAGAAAAGGTGTCCAAAAATTTGACTAATAACCTTTCTCACATCATGATGACAAGAAGGCCTGCTTTGTAAACATAGCTAAAATTTATCTACTCGAGAGAAAAAGGACCACAAATTGCCTATGGCCCAAAGAAATGGATTATTAAAACAAATACAGCTAGTTAGTCTAACTATTTGTAAACAAACAAATAATTGCAAACCGATTGCGTTGGGTAAAAGCATTGACGTCATGAAATCTGTGCGTCCTACAGGCCGCACGGGCTCTCCGAGAGGTCAGGGTCGGGCCAGGAGCGGCAACGAGAGACGGGATCGATGGCGCGCCCTTGTCCCTCATATTAACGGTTTTCTGTCCCTCGCTGGATAGTCGACACAGTTTTTCAGCTAGTAACAAGTCACTTGTTGCGCTTGTGAAATTCGCTTGGATTGTCGCTTCAAAACGCCAACTCATCTTCGTGTCCATAACAAACGTGAAGGCGGGTGTGAAAACTACTAGTACGTGTAATATTTATTAAGCACTTATATGCTTCATCCACTTCTTCTTCTTACCGTGTCGATGGAAATCTAAATTGTGTCAGCCCAGAACTGAGCTACTAGTTTGGCGCTTCGGTAGCGTCCATCTGTTCCTGTAGTGAACGAACAGGACAAGCAAGGCACGATATTAAGTGCCCAATCGTTTGTAGAACAGCACCACATTTACACTCCAGGGCAGAGTCATTAGTGAATCTCCACCTGAGCAGGTTTTCCTTGCTGCGACCAACCTGGGTCCGGAGTCTATTTAAAAACTACCAGGTCAGCCATGACAACTCATGTCCGGGTGGGAGATTTTCAGCAGGTGGAACGAATGGGTTAGGTAAGGATGCACTACCTCGCCACAGCTTTAGTATTTCCGTAGACCGCTCGCCAGTGAGTGGGGTGACACACTTCAGAAAGCTGTTTCGGCTTTTCAGCCTTTGCTATTCATCTACTCATGCATCAGATCCGTAGTACAAGTATCTTTAAATAGTAAAATACCATAACGACAGACACTAAGGTTTTTTGTTTATTTTACCTGTTATGCTCAAAATTCAACCCGGACTGACCCGAATCATGTATACCAGAGTTATCGTCAGCATGCAGTTTTGAACAGTTTCGAGCGCTAGCTGTGCTCAATTTTCTCCTGGCATCACTGCTAAGGTATGATATATTTTGTTTGAGGTGGCTTGATAGACGTCGTGAATTATTATAGGCTAACCAATGATTTTGATTGCCTAGATAAGCAACACTTTTGGCTTCATTCTGTAATTAGCAATGTGCAAGTTTTCTAACATACATAAAATCTGATTAAAAAGATAAAACGGTCTCTCCTATTTCGATTTTCCCGAAATATTCCCGCCTGACAGAAATTTTGAATGTACACGGTAGTAGGCGCTCTGCCGTTATAAAATCGCTATCTCAAAAAGGGAAAAATAGTTTACGAATTAAAATAAGGTACAGGTGTCTGACCGCAATTAGGAGTACAAACATGTAAGTTAGCGAGACTGGAAAAAAATGGAACATGCAAAATCTAACCTGCAGTATTGGACCATTGCCAAATAGTTTTCAGAGTTCTGTAAGTACAGTGAACGTATAAAAATGTGTATGTATTCTTAATAAAACTTTAAAGTTGCAGGTTCGTTGCACTGTCGTGGTGTTACGGTGTTACAGACGTATCCGAACCCAATTAGTGTTTTTTTCTACGTGAAATTATTATTCTCGTTATGATGAATAGCTTTTAATATCCATACTAGTAACCACTGAACCGATCCTTTTTAAATTTGACAAATTGGTACCCTGAGACCTGATAAGGACATAGACCATTCAGAAGTCTACTTGAAACTAATCAAGTATCGGGCAATAAGAAAGTAGATACAAAAAAGTTACCGAAACCCACACAGTAAACCGCGACCATGCCAGAATATGACACGTGTTAATCTAGAACATGTGGTCGAGCGAGGCAGGAGACCCAACACTTGCTCATGATACTTGTAATCTCATACAGAGCCTCATGATTCGTACGAACATACTTAAATATTAAGCATTACAGTACTTAAAAGTAAACATGGTGCGCGGCGGCACGAGTGGGAAAGAAAATTGTAAATGAAATAGAAATTCAGATGTAATTATTTTTAAATATCCGTCATTCTGATGATTTATTAGATTAGAACCCTGGCGCTGGTGTGGAAATATTGAGACAACCAAGTATTAAAATAAATAGGGTAGTAATAAAAGCTCCGAAAAAAAATGAGCATACTCAAAATACGAAATGTACTGCTTTAAATATTAATCTTGCGACAACTGAAAGGACAAAGAAACGACCGAATAAAATACTGAAAATTCCAAAAATCAATACAGCATTTGCTGACGTAATATTTTACCAGCATCTTAAATTGTGTTTTAACTTATAAAATAAATAAAACAGGAATAAAATCAACATCAAGATAAATATCAAAATGTAATAAGGCGTAGTTGACGTAGTCCCGCTATGCGGGGCTCCTGTTTCTGACTGCATTTAAATTAACCTAACCTATCGTCGGGGTGTCCCGAGCTCGCTTCGCTCGCTCTTACGATCTTTGTAGCAATCCAAAATCGATATTTGCAATGAAGTGATATAGGTATATGTATAAGCAGGCGGCGGAGAAGAGAAAAGCATACCAGTATTGGCATATCTCTCCTGATCTTTGGAAGCTACACTTCACCGGGTGCTGGAGGGCCCTCTGCAGTCTCTGGTCACCATGAGAAGTAACCTACAGACAGCGGACTTCAAGGCCGGAGACGACAGTGCATCATGTTCCGTGCCTTTCTAATGAAGCATTATGCGGCCGCGGCCCTAGGTCTGCTAACATTACAGGTGAGTCTAACTTTCGGAGGTAAGCAGAGAACACAACATCCCATAAGGCCGTTAGAGGTTGTTTTTCAACACATGGTGTGTTGGGAGTTAGAGGAGTTTTTCAACACATGGTGTGGGTATGTGGAGTTTGTCAGGTTTTTTTGCGAACCCTTTCTGCGTGAACTTAAAACAGTTTTCAGAAAGGCAAGTGTAACTGTAAGATGATTAAATCGATAAGCGTTCGAACTAGAAGCTTAAAAACAGTGATATGAAGCGGGATCCTGCTAGCAAACGTATACATATACAGTTACTTGTTGGAGTAGCCTAGCATTTAATATGTTGGTCAAAGATAAAAAGCTTCTTTTCAAGGAAACTTAATCAGAGAAGACAGCCGCGGTAATCGCTCTCTTTTAATTATACCGCAGGTGTTACTGAATAACTAATAAATAAATAACAACACAAATGAAACCGTAAAATACACAGAACCCAATTAACTGAATTTTAGATTTGATATTATTATAATGATTCATATCGCGAAACGTTAGGCAGCAAACGCGATCATGATAAAAGTCGGTAGCATGCGCTGGAGAAACAATAAGTAGGCCTTCAAGTTTTTTGATCCCTTGCATGAATTCATTAAATCTATAACTCACAGACCGTAACTTATGCTGGATGTTGTTAAGGCGAGTTTCGTTACAGATTTGAGGAGCGTTTTATTAGACTTGAACATGATATGAATATAACTAGGTCAGTGGACATTAATGCTAAGATTTTATTGATCTTAGCCTTTCTACTACTTTTTGATCATTTTAGCGTAAAAATGTAAGTAACAACTAGTATATAGGGCAGGGTTGGCATGATTAAAACAAGTTGTTTTAAAACACATGTTTAAAACAGGATTTTAAACCGTGTTTTTTATCACACGTTTAAAAACACAGATTAAAACAAGTTTTAAGCATTGTATAAAACAATAAGAAAAACAAGCTTTAAAAGTACTTTTCACGGCCAATGAATGGATATAAAAAGAAAATAAATTAATATTTAGGAGTCTAAATAGCTTGACATAAAAACCGATTGAGTCCATGCTATTGCTGTGTTATATTTTTTAACTTTTATTGGCATTGTAATTAAATAAAATATTATTTTTTTGTTATGGTATTTATTCAATCAAACAAAGATCTAAGTACCAGGATTTATATGGGACATGGTGTTAACCATTAGAATATTCAAAATTTCAATTTCAAATTAATCAAAATTATAACAATTTTGATTGATTTTTTTTTTAAATCAATAAGCCTGCCCCCTATTATACGACGAGACTTAAACTTAACTGGGTAAATGTGTGTGCACTATTAGGTATACCTTTGCCTCACCCTTCGAGGATTACAGGCGTGATGTTATGTAATTTTTATTTTTAATTGTTGATATGATATGAAAGATCTAGTCTAGAAGTGAAGCATTATAGGTCGAATTAATTTGAAATAATGCCCTAAACTAAAAAGAACAAAATAAACAAAAAAAAAACACTTGTTTAAAACAATTTCAACTGTTTGTTTTATAAAATAAAAAATAAAAAACTTTTTTTCCAATCTTGATATAGGGGGACTTAGTGCAAGTGCGTAAAAGCACAACTCACAGGCAGACGGGGAGTTGAAAGCCCTTTAATGGTATGCATAGCATATGCAAGTGATTACGTGTGGTGAGAGTTCGTAAACGATTGGGGATCTGAACTCTTTAATCAAGATGGTTTCTCAACTGGAATAAAAATATAAGAGACACGAGACTTGTGGTGAGAGTGCGCAAGTGGCGTCTGCGGCGGCGCGGCGGCCCGCCGTGACGGGGCAACAATGCGGTGCCCCAGCTTCCGTTACACGACCAGGCCGCACCGCGTAAACCTACACCGTCTCCTACTGTCGCCACTATTGTCACCGATCCGTACCACATTGTCTACCTTTACAGTTCTGCTCGAAATAATTTGGCATCTGACCCCAGTTTTCGGTCTGTTACATGAATTTGAATTATGATCAATTTCGTCGTGCTAATCATTTAAACTGTTGTAGGGGTAATGAGAGGTGGCTGTGTAAAAGGCTTTTTTTTGCTAGCCTAGTCTTCCCACTTTTGGTCAATGGCCTCCCTCCTTTCGTCGTTCTTTCGTGAGCCCGCGCTTCCTGCTTCCAATTTTAACCAGGAAGGAGATAGCGAGACGAACAGGAACCTATCCTGTTCTTCACGCTATATCCTTCGTGGTTTGCTGAGCCTCCGTCTTACTTTCTCAGGAAACCAGCTTTGAGTTATATTGGCCCGCAGCTTGTAATGGCAGACATATTCTTCACTGTTCCGTATCACAGTAAAAGACCTTAATGAGTTAAAATTCTCCAAATCAGTAATTATAGAAACTGCTATCGATTCAAAATTCTGATCTTGCATGCAAATCTTGCTATAATTATTTATTTCCTTTCTAAAGCGAATCAAAATGCGCAGTTTGCATGCTAATGTATCTTTCTTAGATGATGCTGTGAAATTGTGACCTAGCTCAAAAGCACGCGATTGGAGAAATGTCGCAGAACTGTTGCCTAGTGCGCTATACCTACCGCTACAGTGCTCACAAAACGAGCTCAGTTTTTCTCGGCTAAATAATGATCTACACTGTACAATCGGGGTACGATCTATGATACTTTCTTTTTCATCTCGTGTTCGAGTATCGTTACAGTGCAATGGATTATTATATTTTTAATACTGAACACGCCTAATATGACGAGCTGATTTGACGGTTGGATGCCATTTTCAGTGAACCATCTGTTGTCACAGATAAGCATGTTCGTCAAAAAAATGACTCACTAGATACAAGTTTGAATCAAATTGTTCTGTCAGATGTACCGTTACTGTTTGTACCTAGAGTAAGTATTGTCTACGAAATAAACCAACTTAACAATGCATATAATAACCCAATGCAACAAGATTAACTTCCTCGTTTCTCTTTAATTTTATACAGAACTGTAAATTAAATATTAAGTGTGAGGCATTGTAATATTTGTATTCTAGATACGGTGAATTTCTGTTTCATTTATAATTATTTTATAAAGAAAGCATATAGTTTAAATACAGCATTCGGCATGTGTTAATTACACTGGTAATCACTGTTTTTGTCACACGAACTTTGTGATGACTTTTGTTTATGTTAGTGTACCTGTATGTGTATATAATAGTTTTGTTTCAATCACATTCAGTTTTTTTGTGACAGCTACATATTCATTTCTAACATCATATTCGTTTTTTTTGTTTGTATAACTTCTTAGGCGACTGTATAACTATTGCATTCAACTAACTTACGTTTTATTTACGTTAGTTACATCGTAAATATGCCACGAAAGTGTTTTAACAACCCCGACAGTTTTTGTTATGTGTGGGGAGAATTAACTTATACATCTCAGCGTCAAAATTTTATATCCTTAATTGAACAGTGCTATTTACACTATTTTGGATTTTCTGTGAGGTCAAGATAAATCCTGGGTTCCATATAAATGTTTTATAACGTGTATGAGACTCCTATAAGGTTGGGCTTAACAAGAACATTCATGATTCAGTGATTTGGACGGAACCAAAGGATCATGTAAGTGATTGTTTTTATTGTTTGATTCAAACAAAAGGTATTACAACAAAGTTCAAACACACTATCCAGTATCCAAACTGTCGTCGGCCTCCAGACCCATCCTACATAGTGCCGCACTTCCGCAGCTTCCAAATCGATCTGAAAGTCAGGATTCTAGTCCGGAATTTGTTCTACGTGTTGTCAGCACGATAAGGTATCTCAAGATAGTGACCCAATAGCTTTGGTGTGTAATATGTCCTTAAAAATAAATATGCTGGACCCTCATTTTTTTTTTTTTTTTTTGGGATGGGAAATCATCAAATGACCCCTCCCGCTCTGGGCAGAGCGGGAGGGAGTGTCAGACTTGTACTGACTAAAACCCATCCATGTTCCTTCTTTGCCCTTTGTGTTCCAGGGCCGCGGTATCTCTTTCGAACAGTCCCGCAGCCCTGGCAGGCATCGGCCCGTGCGGACCCCTACGTGGTTGCTGACATCTCTTTGAGGCGCGCGTGGAACACGAACGCGCCGTCGACACGGCCTGTCGTCATAAGACGGCTGGACGGCGAGCTAGCCCATAACTCGCCATCCACAGGCCCGCGCCTACGGTGGCCGGGGGCCACCACGTGACCCCCGACGCCCAGGGCGTCTCCCGCGGCGGCTGGGACGTGAGGCTCTTTCCCTCTCACGTTCCGCCACCTCCTTCACCAGCATGACTGCTTCGCAGAAGGAGGTGACGGCTTCCCATTCCCTCTCGCTCCGGACCATGGCTTGAACCAGGGCCGGGCGCGAGAGGTCGCCGCCGCCGATCGCCACTTCGAGGACACGGCGCTGCTCCGCCCAAGCGGGGCAGACCTCCACAGTGTGCTGCACCGTGTCCTCCGGACGATCCTCACAATGGAAACACCCGGGCGTTTCCACCCGCCCGATTCGGTGCAGGAACCTCCCGAAACAACCGTGTCCGGTGAGGACCTGCGTCAGGCGGAAGGTGAGGGCGCCGTGGCGCCTCTCTAGCCACTCCTCAAAGAGGGGACTTATCGCCACTATGGTGGCGTGCCCTGCACGGGGTATTTGGATTTCTTTCCGAAAAATTTGGGTGCTGTGAGTGATGAACAAGGAGAGAGGTTCTATCAGGACATTTTGCTAATGGAGAAGCACTATCAAAGGAAATGGGAGTCCAGGAAAGCTAGCAAATTATTGTTGGAGACTTAGAAGGGACCTACCAAAAGCCAAATATTCACGAAAATTATAAGTATTTATTGTACATTAAGCAATAATTTGTCTAAGTGTAGCTGATTTTTATACTTTTTACGAAAATATGTTTTGCTGTCAAGAAAACCTGATGTGTAATTTTTTTTTCATTGATATATTATTGTTTGGTGACCCTAATACATTCAAAATTTGATTTAAGTTTTCATGTGACAAAAAAAAGTTAAAACTTTGTTGACCAATGTTATTAACCATATCTGCATTTATTCTAGACCAATTGGCGTTGCCGTCGCCTTAAACCTATTTAGGACTTGATGTAGTAATCAACGGTGATACCATCACATTTTCTTTGGCTAATTGAAAACCATTTTTACTTTCTACCAAATCATATTGGTTCTGAAATAATGGTTTATAAACTGTTAGTAATTTACGTATGTACTGTTGCACCCCGCGACGTTTGATTTTTCGACACTAACTCTTGAGACTTTTAACACTTCTGTTGAGTTTTCGAATTTAGGATTGGGTTATGAAGATAATCATAAAATTTTAATATGTGGTTATATTCTAAACGAATGCAGCTAACGATCGTTGTTCTACACGATATGACTGCAATTGAATCTGTGCAACCCAAGTCAAATGGCTTTTATGTATTTGGCATTTTTGTCTCAGTAGATTGTCTTTTCGAATCAAAGAAAATGTCGTCAAAACCTTATAATTAAATCGTATGTGTAGTCTGTCCCATCTGTATGCTGCCGTCCTAAATCGATACACTTTAGACCTACAGGCATAATAAGCTTGAATCAACAACACTGAATAAACAACAGATGCTTTTTCATAGCCTATTCTGTGTCCCACTGCTGGGCAAAGGCCTCCCTTTTGTCCTTCCAAACCGCTCTGTTTTGTGCAATTTCTGGCCACGTTTGCCCGCGAACATTATCAGATCGCCACACCACCTTCGCCGCAGTCGATCTCGACGGCGATGTCCACTCAGGCATCCAGTATGTGACAATCTTTGCCCTGGTGCATGCATCCGTGCAATTTAGCCAGCCCACTCCTGCGGTTCTGTATGGTGTCCGGACGTAAAGAATAGCACCATCCCATATCTTCCCGTGGGTGTCGTAAGAGGCGACTAAGGGTTTTACTAGTGAATGGGCAGCAGCGTTCTGTGTTTTTTTTTTTTTATAACAAACATACTGCGATCGCCAACCCGCCTGCCAAGCGTGGCGATTATGGCAAAACCCCCCTTGGGGAGGCCTATGTCCAGCAGTGGACGTCTTTCGGCTGAAATGATGATGACTCCCGCTGTTGCTTGGCTGTTTTAACTCCCACATCAGTTGATTTATGGATCGCAGTCACCGCCCTGCGGTCTTTCTAACGCGATCTGATCGCTTGGCACCTATTATGCTGCGCTTCATCGCCCGTTGGAAAATCTTAAGCTTGGATTTTGTTCAGTAAGTGACTAACTTTGGGCACCGTAGGACGGGCAGTCTGCATATGCAGCGGTGTGAGTTTTCTTTTTAATGTTATGGGAAAACTTTCCTTGATGTGCTCTTTTAGAGATGTGAAGGTCTTCCAAGCATTGTAGACTCGTCTTTCGACTTCCGTATCTTCTCTATTCTTGAAAGACACTATCTTGCCCAAGTTTGTGTACTCATCGCCATATTGCAATACATGCCTGTCTACTGCGACCCTACATAACGTGCTGTAGGTCATGATCTGGGTCTTGGATCTATTCATTGACAGTCCAATCTCAAGACTGGCCGAGCATTTCTTCAAGTTCGTTCAAGTGGACAAAATCACAATTTCATCAGCAAAGCGGAGGTTTGTTACATTTATGCTTCATGAATCAGGCAGCTTCTTAAAAACCTTCTGCAGTGCGCTTGTGAACAGTCTAGGTGAGAGTGGATCGCCTTGTTTGACACCTTTTGAGGTGTTGAAATTTAGTCCGAAATATGCAGAATAGTGTGTGATTGTGGTATTTTTGTATTTATATTTCTAGGACATTTGTATCGTATATAGCCCATTAACCTTAGTTTATAGCTGGAGATTTCTCTTATGGAGATTTACCCGTTACTATAATGTCAAAGCAAGTAGGTGACCCAAGAGCTTATCTTCCCACCCTCTGGGAAAGGTCGCAAGGGCGTGAGTATTTAGATGGACAAATAATTGTTTTAGTAGCCGTGGTTGGATTGCCGTTTTCCAATGGATAGACTCGCGGAACTCGTAATTCCGCAAGGTCGTTGACGATGTTCCAAAATGCTTTGCATGGTCTTTGAGGCCGGTACGAAACGTTCGCAAAACTATCCACCCGTTTTTCAAAACGGTGTTCCACTCGAAAGGGTGGATCAATTTAAATACCTAGGGCATTTAGTTACAACCGACCTCAAGGACAATGCTGACATGGAGCGGGAACGGAGGGCCTTGTCGGAGCGGGCGAACATGCTCTCACGTAGGTTTGCGCGCTGTTCGAGGGACGTGAAGATAACGCTCTTCAGGGCGTACTGCACGTCCCTCTACACTTGCGGTCTGTGGGCGGTGTACACGCGTGCATCTTACGGGGCCCTCCGCGTCCAGGTCAACAACGCGCTTAGGGCTGTATTGGGGCTGCCTCGCTACTTCAGCGCCTCAGGCATGTTCGCTGAGGCGCGCACTGATTGCTTCTACGCGACCATGCGCAAGAGGGGTGCGTCGCTGGTGCGTAGGGTGCGGGGCAGCACCAATGCTGTCTTGGCGATGATCGCGGACCGGATGGACTGTCCATACATACGGCACTGTTGTGATAGGCATGTTGCCGTCAGCAGGGCCGGTTAGATGTTGTCTGATGATCTTTTTATTTTTAGTTTTATTTTTGTTTTTTTGTTATTATCATTTGTGTGTTGTCTGTATTTGTGTGTACTCCAATATGAGTTAAGGTTGCTCGAAATAATTTTTTTGCTCGACTTCGGAGTGAAAGATGTCGAATGAAAGACATAAATGAAAAAAAACGAGCGAGCGAGCCGGACGAGGCCCTTTTCATACTTCGTTTGGCTGTTTCGATAGTCCGCGGAGTGAACCGAAGTATGAAAAGAGGTGAAACGAAACGATGCCTCGTCCGCCTCGCTCGCTAGCTGGCGGTGTGGCCTGCGCTTTACTAAGACTTTAACTTAAATAAGACAGCAAGAAAACATGTAACTCCATCCATTTTCGTATAATGACGAATCACACAATTTTTCGGTGTCCGAGACTCAAAGGCCCGTGTATCGCACAACTCAGGGAAAACAAGGGAGGGAAAAGAGGAAATAAGGATGCACTACTTTCTTGCATTGTTCAAAATTCCTGAAAATATTTGTAGCAATTCCATGGCTAGTGATGGGAAGGGGATTTCATCACTTGCCTTGGAATTGCTACAAGTATTTTCTTTTTTGCATGGAATGTGTGATAGATGCTATGGCTAGAAAGGAGGTGACTACTGAGATGGCAACTCATAGAGAAGTATGAAACAAGAAGACATGCTGAGCCAACCCCAAATAAATTGGGATAATAGCACAAGAATGATGATGGCGCCTTAAAGAATGAATCATCAAAGAATATTATTTAATGTTTGTTTCATTTAGACAAAAAATGGAGCATGAGAAAATTAAAAAAAATAATTAGTATTCTTGTGTCAAAACATTAATTAACCTAATAATTATTTCAACACATTGAATTTAAATCAAAATTGGTACCTGTTGGTAATTATTAAGAAACAGATTTATTAAGGCAGTTAAAAAATTTACTGGCAACAATATTTTGATTAGCCTATTATTTTTGGCCTGTGTCCCAGCAGTGGGAACATTATAGGCTGATTATGCTATGTTATGCTAATATTTTGATTTCAAAACCTAACACAAAATCAAGATCTCTTCAAAACCCATAGTTATTCAGTCTATTCAACTACATTGTACCTCTAGAACTATAGACATGGGCCCTTTCTTGATTTTGTGAATCCTCACTTACTATAGGATCATCTGGATGATCAAAAAGAAATGACATCCCTTGAAGACTTGCCAACCGGGCAACCATTATCATAATTTATTGATTTCTGTAAAAAGTGTGTTGGGTAATAATTCATTCTCATTTAGTCTACTTTATGCTGATCTTCTACATAATATGAAACAGTGATTGTTTTACGTTTTAGTTAGATAAAGATAAAACTGCAATTCTAGCCCATGAAATTATTTGTGTTCTCATGTTTTATTTGCAAATTAATATGTGGTAATAAAAAATTATACTCACCAATAAAAGTATACATGGTGGAAAGGATATTGATGCACAAAGAATTACCACATATCCAGTACATCATCCCAAACCACCCCACGTAGAAAAGGACCATGAGTCAAATTGGGCTCCAACAGAGTTATGGCATTTGCCATTTTAAAGGATTTTGTACGTATTCAAATTGTTACTGTCGGCACCACCTTCAATTCCATTGCAGAAAAAAGATATGCACCTAACTATGTTTTGTAGAAAAGGACAATTGGTAGTCATAAAACTATTATTGTAGCAATAAATTCATATTTTAAAGTAATGGTAAACAATAGATGCGCTTGCGCCCATGTGATTTACAACACTCTCCATCCCTTTCACACATCTCGGACACCTGCTTTGGCACCTGTCTGCTCTCACTCTCTGTCAGTCGACTCGTGTGTCTAACAGGTAGACGCACAGTAAGAAGTTGTGCACATACAATTTCAATTATATGGTATCTAGGGTTAGGCAGGCACATATAATTCAATCCACCGGCAGGTCATCTTAACAATATTATTATTGATATTGATTGAAATGTTAGTAAAAATATTTTTAACTGATAAAAGCAGTTTTATTTTTTTTGGAGTTAAAACTAGTATAAGATGTCAAACAATAAAAACTACAATGTCATAACAGCATTACTTTGCAGAAATATAGCTTATTTATGGTAGGAGAAAAAAATCTTATAGGACAGCAAATTTTTTTTAAATTACTGATGAAAAATTTCTTATGATGTACTGAATAAGTGATGATTGTTTTATATAGATGGTGACTATTTGTGTAGATATCCCTTCCACCCTGTCTATGTACTAAATTATAACCATAAAATTCATCAATACCAAATAATGCTTTACATAGTCAAAAGTAAAAAAATGTTCAGAGCATTGAGTTTTTACCTGACTGTGCAACACAAAGGAGGGTAATTAAAGACATGAAATCAGTGAAGTTTAAGTTACTAAATTAAAACTATATATAAAGCACATAAGTTTATTCAATTTCAATTACTTTGTCAGAAACTATCACTCCAACTGTCAAGTTACTGAATATAATTTATTGTAAGTCTAATAGCGGTAAACACAGGGTTTAAAATCTACTGGAGCTAGTTGACCATTGTGGAGTATAATGTGTTTGGATGATATAATTCAATTCAATTCAAAATCATTTAATTCAATCCATTAAGGATCATATGATGCATACATTTGAGACAAAGTGTTTTATAACACTTTGTCTCAGACTGTCTTAAGATCAATTAAATAATGTCAATTAAAATTAAAATACTTAAATTATTATATGACTAAATCACATATTTATAAAACTCAGAAACAAAAAAAAAAACTCCAGTCACATATTTATAAAAATAATTAATAATGGATGGATGGGACAGCCTAGATTCTTTTTCCTTGAGGAGAGTGCAGAACCATGGTTCTGGACTATGGTTGGACCAACCAAATAAATTGAGGAAGGCTTTCGCCCATTAGTTGCGACAGTATGGACTGATAACAATACTAAATTACAGGAAAAATGATTCTGTTGAGTATGAAACTACACTTTCACAACAATAATTATGAATTTAATTGTTTAAGAAAACCAAGTAGTTGTTAGTAGTACTTTTTCATATTTCACATTTATAGGTACATATGGCATTGAAATACTGGCTGTATTATTTTATATTATTCAATTCTTTTAAGTGTAGTAAGTATTGTTCGATACACATTTAGCACACAAGAATTGTTAACAGAATAATAAGGTTATTTTAAAAATGTCCTTATTTTATATTATTGTTCTAGTTCAAAGTAAAAATCTGTTTCTTTTTCTAGTCAGGTCATGGCTAAGTAGTATGTATATATGCAACCTAATTAGGTATTTTGTAGGCATAATAAAAACATGTGTTGGAAAATAAGAGTAAAAGTATAGGTATCACTCTGCGCTTATGAATTTCAATTAAATAATTGTCTTTCTTACAAATTATTAATTGAATATGAATGAAGTTTACAAAATATCCTTGAGTGCATTATTTGATGGAATACTGAGCAATTACTGGAGCTCTACAGTTTATATTTGAAAACTAAAACTGTTCAATAAATGTGTTAAATTAGCGTGCACAAACTAATTTAAAATGCATACTCATGCTCACCGTACACCAGATAAAGTAAATTAATTATAATTTTTGACAGAACTGTTATCCTTCGCCATTTTCACCTACCTACTTTATTATTACACATACTGTTACAATAGTTTCAATTGCGTAAAAATAAAGTGTTTTCGAGAAGCTATATTTGGTGCATGAAATTACGTACACGAGAAATACACTAATGACGAAAAATAGGTTTATATTTTACACAAACTAAAATCAAAAAATGGCAGCAGAGATCGACTTACCTCAACTTCAACGGCTGCGGCCGTATTTGTTGGTTTGTGGTCTGAATTTGTGTGCTGGTCATTTATAAGATTATGTAGAAGTTTTGAATCTTCAGTGGAAATATTTGTGGCACTTTTGTCCGGGGCTTTGGGTTCCTTATCATACTCCGGCGGAGGAGCCATCTTGAAGGAAGAGCAGTCAGATGACACAAGTCGTATGACTTTCGCACACCGAAATCACTCTTTTCCTCGACAAAATGTCTGTTCCAATTACTAACTACTAAATCGAATCATGATGAGTAATTTAGCTACAACATAATGAAGGTTCTAACCATTTGCAAAAAAGAATTCATCATTTTCGACAGATTCCGACCAACATTTTTAACGACTACAAGTACGCCCTCTAGCGACGTGAATTTCAAGACTTATTCCAAAAGTTACAGATAAAAAAACCTTGCTCTCAAGTTGACATAGACTTCACAGGCCAGCATTCCAGCAGCAAGATTTAATTTGTGTTTAGAATTTGCATTGGAAAACAGGTTTAAAAATAAAATTGGATAGATTCCGTACAAGTAATTCTAAAATTCTATTCTTTCGGCTCCTTCTCTTTCTTCGACTCTGATAAGTTTGCGTTTATAATCTGTGCCCGGAAGGATTTGTCCCCAGTTGACTGCGATAGCCTCGCCCCCTATTACATGGGCCTTAAACATAACTGGTGAAATGTGGGTGTACTCGCTGTTCGTGCACTCATTTTAGTATTCTAGGAGACCGACCTTCATTGATCTGTTTCTCGAAAAAAATATTTATTAGTAAGCTTAGTACATGTTGTCAAAGAAAATAACGTCAAGACGAAATCCTGCTTAAACCTAATCCTAAACACATTCACAATATGTTTTTTCAGAATAATAATCAGAATAACCATTGCGCTCCGTCAAGTGCGTCAGGTGCGGATAGGGCGGGAGTTTCCGGCCTACTGTTCCCTTTTCACCACTTCCTTTACAATAACTTTACTAAACATTCAATTAAAAGGAACCGACGGCGTCCCACACGCTCCCACTTCCGACTATGGACTGTACCACGTCTTTCATCACAGTACGAAATATTAGTAAAAGTTGCTACAGTGATGACCAGATGGCACCGCGGGTGGCGACAGTTTCTTTGTTCACCCAATTGAACAGTTTTATTTTTCGTGTCTCAAAAGGCTGTAATCCAAATCGATTTCCATTTGGGTATGAAAAAGCTGTCAGTTGTATAGGGATGCGCCTCAGTGTTAAAATATCCCGATATAATTGTTTTAACTTGATTGAATGAAAATGTAAGAAAATTTAATTATTCCTAAAAATATTCACAAAAAAGAGACTTCGTAACTAAAATATAAGTATTTAGAGCAAAAGCCGACTCCATTTTTTGGCAATTATGCGGTACCACGGTACCGGTGTCAATATTATACTGTCTTGTGTCGAACGTGCGTTTAAAAAATTAAAGTTTCGTTCTTTTTTGTTGTCAAAAATAGTTATGTATGATATTAAATTGCATCATCGATTTATCGATATATTTTCGCTAAGCCAAAAGTCAACACTACATATGTCATTCAATTTCTGCTACTGTTGCTGTATCACGTTCATTTTGGCAGCAGTTTCAGAGTTCACGTATTTATTTGGGTGTGTTATTTCATACATTCGTTTAAAGATGACCGAGACTAAAGAAAATATTTTCCTTTTTGTGCCTAACATAATTGGTATGTAATGAAGTATTTTTCTATTTCATTACTGTATTTGCGCATCTCATTCCTATTGTTTATATTAATCATGAAAATGTTTCAGGTTTTGGGAGGGTAATCCTAGCGATTATTTCTTTTTATTTTATGCCAACACACTGTGTTCTGGCGTGTGTATGCTATGTAACCTCCGCTTTGCTGGACGCTATCGACGGTCATGCCGCAAGATACTTTAATCAAAGTAAGTGTTTTATATGGTATCATATAATTCAATTACTATTATCTGTCACTTAGTAAGCCCGCGGGAGATAACTCTAGTAATCTTACTTAGTCCGCAAACATAAAACATGGTAGAGTTTCCTTGATATTTTATAGCTCAGCATTTGTTACATATATATAGGTGCTATGTAGGCAGACTAATATTAGAACATGTTGTGTCTCAAATACATAAATATAACAACACCTGACCCATGTTCTACATTCGCTAGTCCAATAATCGGAATCTAAACATTTTGAATGTGTATGAAATTCAAATATTCTTCCCGCCACCTGAAAATAGGTTATCATTATCAGATTATACAGGGTGTAAACAGACCCTTCACATAGCCGTCAACCAAGCATTCTGTACATCAAACTAAGTAACTTTACGCAAAAATTGCTGGGAATCAACTTTTTTTTTTGGGGTGAAAAATCATGTTTTACTGTAGGAGTCCATGGAAAGCACTCAAAGCATTGTGCTGATGGATGGATTGAATAGCATGGGTGTCGTGGAGATGTGTAAAGTTAATCTTACATTAAAACCATGTATTTAAAAAAAACTTGTGAAAAACTGGGAACTTTGACCCCCAATATCTGTCACTGGCAAGCTGCAGATGGCAGCTGGCAGTTTCGTCACAATGTTAATGCTTTCTTCATTGTTTGTCTTTTTATTTTAGGATATCCGTGTAAATTTCTATTTACATATATATAACATATTGATATATATTTATAGTATTTTGATATATCGTTATAGTATTTTATATATCCTTGTAGTTTATCTTAGTAATATATTAAATTTTTGCAGATATATTTACACCTACCACTGTTTGTCTCTGCATCACCCAAAGGTTGACTGGTAGAAAATGCCTATGGCATTAAGTCCGCCTCTGTACTTTGTGCTTGAAGTGTTAATAAATAAATAAATCTGCGTAACTAGAAGGTTCCCAGGTATGGTCTAGAAAAAAAAAAATGATTGCAAAGACAGGGAGGTGCCTTTCGGCTATATTAAGGGTCTATTTACACCCTTTAGATATTTTAAAGTTAATAAACTATAAAAATCCCTTTTTTTTTGTTACATTTTTTGTTGATAGTAATAAGGAAACAAGGTTCTAGTAAACTTATACTGTCACTTACGGGATATCTTCTGTGATAGAAGGTTCTGGTATTTTATGCAACCTTTACCTAATTTGTTCTCAATCTATTAACTTGTTTTACAGGCACGAAGTTTGGTGCTATATTGGATCAGCTAACAGACCGTGCTGGCACGGCGTGCCTAATGATGACTCTGGCAACATTTTACCCGCAGTACACATTCTGGTTCCAAATATCTATGGCAATTGACATAACATGCCACTGGTTGTACCTACACACTGTAACCCTGCAGGGCAAGGCTTCCCACAAGTTCATTGACATGTCAGAGAATCCCATTATGCGCATCTATTACACAAACAAAATGGTGCTCTTCTTCATGTGTGCAGGCAATGAGGCTTTCTATGCAGCTCTATATGTAATGTACTTCTATACTGGACCTATAGGTGATATATTTTTGATTGATCATAGGTATATTTTTAGGTGACTTCAAAAACACTAGAAAAATAATATTAATTAACTATTTCTGATTTCAGTCCTGGGAGTTGGCCTGTACAAACTGATTGTATTTATCTCAGCTCCAGTAGCTATAGTAAAGGCAGGTATATCAGTTCTGCAAGGAGTTGTTGGAGCCATCAACCTTTCCACTATTGATATCAACGAACGAGCTGCATTGGCTGCCAAACAGAACAAATAAACACAGCTAGAATCATCAGCAGAATGTTAATATGATTCAAAAGATTAAAAATACGCATGGCATTTGGTTAACTGAAGCTGATAAATTAAATTAGCTGGTCCTAATCTAAATTATATGCATAATAAAAGCTAGTCACCCTAAATGAAACAAAAATATTAATAATCTGCTTTTGACTATTTTTTTTCTGACCAAAGTTACTTTCTCTTTTTGTCTGTTTATCAAGTTTTGTAGGTAATTATTTTATAAATCTTCTCTTTTTTTCGTATCAAGTGATGCGAGTTCTTTGAGCAGCAATGGAAATGTGTGACTGCCTATCAGACATCTTTGGGTATCATTAGTTTTTCACAGATTTAAAGATGATTTCCACCAAACGGCTCGCATCGGAAAGGATACGAAGGGATGCGGAAACAGCCGATCGTGTCCGGCAAGATGTCGATGCATAGGTTCGGCTCCGTACCGTCGCTTGTGAACGTATCCGTTTCTACGCAAATAGTTTCATTCCTACTTTGTTGACAACCGAAAGAATCCGATCGGATACGACGATACGTGAACAGAGCTGATCGCGCGTCGCAGAATACTTTCGGCTACGATCGCGTGTCGCGGAAGACGCCCCGGTTACGCTACTGAGCGCGGCTTGGTACCTAATATAGACTTTAAATATTGTGTACACGATTTAATATCGTTTAAAGATTGTAAATCCGATGCGATGCGAGCCGTTTGGTGGAAATCATCTTTTAGGCATCACTTATTGCTATTCAGACTTTTTAGAATACTTACCATGAATAAATTTAGTTTTTGAATTATTAGTAAGTATCGCAATATTTTGACACAAATTTATGTTGCAGATTGCGCGGATATGTAACATGTTTAATTGTTATCTAATATTATTATTGAGCAGCATGTATATTTATTGCGAATTTCGTATCTGTTAAATTGCGAATATTAATTAGGCTAACTGTTGTATTATGTAACATTTGACATGCTTTATTCATTATCTGAATACTAGGAGTTATTATTGAATAGTTATCTCAAATGAAAGAATTACTTCTAAATAAGAAACTCGAAAAAATTCTATTAATTTTATGGTAATAAGTATTTGGGCATGCATCTTGACCGCAGGCTCACATGGAGGAAACATGTCTTAGCAAAAATTTAAGAAATGAACCTGAAATACAGAGGTCTTTTCTGGCTCCTAGGAAGAAACTCAAAACTGGCGATAGACAACAAACTCCTCATATACAAAGCCAATCTGGACATATGGCATCCAATTTTGGGGATCAGCCAGTGCCTCAACATAATGAAAGTGCAAATGGCACAAAATTATATACTAAAACAAATATCCAACGCACCATGGTTTATTAAGAAAACAGAGATCCATGAAATCCTCAATATGCCTTTGGTCAACGAGGAGATAAGTTCACATGGCGACAACTACAAATCCCGACTGCTAAAGCATCCAAATAAGTTTGCGGGGCAACCTAACCTAACCATTCCAGAAAGCATCCGTCGATTAAAAAAGCGACGGAACATTTTCGACCAGAACAGTCAGTGCGAAGAATGACTTCGCAAAGATAGGGCAGACACTACTGAGAGTAGCGCCAAACACACTATCCGAATCAATTCATCAGCTCATAGTCTGCAGGCAGATCTTAAGATTAAAAAAAGTAAAAAAAAATGGTAATGGTAGTAGGTATGTAGATTGTAAGTCAAAGTGTGAAATGTTCGTATAATAATGTTTGTAGTTTCTACCTATAAAACCTAAACAGATTTTAATGTGTGTGTGATATAATGCTATTATTACCAACGTCAATTTTATGAACCACACTACTGCACTGAAGGCGCCCAGTTCTGGACAGAGTCAAGACAAAGAAGTGGTATGAAATGAAAGGGGATTTAACATTCTGTGAAAAATTACTCCTATCGCATTTATCTTCTATTTTTAAAGTTTTTATATTTTACTTTTAGGCTTTTCTAGTTTTTTTTTAATTGTTAACATTCCATCGACTGAGAATAAAACGAATGGAGTGTGCCTTTGTTTTAAAATCCAAATTATGCAGAACTCTGTCTTATTAGTTAAATATTTGTTTCATGCATAGTTCATTACCCCTCTACAATTAACGCATTTGTTTGTCTTTGAACATAGCTTATTAATTAGGGTTTTTTTTAGGTATTTGTTGCTTGTTTCAATGTTAAAATAAGTTGTACATTCAAGCTTAGTGTGTGTATTGTGTACACAGGAACATGAATTTATCCTAAAGTACGAAATTGTTTTGTTAGTGTTTTTTTCTGGACATGTATGTATATAAAAATATTTACAGTGATAATAGGTGAGGTTATTTATTCAAATTTGAATCGATCTCGACCATAATTTATATTGTATACAATCCATTAGGCTGAGCCTGAAGTACCAATAAAATATATTTATGTAGTAGACCCCAATAAATGTAATAAAATACATTGTTGTTTCTTTTACTTGATTTGACTATAGTAAATAAAATAAAAAATGGTAATTTATTAATGTGTTTATTTATTTAGTTTCTAGCAGTACATAATATAAAGAAAATAATATTGAATAATAATTTTTCTTGTTACTTTCAGAAGCAATATTTAAAATAACAGAAACACTATGCAATAGTGAGAAATAATACTATTAAAATTGTTATTTGTGAAATGAGAGGATAGCTGTCCTCAAAGCATAATCTTATATATTATCAAATAATAACATTTAATTATCCTTTCAAACTGCTCATACCAGCTCTCATGATCTCATCAACCAGGAGGAGGTTGCTTGCAATCACAGAACAGGAATTGATGATTTGCTTTTTGACAACATAGTTATCAATAATACCCAAGTCAGTTGGTTTGATAGCTTCACCAGTGCTTAGGTCAAGACCGATAGGATCAGGGCTCAAACGCGACTCTTCCTGTAGTTTTACAATAGTGTCCTGAGCATCATAACCTGAGTTAATAGCCAAGGTCTTGGGAATTACTAGTAAAGCTTCAGCATAAGCCTGAATACCAAGGCGTGCCTTTCCTTTGACAGTATCCTTAAATTTCTGAAGTTCCATGTTAGCTTTGATCTCGAAAGCGCCAGCGCCGGGGATGACACACTTATCTTCAATGGCGTTGTTAATAGCTCTGAGGCCGTCACGCACGGCGTCCTTGATCTGCGCAAGTGTGTGCTTGTTGGGTCCCTTGATAAGGATTGTAACAGACTGGGGATTCTTACACTCTTCTACAAAAGTGAATTTTTCTTCACCAAGAATATGTTCATAAACAAGGCCAGCATAACCAAGGCACTCTTCAGTGAGGCCTTCGACAGAGTTCATGGCGATGCCGCCGCACGCCAGAGCCAGTCGCTCCATGTTACGCCTCTTAGCTCTGCGCAATCCCATCATGCCTTCTTTAGCAAAGGCGTCCAGAGAAAGGGGGTCAATACCTTTCTGGTTGATGACAACAAAGGTCTTGTCAGTGCCATCACATACCTTCTTCTTCAGGTCAATGATCTGTAAATAAAATCACAAGTAGTTATAATAAACGCCTTATACTTGAACAAATTATGAAGAATGCATTCAGTAACCTATTTAACAATGTAATAATTTTCAATGGGCAGGTCCTGGTTTGTTTAGCATTTTCCAAACTTGATTTTTATTAAGTTGATATGCTTTAAACTTGTTAATTAAGCAATTCATGCTGCATTTTTCTGGTGGTAACTTGTACATACCGCCTTCACCCGTTGGTCAATGAAATCTCTTTCAGCAGCAATTAACTTCTCCCTGTCCTCAGCAGACTTGTAGAAGAATCCGGAGTTGACCTCAGTCTTCTCATACTCCAGGGAAATGTTGCAAGTGAGGATGTAGGCGTTCTCAACGCGCTTCGGCATGTCAGGGTGGCGGGTGCCGTGGTCCATCACAATACCTACACAATAATTTTATATTTAAAGATGACAAGAATTACTGCTTTGGCTCCAAATAAATTGAGATAAGAGCAGGAGAGTGATGATCTAACTTAAACTAACATTTTGATTTACAGAACAAGGAGAACCAGGTTTCCTGTACTAGTTTCTGGAAGCAAACTGTTTCAGATGCCGTTTCATACTCTTTGGCCTAATTGAAATCTTAGTCAGTTAGTCAGACATCTGGTTAAAACTCACCTGTACAAACAGCCAAAATTTATTTACTTTTCACAGATTAACATAGAAGCTTTATG
The DNA here is from genome assembly GCA_905163415.1 of Noctua fimbriata. Lineage (NCBI taxonomy): Eukaryota > Metazoa > Arthropoda > Insecta > Lepidoptera > Noctuidae > Noctua > Noctua fimbriata. The sequence goes on along the minus strand of LR990934.1, from coordinate 12,505,376 downwards.
TCCCTCCTCTTGGATGGAACCTGGATGTGGTTATAGTATGAGAGTAATTTTTAAATAAAAAAAGTTACCTTTGACTAGTGCAGTCTCTGTGGCAGTCTTGTGCTGCATTTCCATGATCTCAACCATGTGCAAGTCAGCTGGTCTATCTTGTGTACGAATGGACAACACAGCATCCACACAGGCATCCGTCAGCACTTCAGATAAGCTGGGATGAACCTGAACAATAGTAGTAATGTATATAAATGAGTTACAAAAGTTGCGACAACTTTATACTAATTACTCTGACTTGCCTGCCTACAAGCTACCCAATTAGATTGAAATACAAATAAATTATTACAATATAAGCATTGGGACAGAATAGGCTGACATAAATTAAAGTAATTTAAAATATATTTATTGTCAGGCATCTATGACAGTGCTGTTAGTATTGTAAATTACATAAAAGCTGTGTAAGGCTAATATGTATCAGAAAAAAATGACTTTCAAATATACCTTAGTCTTGAGAGATGTACGAGCAACATCAAGTAGAGCTGACCGCTTTATTTCAATAGGGATCTTGATTGACTCAAGAACTTCAAGTGCCTTAGCACGGGCTATGTCAAACCCTTCTGTAAGGATCCTTGGGTGCAATCCTGTGCATGAAAATAGAGAAACTTGTGAATGTACATACAAAAATGGATACAGACAAACTTAAAAACTCCTCCTCTTTGAAGATGGTTAAATTTTCATATTTTGGCTATAGTTATTGGTAGTACTTGATTCTGTGAGATAAAAATATTATAATTGATACACCCATTGGTTTTGCAAGATAAGGGTTTCATCGGCACAGCAGAATCACCAGTTTTATTTTTAAATTGTAATCAGCAAAGTATTCCACAGATAAAGGCCTCGCCTAGGCCCCTAAAATGACCCTCGGATTACCTTCACTGATGTAAATATCAGCTTGTTTGAGCAGCTCTCCTATAAGAAGCACAGTAGAAGTTGTTCCATCGCCAGTAGCATCATCTTGGGCGGTAGAAGCACGGGCTATCAGCGATGCAGTCGGATGCTGGATCTGCATCTCGTGTAGGAGAACATTTCCATCCTTAGTGATTTTAATGTCACCAGCACCAGATACCAACCTGAAACAACAAATGATTCCAAAATTAAAACAGTGGTTCAACAAAGGAAAGCAGCCTAAAAATTATTAAGAACTTCAAATTACAAAACCATGCATGACCGAATGACCAAAGAGATATATCGTGGTCATATGACTTTTTCAATGTGAAAAATTCACTGAAAGATACAAATTTCCCTCACTTTTATGATGCAATAAAGTGTACGATAGCGAAAATTTGTATTTTCAACTACATATCAAGCGAAAAACAGCGTAATAACAGAAAAATTGTTACATTTTCATTGTTCCTTTGGGACCGAGGTTAGTTCTCATCACATCTTGAATTCCTTTTGCTGCTGAAATATTCACTGCCAGAGCTTGTGAAGCCCTTGCTAATTCAGCTTTAGGATTAAGTAGACTGATTGCGGCCATATCTTTATCTTAATTCTTTGAAGTTTTAAGAAAACTTAAACACGCGGACGAATAATGGCGAACAAATACAGTGAGTATAGTGGAAAGAAAAAGAGTCATTTAATTTTGACCACAGATTCCTATTTTATATAGTAGTCTATGTTCCTTAGGAGTTTTGACATGGTTTTGACAGTTTAACTAGTTGGGGTAGCCAGCTGATGAATTATTGAAAATACAGAAAAAATCGAGCCAAGAGCCTGTAGCCAAGTTCTCAGTAGTTTCTACAGCAATGACAGAGCCATGCTCAAATCTTTAGAGTTTGTCGTCGTCTAATGTGGTATTCGCACACTTACCACTCTTACAAACTTAGACGATCAATTTCCGGTAACTGTAGTGGCCCCTCCTCTCTGTACCATGCATAGTTAGAATAATACTAGTGTGGGAATAATTATTCCGCTTAGTACTAATTAGTTCCATGGAAAAAAGTTACGTTCAAAACATCTAATCAGTAACGCCATGTTTTTCTAATTTTATTTGCCTTAACTTTTGAGAAATAGCTGTGAAAATTACTTATAAAGTATTGGTATTGCTTTATAAGTTACTCTATAATATTTTTAATGATGTTAATAACTTGCTACTCTTTAATCACAGATTACTAACTTACACAATTTTTTCGCGTACACAGAACATGACACCTTTTCGTAATTTCAGATCGCAGCTGTCAAGGATCATATACCTACCTGTCTGTTAGTGTCTTGTTTTTCTGTCCTCTTTCCACATATGGGGTACGAAAATAAATTTCTATTTTAGTTCGTATGGGTATTTGAGATGAACTTACCAGAATTTACTTGAACAATCTATGAAGTTCAGTATATAAGTGTTGCTGGAGTAATATCGAACTATAAAGTATAACGAAAGTGAAAAAACGATGGGTGTTCATAGCGACGAAGCCGAAACTTACAAGAATAAAGGAAACGAAGCCTTTAAGGTTGAAAACTATGAAGAAGCGATATCTTTTTACAGCAAGGCTGTCAACCTCGCTGAACAAGACAGCCGAGACTTATCTACTTTCCTGAAGAACCGCGCTGCCGCTTATCTGAAGATGAAGGACTATGATAAAGTTATAAAAGACTGCGATGAAGCCTTACGAATTGTACCGGAAGATCCAAAAGCCTTATTTCGACGGTCGCAAGCCTTGGAATCCTTAGAAAGGTTTGAAGAAGCATACCGTGATGTGAAAGCAATATTTACTGTAGATCCCACCAATAAGGCTGTGCAACCGGTGCTGGCGCGTTTACACACAATCGTTCAAGAAAGGGCGAGGCAAAGTGCTCAAACCAGCAACAAGGTGGAGCAAATGTTTAAACTTGCTTTTAACCTGCAGGAAGATATTGAAAAACGAGAAAAAGCTATTGGTAACCTAGTAGTGCTTGCTAAGGAAAATGCAGGTGCCGAAATAATGATAAAAAATGGTGTAGTTCACAAGATACAACAGTTACTTAAAGTTGAAAAACATCCTGAAATCTATATTAATTCAGTGAGAGTTATTAGCCAACTTTGCAAGAGAAGTGTTGAGAGGACAAGAGCAGTGATTAAGATTGTTGGCATACCCTGGCTGCTTGAAGTCATTGACAGTGAAAATGAAGAGCGGGTCAATGCAGCCCAGTACTGTCTTCAAGTTTTATTAAACACATTTTCTGGAATGGATAACAAGAAGGACTCTACACCAGATCCAAAGCTCTGTGCAGAATACAAAAGTGAAATAGACACTCTACTGACCTGCTTAACTTACTCTATTACAAACAGAGTAATCAGTGGACTTGCAAGAGATGCAATTATTGAATTAATCATGAGAAACTGCCATTACAGTGCCATGAACTGGGCTGAAAGGTTTGTGGAAATCAAAGGATTGCAACGGTTGCTTGAGGTTTGCAGTGAATTAGAAGAGTACAAATACGAATCAGCATTGAACATCACCCCGTCATCTAGAACTATATCAGCCGCTTGCCTTGCCAGAATTTATGAAAATATGTATTACGATGAAGCCAGAGAAAGATTCAACAATCAAGTTGACGACTTTGTGAAAGACAAGCTAATGTCACCTGATTTGGAATCTAAAGTTAGAGTAACTGTAGCTATAACCGCTCTGCTGAGAGGTCCACTGGATGTTGGAAATTATGTTATTTCTAAAGAAGGTATTATTGAGATGATATTGGTCATGGCACAGACTGAAGATCCTCTTCAACAAAAGGTTGCTTGTGAATGCTTAGTGGCTGCTGCATCTAAAAAAGATAAAGCTAGGACCATAATCAATAAAGGGGTAGACATCTTGAAGAAGCTTTATCAGAGTAAAGACGATGCAGTAAGAGTGAGGGCATTAGTTGGTCTGTGTAAGGTTGGTAGTTTTGGAGGTGATGATGCATCTGTGCGTCCTTTTGCTGATGGTTCTACTAAAAAGCTAGCAGAAGCTTGCAAGAAATTCCTTGTTAACCCTGCTAAAGAAAATGATGTCAGGAAATGGGCTGCTGAAGGGCTTTCATACTTGACTTTGGATGCTGATGTGAAAGAAAAACTAGTAGAAGATAAAGCTGCCCTTCATGCTCTTATTGAGTTAGCTAAAAGTGGGGATCAGTCTTGTCTCTATGGTGTAGTTACCACATTAGTAAACTTATGTAATGCATATGAAAAACAAGAGCTTATGCCTGAAATGATGGAACTTGCAAAGTTTGCTAAGCACCACATTCCAGAAACACATGAACTGGATGACCCAGATTTCATAAACAAAAGAATTACAGTGTTAGCTAAAGCTGGAGTAACTACAGGTTTAGTGGCCCTGGCAAAGACTGAGAGTCACAATTCAAGAGAATTGATTGCTAGAGTTTTTAATGCCATTTGTGGCTTGCCAGAACTAAGAGGAATTGTTGTTCAACAAGGTGGAGCAAAAGTGTTGCTTCCAATGTCTTTAGAAGGCACCGATAAAGGCAAAAAACAAGCGTCTCAAGCTTTAGCGCGTATTGGGATAACAATTAATCCAGAAGTTGCTTTTCCTGGCCAACGAAATTTGGAAGTTGTCAGGCCTCTTGTGGCTTTATTACATCCTGACTGCACTGCTTTGGAAAATTTTGAGGCCCTAATGGCCCTTTGCAATTTGGCTGGAATGAGTGAATCTATCAGAAACAGAATACTCAAAGAAGGAGGCCTAGCTAAAATTGAGCATTATTTGTATGAAGATCATGAAATGTTATTAAGAGCAGCAACACAGTGTATTTGTAATTTACTACAATCTGAGGATGTTATCAAAACTTATGAAGGCAAGAATGACAAAACAAAGTTTTTATACATATTATGTCAAGAAGAAGACATAGATACAGTAATGGCAGCTGCAGGTGCTTTGTGCATACTAACATCTGCAAGCAAGGTTTGCTGCAGAAAATTATTAGATGTTCAAGTATGGCCTGAAACATTAAGGTGCTTGTTAGCTAATCCAAACAAAGAAATTCAATTCAGAGGCACATACTTACTAAATAACATTATTTCTGGTGATAAAGAAATTGCTGCAAAAGTGTTTGAAACTGATATAATGGAAATATTAATGGCTTTGACGAAGTTAGAGGATCCCGAAATAAAGAGGACAATTGAAAATGCTCAAAAATGTCTTGATGCTGCTGAGAAAATGGGGGTAATAAGAAAACCCGATGAAGCATTTATGGTTGATCCATTTAAAGAAGCAGAAACTGAAGTTATTGAAGAAGAAGAAGAAACATAAATAAACACATTGCTAAGATAAAAGTAACAACTGGTTCAAAGTTATACTTTGGTGGACTAATGAGTGAATTGGTTTTGTTTGACTTTATACTTAATGTGTGTACACATACAATCAAAATCGAAATTTTGGTTATGGCTACTTTTAAAATCATGTTATCCGTTGAAGTAACTAAGCTAAAAGGAGCATAATCGTTTTGGCTTAGTGGGCATTGAGACTTTCTTTTTCACAGATGTATGTTTTATGTATGTTTCATTTTTTACTGTTTGAATTATTGTGCTATTAATTTTATTTTAATTACTAATTTGTAGGAAAATACATTATTTTCTATTTTATGTTATTATTTTAAAAATAAACAATTTCATATAATTACTAATTGTTGCTTATTATTTATTCGTAAGTCTCATGTTAACATCCGGCTCCAAGAAAGCAATGCTGCGGTTACATAAAGATAAAAATAGCTCTTTGCTGCCATTTCCCTCTTAACTTTTTGAATGCCATTGTCACTTATACGTGCCCTATACGGGCTGTACGCCAAACGACACAGATATGTGACAAAATGGTTAGTGAAATGGTGGCTTGGCGTGGAGAGCACGCGCGTGCGTTTATGCTCTGGCGTTCAAAAGGTTAAATAAAGGCTCACGATGCCTTGACTAGGTCTCCGATCTCCCGCGCCAAGACGTAAAAGTTCGAATATGTAAACTTTCTATTCGAAAAAACCTGACCATTCATTTTTTGAGCTAGTAATAAAACAACTGAGAGCAGCGGTGGCCCAGTGGTGGTGGTCCCGACTTACGAGCAGTAAGTCGTGGGTTCGAACCCCGGCAGGCGCATTACTTTGTGTAATTTATTTCATCACCACTGCTCTCAAAACGGTGAAGGAAAACATCGTGAGGAAACCGGCATGTCCTAGAACCAAAAATTCGAAGACATGTGACATCTACCAACCCGCACTGGGCCCGCGTGGTGGATTATAGCCCATTCCCTCTCATAGAGAGGAGGCCTGTGTCCCAGCAGTGGGAACATTATAGGCTGATTATGAATAAAACAACTGAACCAGTGAGCCGACTACGCCGATCATTGAGATATACTTATGGAGACGGCATTTTTACTATAGTAAGAATAGTTATACAAATATAGAATCTTTAATATCGACACACACATGTGAAAGTCAGTTTTGTTTCTTTTTAATAAAGCTGTAGCTGCATCGTCGAATCTGACTCAGCTGGGCAGGGTTCGGGAAGTTTCGCGGTGTCAAAGAGTATAATAATAAATATAAAAATAAGGGTGCGCGGTGTCTTCTCGTCCAACTTACCGCAGTGTCTCAAAACAAAAGTCTAAGACCAGTGTGTGTTGCCAGTGATTACTTACGGGACTGAAACGTGGTCGCTCATAATGGGCCTTATCAGAAGGCTTAAAGTCACCCAAAGGGCAATGGAGAGGGCTATGCTCGGAGTTCGTTTGCGTGATCGAATCAGAAATGAAGACATCCGCAAGAGAACCAAGGTTACCGACCTAGCCCGAAGAATTGCCAAACTTAAGTGGCAGTGGGCAGGGCACATTGCTCGCAGAACGGATGGCCGATGGAGCCGAAAAGTTCTGAAGTGGTGACTGCGAACCGGAAGACGTTGCGTTGAAAGGCCTCCCACTTGGTGGAACGATGACCTGGTGAAGGTTGCAGGGATCCGATTGGATGCGAGATACACGGGACCGGTCAATGTGGCAATGATGATGGTGATGAATAGCTACATAGGAAAAGAAAGACAACTACAGTTTGTCAAGTGCTTATTTGCGTGACCGTGTCGCTGATGTTTTGCGTAGATCGCTGTCAAACAGTTGCGCGCTTTAAGATTTTTTGTTGCTTTCTCGAATGAAAATTTTTTGTAAAAAATAAAACTGACTTCAAAAAAATGAAAAATTACTTTAGCTTCAGAAGTCGACTTATGTTTGTTTGGTTCAGTTTTTTTTTTCCTTTTTTAGTTGTAATATTCTATACAAATATTTGCTATGAATTTATTTTACATTGTTAACACCTCCAACTTTTTGAAGTCGGTTAAAAATGGCGGCCATTTTGTGCGCCAGATGTTTGAAGGTAGTCAGTGTCATGCTAATTTTGTAGGTATGCCCAGTCCATACTAACTAGCTTTTAAATCAGTGACGCCGACTACACACATTGACATAGGCCATAATTTTGCCAGCTATACAGCCTATTTTCCCTAGGTTTCCCTAAGCGATGCTAGCACTACCACTATTCGGAATTGTCGGTTTTTCTCAAAAAAAACGCTAGTCTGCAATTTGTAAGTGACTAGTCTGGAATCTTTCTTTCTTTATATAAGGTGGCAGAGTCGAAGAAACGCTTGGAAAGGCGTTTCGTGAACTGAAGGACGGTAGGCATTCTGAGGTCTAATTAACTTGCACTTAAGTGACAACTTGCTTTTTGCCGCTAGCATAAAATGGAGTCTACCCATAGGAAAGGCGGCTCGGTTACGAGCTGCCCTTATATGTGCCGCGACAAGTGGTGGTCGAGTATGACTCCTAGGTTCTTGCCTCGCTTCTCATTAGGGATGGGATAAGCTTGTCAGAGAATAGAATATTAGCACATTTTTTTTTTTCAGTTAATCACGTTGGGCGTTATGTCCGAAGTCGAAGTTTGTGTGACTGTTGAGGTGCTGGGCAAGGCGGCCTGTGACAATTATGCTATATACGCTACCCTCCTTCTGAAATTTCCTCACAATATAAAAAATAGACAAAGTTTCAAACGTATGTATTCCGACTAAAATTTAAGCACGATTACTATTACTACTATTAGGTCGGTTTGTTTCAAATTTCCCGCATTTTTAGTTAAATATTTCTACACTAAAATACCGCGTCCTTCCCCCACTAAAATCCCTCCCTTTCCCACCATTTTTAAGTTAAGGTTATTTAATAAGTCACGATGCCGCCATTTTCTATTTAACGCTTTTTAAAACTACAAACGGTATAATATACAAAGTTTTGACCATAATTCACATACTTTTTATTTTGTTTTTATGAGTAAACATCTTGTAAAGCTTAACTTTTCTGTTAAAATCAAAATTAATGTAAGCCATTGTTAGTCTGCTTCGGAACGTGACATAGTAAAAACCTTTTGAAATGACAGCTTGATTTGGTTTGGTTTCCGCTACTGTGCTATTGTGCTATTTTTCGGTTTTCAATACGAAAATCATCAGAAAATGTCAATTTCTACTGCTACAGGTATATATCCCAACACAGAGTATACTTATTTGTATAAATTATCTATAATCTTTACGTGTTTACCATCAAACCTGATAGGAGTTGTTTTTTCGGAGAAATGCCATGGAATCCCATATGGCGGTCCATACTCCACATGATTTAATGACGCTATCTGATAAATGAAAATATGTTTTTTCAGTAATCAACTCTTATATGCTAAATTTGAAACGTTAAACAGCAGGTTTATCGTTGAATCGTGAACGTTAAGGTTACTACAATATCCAGATTTTACTGGTCTTTCTAGCGTCTTCGTAATTGCCGGACGCTCACGACTGCCAATATGAGTTAACTTTTAGTTATGTCACATAGTTGTTAATATTTACTACGTCAAATAATGTAATTTGTGCAGTAACTTTACATTGAGTGATACATTCATGCAAGTTTGAACTACGATTTGTTTTGATTGTGTTAGAAACGAGTAAAACTGTTTTCGTAACTGTGATTGTCATTTTCTTACAGATGAGCGTACAGAAGGCGACGATGATACATCACAAGGAAGCCAACCAAAAGATGACAGCAGTGACTCAGAAAATGAAAATGAGAATGAGCCTCAAAGTCAAAATGGGGTGTCTCCGGTCCCTGAAGTTCATGAGATCACAAGTGATGATGATGAGGATTGTATAGTGACTAATGATGATAATGAAAATGATGATGATGATGACGATGATGACAGTTCAAATTCTAGTACAGATAGTAATGATAGTTCAGATGAATCACAAAGTGAAAATAAAATTAATGAAGAGAAAAAAAATGAGGAACAACATAACCTAGAGAATGGTGGGGAAGAATCTGATATTGAAGAAGTGTCTATGGAGGATCCTCTCAATGAAGCCCCTGCTAACAAGAACAAACCCATAGTAATCAGTGATACTAAAAGTTTGGCTGACTTAGCTACTAAACAAACAAAGCCTAATGGAGATCAGAATAGTGAGCCAACCGTAGTTATCATTGATACCAATTCTATTTTGACCACTAAGCCACCCCCTGCACCCAGCAAGCCATCTACCACAAGTGCTATAGATGCACACAACCTGTGCCAGAGTATTGCTGCCCGTGGCACCACTATTACCCCAGTGAGTGTTAAGAATACTTCCATGAACAGCAGCATCCCCCCGGCCCCGCAACCAAACATATTGCCATCCCTCACTGATGACATGTTTGTTGTTGAAGCACCATCTTTTATAGTACCCTATGTATATGAAAAACCCTCTGTCAAACCTTTTAGGGAATTTGTGGATAAGTTAGGAAAAGAACTGGAAGTACTGAAAATTAAAGAAGAACATGAAAAGATTGAGAGAGAAAAAATTGAAAAAGAGAAAAAAGAAAAAGAGAGGCAAGACATGATTGAGAGAGGTGAACTAGAGGTGTTAGAAGAACCTAGTGAAATTGCAGATGAACCAGTGAAGGATAAAAAGTCTGAGAAAAAACAGAAAAGGAGGCGTGGGGAGGAAGATGATGATTCATGGGATGGAGAGTCCTCCGTAGACTCTGAAGATGAGCAAGCCACTGATGATGATGCCATAGTTATCAAGGACAGAGATGATACTATTGACCAACTCAAAGACCCAATCAGCTTGATAGCTAAAGGTCTCAGTGGTGGTAAGCCTGATAGTTATTTTGATTGTTCCCTTGGGCAATTTTTTATCAATGTGGGTCTTAATTTAGTTCAAGAATATGTTCAGAGTGATTTACTGAAACATCAAAACCGTAAATTATATAAGGAAAAGAAATCTGGCAAAAGCACTAAAGCCACTGAGGCAGCTATTGCATCACTTACTCAGAACTTAGAGTTCAGCAAGAAAACAAATGCGCCTTATGCTCTTGTTCAGAGACGCTGTGATTTTTGTAGTTTTAAGACTGAGTCAATGTTAGTTATGGCTCACCATCTAGAAGCACCACATATGCGAAATAATATCTATAAATGTAATTCATGTGAGTTTGAAATTCGTAGCCCACATGACATATTATTTCACATGGAGGCAGAGCACAATATCAGGGGTCGCTTGGAAAGAGCCCCGGCGTATCAGCAATGTGCTAACTGTCACTTTGAGGATAACAGTAAGACGAAATTAGCACGCCATCTTATTGCATGTGCAAAGAAATTCAAACCAGAACTTAATTTGGGACCCCCAATTGAGTGGGAGCCACCAGCAAAAATACCAAAACTAACACGAGCTCGTAACAACATGGTGGGCTCCTACCAGAGCAACTTCAATAGGACACAGATGAATATGAACAACTTGAGTCGGCCTCAGATAAATATGGCAAATGTAATTCCAAACATGCCTATACTTGGCAGACCACGCGGCCGACCGCCGATCAGCGGGCCGCCGCGCCCGCAGCCCGTGTCGGGCGTGCCGATCATACGCAGCGGTGTCATGATCATGCACAACACACCTGCTGTAGGTACCACTATTGCCAATTATCCTATGATACAGAACCAGACCAACAATGCTACACCTAAGATATCAATCACCCCACTTCCACGGGCCCCACAACCCTCTTCTTCCCAATCATCACAAAACTCCAAGGCTACCTTTGTCATATGTGAGATCTGTGATGGCTACATCAAAGACCTAGAGCAATTGAGGAATCACATGCAGTGGATACACAAAGTTAAAATTCATCCTAAGATGATTTATAACAGACCACCGTTGAATTGCCAAAAATGTCAATTTAGGTTTTTCACAGACCAGGGATTGGAAAGACATCTTCTTGGTTCCCATGGCCTAGTAACTAGTTCCATGCAAGAGGCTGCAAATAAAGGCAAGGATGCAGGCAGGTGTCCAGTGTGTGGGAGAGTGTATCAATGGAAGCTATTAAATCATGTTTCAAGGGACCACAATATGACTTTAAAGCCGGCACACCTCTCATACAAGTGCACAGTGTGCACAGCCACATTTGGGATGTACAAACAGTTTGAGAACCATGTCTACTCAGCTCACAGTGTTGTGGCTAAGCGTGTGATGGATAAGAGCAAGACACCTGCGTCTTCAACCAAGCCTGATGCTGATCCTCTGTTGAAACCTCTGAAAATAAGTGATGAGATTACAATTATACCCCAACCTGCAAAATCAACTGTTACTATCACTGCTAAAGGTAAATAACATTGATGTTTGTGGGAGTGTGCAGACTGTACTAGCACCAGTAGACCGACAAGCTGCTTCATCAGGATGCACATCCATTGTATCTAGCAGTATTGTGTAAATAACTTAAGCTATATCAAACTTATTTAACAATATTAATAGAAACCCAGAAGTATGGTGAAAATTAGGTAATGAGTTCTCCATGGATAGTATTTTTTAAGTGTAATGTCAGCAAAATTGTAAATTCATTGTATAAAACTGTTACGTAAACACGTAAGTATAACTGTCAACACTACAACACAATTAAAAAAAAAATATAGCTTTGTCCCCACTATCCATTTATAATTATGTATTGTTATCATTGCAGTTTCAATGCTATTGTCAGTAATTCTTGGATTGTCACAAATTAATTAAATTCTGTTATTATGAAAATAATATGGATCTGTATCCTCCTCATTGCTGTATAGATATTTGTAAGACGAAATGTGAAACCATTGCAAAAATTAAATATTAATTGTCTTATTCCATTGCACTCTATGAGTATTTATTTATTTCATTCTCATGTCTCTTTCTGCTAGGTATGTTATCAGCCTGCTCTAGTTTAATTCTTGTATGATTTAACACAATATTTGTAAAAATGTCTTAGGTAGATACTTTCCGTTATGCGTGTATATTATTAAATCAATTGATTATAACAGTGTAGGTAAGTTTAGATTACAAATCGTAGACATTAATTGTAAGTGAGTACTACTGAACCGAAAATTACCTGTTTCATTGAATATCAACTACCAACAGTGCTAATGGATACTAGCAGAACCATTGCTACCATCGTCGGTCTTATTTATTTCTGATCTCAGGTCAACCAGATGGAAGTGTTGATTTGGTAAAAGTTTACTGAATTGTTAATGTACTTATAGAACTGAAAATGATGTATTTTTTTTATTTAATAAAAAAGACCACTGTAATTGAAAAAAATCTTTAATTTATTTACTTAGGCACGTATAATTGTAGACTTGGAGTATTTCTCACCCATCAACCTCAACCCTATATTTAGCCACATTGCTCATATCTTTAATGTTTGACTGATTCATCATTCAGTCCAAAGTCAGAGCTTGCAGTGCTTTGGTATTAGAAAATGCATAGCAAAGTAATAGACATCATCAATTTGCCATAAATAAGAAGCGGAAGGAATGGGGGGAGGCCTTTGCTCAGGAGTGTGACTTTACGCGTTAACTAAAAAAAGAAACGCAAGAAGCGTGCATGAGATCTATAAGGTACCTATAGACTTTTTACAAGCTACAGAACTGCTAGCTGCTTTTAACAAACGACAACACCTTACAAAGCCGATAGAATAAAAAGACCATGTAGTCCTGCTAGTGGAGTTTATAAACCAAGTATATTGATTAATATTGGCAAAATTGAAAGTAATGGATGACTCATGTCATGGGTCATGGGCAATGTATTGCTAAGATGGTTCTGACTGAGTAAAAAAAAAGTAGAAACGCTGCGCTCGGCCACTAGAGAGCGCTGGCTGCGCTAGCCTTCCACGCCGCACCGCACGCAGTCGCCATGCGCCACCAAGCCATGCCATGACCAAATGACGTCATACCCTGCTTCCATTGCCTAGCCTGCCATCTGACGGTCGAATAAGTTTACTCCAAGATGACTCGCAAGTGCCAAAGTCGATTTGAAACCGATATATCTCTTGCAGGAGTCAATGTGTATTAGTGAGTGTGAGCTAAACTAAAAAGTGGCTTCTACCGTAAGAACTGCTTATTTAATACAACCGCCAGTTGAATATGATCTTGAGTCCTGATCTATAGTTACCTGTAACAACGACAAGACATCTTCTCTCCTCTAGCGTGCTTGATTCGCACATAATTGAACTAGGCGCTGAAGAAAGAGTTTTTGGTTGAGCAAAGGTACCCTTTACGTTTAACGTTACATAAGTACCTATGTTAACTATACAGTTACAGCACAATTTGTGCTATACACCTTGAAAATCAGCACAATAATATACAGGGTGGAATTTTTCAACGCCACCTGAAGGGAAAGTACCTACTCTAAATACTGGAGATAGAAAATTTTACTCAAAGGAAACATTATTTTATTTTTTTAAATAAATCCACGCTCGGCAATCGAACCGGATAAATTCCAAAAAAATAACTGTACTTTTATGGCATCAATCGATAGGGTCAATCATAACCAAATCTCTCTAACAAACATGATCAATTAAATTAAAGGAAAACTATGACATCTTAACAGAACAAAAAAAAGGTAAACTAACTAAGTAATTGGTTACTCAAAATGAGCTTCATTTTGTAGGATACACAAATTTGGAATTCATTTCCAGTAAGTAACTAACTATAATCTAATCGATATCTCCCTACGTATTCAGACGCTGGCTTGATGCTAATCATACTCTTATTAATTTGAACTGGAACTGATATTAAATTGTATAGCTGGAAGGCTGGAACGTATCTCTGCTAATTGACGGTAAGTTAATTTCAAATATGGAATATTCGTCCGTCATCCCTGCTTTAACTTGTAACCATTTGTAGATCTCAAACAGGTTGAATTGAATGTCATCTATGGGTAATTCTAGCTCTATCGATATTTGACTGGATACAAATATCTGTAACTCCCCACGGAGTTGTTGTGGAGTCAAGAGATGCTGATTGATCTGACCGTGATAGACCTCAGTCATAGAGTCAAAAAAAGTGTCAAACAACAACAAAGAACTTTTTCAATACACTTTCTCGAAAAAGTGCTTTTATCGCACTACTATTAGTTTCAACATGGTACGTACATGATATTTCTCACCCGTGGATTTTTAATATTTTTCCGCACATGTGCGAAAATAAAAATTTCCACACTATACAACATAATTATTATTATACTAAGTCCAAATATGGTCCAAATGGGTTCAATGACCATAGTCGGCGGTGTTTTTTTTTTTTTTTAATCTCGGCGACGAGATATTTATCTTTAAGGTGTAAATATTTTTTGAGTATTTAAATTGTGTCCATAAATAGAATATCATAGATAATCATGATTATTTTAAACATATATTTACTTTTATGAACAAATTAACATTTATTTGTATTCTAAATTCAAAAATATTTTTGAATTTTTCATTTTTCATATGAGGCTGTTTAGCGGCATCATACCTTTGCTTCTTCTTTAACCTGGCGAAAGCAAAGCTCGAAAAAAAGGTAAATTAAATCATAGTAATTCCTGACAAAAATACTTCCGCCTCGAATGCAATGACAAAGTTTACCCACTTATATTAAAATGTACTATTCTACTGACCTCTACAAATTGTGTTAGTTCCTATAAGATTATTTTTACAACCCCAACAATTTTGCTAAGATTACCAAAGAAATAGTTTTGGGTATATTTCTGAGCTAATAAAACCGCAATCATGTACTAATAGAAGGTGATGATGACATTTAATTACCTAATTAAGTTACGGAACTTTTACAAAACCTTATTGCGATATTTCCTATTTGCAAAATCATCAATAATAATAAGTCAATAAATAGTCAATAGTCGTGTCGGCCAATGGCTTAATAGCCAAAAGCCTCGACCAACATCTGAGGAGACTCTCGCTTGGCAGCTGGATCAAGGGCTTGATTCAGAAAGCAGTACTTCTGGACACGGCGCGTATCGTTAGGAGGTTCCTCTCTCAAGAGCCCTGACCACCGGTAGCTCGGACCCTGTTCCTGATGCCGGTGGGCTACTATGTTTTATATTTTTAAATGTTTTTTTTTATGTTACTTTGTATAAAAATATTTAAAAATGTAAATTATATGTATAAATACGAATAAAGGAATAATAATAAGTCAATAATATTATTAATTCGATGTACAAAAGAGCAAAGCGATTATCTTTTCTTGGCTTATGGTAGATCTCAGATATATTTTCACCCGTAAGAAAAGATTCTCTTTCACGAACAGTTTGTTGCTGGTGTGCATAGCGCCATGCGAACTGCTTGAATTACCCAAGTTTGGATAAACGTTTTGCAAATTTTAATGGTGATTTCGCAAGGACGAAAATAGTTTTATCAATGATCCAGAATCTGGTTTCACCAAAACTCTTTCAGAAGACAGATGCCATTGAAAATGAATGCATTCTTGAACTAAGTCAGTCTTTAAATCTGGAATCAGGAATGTTGGACGTAACCCATACGGATGGGTTTCATGCCGTCATACACAAGAAAACGGTCTCGCTCCTGAGCAGAATAAAAGTCAGTGCAATACAATAGCGTCCTGAAGGCTGTGGCGGCCGATACTTGCTCCACCCTAGTAAGGCGATTTGTGAAAAGACACAATACTCTAGTATTTCGTTGTTCTAGTTATTATGATTATTTACTATGGGTGCTCCTCTCATTAATTCGTCTCCGGTTAAGTTACCAACAATAGTGTTTAAAGCGCAAACCATTATGGGTCTCTTAGTTGTCGGAAATAAAATGATTTTATTTATTTAAATCATAAGGAGAAAGTCCTCCTTCCAAGAAAAGTGCTTTAGTGCGAAAAGTATGATGATGACAATTTACTCATTTTTACCGTTTCCAGTTTTTCTAAATTATAAAGTACTAGTTGTTGCTCGCGTATTCATTCGCGTGAACATTTTGATAGGCATGTGTGAGAAAAAAAGTCGCTTCTTTTCAATAAACGCGTTTCACTAAATTGTAGAAAAAACCATCTAACTGGTGAAACATTTAAGTACGTATGTATTGATGTGTTTGTGTGGACCTAATAACATTAAGGAATAGAAATATGAATATATTAATTTCTGAAAGAAAATAATAATTGAAGAATAAGAATTGGCCCTTATTTGCCGCCCGTAAAATCTGCCACCCTAGGCTCCAGCCTACTCAGCCTGCTGGTAAAGCCGCCACTGAATTCGTAGGTCTTGGCTTCGATCCTCGGGTCGGGCAACGCTATTAGGCTAAGCTCAATATACATATTGCAATGATTTATGATGTCTCATTCTCATTAAATTGCTTATGTATTATGTATATTATTATGACCCATTTTTTTGTTTCTGGATTACAAAGGCTTTTAAAATCGCAAACCGGTACTTGTTCGTGAAATCACAAACGATTTATTTTCGCAGTGCGCGGACTTTAGTATACATATTTGGTATTGTTCACAAATTATCGATTTATTATCCGCAACGATTAAATTTTGTTAGTGTGCACATAGCCTATACCTATATGTACCTATAGAGCGATTTTATTAGAAGATTATGTTGGCTCTTGTAACAAAAAGGGTTGGTAATTGGGTGCATTTCTTGAAATATGTGATACTAGACCTAATTTGCAACAGTTTTGAGCCAGATAACTTTGGGTCCAAACTGGGTTGTTTAGGAGAAATCGAACTTTTAAAAATTTTAGGAAATTTTCCACCTCTCCACCATAAACTGCTGATTGTGAGAAATCTTCGCCGCTCAGGATCTTAAGCCAATACTATTCATAGCTCATGAACGAAAGAATCCTTCGATAACAAAAAAAAGATTAAGGGGGCTCTCCATACACGGAATAGAAACAAAAAAAAAATCATCAAACCTATACGTGCGGGCTGTCTATAGATAGGTCTTTAAAAATAACATCGAAGTTTTTAAAACCATTTTTTCTTAAAGTCTTGTTCGCACTTGGCCGATTGTTTTCAAAAGTTTTTCCTAATAGTTTAATCCAATAGTTTAACACCCTCACAATCTGCCTTTTTTATTTGGGGTAACCCGTCCCAACCACATTCCTGATTTCCTGGCTTCGGCCCTATGTGACCCCCCCGCAAAGTCTTAGGCTGGGACCACACCTGCCTACAGGTAGTTGTTCTGGCTCTGGCTGTTTGTGTATGTGAGTTTAAACGTTCGAGTCGTGTTTGTAATTGAAACCCTTAATTATTATTTTTGTACCTAATATTTTTCTTTCGTTTGGTAACACTGTTTGGTTAATGGTCCATAGTGGTTGTCCATCAATCCCATTCATTCCATGCCATTGAAGCCCTATTTCCCCAACTAAGGATATTTTCTCCTAGATTTAGGCAATATTTTTATGTTTCCGGAATATACTCAGGTGTTAAAGTGAAATTTTTGGGTGATAGTTTTGACTGTATTGTGGCATTTTAATTATTTAAGGAACAGTGAAAAAATTACGAGTGAACTGAATGTATTAAAAAAACCATCGGAAATTTTCAATCGTCACAATCGATGCCTTTCAAAATTGTTTAGAGACAGCGATTACTGTTTTGTTAAATATAATAAACTTTAAATTGTGTTTTACTATTAATTATATAAAGCTAAGGGAAATTTGAAAAGCGTCAGATTTAGAAATTTTTCGAAAAGAGGATGGGGAAATCTCAAATCACAGGGTGGCCACACTGAATTTGTCATTCTTTCATTAGGCTCTGTATTTCACTATTACATTTTTTGGTGTTTGGGGACTACCAGGTAAGTTCGTGATTAATTGTTTTAAATTAGTTAATAAAGCAATAATATGATAGTTCTGATTAGAATATAGGATTTTACAAAATTAAGGTTCAACGTACTTAAATTGGCACAACCACAAAAAATTGGTAACCACGTGCTGCTCCTTTTTTTATCTTATTCTCTTAGAAAATCATTTAATTCAAGGGATTATCTTTCTAACTAGCTATTAAGATTAAATCCCAATCACTTCTTTCGATTTGTATATGAGATAAGATTTTTTTACATGTGTTTGTATATTACCAATACTGCCGATAAGATTATTTGGTTAGGCCACGCGGGCGGCATGTCTTTTGTAGAAAAGCAAACAAATCGATGAGGTGCTGATATCTGCTACTGATTTCGTACTATCTAGATAAAATGATGACAAATTACACGAGCCGAAAAGTGTTTAAATGATATTAACACGTGATATTAAATGATAGGCCTGATTTTTCTAATCCTAAACTGCTTCAATATTCTTCAATTTTTGTTTGGCTAACCACCCCTATATTTCTCCTTTTCCAGATCAAACCATTTGTTGTTTCTGCATTGTTCATGACAGGTGAGAAGCATTGAGTTCACTAAAAAGTTTCACTTTGACCCAAGGATTTTTCAATCAGTCAATCATCCAATGAGCATTTAATTGGTGTTATATGTTGTTTTACTAAGTATTTAAGATTTGGTCAATAAATATTGAAGCCTGGTGAATCAAGAACCTCTTCCTTTTATGTAGATGTGTAAAATATGACTTCACTATCATATTCATCTCAACCAAAGATTTGGTCAGAGATTCGTCTACGATTTCATAAGTAATCTATTGTTTTTATATTTAAAGATGATTGATTGATTACCAAATAACAATAAAATGATGAGAATCAACATGAGCCAAAAAATGTTGTTTTGATAACAACGTGATAGTAAATGATAGGGCTGATATTTTTTTTTTATCAGTTTTTAAAATGTATTTATTGATGAAACTTCTCACATTGTGTATTTCTTTTACAGGTAAGCTGACACTACATGAGGGGGTTCAATAATGTTGGCACTTTTCCTAAGTTATAAAGAGGGAATCCTTCTCTTTCTGGAGGTTATATTTTGTTGTTCATATTCAATCTGAGGTTAACGAGCTTTATCTTAAAATAGAGACCGACTCAAGTCTCCAGAAAGGCAACGATTGCCTTATGTTGAATCCAGTAAAACATTAATCAAGAATTTTATGAACTTAGTTCTAAATATTTAGAATGATTGATTTGTCTGTTGTAAAGTGTTTAAAATAAATGTTGTTTTTTTTTAACTTTTTATTGTATGCTTTATTTCCCTGCCACACGACTATGATACTAATTCACGCAATGCTATTTAACCTACCACTCACGTTTAACTTAAAGATAAAAAAAATATGCAGCAATATATTTTAGTAATATTTATTTTCTAGTAATTTTATTATACATAATTCTATCTATATTAGTAAACGGGTCTATAACTAAAATCAATGTAGTTTCTCATTTTATGTATAGTAATTACACTTAGTTCTTTAACCTAATAATCAGCCTTTATTTTTTAATATGCTACTTAATATTTTAAATGTAATCTGAGACATTCATATGTATTTAAAACAAGATAGTTCAGTTATGCAGTTGGGTTCCTTGGGTTTTGTTCAACTTGGTTAGTCAGGCGAATTGTAATATCCTGCAACCCCATGTTGGAAAGGGCGAAGTCTTCAATGTTAGTGGCCGTGCTTGAAGGTCTGTCGAAGGGGAAGCCCATAGAGCGGCGGTCGGGGTACTTCTTGTCCCTCAGACCACAGAAGCTGGATGCTTCAACGCAGCTCAACTGTGAGCCATCGGGTTGGTCCACCTGGGTAAATTAAATCATGTAAAGAAAATAGTCGTATAAGCATAGTGAAGGAAGTCCCATGAGGAGTACTTACGCTGTCAAGATCGTAGTTCGAGAGCATAACGAATAGTTGGTAGGCAGCGCCTGCTTCAGTGCCCTTGGGGACGAGCATGTGCTGGGGCCAGCCGCAGCCGCAGAAGTTGAACTCCCCGAGAGAGACCTTCCGAGGGTCGCTGCCCTGTGGGGACAGGTCGCGGAATGTTTGCTCGAACGGAATCGTCACCGAAGATTCCGTCGATGAACGTGTGATGGTGTTTTGGCCGGCGTTCACTGGAACAATGCAACGAGAGATTAAATATCCGGCGACAATTCCCCAGCCTCTCTCATTGGTTATGGCGTCCGATTCATTCTGACCTTTGGTTGAATATTCCGGTCTACACCAACATACTAAAGTCGAGTGATAAACTATAGCTAGTCTGTAATACATAATACTTACATGGAACCACGAATCTGTCCATTTCTATAAACATCTTGCGGTGATCGGCGAGAGCCCAGACCAAGTTGCGTTCGTCAAACTTGGGCGCGCAGAAGATACGAACGGTTGTACGGCGAGCGTTACCAGTGTTGTTACAGTTGATACTGAAAAATATTAAATAAATTAAAAATAAAGTTAAGGATCATACAGAAAAGGCGAAGGGCCTATTTTCTACGATCGTTATTGTTGTTACAAGCTATAGGTACTTACACGTATCGGAATGGTCTGTGATTAAGATGAGTGAAGCGCGCATATACGGCACCACGGTCGGAGAAGTCCATGCCTTTAGAGAGGTCGACATCACTTGACATCCAAAAGGTGTTCAACGTGTTAGGCTGGCCTCCGTCACTCTCGACTGCTACGGATGTCACTCGAACACCGGGGTTTTCAAGCTGAAAACGGTAAGAGCATTTCGCTATTAAGGTGGAAGCTCCAGGGTAGCCCGCGAAATTCAAATTTTCTTACGTTTTTTGCAATTTGCAGGTCAGTGTCAGGTTGTATGATTATGAAAAATGTGTTGCGCAAGTAACACGTATGTAGTTACAGAATTGTAATCATTAAAATTATTAATACAACCTTCTAAGTTCATTTAACCCCATTAAATAAGTATTTCATGAAAAAGTCATAAAGTGGGGTTAAATGAAATTAGAGGCTACCTACCCTGGCACTTTCACCTTGAAACTTGGTCGTTTGTTGATAGATACCTACTGACTTATTAATAGCTAGGTTTATGTCCTAAATGCTATACAGGCACTTGTAAATGTTGCCTACCGGTAAAGGTTTTAGAAAGAACCTACCTCTGAGCGAGTGTAGGGGCGCACATAAGCCGACTCCTTATGCGACTGGCAAATGTCGTCGATCCACGCGTGCCAACGGAAGAAGAACGGATCACGCATCGTAGTAGCTTCATCGGCGATGACTCCAAAGCTTTCCTGTAAAAGTAGATTAAGAATAATGTCAGAAAGAAATAAATCGTTGGGTTTACGCCTACACAAAATTAAAGCGCAACACAGTGTTGTACGGTTGTAGCGGCATCGGCAGGCCAGAATCCAGGCGGGTATGTCACCGCTTCACGAGCCACTTACCAGATAGCGGTGGTTAGGGTCGTGTATGTAGGCAGAGAAGCTGTGGCCGTTGTTGTGTATGCTCCCGTATAACTCCCTGTTAGGGGACAGGATGCTCGACTCCAGCATGTTGCCGAGTTTATCGATGTCCAGGGGAGCTGTTGTACCGTCAGCCTGTAATCATTAATTGGTTACAATGTTGCAATTATGTTAACATGTTTATAAAGGTAGGTGGGAATACGTGGTTAAACTACTGTTCATTATCAAATGAAATATGTTGAGATACTTACGTTAGTCACCAAGCCGGTAGAGATAGCTTCTTCAATATTCCTTCTCCATCTTTCCATTTCGGCGATGGTAATAGAGAGTCCGTCAACGGGCCGGTTCAGATCTTGCCAGCTCATGTTTGCCTGCCGTGGTGGCCAGCCGCGCGATGATGTAAGAGAGTCCAGCTTGGGGAAGTAAGCCTCGGGGATGGGTTCCCTCCAGTTGCTGAACTTCTTCACTCTCTTTAGTGCGTTGTTAAGGCGCTCACAATTGTAACTGAAAATTAATAAAACAGGTCGAAAAAGATCCGAGACTAGGAAAAAACCTGACCCCTTAGTGTTATTAACATTTCCGTGTTATGCCGATGCGGAAAGCTAAAAAAGCACTTTCAGGTTTTGCCTTGAAAAAACCGGCCAAGTTTAGAAGCGAATATCTCATCAACCATTGACTTAAGAAAAAAAGTATTTTAGAAACTTCACTATATTTTTTTAAGAGTTATCGATAGTGAGCTCCACACAGTGAAACATATAAGTAGAATATTGTTTTTTCAGCGTTCAACCCTAATTTTTTTAATCGTATTTCACTTCTCTTTTGTGTAGCGGTAATAAAAGACACTTGCTTTTCAAATTTCAACAGTGTGGTGCCAACAGTCTCGGAGTAAAATGGCTGTGACATACGAACGGACAGAGAGACGGAAAGGACCGATCTGTAAGGGTTCCATTTTTTCCATTTGGCAACGGAACCTTAAAACCAGTTACAGTACAGATGAAAATATAAGTATTGGAATGTTCTACTCGCAAGTAACTGGGGAATAATTACCGAGCAATAAGTTGCTGATGCATGTAGAAGAAGAGCTCGCCGCGACGGTCCTTAGCAACGATGGCTATCTGCGATGCTGTGAACGGGTAAACGAGATGCCAATGCCAGTGATGTAGGTTAACACCAATATCTTCACGCCAATAGGCTAAACGATGTTCTTCTTCTAAATCCGTCGCAGTGTAGTCCCGAGGAATGATGATCGGTATGCGCTGTATTAATTAAATAATTTGTTTAAAATCAGTGTAAATAGAATGTTAAAAGATACGGTTCTAGCATCCTTGACAGCAGGATCTTAGATCACATACAAAATATTTCGCATTAGGCTCTTGATCAGCAATCAAAGAGAGCCACTTAGGAATTTAAGATGATGGTTTAGTCTCCTCGCCAGAGCTGGCACAACTTTCGGAAAAATGATTAATGTATGAGTAAACCATCATACGAAAGCGAATTTAAAGTAGGGGATACTTTAAATTCGGCATCGTGTGCTGAAATATTTAAGTGTTCATGTGATCATTACGCTCATTCTCACCATTAACCAATAATAGTAACGTGTAAAGAAACGTATTTTCGTCACTTTGACACCTTGTTTTATCATTGTCATTTGGCTGCTTCGTTACACGTGTACTTTGAGATAATGGTAATGTTAACAATGATAACATTAGTATTTTAATGTTTATTTGTATTCAAGTTAACCTAGTTTTTTTTTAATGAAAACTTCGTAATTAATGCTATATGTACCTTAAATATTATTTATCTCACGGCACGGTATTTTAATTTCCAATACATCAAAATACTGACTGGTCTGGACATGAATGACTGACAGACAGATATAATATAACTGACATCTGTGAATGACGAAATCATGAAACGGATCGCAAATTCATATGAAAAGTCACGTAGGCCACCGCGCGTGTTTATATTTTGATTAAAATAGTAACCTGCGAAATTATGTTTATTGCCATTAAAGGTTTTTAATTAGTGAAGAGAATGTGTTAATACTGTTCTTAACATGGAAGATTTTGGTTTAAACCCCGGCGTAGTCGTAGTACGCGCAAAACCAGAAGGTCAAAGGAAGACTTTCAAACCAAATATACGTGCTGTAAATAAAATTCCAACTGAATTATTAAATGATCCTCTGTTAAATAGAGCTTGTGAAGCTTTACCACAAAATTACAATTTTGAAATACACAAGACAATATGGAGAATAAGGTCTTTGGGTTCAAAACGAGTGGCTCTGCAACTACCTGAAGGTATGGTATCCTAATGTGTAAATAATATTTTTTTTCTCCGTTTGTACTTTAATATATTAGCACTCTGAAATATAACTGTAAATATTTCGTTATAGGTCTAACAATGTTTGCGACGACGTTGTGTGATATAATCGAGACATTTACTGAAGCTGATACTGTAATAATGGGTGATGTGACTTATGGCGCGTGCTGTATCGACGACTTTACAGCTATTGCGCTTCAGGTTGACCTGCTGGTGCACTATGGGCACTCTTGCCTCATTCCCATAGACCAAACATGTGACATCAAGGTACTCTACATATTTGTTGATATTAAGATCGACCCATCACATTTCGTGGAAACTGTTAAACTAAACTTTCCAAAACAAACTCATTTGGCTTTAGTAAGTACAATTCAATTTGTTACAACCTTGCATTCTGTTGCTAAGATTTTAAGAAGTGAAGAATATACAGTGACTGTGCCACAATGTAAACCTTTATCACCAGGAGAGATTCTTGGTTGTACATCTCCCAAGTTAAATTCCAATGTAGTCATATATCTAGGAGATGGCAGATTTCATCTGGAATCTGTCATGATAGCTAATCCAAAAGTTGCAGCATATAAATATGACCCTTATGAGAAGAAATTTACTTCAGAGTTGTATGAGCATAAAATAATGCAGTCAAATAGACAAAATCAAATTAAAATGGCTGAAGAAGCAGACAGTTTTGGTCTCATTCTTGGAACATTAGGGAGACAAGGTAGCACTAAAGTATTAAGCAATTTAGAAAAGCAAGTTAGCAATTCTGATAAAACATTTGTAAAGATACTTCTATCAGAGATTTTCCCTAGTAAATTAGCATTATTTGGCCTGGATGCCTTTGTACAGGTGGCTTGCCCAAGACTGTCCATTGACTGGGGAACAGCTTTTCCAAAGCCATTGTTGACCCCATATGAGTTTTCTGTATCCTTAGGTAATAGCAAATGGTTGAAAGATGATGGGACATATCCAATGGATTTCTATTCTAATGATAGTCTTGGACCCTGGACACCAAATTATAAACCTGTGCTGTGTTCAGACACAGACAAAAAATGTGATAACTGCTGTGGAGGCAAGGATAAGTAATGATACTTACTGCTACAGTCTGGGGGAGCACAGCTGCCACCTCACGGGCTCTCTGGAACACTTGAGAGTCCATGAACTTTGAAGGGAAAGTCTCTGCGAAGTTCTGAATGGGTACATTCTTAGTGTCATCACTGAAAGAAAAGTTTTAGTTTAACACCAGTTAATTTAAAGAAATCATAATAAGAGGTTTTATAATCAAAGTAAGTAGTAACTAACAAACTTCACTTGCATGTGTAAACAACTAAAATTATTATGATTAAAAAAAAATTAAGACTTAAGGAAATGCTTTTTATAAATATAAATGTAATGTATTCTGAATATTTATTATATTTTAGTAATAAATGTCAACTTACCGATGCATCAATGCTACTGAGTAACAGTAGTTAAAGAGCTGAGGGTTGAGGTTTGCTCTTGCAAACACACATGTTGACAGAAAATCTTGCAGTTCATTCTCAGGTACATCTGCAGAAAGAGACAAATATTTTACAATAAGCTGCTAATAACTACTTAAGTTATTGTTAATAAATGTTTTCATTGTAATTTTATGTTTTATTCTGTGATCCTATGGCTCCGTGCACAGCGCGACACTAGCGCAGAAGCGGCGACTGCCGCGAAGTAAAATAAAATAAAAATAATTATCAGCTTCAATGTAGGAGTTTACATTCAACTACTTGCAATAATTTCACATTTTGTTGTTTATGTTACATGGAGTGTGTTAAATATAAAGACGGTCTCGTCATATTCTCTGTTACTTACTTAAAAGCGCATCTATGACTTCGGTAGCCATTTCCTGGTGCTTCGGCAGGAAAAGTGAGAAATCCGCATCGGTAGGCAGTTGCGACGCTTTGGTGAAGGTGGGGTACGAGGCTAAGGACTTCAGCGGAATCTTTTCAGTGGCATCGTTACCGAAACGGTCGTTTAATTCGACGCCGTTGTTTGCGTATTCCGGGGGCTATGAAAAAAAAAACAATTTTTACTTATGTAATTGTCTTGGGTTCGACGCCCGCGGTGGGTAACACACTGTAACCTATTAAGTTTATCCATTAAATTGTCACTACTTATCACTTCAGAGCGCGGAGTCTGGTTTTGTCTGGTAGTAAACCTATCCTCTAATGATTAGAGTCTAATCAGGTCATAACAAGTTCTGTACTTGTCAAAGGCCGATTTATAAAAATGAATTAGGTACTTACCACGAGTGCTTCTGAGAGCTGGAAGACCGCCCGTTGATCGCCCTTCGGAGTAATCAACGGTTCGTTTGGCCGATCGAACAGCAATTTGAAGTGTTCTATCATATCAGGTGTAGCCGCCATTTTGGTAGAATTAACTATAAAATAAATTTATAATTAAGTAATACTCCCTTCACAGAAACTGTGAAGTGGAATGATTGTTTTAAAAAAATCATGTCAATTTATACCATGCCCGTGAGTAGTACGGGGTGCAATATTCGGAGTGCAAAACCGCACGGGAATTGATAAAATACGGTGAGAAATACATCGCTATCAAAGTTATGTGGTGAGCTGTAAACGTAGCGTAGGAAATATAACAATGAGTTACCTACCCATTGTTATATTTCCTACTTAATTAAGAAATGTATGGCAACTACAGCTGGCCTTTCACTATTATTTTACCTCTGATTTTGCAGTACCTACCTAAAGTAATCTTTATACTTGGTATGAAGGTCTATGTCAGGCTGGTCTCGTGGTCGCAAGCGAAACTGCTGAGCGTGGGGTCCTGTGTTCGATTTCCGGGTCGGGCAAAAATACTATTGGGTTTTCCCATTAAACTTTCTCAGTAGCAGCCCGGAGTTTGTAAGTTGGCGGTATGAAACCCCCGTGCCTCGGAGAGAACGTTAAGCCGTTGTTCCTGCGCCTGATCCCTCTCTGGTCGTGTCGAATTGTCGTCGGACTATGAGAGTAAAGGAAGAGAGTTACACACTTGTGCACTATAATATCTCCCGCGCCGATGGCTAATGCTCGCCAAGTTTGGCCAGCAGGTCAGCAGAACTATTATGTCAGGTAAAATAACTTTAGGACTGTACTGCCGCGCTAGCGATATCAGCAGTAAGTGCAACTTTTGAGAAAACGAGTTAAATATTGATCCTGAATCAGCGGAATAAGCTCTACCAGATGTGCTGACATCGGGAACTGGTAAATTTCGTTAAGGATAAAGGCAGTAAGTCCAATAAATGAGAAATCTTCCTTAACATAACAACAGTAAGTACCTATAGTTACCCCGGGCGCAGTATTATATTATCTGCGCCCCGGGTTTGCAAGTAAAGTAAAGCTCTATCATTTAAGTTTTACTTTCACTTAAGTTATGTGCAGTAACTGTGTATACTGTCGATAAAATAAGTAGAGATTGATTTTTGTTTTACCTTAATCACTTAGATATCAGCAGTAACTAAATTTACTGTGGATATAATAAGTAGAGTTTGTTTTTTATTAGGCCTTAATTGCTTAGAATATATGCAGTAACTCATCATACTGAAGGTCTACTTCGCATTCGGTCTTGATCACTTACACTGTAAGCAGTAATAACTTATACTGTGACTAAAATAATCAGACAAGAGATCGCGAACGCACTCAAAGAAGCAGTGGGGGAACAGTTCAAACAATTCAGCGACTTGATTTTGGGTTTTCGTACCTCTCTAGACTTCTTCAACGAAAAATATGAAGAAATGAAAGTTACTCTTGAGCACAACTCCTCTAAATTGCAAGTGTTGGAAAGAGAGAATAGTAAGCTGCAATCATCCATACAAGACCTCAATAAGCGTATCAACCTAATGGAACAACACAACAGAGCCACCAACATTGAACTGCAAAACGTGCCAGAGAACCGCTCGGAAAATATTGTCACTACTATATTGCAAATCAGTAATACTACCAAATGTCAAATTAATGAAGCCGATATTGCCTTCTGCACCAGGACCGCTAAAAAAGACACCCAAAATGCCCGACCCAGGTCTATCCTCGTAAAGTTCAATACCCCACGAATTCGGGACTCTTTCCTCGCCGCAGCAACCAACTACAACAAAAGCAACACCAACAACAAACTGAACACAAGCCACCTAGGCATTGCAATGGATAAACCAACTCCAATCTACGTTGTTGAACACCTGTCAGCAGATAATAAAGCCTTGCACGCGGCGACACGACTTCGAGGCAAGGAGCTTGGTTACAAATACGTGTGGGTGCGTAATGGCAGAATTTTCATGAAGAAGACTGACCAATCTGAACGTATTGTAATCACTTGTCAGGAGGTCTTACAGACTGTCAGTTGATTTTATCTATATTTTTAATTCTGTTTTTTTTATTTTTATTTTTTTTATTGTACTGTGCAAGATAACGTGTATAACCTCTTCATATTCAATCATACTCTGAAGATATACTATCAAAACGTACGTGGTCTAAGAACTAAAACCGACACTTTTTATCATAACATGTCTCTACAAGACTACGATATAGTTGTGATTACGGAGACTTGGCTGAACGGTGGCATCTACGACTCAGAACTATTCGACGATAGATATGTAGTCTACAGGCGAGATCGCGAGTCCAGTAGATATAGAGCACGTAGACACGGAGGCGGCGTCTTGATAGCTGTAGCTAGGCACTTAAATTCACGTCGTATGCCACACTTAGAAAGTCATTGTGTAGATCTGTGGATTTCCATTGATATGGTCTGTCCTGGTAATAAGAAAAACACGATCTACATTTGTGGCGTCTACTTACCGCCCCCCATTACCCAAGAAACCACCCAAACATTCCTAGACTCGGCTCAAAATGCCCTGGACAAAAACGAACGTACTGTTATCATTGGTGACTTTAATCTTAGTAGTATAACGTGGAAAACTAATGAGGAAAGTCAGGTGAGTCACACTACTCCTTGCCCTACCAACAATAACGATGTTACCAAACACTTCCTTGATTATATTTCTATGAATGACTTAGATCAGTATAATTACCTAACAAATAACAAATCTAGAACACTAGATCTAGTTCTTTGTAATACTGCATTACATAACTTAACACGTTGCCACACACATCTGACACAAGAAGATCCTTTACATCCACCGCTCGAGTTCGCTATACCCACTGTCAACAACATAAATTCTCTACAAACAAAACTGGCCACTAAACCTAATTTCTTTAAGGCAGACTACGACAAAATCCTAGTTTCACTTATGTCTATAGACTGGGAAAGTTCAATGGGAGGCTGTGCCTCGGTTGAAGACATGGTCAATATTTTATATGATAGTTTGCACGACGTTATAAAGCAACACGTACCACTGAAAACGATGTCTAGGAAAGAGTACCCGGCATGGTACACGCCCAAGCTTAAGCGACTCTTTAAAGAAAAACACAAATTTCGCGTTAGAGTAAAAAAATACAATAATCCCCTTGACATTATATCATTTGAAACGCTGCGTACTGACTGTAGCAAGTTGAGAACGATTTGCTACAAAAAATATACGGAGAAGTTAGAAATCGCGGTTTTAAAAAACCCTAAAATCTTCTGGTCTTTCATTAAAAATAAAAGGAAATCCAGCAGCAATTACCCCGCGGTAATGTATTATAACAACAAAACTGCATCAACTGGCCACGACATATGTAACTTGTTTGCTGAAAACTTCGCAAGTGTTTATAACAATACGACGTCCTCGCAACCGTCAAATGTTGACATAAACAACAACTTGCCGACTCTTTGTAAAATGGAACTCAGTGCTAACGAAATATTCCGAAACTTAACATCCTTGGATGAACAGAAAGGCGTAGGTGAAGACGGTATTCCTCCCGTGTTTATAAAGAGATGTGCAAAAGCGCTGGCTTTACCTCTTAGTATTATATACAACAAATCTCTTAAAGACGGTATTTTTCCCGACCAATGGAAAAAGGCACTGGTCGTACCCATTTTCAAAGCAGGGCAAAAGAACATGGTGTCAAACTACAGACCCATTTCTATTTTAGTCATCTTCGGCAAAGTATTTGAGAAGCTTATAACCGAACGTCTAACATCGCATGTAAAACACCTTCTCAACAGCGACCAACACGGTTTTATCAAATACAGATCTACGACCACTAATCTCATGTGCTACGTGTCGGCTCTATCTGAATACTTAGATAGACGTATTCCTGTTGACACCATTTACACTGACTTCAGTAAGGCGTTCGATAAGGTAGATCATTCTCTTCTTATAGCGAAACTCCAGCACTTGGGTGTAGGAGGATCAATGCTAAAGTGGTTTCAATCTTACCTCAGTGACCGGTCGTCAAAAGTAGTAATGACTGGCCATCATTCAAAGTATTTTAAAGCCACATCCGGGGTTCCACAAGGATCACATTTAGGCCCAATTCTCTTCAACATCTTCATTAACGACATCACGCACTGCTTTAGGCATTCAAAATTCTATCTTTTTGCCGATGACATGAAAATAATGAAACCAATGGTAACTGAATCTGACGCTGCCTTATTGCAGGAAGATCTGAACAGACTGACGAACTGGTGCAAAATGAACGAAATGCTTCTTAACGTCTCTAAGTGTTACTACATGCAATTCAGCCGTAACAAAATTGTCTTACCTAACACTTACACGATAGGTCAACAAAAACTAAAGCAAATTGAAGAAATACGTGACCTAGGAGTCACACTAGATAAACAACTTAAATTTGACAAACATATCCTAAACACAGTATCAAAGGGGTTTCAAATTTTGGGATTTATCTTGCGCAACAGTAAAGAATTTAAAAGGGCGTCTACCAGAATAAAATTATTTAACACACTAGTCCGTCCTATACTTGAATATGGCAGCCCGGTTTGGAATCCTCACTACGACATATACATCAAACACCTGGAAAGTGTCCAAAGGCGCTTCCTGTATCATCTATGTTATAAGGAACGATTAGCTAAAAGAGTAACCAGCTACAAAGACAGACTAGGGCACTACAAAATGGTCTCACTTGCCAAGAGGCGAAAAATGGCAGACCTGATTCTACTACACAAAGTATTCCATGGAGTCATAGACTGCAGCGAATTACTAGGCAAGTTACATATAAACGCGCCATCTCGCCTGCCGCGGAAAACCAGCTACAATTTGTTTTATGTCTCAGGTTCCAAAACTAATCTAGGACATTTCGCCGCTCTCCCAAGACTCTGTAGGCAGTACAATGAATTGTCAAAGCAATCTGACATGGACATAACCCTCACAATCTCTAAATACAAAAAAATATTGACCACTGCTATAAATGTAGAGTGATAACTATAATTTGTATGTGAAACAATTTTATCAATTCTCTTTCAAATGCATCAAATGCTTTTTAATAATTATTCTGGTTTTTTGTAATATTTTCATTGTTTTATATTTTATGTGTTAAAACCTAGTTTTATGGGCATGCTGTGTTCTCCTATAATTGAAGGAACACACCTAAAAGAACATTTGTAATACTGTGTCCTATATTGTCTGTGTGTATTCTTTGTTGGAGATCCAAATAAATAAATAAAATAAGAAAAATATATTATTGAAGTTAAATTAACTCGACACCTAGGTACCATTGCCGCTGATATAATGCAAGAATAATTTTAATTTAAGAGTTATTTTCACTATTACTTTGGGATTCAAATGGTGTGCTAGGGAGAGAGGCGCGGGCGCGGTATTACACACAGTGAAATTATTCTGCCGCGCTAGCGATAACAACAGTTAGCATGTTTTGCATAGTTTTGAGTATTTGGCGCGAAATTTTTTTGTTAAATTTCCGGACTTCTTTTTTTAAGTTATATTATTGTGATGATTGAAACGTGTAGCCCAAATAAAGCGCTTTTATAATCTTTACTCAATAAAATTGTTCATTATACATATTTATTAGAATAGTTTTAAATTAAGAAAATCCTTTTATATCTAGTGTTAGTCGAACCAACTGAAATATCGATTGCTTAGAATAATAGCAGTAAGTAGTAAGTTACTGCTGTTATTATAAGCAACTCATAGGTTTGGGTTATAGCTTAGGAATAAAAACAAAGTCTTAAATAAAAAACGTTTCGTACATATATTAAAGAACGAGAAGTTTCACTAGGTCTAAATTCAAGTAAATTAATCTGAGAACAACAACCTTTTTAAGAAAATAAACTGTTATTCAAATTTAAATCAGTCTTTCTTACTTTCAGTCTTATAAAATAATTATAAATTCTTTATTTATTTTCTTACACACTAATTACATTTTTAAATATTTCTTAACAAAAACCATATAAAAAACATTTAAAAGTATAAAACATAGTGGTCCGCTGGTATTGGGAGCAGGGTCCAAGCTACCGGTGGTTAGGGCTCCAGAGACAGGAACCTCCTCACAATGCGAGCCGTATCGAGGAGTACTGCCTTCTGAATCAGGCCCTTGATCCAACCGCCTAAGGAGAGCCTCGAAAGATGGTCGTCGAGGCTCTTGGCTATAAGGCCATTGGCCGTTATGACGATCGGCACAATGATAGCCGAGTTCACATTCCACATGTCGACAACCTCGTGCGCCAAGTCGAGATATTTTATATGTTTCTCTTTCTCAGCTTTCACGAGGTTCTCGTCATGCGGGATGGTAACATCGACTATCATTACGCGGCGCGCTGATCGGTCTATCACTACTATGTCAGGCTTATTGGCAACAATAGTGCTGTCAGTAATGATAATTTTTAACAATAAATTCTTATTGTTAAAAATTATGACGAGAAGACAACCGAACGCAATAACTTTGCAATTGGTTTTTAAAGTTATACTCAAAACGCCTGGTCTTCGTTAGCGACTAAACTGTCGGGATGAGACCACATGAAGTTAACCTTCATACTCGTACACCATTTCCGCTTCAGCACTCAGCAGCGCTACGACGAGGCAATTGCGGGCAAAGATTAGAATAGGCAAACGAACATTTGGCTTGACAGACAGTACTTTCCCAAGTTATTATGCCTTGTCTGTGACTGTACCTTCGCCTTCTTTGTTTTTCTGAAATTCAAAAGTGCCTTGGTCTAATTGCAATAAATGCTTTGAGTTTGGTTAACACCGGCAAGTTAGCGACCACCGCATCAGTATAACCACTAAACACAATGTTGCCACCAACTCGCCATTTCAAAAACACCATTGCCAAATTCGTTCCTTAATTTTATTTCCAGACGCGAATTCTCGCTAGAGTATTAATGTTCTGTCCGCGAATTAGTGCAAATTATAAGTACATAAGGTTAGTAAACCAATATTTATAATAGGGCTGTATTTCGTTAACAGTTTTATTGTCGTAATTGTCGGCACCAGCCTGTATAAGCATTTAAATTGAAAATTGTTTAGGCTGAAACTATTGCTGATAGTCCTTGGCTTATCAAAACCAACTAATTTTATCTCTATATTGTGACGATTGGTAGGTATATTACCATGACTTGAGGATGTGGTTTAGTGGTCAAATGCATAAATAAAATTCTCATAGCCCATCACACATTTTATTCATCCATTATGGATGTAACAATAAATAGACTAATAACAATTATTTTACTACTCAAAAGTTGATGACTAACTCAGTTAACGAGAATCGCAGTAATTTATAGTAGATTGGTATTCTTATTTCTCTTTTAGAAAATTACAGACTGTGTCTAGGAATTTTTCTGGCTTCTGACTATGTACCCAGTGACCGGCTCCGTCAACGAAAATTAGCTCAGCAAGGGGGAAGTACTCCTGTATTTCCTTTAGGTCATTTTTGCTGTAAAAAGAATATATACATTTCATAATTAGAAGAGAACCAGAGTTACAACAACTGTTTAATATTGGGCAAAGACATGAAGCTGCATGGTGGATACCTTTGTTCAGGACAACCGCCTTCAAGGCTAGTCCATGCCACCCAGTGTCCTCGACCGCACCATCCTCACCTTGGAAAACTTCATGAAAATCAATTTTAGTATGCAAAAAAATATTCGTAAATAGTCTCCAAGGTTAAAAAATAGTCGCATTATGATTCCGAAGTTATAGTTATATTTTGGTGAGGATTGTGGAGGAACTTCTCCACACAATCCTCAAATCAGTGCAAACAAACGGCTGGGAGTATCGACTTGGTTTCAATTCCAAAAAATAGTCATAAGGCTATGCCAAATCTCAAAAATAGTCATTAAGGGATTCCAGAGATATAAAGGTGTCTTGGTGAGAATTACGTGGTGAGCCTTTCTCGCCACAATCCTCACCTGATTACCGCGGAACGTTTTTGAATTTGGTGTCAAAAAATAGTCAAGAAATAGACGTCTGCAACCATGACAATTTCGACCTGGTTTACAATGTAGAAGTATGTTAACCTTCCATGTAAACTTCTACATACATTTACGAGTCGAGTACAGTGGAGCACAAAATTATTAAGTACGTATTTTTAATGATCACCTTATTTTTTGGTTGTATTAAAAAGGGTAATTGTTAGTTATGTAGCTATTTTAGGTATTTTTTATATGTATATAATGTACATATATTATAATCATTTAATAATCATGACATACTATAAAACAAAGTCTTAAGCTAAATAAAACTTGTATCAAAGCTCTTCCTTAGCTAGTGTGCACTTCAAAGAGTAACTTATCTTCAATACCAAGTAATACCATGTATAATGATTTTGCCAAATACCAAATACTCGGTCACGCTCTCTGTCGAAGCGCTGCTGATTATTCGGCGGCTGAATGTTCGGAGTTTTGACTTTCTCATTGCCACTGCGGTGCTTGCGAGGGTGTCGGGCAGATGGTTTTTTATCTTTATCTAAGACTGAATGCTTACCAAAACAGTCTGTCACTTTTGGCGGGTGGGATGCGGTAGATACTACAAAAAAAAATTAGCTTCTCGCCCGGAAAGAGAAGTCCGTACCATCCATTTGTTTTTATCGTTATTCATTCGGAATTTTACTTGAATTCATGAAATAAAACAGCTGATGCATAAAATAGTTAAATTTTAGAAGAAAATATAACTACAATTAAATAAAAGTAAATAAATTTGTGATAACCTCGATAATAAAATAGGTTAAGATAAAAAAAAAACCAAAAAAAATATTTGAATAGGAATATAAAACTTTAATTAAGTATACAGGGTGTAAACAGACCCTTCACATAGCCGTCAACCAAGCATTCTGTACATCAAACTAAGTAACTTTACGCAAAAATAATAGCTGGGAAACTTTTTTTTTGGGGTGAAAAATCACGTTATAAAGTAGGACTCGATGGCAAGCACTCAAAGCATTGTGCTGATGAATGGATTGAATAGTACGGGGGTCGTGGAGAAGTTCCAAAATCTTACATTAAAAACATGTATTTAAAAAAAAACTTGTGAAAAAGTTGGAACTTTGACCCCCAATATCTCCGTAACTAGAAGGCTCCCAGGTATGGTCTAGAACAAAAAAATGTTCGCAAACACGGGGAGAACAAGGGATGTGTTAAGGGTCTATTTACACCCTTTTATATATTTTTTTTAAACAAAAGAAAATACTAATTCGTATTAAGAAATTATCTACATTAAACTTTGGTTTCAACCATGACCTCAACCCTACGGTAGTCTGGCTATATTTTTTACTAAAAGACATAATTGCATGTTAAGTGCAAGTTTTGCTGATTTGACGTATATTTTCGAAATACAAAAGAAAAACATTTTGATCTTTATGAGCGTATAAAAACGACGTGTAGCGAGAGTCTGTGACGTCGTCGAATGATGGTTGAATCGAATGAAAAATCAAAATGTATTATGTTTATAATGAAATTCAAACTCCTAACGTCATTAGGATTTTGAATTGCAATAAAAACATACTAAATATAATATTTAATTAAGAAAGGTTATTCAGTTCTGCCAAAACCACCGGAAGGCAATGTCAATGTCTAGAAATGAAATAGCAGTCCGATTAACATAATGTAAGTAACTACAATATTTTAGTACCGTTTTAAATTAATACCCTACGCTTAGTTGACACTTAACAAAGCCAAGGGCTGCTTTTACCTTGGCCAAAGGCTTTGCGTTGCCGAACAACGTGGCAACACCGCCAGTCTCTTGGGGACATTACCAGTCGACAGCGTTAAGGAGTATTTTGGCGCCATTTTTTAAGTTTATTGTTAAATTAGTTTAGGTTATTTTAATTTATAAATGTATATATTATTTTTATGATTTAATTAATTAAACTTCCATTAATATTACCTATAACTTAAACACACACACTGTTCTATACACAACAATACATACAAATAGTTTTGCAATTTTAGTGTTTGCAACTGTACCAAAACATAATGTATGTAGAAGTTTACATGGAAGTTTAACATACTTCTACATAGTAAACCAGGTCGAAATTATCATGGTTGGAGACAACTATTTTTTGACAACAAATTCAAATTCGTAAGCGTTCCACGGTAATCAGGTGAGGATTGTGGCGAAGGAGGCTCACCATGTAATCCTCACCAAGAAACCTTTATATCAATGGAATCCCTTAATGACTATTTTTGAGATTTGGCATAGCCTTATGAATATTTGTTGGAATTGAAACCAAGACAATACACCCAGCCGTTTGCTTGCACTGAGGTGTTGCGTGAAGTTGTTAACCCCACAATTCTCACCAACACATATTTATAACTGCGGAATCACTATGCGACTATTTTTTTAACCTTGGTAGTCACCAAGGTTAAAAAAATAGTTACGAAAAAAATTGTCAAGAAATAGTCATAAATGACTATTTATGACTATTTCTTGACAATTTTTTTCGTATTCAAAATTAATTTTCATGAAGTTTTTAAGGTGAAGACACTGCCACCCATGAATATCACAACTAATACTTTTATTTAAGCACTAAAATCTATACTAATACTATTTTAAATTAGTTTGTAAATTTGCATGTAGGGGGGTAATCTCCGGAACGAATGATCCAATTCTAAATTTCTTTCACTAGCAGAAAGCTACCATTAATAATGGGTGCTATAGGCTATAAATTATACTTATATCATGCATAGCAGCCGTGCTATTACAATTTTTGCAGACAAAGTCGCAGGTGAAGTGCTAGTGTTTCTATGAACATGGTGCTGCAAGAGTCATAAGAGGTCTCTTTTATAACATCTATGAGAAGATAGGTTCTTGCTTGTAATGGTTACTACTGGCAGGCAACTATTACCACTAGGCTGTATGAATATAAAGCCTAGTTTACTATGAGCTCAAGCATCTGATACATACCCTATGTAATCAGATAAAGATCCTCCTATAAACAGTGTTGGTCCGCAATATTGAAGTCCTCTTAAGTTTGAGGGAAAACCTGATATGTGTGTTTGGAAGTTTTCCTTTAGAGCTGGTATGTTCACCCTCCAAGTAAATGAACCTGTATTTGTTTTTACTAAGTTAGTTATTAAGAAATTCCTCAAGTTGGTATCAGGAGTCATTCCTTTTAGTTGTTCATCAGCCAACTTCCGAGCTTTGGACATTGCAATTCCTGGTCTGATTGCTACTGAATTCATAGCATCAAATAAACTGGCCATCGAGAAGATTTGTGGGCTCGTCTTCACAGGAGAAATATCAACCACAATGAGACTTGATACCATGTCAGACTGAAAACATTAGTAAATTAATAACTCGAAAGACTATTTATTTAATAATGTCCATACCAATACTGTGTGATTTTCAACTGATATTTGTAGTACATTGTCTTTGATACAAGTCATGGCAACTACAAGTATGTACAAACTACGTACAACTTACACAGAGCAGTGAGAGCACCATGGCTGTGCGTCCGCCCATACTGTGGCCCAGGATCGACACCTTGGACAACTCCAGCTTCTTCAGCAGCTTCATGACATCGTGCGCCATGTGTACGTACGTGTGCTGCGAGGCATGCCTGCTGTCCCCGTGGTTCCGCGCATCTACGCTTATAACTTTCCTACCAGTGGTCCTATGGATAGCTTTGCTCATACTGTTCCAGTTGTTTTTAGATCCTAATAACCCGTGTAATATGACTAGAGGTGGCAGTTCTACATTTTTTACATCAGTTGTACTTTCGTAAGAAGCGTAGGCCAAATCCACAGCCTCTGCATTTTCTGACGTAGATGCCAGTAGTCTGTGCGTAATTTGTGTAGCACCGGGGAGAAATTTAGGGCACAAGTTCAATCTATTGAAAACATTTTTGAGAGTTACTACGCTGAGTGACATTTTTATTTTAGTGTATTTTGATAAAATACAATAATAATTTAGAAGGTGATCTGCTTGACATTGCGTAGGTACTCCTGGGTTACATTTTTTGGTGACAGTTTGATTGTTAATGCTGACAGCTCCACTTGCAATGACAGATCGAAGTGAAGTGTCATGTCAGAAAGTAAGAAAGAATGGAAGTATTAAGTACTTCGTTTTAGGTACTACGTATTAGGTACGTACTACGAACACAGAACTAGAAAGTCGGCCGAAAATTATTTCTTGCTAGCTGACACGACAGACATCGTTCTGTCAAAAACTATAGGACTGTGGCAGTCCTGCAAATTTATCTTTCTGCAGGGCTATTGCGTATCTCTGTTGTAAGTTCATAGTGATGATCACTTGGCTGAGTGTTCATCGATTAACTGCCAAATGGTTAGTTCCTTATTGGCTATAACCAGTGACCATCACGTATGACGTCATTGGTGCCCATCGCCTCAAGAAATTCTCAAAGCAGACAGTTGAAGTTAGACGTGATTTTGTAGCAAAACATAAAATTTGCTTCAACTGTTTAGGCGGCAATCACATTGTTTCTGAATGTAGAAAACCTACCACATGTAAGGTTTGTCAAAAGCGCCATCATTTACTGTTGCATTTAGGTCAGGATTCGGACAAAGGGGACCAACCTTCAACATCATAGGCTATCGACAGTGTTAGTTCACCTAATACTGGTCCGATTGTTTCGTGCCTGTCGAAAGGTAAAATTCCCTAGCCCAGACGTGTTTTATTAGCCACAGCACTAATAAAAGCCGAGTCACGCTCTGGTGAATTTCAGTCTATCCGAGCCTTGCTCGATCAGGGTTCGCAGGCATGTTTTGTAACAGCCTGGTGGTAATAGTTCAACCATGGCAACGTACATGGTACATTTTAATATGCTATCTCGGGTAGATTCAATCTTTAATCTTAAAGTTAACGCTTACGTACTAAGTAAAATTACATTGTACTTACCTGAGTGTAGAGTCGACACTACCTTAGATTGGTTAAGCGTCAACACGCTGCAGCTTGCAGATCCAAAGTTCAAACACTCTAAATAAAATTGGTGTTTTACTGGGCGCTGATGTTTACAGCTGTATCATTAAAGCAGGCATAGTTAAGAGTCCGTCAGGCACTCTGATTGCTCAGAGCACTACCTTAGGGTAGGTTCTGTCCGGGGCAGTTAGTATAGACACATCTAGAGGTTCACCTAAAGTTGAGAATATTTTGAGAAATTGAAGAGCTAAATAGTTTAAAGAAAATACTAACACCTGAAGAAAACAAATGTAAAGAGTTTTATACCAAAACTACAGTAAGGGATAGCAGTGGAAGGTACGTAGTGAGACAACCTTTCCGCGAGGAAAATCCTTCTTGTAAAGGTGGAAACTTTCGTGCTATCGCTGAAAAAGGATTTAAGTCTTTAGAAAAAAGGCTGGAAAGAAATACAGATCTTAAGGAAAAGTACAAGCAGGCAATAGGAGAATATTTACAACTTTTATGACACATGAGGCAGATAGATAAGAATGATAAGAATACGGAAATGGTGGTATACTTACCTCACCATGCTGTAATCCGGGAAGACAAATTTACTTCGAAAGTACGTGTTGTTATCAACGCGTCTGAGAAGAATAACAATGGTGCCTCACTCAATGACACGTTGATGGTGGGACCTACATTGCAGTCTGATTTACGACACACAGTATTAAGATGGAGACTTCATCCCATAGCACTGTTAGCGGACATCGTCAAAATGTACCGCCAGGTCAGGGTTTCGGAAAAAGACGCAATGTTTCAGCGCATATTATGGCGAGATAGTCCTGAAACCGAAATCAAGGACTAGAAGGTAGTGACGGTTACCTTTGGTACGGCATCAGCACCATACCAGGCAGTTAGAACCCTACATCAAGTCGCCTACGATGAAGGTAATAATTACAATTTTGTTGCCGATATGATTCTGAACTGCTTCTATATGGACGACTTGATGACCGGTTGTAATAACGTAGAAACAGGTCTGAAAATCTACAGGCAAACGACAGTGAAATTAAGAAAGAGTGGATTCACGCTCCAAAAATGGAACAGTAACAACCAAGAAATAGTTGACAGGATACAAAAAATAGAAAGTAATACATTGCAAGGACAAATAGATCAAATTAGGACAAAGGACAACATGCACAAGGATAACACATATGTGTACAAAATCATAGAGGACGTAAAACAAGTAATAAAGTACAACAAACTAAAGAAAGCAGAACACAAAGAAAAGGAAGTAGAAATAAAATTAGATAGTACCATCAAAATTCTACGACTTTCAGGGAACCGCAACGCAGACACATTCCAGTACACGGTGAATCTCCCGCCGCCGACGACTGCACCTGTAACTAAAACATCCATTATTTCTGTGATAACACAACTTTTTGATCCATTAGGCTGGTTAGCCCTGTTGTTAGCGAATGTATTTATCCAGAAATTGTGGCTTGCAGGTGTTGGTTGGGATGAGGAGCTAACCAACGACTTAATAAATTAATGGAGATCATATCGTGAGGAATTGTAACTACTCACCAAGGTTCGGCTTCCTCGTTGGCTTGGCACCTAGTCGAATGACTATCTGGAACTCCACGGTTTTAGTGACGCCTCCAAAACAGCTTACTCAGCTGCGATTTACTTGCGGATTATAGACGCAGATGGCAATGTTCAAGTGTCGTTGCTGGTTGGTTTAGCTTTAAGTTTATATAATAACATTCTTGTCAGCCATTATGAATTGTGTGTTATCCCTTCAAATGCTAAAGTTCGCTTCACGCAAGAATGCAATAACTCAGCCGGTTCTAATTTAACCCGTAACCGCTGATTCGAGGCGACCGATTAAAGGCTAACTTTATTGAATGTAACTTGTTTGTGTCGATCGCTGTTGAGGGGTTATATTTAAATATAAGTATCAAAGCTTGTAGATTTTAGTTTCAATTATTTTCTCATGTAGTGCAAAAAATGTTTAGTTCAACTTGCTTTAGCAATGTGCCTCTTTCAGTTTCGAAGGACATTCCGTCAGTAACGTCCTTGGCGGGCGGTATGTTTACGACTTAATTATTCCGGCGTGCTCGATAGATGGCGTTGACGTCAAATTAGAAGTCACTATGGTTTCGTTACCTCGATTAGTACATAAGCAAATAGTTCTTTTTTTAATAAAATCAGCCATCGAGTCGGATCAGTACACAGTGGTTTTATTTTACGATTTCGCTAGTGTACCTTCAGGTCAAACTCTCCTAAATACCATCAGGAATTTAACAGTACCCATAGTTCACATAACTGGGGAACCTCCGGAAATTACGTTAACTATTGTACTTTTGAAAACTAGAAAGAAAGAAAAATAAAAAATAAATGCTTTTTTAAATATTTTTTTTTAAAAACGTTGCCGCACTAGGAATTTCTCCTGTATCGTGCGTGCGATTACAAACATTTAAACTCACATACACAAACAGCCAGACCCGGAACAACTACCAGTAGGCCATACAAATAATTGTTCCGTTCGGGAATCGAACCCGCGATACGCAGCACAGCAGCCAATCGTTGAGCCACTGCGCCAACGGCTTTATTAATGTATCATCAACTTAATTCCAAATTAAACATCTTCGTGGAAATATTATATTACAAGCTTTTGCCAGCGGCTTCGCTCCGGCTTTCACCGGTTGAATTTCGAAAAATCCTTCCAATAAGGAAGGATTTTCGAAATTGAACCGGTCTACCCTCGTCTACATTATAAAGGGAACCTCTGTGCAAAATTTCAGCTTTCTAGGTCCAATAGGGTTTGGGCCGGGCGTTGATGAGTCAGTCAGTCAGGACTTTTCTTTTTTCAGTTCATAGTAATAAAAAGTAAATTTATTATTATTAGCCATTTGTGTCCCACTGCAGGGCAAAGGCATCCATTCCCTCTTTCCACTTATCCCTATACAGTGCTGTTACTCGCCAACCTTTTGAAAAGATGTCGCGTATCATGGCGCAACGCGGAAATCGGTGGAGTAAACCATATTTACAGACATGTCTACCTCAGAAAAATCCTACCTTAAGTAGGTACTAATGGTAAATACTGCCGCCTCCGCACGCCCCGCGCAACACTGCGCGCCATGCGCCCGTCTACGTGAGTTTGGAAGCCCTATTTGACTCTGTTGGGGGATGATTTTGGAAAAACTGATACACATGTCTCATAATTTTAATTGAAGTGTGTACATAATTTTTCAATTCAAACGACCCAATAATATTAAGGTTCACAAAAAATTTAAACCCCCATTTCACCCTCTTCCGGCTGAAATTTCAAAAAACCCTTTCTTGTTCCTTGTCGACATTATAAAGGGAAGCTCTGTGTAAAATTTCAGCTTATAGGTCCAATGGTTTGGGCTGGGCGTTGATGAGTCAGTCAGTCAGGACTTTTCTTTTTATTTATGTAGATTTAAGCTTGATAATTTTGCGGTTCAGGATAGAAATCGCACGACTTCGTTGAAGAAGGTCTTCGGGTCCTCAGAATGCACATTATGTCCAACACCTTCAACATAGACCAACTTTGCATTCGGGAATAATTTTTTGATTCCTGTTATGTCGCTGGGTCTGAAATAAAACAGATTGTTGATAAAAATATAACTAGACACATATTTGATTGGTTAAGCAATATTTCGTTTCATAATAAATTGAATCTTACGGCATAAATTTTGATAGCTTGCCACCAATGAATAACGTGGGTCCATTGTATGTTTTTCCAGTTAAATTTGGAAATCCGGCGATTTTGGGAAAATACTCCTTCAAGGCTTTAACATTGCACTTCCACCCGATAGAATTATCAGGTAATTTATCAATATTCTTTAAAATAAAATACATGGCGTCTTCATTTTCGAATAATCCTGTTAATTGATTTTTAGCTGCTTTCCGTGCTTCATCTAATGAATTCAACCCACTAAAGTTGACACCGTCCATGGCATTTAAGACCTTTTGAAAGAAGTCAAGAAGTATAGTTGATTCCCGGATGACAGGTGATATATCTACTACTATTAAACTCGCTACTTTGGACGGCTGCAAATAAAGAAAAACAAACTAACGTGGATTAACTCTAAAAGGTGCATATATGTAAAGATGTTTACATTGTTCCTTAGTAGCCTAATATCAACGTGAAGTTGGTACTGGTAAAGGTACTAAGGGGTCCCGTGCTTACGAAAGAAAGAAATTCAGACTCATTAATACAACTACATAATGAAGACTGACCTGCCTTCGTATTTCATCATCATCATCATCTACCTAGTCTTTTCCCAACGATATTGAGTTTGGCTTCCAGTCTAACCAGATGCAGCTGAATGTTAGTACCAGTATTTTACATGGAGCGACTGCATGGCTATCTGACCTCCACAACCCAGTTAGTACCTTCAAGAGCGACCTGTGCGGCCGTGATTATTTAGCCCCAAGCTTCTCTGCCTTCGTACATATATGATGATTCATTTCTCCTTTTTGCGGGTCTGCTGGCAGAAATTTCATATGAAATAAGCTGTACCCTTGTACTCATTTATTATAATATTATTTTCCTGTGTTGTCTTCTGTGTGTACATAAATAGTTAAATAAATAAAATAAATAAATGATGACACCTGGCCGATTTCAGTCACAGCAACTGCATTAGATGGCTTTCTAGGGTCGTTGCCGAGAGCTTTGGTGTGCTGCATATGATACCGATATTAACAAAGCTACTAATGCCTTACGAGAGCACTACGCAGATTTATTAAAGAACTACCTGATTAAGTACTTGTTGAAATGGTCTGAAATATTCTTAAAAAAGGAAATTTAAATAAAAGTTAAGTAGGTACATTAAATGGTCGAACCATGGTCGAACCTCTGTCAAAGCTAAAACCATTCCCGTCCGGCCGCCCATGCTGTGGCCAATGACAACATTTTGTTTGGTTGAAAATTTGGTGATTACTCGAGAGATGTCAGCAGCTAATGTTATGTAGTCGTGCTCATCACTATGAGGGCTGTCCCCATGATTACGAGCATCCACTGCTACCACAGCTTTATTCATATGAGATGCAATCTTTTCACTCATGCTTTGCCAATTCCTTTTAGATCCAAGTAAGCCATGGAGCACATATATTGCTTCGTCGCCGGCTGTGGGATTGGGTCCGTGGATTTTATGTGATAAATCAACCGTTGACTGATTACGAACTACTTTGAGTACCATGGATATATTTTTCAGGTCAATGTACCACTGAGGTTTGATTCTACGGATTGTACACAAAATAACCATTTCATGTTAATTTTTTGTTACAAAATTTAGGCTACCTAAGTTACAAAAATAAAATTATGAAGCATGTCACCGGTTTCAATAGTCCTGCCCTGTCAATTTCTGATGTCATAATCTTTTACAAACACAGCAAATAGTTTGTAACAAAGATTTAAATCTTCGGTTGGAACTTGTCAGGGTAGGTATATAATATCCATACAGAGTGACTTGTAGCAAAGAAGACTTCTTTGCTGTCGAAATCTAACAAATAAAATAGCAAAAGATATTAATTTATAGCAGGTGGTATTCTGTAGTTTTCCCTATCCCCATGGCAAAAAGGGCTGAGTTTATGTGTTTATGCAGGGTGGAAACTTTCAGCGGGGCAGTAAGGGGAACTACCTTAACCTTTGCAGCTACACGAAAATGGTCTTAGGAGACTATCCATAGGGCTGC
This sequence comes from Noctua fimbriata, assembly GCA_905163415.1. Lineage (NCBI taxonomy): Eukaryota > Metazoa > Arthropoda > Insecta > Lepidoptera > Noctuidae > Noctua > Noctua fimbriata. Next base: position 12,460,537 of record LR990934.1, on the reverse strand, counting down.
GGGACTGTTCGAAAGAGATACCGCGGCCCTGGAACACAAAGGGCAAAGAAGGAACATGGATGGGTTTTAGTCAGTACAAGTCTGACACTCCCTTCCGCTCCGCCCAGAGCGGGCGTCATTTGATGATTTCCCATCCGAAAAAAAAAAAAAAAAGGAGACTATCCATAATTGTTTTTGTGAAATTTTGATCCCCATTCAAAGATGAAAAAAAAAAATAGAGTTAGCAAGAAAATGAGCATTTTACACAATTTTTTTATTGATGCCAAGGTGCAAGATGCAAGGTGGAACAAGTGCCCCACCTTGCCCCACCGTGGGTACGCCCATGATCTATAGTCATCGCAAACCGGCAAACCCACCGAGTTTGGACTCTTCTGATTGATCTAGATGAGTATTATGAGTATTATAGTTATATTTTTTGACCACAGAGCAAGGTAACGATTTGACAGCCGCTGTTATGTTATGCGCCGCTATTGTCAACACTTTACTCGCAAAGTCGCTTAGTTGTAAATACGCAGGTAATGACGAAAAGTGGTTGATTTGAATGGTGGTTCATGATGTAGGCACTGACGCTGTCGCCCGCGATTCTGTCCGTACTCTGTGTCATAGACAAAACACTTCTCATTAATATTATGAGCAAATATTTTAATGAAATTCAAAAGGTGTAAGAATATCACATGCACTTGCAGGTTTAATCACTACGATTGTGTTTTAATCAAAGAATTATAATCAAAAAATGTCATTAGTGAACTCAAAAAACCGGTTGGGTCCTCCGTGTGTACGTTATGACGAACACCATCGAAATAGAGAAATGTTGCTGCAGGGAATAGTTCACGGATTGCCGGTATGTCATCGGGTCTGAAACAACAATCAGACATTTTATAAAGGGAATGAATAAAGCTTCCGAAAAACAAATTAACTTCCAACGATCTTTGGTTGACTGTAATATTCAGCTTGGCTAAAATGAATCACCGAAAAATTTATACAAAATTAACCGACGAAAAATGTTGTACCTATTTAACAAAATAACATTAGCTTATTCAAATTAAAATTCTACGAAAAATAATAAACCAAAAAAATACTAAGTTTCCGAAAAAATGTTCAGCTAAAATAATATAACTCTAATACAGCTCTATAACTTGGGGTCTACCCTTTATACCAGAACTTTTTAGGTCAAATTATTTTTTTTCATTGTTATGCAAAAAAATAATATGACATAAACTGCAGACTGCATAAACTTCATTTCGCAGAAAATCGTTTAGCAGACACTCATGTATCATACATTGAATGTATGATTCAATGTATGATATATGAGTCATAATTCTCTGAACCCATAATTTTGTAAGTCATAATCATCTTTAGCCATAAATTTCATATCCATAAAAGTTAAAAGGTAGAATCATCACATCGCAAAAAGTTCACAATCAGAATCGTCTTTTGGCATACATTTCATATCGATAGTTATTAAAATTCAGAAAATTAATCAATCATTATAATATCAATCAATATAATAACAGTTGATTGTGAACATATATGGTTTTTATTTCCCTGTACGAACCATGTAAAAAAGCATACAACATACATGCAGCATGCAAGCAAGCATGCAGCATGCAAGCGAGCAAGCATGCAGCATGCAAGCGAGCAATCATGCAGCATGCAAGCGAGCATGCGGGGCTCCGGCAAGCTTATCGTCGCAGATGTGTTTAACGCTGGGCTGCGGGACTGTTCGAAAGAGATACCGCAGCCCTGGAACACAAAGGGCAAAGAAGGAACATGGATGGGTTTAGTCAGTACAAGTCTGACACTCCCTTCCGCTCCGCCCAGAGCGGGGGGGGGGTCATTTGATGATTTCCCACCCTAAAAAAAAAAAAAAAAAGATGTGTTTTACGCTCACCAGCAGCGTCAGCTTGCAACACTTTAAGGGACAAGCAGACAAGGAGAGAGTCGGAGTGGAGTCGGTTTTGAAGCGATTCGTTTCTGTCACTAACTTTTTTAGTACAGACAGTATTTTAATTTAGGGTTAAAAATGAAATTGAAATTCTACCAAATAATCGTCGCTCGAAGATAAGATAAGATAAGATAAGATATTTTATTTGCATAAAACACGGTATACAGGTTGTTATTAAACATTTTAGATCAGCATGTTTTGCTTAATGATAAAGCATGCAAACTTACTTACAACTATAATACTACAATTTAACATAGAATACAATTAATTATTTAAATTTCAAAAAGTCATTAATACTATAAAAAATATTATTATTAAGCCATTCATACAATTCGGTTTTAAATTTCTTAAAATTTAATGCTTTTAACATATTTGGTAATTTATTATAAATTTTTACACACATAGCAGAAGTATTTTTATTATATTTAGCTGATCTGGGCAGCTCATCCAGCACTAGCCTGTATTGGTCACGCCGACTTCTCGAGTTTATTTCTCCTGCTGTTTTAAAAATTTCTTTATATTTCCGAACAAACATACATGTTTCATAAATGTATAATGCAGGTAATGGTAACAAACCAAGCTCCTTAAACACCGGTTGACAAGATTCATCAGACGGGATCCCGTATATAGCTCGTAAACATTTCTTCTGGGCGACAAATGCTCTATTGTTATCAGTACTATTTCCCCACATTATTACTCCATACCGCAGAGAAGACTCAACGTATGCGCGGTATGACATCACAGCCGTTTTTATATTAGTTACTTTTTTAATTTGTCTGTCTGTGAACTCGCTTTAACTTTCCCAAAAGTTATTATGCCAAGTAAAATTCTGCCATCTTAAAAGTATGCCATTGTAAATTCGGACCTATAAACATTCAGCCAAAACAATAAAATATTTTTTTTTGCCTTAAAAATATTCGTTTAAAGAAGACTATGCCATATAAATTTCGGAGCATCAAGATTGGCAGATAGAGGGAACCCCTATAACTTAGGATGCAAGAGCGAGCGAAGCGAGCTCGGGACTTAGGGGACCCCGACTCCGGACAGGTTAGGTTTGAAGGAGATTCCCATTCGAAGGAGATTCCATTCCCTTCGTGTTAGGTTACTTTAAACCCTGCAGACAGAAATAGGAGCCCCGCTATGCGGGGCTACGTCGACTACGCCTTATTACAACATTTTGATATTTATCTTGACGTTGATTTTATTCCTGTTTTATTTATTTTATAGGTTAATTCTAAATTTATATTAGGATGACTAACTATAGTTTTCGGTAAAACGCAATTTAAGCTGGTGGACTTAATATTTTTATATTACTCCTATTTTTTTTTCGGAAATTTTATTATTACCCTTTTAAAATAACGAGTAGTCTTGCTTAGTTCACCAACGAACTAGGTCGTAAGAGCCCGAACTACGAAAACTAGTTCCCAGGTCCCTCAGTTACTAGCTCCTTAGTTCGATCGATAAGACTGACTTGTAATAGCGAGAGTAAGCGAGAGCGAGCTAGTCACGCCACACAAAAGAGAACTTTTGTTCACAAAAAAAAAAAACGAATTAATTTATTGCAACATCATTTTCCCTTCACCACTTTGCTTTGGAACTGCCGGAAGGCAGTTTTGCTATTTTCTAAAATGTGCAACTCATTATCCTGTTAGTCCTTTTTATACATTATACAGTGTGTTTGGCTACTGGTTACCGATACCTTTTTTCTTTTTTTTTTGGTATTTGAAGTCATCAAATGTCCCCACTTTGGGCGGAGCGGAAGGTAGTGTCAGATTTGTACTGACTAAAACCCATCCATGTTCCTTCTTTGCCCTTTGTGTTCCAGGGCCGCGGTATCTCTTTCGAACAGTCCCGCAGCCCTCGCAGGTATTGGCCCATGCTGACCCCTACGTGGTTGCTGACATCTCTTTGAGGCGCGCGTGGAACACGAACGCGCCGTCAACACGTAAGACGGCTGGACGGCGAGCTAGCCCATAATTCGCCGTCCACAGGCCCGTGCCTACGGTGGCCGGGAGCCACCACGTGACCCCCGACGCCCGGAGCGACTCCCGCGGCGGCTGGGACGTGAGGCTCTTTCCCTCTCACTCCCGCCACCTCCTTCACTAGCATGACTGCTTCGCAGAAGGAGGTGACGGCTTCCCATTCCCTCTCGCTCCGGACCATGGCTTGAACCAGGGCCGGACGCGAGAGATCGCCGCCGCCAATCGCACAATATATATAATACTCTAGTGCAAAATTAACCCCTGGATGTTGCGTATGTTTTTATGTTGAATCAAAAGTATTTGAGTGAACCTACAAAATGATAATAAAAATATTGGGCAGGTAGCGCAACTTTAGCATTATTTCAAATAATTTAAGTACGACTAGGTGTCAAAGGGGGAGAAGGTCTCCGCACACACGATATGTTTTTGTTATTGCTGTAAATTTCTGAGTTTTGCATAAGCAGACTATCGCCTTAAGTGAAGTACTTGCTTGGGTTCGAACCCATGACCCCAACTCGGGGCCGATAACACTGGGCCACGGTAATAAAACAAAACAAAAATCTTACGGGACATAGTACGACAGCTTGCCGGCGAGGAATAACGTGGGGCCTAAATATTTTGAGTCAGAAATATCTGGGAATGCGGAGATGCTTTTAAATTCGTTCTTCAATGTTTCGAGATTGTATTTCCATCCAACGGATTTATCAGGCAATTTTGCAATGTTTAATAATAAAGCCTGTATTTCAGTATTATTATCGAACAAATTTTTTTCCAAAATTGCTTTTCTAGCCGCGGCCTTTGCTTTATATAAATCCAGTCCTTTGAAGTCGACAGACATCAGTACATCTATTATCTTCGGAAAGGTGTCTGCTAGCATTCTTGGTGTAGATACAGGCGATATATCAATGACGGCCAAACTTGCTATTTTGGAGGGCTGCAGAAAAAAAACAGGCAAGCATTAATTAAGCATTATTTATTATACAACAACGTCTTCAGGATGCTGATGCGGCTGCCTCGCTATTGTAGTGCGTCCGGAAAGTTTGCGGAGGCGCGAACGAACGGCCTCCACGCGGCTAAATACGGAACAAAGTAGCCTCCTTGCTGTAGCGCGTGTGAGGCAGTAGCAACAGTATCCTGCAGATGGTTGTATCTCGTGTGGATTGCCCTATCCAGAACAAGTGGATGCATATTTAGATGGGTGTTGACTAACATAGTGCATATAAGGTTTTACTAACACCATAGGTATTATAATTATAATAATTTAATTTAATTTATTTTTCTGTATTTTATTATTGTATTTTTGTAATTTGAATTAATTTTATCTGAAATAAACTGATTAATAATAATTATGAAGTCGTCTGCTTAGCGCAAGGTGAACCGACAACGGGTGAAGATGACAAAAATCATTGGACGGAGTGATTGCTTGTGTTTCTTGTTAAATAATGAGTATGATGCTAATCACACGGAATTTTTGGGGTTGATCTTTACATAGTACTAATGCTAAGTAGCATTTGTCCTACGTAAAGCTCCAAAACCAAAATGTTAACAGTAGACGATATGGTTTGGGAGTTGAGAAATGCGCTACGCAATGCCCCACGCTCGGAACTCTTGTAGATCATGTAGATGTCAAAGGTGGCTTTTGCACCACCAATAACTTAGTTTGACATTGTTTTTATACGGCACTAAGTCTTCTCCTTAAAAAGAAAAGGTATTGAGAAAATGGTTTACTAGAAATATTAAGATTCATGAATTCTCAAACCTCATTAAGAGCCATCGTCATTCCTGTCCTGCCTCCCATGCCATGGCCAATAATAATACTATTATCAACTTTAAATTCATTAATTATTTGAAAGACATCAGCAGCTAATGAATTGTAGTCGTGGGAATCACAATAAGGGCTGTCTCCATGGTTGCGAGCATCCACTGCTATCACGGGTTTTCTGGAGGAAATTGCTAGCTTTCGACACATACCATCCCAATTAAATTTAGTTCCAAGACAGTCTGGGAGCACAAAGATTGGCATACAATCGGGAGTGGGAGAGCGACCGTAGATTTTATACGATAAGCTAAGTGCCGTTGATTTAGTTCTAACATCGATTAAGAATTTTGATTGCAGAATTCGGATGATTTCATCAGCCCTAACTCTGCATGTTTGAAGTAAGCCAATATACTGCATAGGTGTTATTTTGAGAAATTGCGATTTTTTCAAAGGAAACTTAGGTTTACGCTTAGAATTTACGTTTATAGAATAGGAAAGAAAATTAAAACCAGTCAATTTCAGATTGATGCACAGAGCATCATATATGATGAATGCAATGAATTTGTCACAGAATACAATAAAATGACTCCAAAGATTTTATTATTGTTTTATTCTTGGCGGAGGTTGGATGCACAGAGTACCTATGTATATAATCACTATGTGTTTGTACTATACCTACACGGTGACTTTGGAATTCGAGGTATGTATTCCATCCAGGACATGATACTGTGACCCTTCCCATAAGTAGCCAAGGGTCCGAGGGGTCCTAGTTAATCCAACTGCATTATTTTTGGAATCCAGAGTTCGTAATTAATTCGCTTTTCTGTTAACCAGCAAATTGAATGGCCAACATTGCTACTATTTTATTTCGTAAGGTAAATTGCTAACATTAACGACCCATGGAAACCGTTTTCAAATCCATTAATTTGATTTTTATTTTTACGTTTGTGGAACTTTTAAAGCTAGACACATTATTGCTATACAGCGTGTATCAGAATGTTGTGGGTGTCAATCAGACCACCAAACTCTTTCTTCATGGGAGACATCCTAATAGCGAAAAAATAAATAATTCGCTGTTCTATGTAACCCTAATCAATTGGACAGCTAATAATTTTCCTCCAATTTGAAGGCGCCTAAAGGTGTCTGGCGGGGGGTTTCCACCACACAAAGTGTCTGACAGTGGCGGAGGTGAAAAGGCTCAGCTTTTATAAAATGACGTTCTTGCATTAATATCAAAACTAATAACTGGACGTCTACCATTGTTATCTCCTCTCAATAGAATGCTTCGAATAAATTAATTTTACTTGGTTCCATTTCGCGTGCGTACCTATCATACCTTTGGCTAGCAGTGGAACAACGGTCAACAAAAAAAAAAATATCTCAGGGTGTAAATAAAATTAAAGAAATGTGATACTTTTATACACTTGTCTTAATCTCAAAGTTGTAGGTATTTATTTCTTCAGAGCTGATGGTTTAAACCGACGCTTGAAGTGATGGGTCCTGATGAAAGAGATCGCTTTCTCCAAAACTGATCTGGGGTCGTCTACATGAATGTTGTGGCGCGTTTTGGGGATGTATGTTATAACAGCTTTCGGAAACATTTCTCGGATTTCATTTAAATCGTCGGGTCTGTAATAAAATATGTAAGAATTATGTTCAAGCGAATGCAGTAGCCGCTGTTTTTTTTTTTTAATTTGCAAACGATTCACAAACAGAAGAGAAAACAGTAGGTACTTATCTATTTAGACTTTGCCTATTTATATTCAATAGACTCGTCAATAGAATAATCTAGTAATACCAAGAAATGTTTACTTACGGTAGAAAATCCGAAAACTGACCACCGAGAAAAAGTGTCGGCCCATTATACTTCTTCCCTTTCAGAGATGATTTAGGAAAATCAGCAATAAACTGAATATCTTTCAATAAGACATCGATATTGATATTCCAACCGATAGTGTTGTCATTTCTTACCCTTACATTGGAAAGAATACATCTTAAGAGGTGGTCATCTGTGACTAGACTTTTCAACTGTTTTTCGGCTTCAGCTTTAGCAGGATGAAGTATTTTCGGGTTCTTAAAATCCACGGCCTTCATAGCTGTTAATATTTTTGGGTATTCGTTGAGGTATTGCTTCGTTAAGGTAATAGGAGAAATGTCAAGCACTAATAGACCAGTTACTTTAAGTGGCTAAAAATAAAGAATTGTATTAAATTAATTGAAGATTCTGTAAGCTGTAAAAAATAATTTTACAACGAGCCACACTTGCATTTACTTGACATGATATTAAATTATATTATGAAGTATTATTTTTTCCTCTACCTGGCTGTGGCACTGCCGTGGCCCTAGATTTACTAGTTTGGCCCGCGACTCGACAATAATGGTTTCATCAAGAGGTACACTGTATGACAGCAGGGTACGAGAGTTAAAAATATATAAAGTATAAGTACTGTGTAGTAACAATTAGAGTGGCCGGTAAGGGTCGACACAAAATATCAGGTGGCTGTAAAACCATATTGGTGCGCGGAAGTCGGTACTGTACAATTGCGGCGCTATTTACCAGTCTCTGATATGTAACCAATACCACTTTAATGCTAGAGATAATTTCATGTATGAAAGAAATAGATAATTGTTGAGATAGCAATAAGCAATTCAATTATTTATTTATTGGAACCTTACCTCCATTAAAGCTACACACATGGCTGCTTTACCTCCCATGCTGTGTCCAATGAGGCTTGCTTGTTCAACTCCTAATTTACTAAATACAGTCATAATGTCTTCTACGTGGTCTAAATATCTATGAGTACTTGTGTGTGGACTATCGCCATGATTTCGCAAATCTATGGCCACCACACTTCTTTTTGTCATATTTAATATTATCTTCCCGATGCTCTCCCAATGCCTTTTACCACTTAAAAGGCCGTGAAAGAGAAAGATGGGAGGTTTATCTGATGCTGTGGCCTCTCCGAGTATTTTATAAGATAGAACTACCGATCTACTACAGATCCGGTAAGAAGGTAGTATTTTTTTAAACAACTCATTATTTTGAGATATCATAGAACGGAATCTTCTTTGCATGGTCTTCGGCCTCAGAGTTATTCTCACTCTACCCTTCTCATCATCTGTTTTCCCAAATATGTTGGTCTCGGCTTCTAACTGGATGCAGCTGAATAGCAATATTTCACACTGTACCCTTCTATCCTCATAAATTAATTTTAACATCTATTGTTTGATTTCTGTTTTTATCACAGTATTGTATCTATACACAACACGACAGTGACATTTCTTTATCAACTTCAACTTGTCTGCACTTCCATAGACTATGCGACAATAAGCATGGACAGTACACGAGGGCGGTTTGATAAGTCCGTGACTTTCAATCGTGCGGTTTGGAACCGCAAAAAGTTAAGGTTACATAAAATCTTTTTTCATAGTTTCTTTTTGTTTCTTAATTTAGACCTTCTTACTAAGCTACCATCATTATATTATTATTATAATCAGCGCGAAAATAAAAGTTTTATCGACAAAAAGGTAATTGCGGTGGGAACATTCTTGGAAAAAAGCGCCAATTAAACACTACTTTTTATGTGGTAAAACAATTAAACAGACGGAACATAAACTGAAAAAGTATTATGGGGAATCCGCTCTGTCTCATGGAATGGTACATAAGTGGTTCAATCAATTTCGTTGTGGTCGCACCACGACAAATAACGCAGAGCACCCAGAAAGGCCGATTGTGGTCACCACCGAATACCACTACCACCACCATCAACAAAATCCATGATGTTGTTTTGGTAGACCGTCAAGTGAAGAATACACGAGATAGCTAATGCGATGCACATCTGGACTGAATGTGTTTTTCATATTTTGCACGATATTCTGGTCATGAAAACGCTTTCCGCAAGATGGGTGCCGCGGTTACTCACAGTCGACCAAAAACGAAATCGCGTTACAACTTCTGAGTAATGCTTAACTACGATACGAACTATTGCCGCACCCCCGGATTCACCAGATTTGGCCCACAGTGACTTTTTCCTATTCCCAAACTTGAGGAAAAAGGCTTGGCGGACAAAGATTTTAATCAAATGCGGAAGTGATATCTGAAACAGACGCCTGTTTTCTAAGGTTTGACAAAAACTTTATTTTGATGGATTGAAGAAGCTCGAACATTGTTGGTCGAAGTCTATAGAGCTAAAAGCTCTCATGCACATCACACATTAAAAAACAAAAATTCGTGATTTTTTTTTTCCTGCCCTTCAAACGTCCCTCGTACATATAAAGTTGACATGACATGACATTAAGTACCTACAGAAAATCTTAAATAAGATTTATTAAAAACTAGCTGTGGAAATTTTTGTACATGTAAGAAAAAAAAATGCACATTTGCTATTCCAGACTTTTAATCTATCTCTGTGCCCCCTGTGCCCACCCCAGATCCGTTCAAACGTTCTGGCGCGATTCAGTAACAATCATCCATCCATCCATACTTTCGCATTTATAATTTTATTTGTTAGGGACAAAAAACAGTTACGTGCCAGGCTTAACTAGAGATCTATTCTTAAATTACTACTATACTTAGAAATACATTTATACAAAATCCATGATGTTTTGGTAGACCGTCAAGGGAAGATTACACGAGATAGCTAATGCACAATCTATTCCATATTTATTTTACCTCCTACACATGTAACCCACAACATTGTCCACGAATTCACAAAAAAAAAGTTAAAAGAAAACAGACAAAATAATAATAAAATAATAGTAGTAAGATTATGATTATGCTTGAGTCACTGCTTACAATTTTTTTTTACCGAAATGTGTTCTACGTATTGCATTTCCTATAAATTAAAATAAAATTTTCTATAAATATATAATATGTGACAAGTTATAATCGTTTTCTTTCGCTTCGTGGCGAAATAGTTTTCCTGAAAACGATTATCGAAGCAGGTTTTACACAAAATTGTAAAAGCGAGTGTTTTGGCGATCAAGTTGGGGAAGCAAACAATGCCCTGAATGATACTAATTCATAGTGCTGACCTACTCCAACCACGAGGTGGCACAATGAGGGTCAACGAGGTCTCCGATTTTATATTCATGGATTCCACGAATGTCATCTCCTACCCACCTTAAAATATTTAAATACATACATATAAAAAATATATGAAGCACGACACGGCCAATATTAGAAAAATTATAACCTGCATTAAACACAGTTGATGAACCTATAACAACCAGCAATGATCTGATGCTTCCTTTTGGGCATGTTCCATCACAATAATTAGGTTTAGCTGGGGGGGGGGATGTAGTTGTGGAGCTGTGTCGCAAACTATGCTCCACCTCCTATCCTGCCTTCTTAGCCCAAAAACATACAGCCGAAGTGACCTTTGCGCTGCCACCGACGACGCGGTGGAAGTGCCCAAGTTTTGGGCTAGCAAAATATAAAATTTGTCGTGCCAGCGATATGAAGAAGGAGATTAGGTATACAGCCAACCGAAGGAATTATCCATGTTATTGTGGGCTTCACTCTGTTTGTCATTAACAACTAGGCCACCGTTGGTTATTGGTGTTACCCAGTCACAACATGTATTATAATTAGTTATTCACGTATTGGTATGTATTTAGACGGGGCACAAAATAGACCAGCTGTTTTAATTATAAAAACTAATTCTAACTGAAACTAATTCGTTACAATTCGTGTGACTTATCACCTAGTACACACGGCGGCACATGAAGCTGTACATTTCCAGTATAACTTGGCCTCGCTTTGTAAAGATTTCCTATACAATGAGAAATCCGCATAAACTGGATTTGTATAGCTTGATTAGCCGTCGTGTGTACATACCTTATTATTATTCCGAAATAGCTGATGTCAATGATGCTGATGTCAGTGGTTCCCTCAATTATTTTGTGATTAAGAAGAGTTTGATTCCAATCAATTCAACGTATCAGCATCTCTACCCACCTACCTATTAGTCGATAGTAAGACCTTCGATCAAAGTACATTTAATAAAAAGTTCCTTAAGAGTCAAGGTCAAGCAAGGTATACTTTTAGCATAATCCTCGGTACCTAAAGTCATTGTTATGAACAATAAAATATTACACACATCGCGTTGGATTTAACAAGGGCGCGTGGATTCACACGTGGTAAGCGTGGAGGTACGTAAATGGAGGGTGGAGGGAACGAAAGAACGCTTACTTCAATTAATTCAGTATATTTTATTCATTGACGCGAGCTGGGCGCCGGCGCTGGACTGACGCTCAGACACTCTTGCGAACTCTTGATTGGGTGACACGTTCCCTGGCAGGTATTTGTGATTTATTTACTATCATTAAAAGTTTTTAATTACATGAACAATTTAAAGAATTAAAAAAACAAATAGTGGTGTACACACGAAATTAATATAACTTCGCTGAGCGACCTATGAGTTTTCAGGTATAAGAATTTTTCAACGGCTGAACCATTCGTCTTGTACATATTTTCGCGGGTTCAGGTGCATTTATGAATCTTAAATTAATTAATTTTCGTCGTGTGTTTCGTGGTAAACAGATGTTGGCAAATATTTCAGCCTGTTTTAATAATAATGGAGTATACAGTGAACTCTGTTTTGACCACTTGGAAGTTTTTGATCAATGGTCCTTTAGAATACTGATTTCGTTTTTCAGTGCACCCAACCGACTTATTTCGAAGACTAGAAATTATGAAATGGGACTCTATATATTATGCAAATCTTCCTAAAATTGTTCAATCATTTAGTTAGGTTATTTACTGTTATACTAGGCACGTGCAATATTATTGCCTGAAAATATATCATCCTCTTTAAATACGGACTAGTTTTGTTGATATGTTTAAATTATATTCGCTCGTGTTGTCAAATAAAAACAATTCGTCTTTTTATAATAAGTATTTTAAATGGAATGGTCTTGATTACATTCGCTTTGAATGATTTTTCATATTGGTTGAAAGACCCGTGCCTGTGGGAGCAAGTATAGGAATGGCATAGGATTCCGCGGCTGTTTACTCGTATGTCCAATTTAGCTTTAGTCAGCAGAAACTTACCGTGGGTTTACATTATGTGTTGAGATAGTATATTATTTAGTGTCAATTAATTATTAACCAGAATAAAGGCTAAAACCTCAGACTCCCACACGAACAGACAAGTGTTCAGATGCGTACGAATTACTTGTTGGACATTACAAAGTATTGCCCATTTTCACAACACTACTAAATTATTGCACTATTGGAATGACAAAGCGCTTTAATTTAGGCATTCAACTAAGCGTCGCTTAGATTTAGTGAAAACTGGCAGTAGTCTACTCTAGAATGTATTCTACCCTTTGTAAAACATGCGTTAGATACCTACTGGCTTACATAAAATAAAAATAGGAAGTACCGAGTCACGTGAACTGTGAACAAAGAAATATAACACTGGGTTACATTCTGTTGTATGTTACCGTCCGATTACTTGGGACGTAATTAATCCGCTGCCGTCTAAAGACCTTATGTATAACTAGATGCCATTCCATCCCAGGCCGCATCATTTCTTCGCATCAGGCGAGTTTCGATCAAACCCTAACCTACTTAGCGTAAAAAAGACCAATGACTGCCTCGTTGGTCTTTTGGTCGCAATCGCGACTGCTGAGGATGAGGTCTAGGGTTCGATTCCCCGATCGGGTCGAAGAAAGAAGAAGAAAGAAATTGTTATTGAGTTTTTCCATCAGTTTTGTGCCCGGTTGATGGCAATAGGCTCGCCCCCTATTACATTGAACAGGGGAATTAAACATAACTGGCGGTACCTACACCTCCACCTAACTCTGCGGGGATTACAGGCGTGATGTTTTTAAAAAAAGAAAATATTATAAACAGATAAAGTTTGTAAGATTAGATGCATGGCGTAGTTTTCGGAACTACCTATCCGATCTTTCAGTAATGAGAAGTTACATTATCCGCGAGTGTATATATTTAAAACGTCCCCTTGGGATTATTTCCGACAAAAACGCGAGTGAAGCTGCAGGCAAACGCTAGTGTAAAATAAAAACAACAGGTTTTTATTATCCAGGCGCTGATCAGTCTGATAATTGTTTATGTATGGTGAACTAAACCTTAGCGAATAGAAACAGTAAGTTTAAGTACCTGCAATTAAACCAGTTGACGCGAAAAACCATGTAAAATATGAAAGCCCATGAAAAAGACCTCCCGATTGGCTCCTGAAAAGGTGAGCTCTGATTGCACATCTAGACTTTCTCGGTCCCTTTGTCGAAGAAAAAATAGAAGAGTAGACAGGACGACAGAGGTTCTTGGTACTGTCTCAATATAGGGGAAGCAAGGCAAATGATTCATGTACACAAATTGCATCACCCTCGTATACCAGCACGGTAATTGCGTAAATAATGGAAATATTTGGGAGCTAACACAAAGACAATTAAATATGCGCAGACGGATTTTTAAATATATTAGAAAGGTTAGGTCAGCCTATTGCGATCAATCGGGCACAAATCCAGGCTTCGTGGCTGCTACTGAGAATTTCCTGATTGAAAACCCCAATAACACTTTACCCGACCTGGGAATTTTACCCAGGACCTCATGCTCAGCAGTCGCGCTTGCGACCATTAGACAAATACCTACCAACTATTTTATTATGATTAAAGTTTCACAATGTGGAGTTGAAAGGTGATTTTGTCTGCTTCAGTCGTTTACTTGTCTAGGTATGTATAATAAGTAATTCACATTGGTGCATTTTCAGGGATCATTAACCCTACATTTAATGTATTGTATAAATGAGTATTCAAATTCTGACATTTCCATAGACTCTTTATAAATTATTTGTAATTAAAAGTCGCTGATTCATACTCAATACGTGGGCTGGCTCTGTAAAGAATACACCGACAGGTCATCAGTCAAATCATTGCATATCCTTTCGTTCTGTAATATTTTTATGTCGCATATTTAATGTTATAAAAAAAAATGTTATTGTCTTTGGGAAGTTGTAGTAGAATCATTTGAATAAATACCATAAATTCCTTTCATATTTCCTACTTTCCTAATAGAATCGTAGTAAACTGTTTACCTGAAACATAAAAACTGCAAAAAAAACTACAGTGTGCCTAGTTTTTATGTACATAAATGTAACGTAATTTGTATCTTTTTTTTCTGTCAAGGCCTATGGCTTATGGAAGCTGGTGTATGATGAAAATAATAAAATGTAATTGCTCCGAATGCGGTCAATATTTACAAAGTTACGTTAATATTTGTGGATTTATTTATTAAAACTGAATCAAAAAGTTTATGTAAGTATTTTCATAAACATAACTTCATTTGTTTTGTTCTTTTCCAGCGCTCGCAACGGCAACATGGGCACCCTCATACGGAATATAACAACGTATTACCGCTACGTGAATGAGGACCTAGCGGGTAAGCGCCACTTCTTTATTATTTAGTTTTAAAATAATTAATTGGAAAATCATAAATAATAATTTTGTTACTTCTATGATGATCGAAACAAATCACAAAGCTACACATAAATCTTCCCCAAGAAGAGCGTGAAGTTATTCATGAGTAAACTTATTTTGTAATTTTATAATTTATTTAATAATTGACACAGCGGCATTGATATTGGTGGGGTGCGTTTAACAAACCTTCGCTTCACTGACGACATTGTCGTGTTCTCTTCCACGGCGGCAGAACTGGAGCGTATGTTAAACCAGCTCAGTGATGCAAGCCTTGAGGTTGGACTCGTGATGAACATGTCGAAGACCAAACTGATGTCAAACACCAGCAAATACAAGATCCGAGTGAATGGTTAAGAATTGCAATATGTCCATGAATACATCTACTTGGGCCAGTTAGTCTCGTTCCAGGCCAGACAAGACAAGGAAGTCACCAGAAGAACCGAAAATGCCTGGAGGAGCTACTGGTCCATGAAAGAGCTTGTGAAAGGAAATCTTTCTTTGTCGCTTAAGCGAAAAATCATGCACATGTGCATTCTTCCTATTCTGACATATGGATCCCAGACTTGGTCTTCGACAAACATTCAAAAGTCCAAACTCAAGGTTTGCCAACGTGCAATGGTGCGCAGTTTCCTAGGCGTCAAACTTACCGACCATGTACGCAACACCACACTGCGCTCCAAAACACAAATTACTGTCGTTACTTAAGAAGCCGCTAAGCTAAAGTGGGACTGGGCTTGCGGCAGACATGGCCTGCCGCAAGGCCGACGAGCTGTGGGCCAAAATAACCACAATGTGGAGCCCTGACACAGCCAGAAGGCGACGCGGTAGACCTCGCAGGAGATGGCGGGATGAGCTAGTCAAAACTAACGACCAGTGGTCCACACTGGCCCTGGATCGAAGAATTTGGAAGTCATGGAGAGAGGCCTTTGCCCATCAGTGGGATGACACAGGCTAACAGTATCAGTATTGACATCTCAATAAAAATTAACTTTTTACCCGTCTGCGCGACACAGACTTTCCTTTATGGCGCTCTAGAAACCAAACGCGTGGGTCAGTTTTGATGATTCTTACGTCAATCGATTTGACTTTATCTTGCTAGTGTCACTAAAGACATGACAGCAATCAAAATCAATCAAAATCCAATATGGCGACAACCAGACGCCATATGGCGAAAAAGAAAATGTGAGAGTCGACGAAAACTATTTGAAAATTATTTTTAGGTTTCTTTTCCATTTCCAATGACCACTTTGAACCTAGACGCTTAAAGTTGAGCCATTCCATATTTAAATAATTAATTTTATATTCAAATGGGTCCCGCGTTTCACTTTTTTTATTCACACTTGAAGCAAGTTGTTAATATTAATATACGAGTGTAAGTGAACTTTACACAGAATTATCGGGGACATTGTAAAGTGCAATGATCCCTTCACAATAAAGGTACATTAATAAAACGTGTATAAGTAAAACATTTCTGCGTCAGGTCAAAGTGCCTCATTTGTTGAATATTACATTTTCTTTACACCTACATCAATATACGAGTACATAGGCATCTAAACATTGTATTATTATGTCGCTGTATAATGTCCAAAACTTGGTGTATCTTCGTATTCACCAAGCTCGCTGGTGAATGAAAGTAATTTATTCTTATCGCTGCGATTTCGGTCATTTACCGATTGTTACTGTTACGTCGGTTGCTTTACGAGAACATTCTAGATTACGTGCGAGTCTCGAATATACCTGCGAGGACCTGTCTAGAAGATTAGAGTCTAGAATGTTCTAGTATAGAACTGTCCAGAAGATTAGAGTCTAGAATGTTCCAGTATAGAACTGTCTAGAAGATTCGAGAAAGTTCCACAACTTTCTCGAATGAAAGAAAGAACAATGTTCTACTATGGAGCTTTCTAGAAGGTTCCTGAAAGTTGTGGAACCTTCTCGAAGGATCGGTCGGAAAGTAAATAGCCGTCGTGTTTGCAGGCAGTCTGATTTTGGCTACACAACGAAGCGAATCGGAGTGAAATAAAAGTGCGATATCTAAGTGAATAGTGATCAGTAGTGTATTTGTGTTTTAAGTGTTTTGTGTTTATTAAAGTTATTTGCGGTTTAATCGGTAGTTTTTAATTTATCCTATTCCCAGCTCGTAACAAATTGGTGTCAGAAGTGAGGGATGAGTTATGCCTACTCTACCAAAGGACGACACGAACGGTGTCCGTACCAGGAGTCATCGACAGCTGGATATGGACCAAAGGCGGTTGGAGATTCTCCGACACAGACACCGGGCGGTGTCCAGCCTCCGTCAGAGCCAGTCGCTGGCCCATTCGGAGTTTCTTCAGCGTCATTGGCGCCAGACTCATCGGCTTTAATGGTGCTGCTGCAGGAACAGGCTCGCCGTCAAGAGGAGCAGGCTCGCCGGTTAGAAGAGCAGTTGCAACAGGATAAAGAGGAGCAGGCCCGCCGCCAAGCTCCTCATAAAGGATCTTCATGCAACTTTTGGCAAAGATCTCAAGGTGATGAAGGATCAGGTTCACCAGCACGAGATTCGTATCTCAGAGGCCGAAGTTCAGATTGCTGGGGTGAGGAAGGCTTTGGGTGAACTTTAGACTGGAGACGGGACTGTGGCTTCAGTGTTTGCTGCATCTTCACCGCGCGGTTTTAAGGTGCCTCCATTCGACGGAACATCTTCGTGGTCGGCCTATAAAATTCAATTTGAGGCTGTTATGAAGGCGAATGGATGGACCAAACCACAAGCAATGATCGCGTTCACCTTGGGCCTCCGAGACCAGGCCCTCACCATTCTTGAGGCGCTCGGCAAGGATGTGACCTACGAGCAGCTGCTGGAGGCGTTAGAGTAGATACAGCGACGCGCACCTGGAGCACGTATTTCGTGCTAAGTTAAGGTATCGTGTTCAACGTAGTTCCGAGAACCTTGAACCGAACAGTGGGCCCTGGAGGTTGAAAAGCTGGTCCGGAAAGCATACCAGTCTGCCTCTGCACTTATTGACGGAAATCTGGTGCAGGCATTCGTTGATGGAATACGCGACTTGGAAGTTAGAGCCGCTGTGAGACTTGGGCATCATGAGACACTGAAAGACGCCTTAGCCCATGCCTTAGAAGTAGAGGCAGTGAGGAAAGACCACCGAACGCACTGCGTCAGGGAGGTTGTAGTATCACCTGTACGCGACCGCCCGCCAGGGTACAGCCCTAGGTGCTACAATTGTGCAGAAAGGGGTCACCTTCGGTCAAACTGTAAAAAGCGAAGCACACCGAGAAAAGATCAATCGCAGCAGGGAAAGGCGGCTATTATGACTGCCCAGAATCAGTGGAGAACTCACAGTAACAAAGAGGCACTATCAATAAGATCTTGGAGTGAAGACTGTTTCAGAAAAGAGACTAAGCTAGTAGTGCCCGTGAGGCTGCTTAGAACGAAACTCAGCGATGAATGGAAGGAAACCCTACAGCAGGCTCAGCAAAATGACTCGGACATCAAACCAATGTTCGAGTGGATCAAAGCTGGTGCTCCTAAACCCAAGTAAAGTGATGTGGCAGCAAAAAGTTCCATCACGAAGAGTTATTGGGCGCAATGGAATAGCTTGGTTATCCAGGATGGAGTCTTGTGCCGTAAATGGGAAAACACTCGAGGGGACAGCTGTCATCTACAAATGGTTGTCCCTAAAGCTAAGGTACCGGATGTTCTACGGCTCTATCACGATGGATGTTTAGGAGGACATATGGGGGTAAAAAGGACTCTATTGAAGATCCGAGAGCGATTTTACTGGATCCACTGTCGAGATGATGTGGAGGACTGGTGTCGCGAATGTACAAGTTGTGCGGCTGTGAAAGGACCCCACACACGCAGCAGAGGTGCATTAAAAGTGTACAAGGTTGGAGCCCCCTGGGAACGGATCGCACTATACGTTGCGGGACCATTTCCAGAAAGTGAAAGCGGCAACAAGTATTTCATGGTTGTCATGGATTACTTTACAAAGTGGCCAGAAGTCTTCGCCATTCCTTACCAAGAAGCTACAACTGTCGCAGATAAATTGGTTCAGGAAGTTTTCTGTCGTTTTGGAGTAGCCTTAGAAATACACAGCGATCAAGGAAGAAATTTTGAATCGCAAGTATTTCAGGAGACTTGTCGATTGATGGGTACCCACAAAACCAAAACCACCTCTTACCACCCACAATCTGATGTTTACCACAATTAGCTCTTGTAGTCGCCTTAATATTCATTACCAAACCCGTATGGAAATGGAAAATCGACACCGTCAACCTAGGTTGACTTGAGCTCCTCTGTTAACTTACTTGCCAAAAATTCAGCCCCAAAAAGAAGAAACTGTCAACCTTTGTTCCATAGCATTGTATCCACGTATTTGGTCACAGGATGTATGGATATTACTATCCTCGGTGTAGAAAGCTATGGTGCAAATGTATATTTCGTTTTCAAGAAATAAACTTTTTATTGTTCACAATTATCGAACAATGGTTCCTTACTTCATCATTTTGGAGCTGACTTTACCATTTTCACCACAGATGCTGATAGCCACACACTAAAGAAATTTTTTGTTAGATTTACTTACAGAGCGAGCACATAGTGTCCTTACTGGTGATGTGGTCTGAATGGTCACAAAACAGAAGATCACTACATTAATGTATGTTTATTGTGTCTATTTCCAGATCCTCGAACGAACAGCTTCATGCTGGTATCAAACCCGGTGCCCATCATGCTGATAATATACCTGTACCACAGATTCGTCCGGTCTTGGGGCCCTGCGTTCATGGCTAAGCGTGAGCCGTATAACCTGAAGACCGTCATCATCATATACAATATAGTACAGATCGGATTGTCGGCGTACCTTACAGCACAAGTAAGTTACAATTTAAAGTTTATACAGTATGTATCTGAAAAGTCTAGTCATATTTGAGGTAATCAGCTGTCGCTTACAAAAAATCAATATCTACTCGACCCAAAGGTATGGGGCAGCTGATAATTTGGAGAATTTTGTACACTTTGATGAACCGAATGACACCATTAAATATGAGCTTATTCTGATACCCGCTGTAGAACTCAATGACATAGTATACATACATCCCGTCGTGCTGAACCTGTACTAGTGGACCACTAGCCGGTATTGGTGACGGGGATTGGCGGTTTGGTGGACTTGTGGGTCAGTGACAGTGGGGACGGCTTTATTCACTTTACTGGTAGATAATACCCTAGCTCCACCTGAAGGACTGATCCAAAGCCTTAGCCGTCGTCGTTAGAGTCTTTTCTAGTTGGCAATTTAAAGATAGTCAAACCAAAATGGAATAAAACAACGAGCCAAATATTAATTCATCAGAGCGCAGTTAGTAGTTTATCGTAATGTAAGACAGTAAAATCGTTAGTTATACAGTCAATAGCGCACCGGAGCAGTTGCGTTGAAATTCCGCTACGTTACGAAAGCATAATTGCAATCGTGAAAAGCGTAGGAAATGACAATTAACTCATTGAGCCAAGGCAAAGGATACCCAGGGCTGCCTCACCCGCCGTGCATGCGAGTAATCAGTGAAATCGATCCGGTCCTTATATTTCCGAAACATTTTATTATAAACAAAGGCGCAATCATACATTCGTTTCATTTTGATGCTTCAACTTAGCAAAAAAACGGTAAAATAGCATAATGCTAAAAAAACTTTCAAAAGCTTCCGGCGAAGGTTTTGACGGAGAGTGTGTGTAAAAGACATAAACGAGATAAATAAAAAGGTGCAGGATTGTCGATGAACATGATTGAAATAATATAATTATATACATTCACTACGTTGATCTTTTTATGTGCGTATTTTAACTATTTGAAATTCTCCTTTTTTATTAATTTTAGCTCTTTAAGGTGACATATTTTGTTACTTCACGTCAATCCTATAATAATTAACTATGCTCGTTATTTGCGTGCCCTATGTAGTTTGTTCACAATTTATAAACGTTTCGAACTGCTGCATTTTATGTAAAGGTTCACTTCACTAAAGGGAGTTGCTGTAGTTAGGAGCAGTCGCGGTAGCCCTATAAAACTATTTTATTATAATTTACTTGCACCCAAGGCCGAGGAATAATGTTCCGTTGTTACTGTCGGCTCTAGTGGTACTTACTCACAAACTACAAATGTAAAATGTTAACGTTTATTTTGTTGACTCTATGGTTACAAGCGTTATGAGAGAGAGAGAATTATAGTCAGGGCACTGCGGATACAGTAAGGAAAATGGTAGGTATACGGATAAATAATGCCTTTAATTTTAACTCGTTGGTACTGAAACATTTCGCATGAAAGAAGAAATATGCGTGATTCATAAAACAGCCAAACGTATCATCCATCGTAGGAAAATGGTAACAAAGTATTGCTTTTGACTTTTCGAGAGATACTAATTGGGCCTCGACCGAAAATAATCAATAAGAAGAAAACCTTTCAAGGTTACATGATGCGTGAGAATTGACAGACATTCAATTAACGTTTAACGACCGGAAAAAATACAATCATCGAAAATTAGCGGTGAACTTGGGGACCTTTCTGATCTGATGAAAGTATAGTAAGATTTCCTAATAGTATCTGTATAACATTTGAATTTTAAACAATAATTTTAATAAAAAAAAGGCATGACTCAACAAGTATTTCAACCTTCTCTCTTTACTAGACTGAGATCCAAATCCAACTCACTCACTGGGCCAAAAGTATGTACACACACCGGCAAATTTAGCGGAACAAAGTCGAAAAACCTGGTTTGTGTAAAAAATTGATTTAAAAAAGTATTTAAAAAATGTAACATTTAGTTTTTTTTTTGGCCAGCAAATTTCAGCCCCTTCAGCTTGGGTTCGGGTCCAAAGGGGGCTGTGAGGCTGCGGTACACGCACTGTCCACTTACCTTGATAGTGATAAGGGTGAGGTTATCCTTAAGGTTGACATTAAAAATGCTTTCAACTCTGTAAACAGGAACACCTTGTTGACAGAGGTTTAAAAAAGAAATACCCAAAATTTACAGTTTTCTTTATCAATGCTACAGGAACCCATCAAGATTAGTCTATAAAGACAACCTTTTGGAATCAGCCGTTGGATGCCAACAGGGTGACCCTCTTGGGCCAGTCATTTTTAGTTTAGCAATTAATCCAATTATTCGGCAGCTAAATTCTAAATTCAACCTATGGTATTTTGATGATGGAACGAGGTGATATGGATACAGTCCTAAAAGATTTAACTTTAAAAAAAAAAAATTTGTTCCGTTGTCTTAGACCTTAACCTTTCGAAGTGCGAAATTGATCTTCCTGAAACCACTGACAGACAGACTACCATTTCTAAATTTAATTCTTTAGCACCAAATATCAAAATTACCGGAAAAAATTCTCTTCACCTCCTAGGGTCACCAATATTTGACGAATCTTTTCTGTCGTTCATTGAAGAAAAAATTCAAAATTTTAATGATGTTCCGGAGAGACTTTTCAAAATTAACATTCATTCGGCCTTCACACTTATTTGATACTGTTGTTTTGGACCAAAATTCACGTATAGCCTTCGCTCCACTCATCTTTGGAAGCATCCGCAGCTTTTAGAAAAAGTAGACCAAATTAGTAGGAACACTCTTATTTCATATACTTAATGTGGCCCTGGACGACCGAGCTTCACAGCAAGCCACACTTCCCATTCGCTTGGGTGGTCTCGGCGTCCGCAAAATTTCAAGTATAAGTTTACCAGCCTTCTTCTCCTCGGTCTACGGTACCGAAAAATTAACCAGGGATATTCTGTCTTCCTCACTGGTTGATTTTGAGGTACCGTATTTGACCGATGCGTTGAACGCTTGGAAAATGGCTTGTCCTAATACGGATATGCCCGACAACCTGTCCTCCCAGAGGCAGTGGGACGTGCCACTCTGCAGTATTGTACGGAATACCGTTTTAAACACATCATTCAATACTGTGGAGCGTGCCCGTCTGCTGGCCGTGGGGGTATGGGAGTCGGGGTTGTGGCTTCAGGCACTTCCGTCATCCACAATTGGCACTATGATGGATGACGCATCGTTCCGGGTCGCTACGAGTCTACGCTTAGGCGCACCTTGTGTTGCCCCGCATCGATGTCACTGCGGTGAAACTGTCGACAGCCTCGGACACCATGGCCTGTCCTGCTACAGGAGCGCAGGTCGCATTGCACGGTACGCCAGCATTAACGACATTATACGTCGAGCCCTTGCCAGCGCCGGCGTACCAGCGGTTTTAGAACCAAACGGCTTGGTACGTGACGATGGCAAGAGACCAGACGGCATAACGTTGGTGCCTTGGAAGGTGGGTAGGCCTTTGGGTGTTGGGACGCAACCTGTGTCGACACCCTTGCGCCATCTCATCTTGCAAGCACGGCGGGCTTTGCAGGCGCTGCTGCTGCGGCTGCTGAGATCCTCAAGCGGCGCAAATACTGTAACCTTATTTGTAACTACAGTTTTGAGCCGTTTGGGGTCGAGACGCTCGGGTCATGGCGCCCGAGTGCGCGTCTCCTTTTTAAGGAAATCTCTCGCCGACTGGTCGACACTTCGCGTGACCAGAGGGCTGGCTCTTTCTTTGGCCAAAGAATTAGCATTACCATTCAGCGTGGCAATGCTGCTAGTCTTCTGGGCACGTTTCCACATGACAGCGATGACGAGGAATACTTTGACGCCTAAGCGTCCTATTGTCGTCGTTGTTTAGATGTTTATATTTTCTTACTTTTAGTCTTATTTTTATCATTACTTTAGTTCTTTTTAGTTTTTTTTTTGTTTTTAAATCTTTTTAAAGTTAAGCACTTCGCAGTGTCCATCGATTCAGCAATACGAATTCTTTTGTGAGAAGACCGGGACAAGGCAGTTCTCTTTACAGTTTTTTTCCTGAAAAAAACGTAAAAACAAACAAATATTAATTTGTAGATACATTTATAACCTTGTTTTACAGAAAGTAAACTCAACTGCCTTGTCTCGTTGGCCTAGTGGTCGCAAGCACAACGCTAAGCATGAGGTCCTGGGTTCAATTTCAAGGTCGGCCAAAGTGTTATTGGGTTTTTACAACAGGAATTGCTCAGTAGCAGATTTGTGCTTGGTTGATGGCAATAGGCTCGGCCCCTGTTACATGGGACTTAACATAACTGGCGGAATGTGGGTGTAAGGCAGAGGTGTACATAATAGTATACACCTCTGCCTTACCATTCCGGGATTACACGCGTGATTATGTTGTGTTGTGTAGCTGTACCTAACTACCTAACCATATTCTTTGCAGTGTTTGACCAGGCTGTACCTGTCGGGCCAATACAGCCTGTGGTGCCAGAAGATCAACACTGAGGACACCCCCCTGGAGCGCATGGTCATCAGTAGGGTGTGGCTCTATTACATGATCAAGGTCATCGATCTCTTGGATACGGTACGTATTTATTCTTGCACAAATATCTAATAATTTTTAGGAACAGCCCACCCGCACCGAACAGTTTTTCATACATACTTTCAACCCCTATTTCACACGCTTAGGGGTTGAATTTCCCGAAATCCTCTCTTAGCGGATGCAGTAAGTCATAATAACTTTCGGTACGCCTAATTTTTGTCTGTCTAGTGGTTTGAGCTGTGCATTAATAGTGGACCAAACGTCCTGCCAATTCTGCTATACAACATTAGTTTTAGTATATGCGAAACCTGAAACACGGTAGACCCGTGTTTCAGGTTTCGCATATACTATTTATTTTTATGTAAAAAATCAATTAAGCTTGTTCTGTTACCTGGTTGTCGGCACAAAACCGTGTTTACCACGCGGCGCGTACGCGCCTCCAGCGTCGTCTTATAATAAGTACCTACCTGATTGCGATAGGTACTTAGTGTCGCTCGGTGTCCAACGTGTAATTTTTTTTAAATATTTTTGGGACAAAATATAACATTTTTTTTTAAATATTGGAATCGATTCAGTTACTTATTCTGGACAAACTATATTCAGGTTTCGCATATACTAAAAATAGTGTTGTATACACAATGTTGCCTATTTTATTATTTTGACGATTCATTTTTGTGACAACTACAAAGTCACTAACCTTTCTAAACTTCTATTTCAATGATCTATATTCTAATGATAGCGGGTAATAAACAGAAACTTAGTAAGAGCCCCATCGAGCGAACTCTGCCCTGTATTTTGAAATGAGTATGTTTTTCCAGGCATCCTTTCGTTATCTTCTGGTTCGTTTTCAGATTCAGAATAATTCAGGTTTGCCATTCGTATCTCTTTGTGCTATAACAACAACTAGAATAGCTCAACAGCACTTTTAAGTCCTGTCCAGTCCGAATTACAGGTTCATCATCATCATTTCAGCCGAAAGACGTCCACTGCTGGACATAGGCCTCCCCCAAGAAGGGGGGGTTTTGCCATAATCGCCACGCTTGGCAGGCGGGTTGGCGATCGCAGTATGGTTGTTATAAAACACAGAGAACGCTACAATTACAGGTTAGCAACGATATATTGACCCATTTTTAACATGCTTTAATTTGTGCCAACAGGTATTCTTCGTGTTACGGAAGAAGTCCAACCAAGTATCGTTCCTACATGTTTACCATCACGTAGGAATGTGTCTACTTGGATTCGTAGGCACCAAATATGTACCAGGTATGTACAATAAGAAACCGTTATTTTCTTTTTTCACAAAATAATATAACACTTCTGTAATCCCCGAAGGGTTAGGCAGAGGTGTACCTAATAGTACACCAACACACACCACCACAAGCCACAAAATTACCTATAATCGCTTGATATTTTAAAGTGTTGAGATTTTGAATCGTTGAGATTATGGTATTGGGATTTTCAAAAAATTATGATTGTTGTTCTTTTGCACCAATCTCGAGTGTTACACGGGCAAAAAAAATCTTCCCGTGGTACCACTGGATCGCTTGGTAGTACTACGGGTTTTTTTTTCTCACCCAATCTCACGAAGGGAGGTCTCGGCGAAACTCACGTAATTTTTTCCCCCCAAGAAACAATGTAAAATTGCGAGAAAACTAGGTTTAATTAAGAAATCATGTTTCTCCACTAAAATATGGCTAAATCCTACACACTAATATATTTTTTTAGCCTAGCCTAGCTTATATTGTCCTGATGCATTCTACAGACATGGCATGCCCAATCCCACTTATTCCCCACAGCAGTCTTATTCCCCACATCAGCGATTCCAGTTTTTGAGCGTATTGTGATATTGCAAATTTGTTGCCCATTATTTAATTATAAATAAATTCGCGTGACCAGAGGGCTGGCTCTTTCTTTTCGTTATTCACAATCATAATACTTAATGTTGATTATTCGCTTGCGCAAAAGTTGCAGCAATGGTAGCATCGCGTGCACGAAATGGGTCGAGTGGCCTAATGCGCCCGCGACGAAGGAAACCACTCGCACGCCGAAGGATTCTTACAAACATCCTTACAAAATATCACTTAGCCATGTATCTATTGACTGAAATTCTTAAACCGGAAACTAAGTTAATGTTTTTGGCCACTTTGTTGATGCCGGTCGCGCTATAGACATGTGATACGGAGGAATGAGGAAAATGTAATAAGGAAAATGTTGAGTATGAATGTAGATGGCTATACGAGTAGAGGAAGACTAAAGAAACATGTATGAACTGTTTGAAGGATGATATGGCTAGAAAGGAAGTGACTGCTGAGATGACGAGTAATAAAGAAGAATGGAAGAAAAAGACATGCTGCGCCGACCCCAAATAAATTGGCATAAGGGCAGGAGAATGATGATGATGTTGTAGCCGGAAGCGCTACAACTGAGCGCTTTATTTTGGGTGTGATGCCTAGGTCGGGCAAAGCAACGATAGCCCGTCTGGACTTTTGCCCAATTAATAGTATGTACACCTATGCTTAACCTTTAAGGGTAAACAGACGAGAAGTTAAATGCTAAAATAGAGTGCCTACTGTTCGGTTTTTGTAATATTATTTATCCATTGACCGGCACGGGCAGTAGTGGTGCGGCTGAACAACTTATTTGATTTCTTGCGACTCTCTGAATGGCAACTAAATCCTGTCTAGACTCTTTAACCTACTCGCAAATAAAGTGAAAACAGCGTTACTTTTTCTAGGAAAACCACACTACTCTGTTCGCAGTTCGTTTTCCGGAAAATTTGTGACCGTCTATAAACCTGTTCTTCTCCATTCCACAGGAGGGCACGGCATAATGCTGGGATTCATCAACTCCATGGTGCACTCCGTCATGTACTCGTACTACCTGGTCTCCATCATGCGGCCGCAGTGGGTACGCCAGTGGTGGAAGAAGTACATCACACAGCTGCAGATTGTAAGTGTTCTTCATAAAGGAGTGTTCGAGTTTTGGTCTAAACCTTTTGGTTAAGTTTTCGATGACATAACGACTACCTTAGCCTTTAATGTTCCCACTGCTAGGACACAAGTGCTCTCTCTATGACACGGAGTGTGCTGTAATCCGCCACGCGGAACCAGTGCGGGTTAGTAAGCCGCTGCTTGGCAGTTCTCGATAAATTTGCGAAAAATGATTACGAACAGATACGTTATCTTTAACTTTCATTATTTTAATTTAAAAGTGCGTCGAGTCCAACTAAAAGCAATATAAAAATTAAAAAATTTTAGCCATGGCCTAGACTGGCGCGTAGTTTGTGTGCTTACTTCATACAAACTGCAATGGACACTTTTTCTGATTATGTCTTTAATATTTACAGCTGCAGTTCGTCATTCTGATTCTACACTTCGGCCACGTCCTGTTCGAGCCCTCGTGTGAATACCCCAAGTGGGTCTCCTTCTTGTTCCTGCCACACAACATATTTATTTTATTTTTGTTCTCAGACTTTTACATCAAAGAATATATTCTTAAGAAAAATAAAAATAAAGCTAAGTAGATAGTTAGGCAGATTAGTAGATAATATTTTATTAATTATAACGTAACGATAACGACAGTGGAGTTTTATTTTTTTAAACATTTCCTAAAAGTCCCGAACGCAACCCTTGTTCAATTAATACTTACTGACCTTAGTCTCAAAAAGACAATCAGGAAATTCATGTTTTGGCTTCTTATTGACCTGGCTGTAATTTTTTAGCTGGTGGGAAACCTAAGCTACTAATGATTACCGACTGTATTGTGGCGTGTGAGAGAGGGACGGGGCTTTACAGGATGGTCACAATATATTTTTTTTTTTTGTGACTTTAACTTGTCGTAAGGCTCCGTCCAGGTGGCTGGATGTACAAATTATCGAATGATATTAAATAAGAAAAGCGGCCAAGTGCGAGTCAGAGTCGCGCATGAAGGATACACAGATAATATGTTCCGTACCATCGTAATAGAGGAGGCCCCTTTGATTTTTTAATTATTTGTTTGTTGTCATAGTTGTCAACAGTCTACCTATTACGGATTATGAGATACTGCCCGCTGATAGACAGACGGACGGACGGATGGACGGACAGCGGAGACTTAGTTATAGGGTCCCGTTGGTTACCCTTCGGGTACAGAACGTGTGTCATTCACTATATTATCATATTTAAGGTCAATATTCTACGCGGGCCTGTGGGCGGTGAGTAATGGTGTAGCTCGCCATTCGTCCGTCTTATGACGACAGGAAGTGTCGACGGCGCATTCGTGTTCCACGCGCGCCTCAAAGAGATGTCAGCATACCGGAAGGGGTCCGCAAGGGGCGATGCCTGCCGGGGCTGCGGGACTGTTCGAAAAAGATATGAAGATTCCGTGACCCTGGTACACAAAAGGTGGTACACATACGAAAAAAAAAGGTTCTAACTTGAGAGTTGTATTTATGATTCTAATTAGGGTCGCGATAGTATTCGAGGGCTTGTTCATACAAAAATAGCAAAACTATGCCGTATGCAACCTTTCGCATCGACCGTGCCTAACTTTGGGGATCAATGACCCTTATTAAAATTCAGAAATGTTTGTTTTTCTGGCGGTCGCGAATTATATTTTAATCAATACATAGAACTACCCAACTAACTGTTTCTGACCTGCAACTTATGAAAAAGGTATGATTTGAATTTGGTGGGCTATCGTAGTACCTGTTATGTCCATGCTCCATGCAAAAACTAAAAAAAGACAGCAATACTTGTTGACAGTGACAGATGTCAAATTATCTTTTTGAAATGTTTTGTTGTCATTTTCTTTCACATTTCACAATGTGATACTGATATATCTGTAATGATAGGTTTTAGTGTAAAAAGTTATATTAATTCATCTTTCTTTTTAATGTTACTCTAATTTATTTTAAATTGAAATTTGTTTCATCATTTTACATCATGTCGGGCGAGAACATCGCCCCCAAACCTGGCGCCGCAGCATTAGAAAATATGAAGTTGTTGAAACTCGAGAGTGCTATATTCAAGGTTCCGAAAATACCTAAACGGAGAGAGAAAAAGAGAGCTCAAGTTTTGGACGAAGATGTTTATGTCGAGGTAATTTGTACAAACTGAGACTATTCGAAAATCTTGTTTTGCTAGTCCTTTGTTAACAATGCCCTTTATTACTTATTGTAACTTTTATCAACAGGCTAAAGCATTAATATGCACGAAGTGCATGAATCGCTACAACACTGATCTCTTTATTGTTTAAAACAATCTGTACTGCATTCAGTTGTGGTTTATTGTTATTCAAGGTTATGAAAACAGTACATATAAATTACTGCACCAATTATTTATCACATCATCAAATTTAAATTTGATTTAGTAGCTTAGTAGCCCATGACTTCATGTGTGGATTATTTTCTTTATCAAAAAATCTATCAGTGAATGGTTTTTTTATAATAGCATTCCTACTTTTAGAGATTACCATATACAAACAATTCTACCCAATTATAATATAAGCCTAAACAGGTTAACTTTATTTGATTTTGATTTGACATTTCATGTGATTTTCAGGGCATTGCAAAACTTATACAGAGAGATTTTTTTCCTGATTTGGAGAAACTAAAAGCACAAAATGAATTCTTGGAGGCAACAGAGAACAAAGACTATGCCCGACTCCGGGAACTGACGAGGAAGTACAGTGGGCAGAGACCTCCAACAGAACCTTGTGAGTTATACATCAAGTACATTCAAGTACCAACCCGCACTGGGCCCACATGGATTACAGCCCATTCCATCACATAGAGAGGCGGACAGTATCCTAGCAGTGGGTACATTATAGGCTGATTATGAGGACATTAAGTAGTGTCATTGGATGCCCTAAATGTTCCTTCACCTGCACCCTTAATGATGCAACCTCTGTACAATGTATCTAATACCGCAATCAATGTGTATGTGTAAAAATTTAAATGTTTAAATGTAATTTTGATACAAGAAGAAGCAGAAGGAGAGTATTATTGTTATAATTTATGTCAAAAGATTCTTTCATTTCAAATTAGCTGTTGGTCCTTTCAATTACTGATCTGTAAAGTTATTAGTGTTTCTGGCATTAATATGCCAAAGACACTAATAACACACTAAATGTAAATAGTGTACATTTACAAGCAGTAATGTAACACACCTGTAATCACCAATGGGTTAGGTGTAACAAAATTATAATAATGTAATTTTCCTTTTTCAGATAACACCCCAGCCACTTTTGACACTCCTCACCTGGATAGGCCATTCTCTCCAGCTGCACCTACAATAAGAAGTGACCGACCCGAGTCTGACACAGAATCCGTTGCATCACACAGAAAAAAAGATATCACAGACAATCTCTCTTTAGGTATGGATTTTACTGTACCAAAAGCTACCTGCTTAACCAGAATGTAAATAATGATGCCTTTTAATAGTCCTGTTTTCTTGATAGCCGACTTCTAGAAAAAGGAGGAGGTTATGTATTCAGCTGACATTTTTTTTGATGTGAAACATCTATGTGCCCGCCTAGGTAGTAAACCCGACTCGTATGCCGTGACAAACGCTCGCTCAATGATTGCTTCATTTCAGTTACGCTTACGTTAATCCCTAACGCTCTAGACTTACCCAAATAGTCCAAATACTTATAGCTTTCGGATGAGGAAAGGGATCTTAGGTGTATGGAGTCCATAATCTCCCCTTGCTTTACATAAATGACTGCACATTTGTCCACACCAAATTCCATCCTGATGGCGCTACTAAAAGTTTCAGTTACTTTCAGTAGCTCCATCAGTCGCAATTTGTTGGGGGCAAAGAATCATCCATGAAAAGAAGGTGAGATATGTCCTGAATCCTCCAACAAACATGAGGATGTTTGTTGGAGGATTCGGTTTAATTCATACAGGCTCATCAGATTCAGATTCAGAAAACTTTATTTGCACGAACATGTGTATACATACAATTATAAGAAGAAAAAATGCATGTAAGGTGTTATAAGTACATTGAGTTGTGCTAACATGTTTACCATATTGTCATGGTGTGCAAATATTAATAGAAGTATGGAATATAAAAAAAAATAACGGAATAATAAAAACATTATTGTCAATGCAATAGAAAATAAATTAAATTGATTGATTACATAATTAATTCAAATAGAAATAGATAGGAGTTACATACAAAATTGTCAAAATATTCAATTATCAAAAATAAAAACATAATACAATAATGTCAAGCTTACGTCCAAAATTATTCAATACAAGCATCATTATCAAAAACTATTATTACATCACATACATTTGAGATTAAATTAATATATAAAATAGCATGTCAGTTTTAAAATGTTTCCCTTAAAAAATCATAATATGCTTTACTAGCTAAAACATATTTCACTTTCCTTTTAAATGCTTCTATGCTTAGCTCTTTCTAGCCATTGGGAAGATTATTGAAAATAATGGGAGCCATGCAAAACACTCCTGCGCATAAGTGCAGTCCCAGACCGATGTTGACAGAGTTGACTATTATCACGTCTATTCCTAGGAAACCGGTCTGCCATGTGGGGAAATAGCTTGGGATTGGATTTAACAAATATCGCGATTTCCAAAATATAAATTGGTGGTAAAGTCAAGATGTTGTGACTTATGAAAAACAGCTTGCAGCTATCAGTCATTTTTAATTAAAAAAAAAATATCTAAGGCACTTTTTTGGAGCTTTAAATGCAATATCTCTATCCGTAGAGATTGTTGCCCTGGATCTGTCGACATCCTGGATATCGAAGGACCGTCCTCCGTTGCCCCCTACATGATTCAAGGAAGGCGCGTAAGAGTTGCATCTATTTTGTACAACACCAGCACCCTCATGAGTCATGTATGTGGCACCGAGTCGTAGGCCTTCTTATAATCTATCCAACATGTTGACAAATCCTTGCGGGATCAACGAACTTGTTGACTAATGGCCATGTGGATGAGGAGTAGCTCTTTAGTACCGCAGTACCCATTCGTACAGCCATTTTGAGAGGCAGACATAATGGAGTTTTTGTCAATGTGTATTAATTTTCGCTCTCAAAATGGATGTAAGAAGTTTATAGACCGTTGACAAACACATGATCGGTCTATAATTCTTGGGTTCCGCGGGACTAACAGACTTACGGATCACCTGGTGTTAGAAACGGCGTAAGCTACCCAAACTCTACGGATTCCTGGAATTGACATGCCAGGCGAGTGTGTGAACCACTCAGCCATTTGAGCCAGAAGTTGTGCAGTCCGTCCGGTCCCGGTGATTTCCAGTTCGGCAACGGACGAACTGCTCTAGCTACATCTAATGATGTTATTGAAACTACAAGTGCAGTCCGATTGGCTATTTCAAGGTGACATCACCTGGTGTAGTGATTGAACAATGACATCCATAATTTTTTAAACAGAATGGCAAATTAATGTTCACTTTTTATGTTATGCACTTCATTATCAATATGAAATAGATTATCGAATATTCTGATAAATAAAAGACAAACAAGTCTTTGGTTTAATTGACAGTTGAATTCACAGAAAACCTAATTAGAGTAGATAAATCTATTCATATTTTAATTGAACTTTTTTGTCCATATAATTCTGTTAGCCTTACCAATGCCTTTTACTCGCTTTAAAATGGTCATGGTTGCGTACACCAGCCCTATTTACAAAACATACAACAACCCTGATATAAAAGATTGAAAAATGAAACCCGAACAGTCACGTTCTACTTATTCTTTGCAGACGCATACCTATCCTCTCACACAAGTGAAGACAACGCGAGTTACGACCGCGTCATCGCGCTCGAAAACAAGAAACGCGCTGCGAAGCTCGCAGTACAGCTACAGTCGGAAGTGACGTCAAAGGCCATCGCGGACGCGGCACTCGCGCTACCCTCTATAGAACAACAAGCGGACCAGACTAACAGACCTCATGAAGTAAGACTTCTGTCATCATCATCATCATCATCATTATCATTTCAGCCGCAAGACGTCCACTGCTGGACATAGGCCTCCCCCAAGTGTCGCCACATTGACCGGTCCCGTGCGACTCGCATCCAGCGGATCCCTGACTTAAGACTTCTGTGTTCAGTTTTAAATGTAATGTGAGACTCAGAGTTTTTATTTCATGGCATGCATCCAGTGTGTGTCAACCCAACCAGCAAATTCATCCGATAGCTGAAATAATAGTCTTAAGGTGGAAATGGCTGGGTTGGCCCCGAAATTCAAATTGTCTTGCGTTTTTTGCAATTTGCAGGTCAGTATCAGGTTGTATGTTGATAAAAAATGAGTCGCGCAAGTAACAAATATGTAGTTACAGAATTATGATTATTAAAATCATCAATACAACCCGATAAGTTCATATAACCCCATTGAATGACGTTTTCATGAAATAGTTATAGAATGAGGTTAAATGAACTTAGAGGGTTGTATTAATGATTATATTTCCGATTCTATTTAACTACATACGTGTTACTTGCGCGACTCATTTTTCATCAACATACAACCTGACACTGACCTGTATATTGCAGAAATATGGTTCGTGATTTAGATAATCCATGTTGCCATTAGACATCATGATCATCACGAATCCCAATCCAATGAAATTCTTCACGCAAAATTACGAAAATGAGCTTTTTTAATTTCTGACATTGACTAATATAAGGCTGTGTTTTATACCATTTCTAGTTGGACACATGGCGTTACACGGCGAAGAATTACATAATGTACGTGCCGGACGGGGCGGCGTCCCAGCTGGCGCCACCGAAGCCCGAGCTCGTGCACCACAACACGCGCCTCAAGGCCGAGCCCTTCGACCACGTCAAGAACAAGGAGGCCATCAGTGCTATCGCGAGAAGTCAGGTAATATTACAAGTTCTTTTTATAATTATTGTTCTAGGGATTGCAATACTTACGCCAGCTTTTTGGCTGTGTCATTAGAACTGTGATAGCTAACCAGTTGACCTTGACACAGTAATACAATATAAAACTAAAGCCACTATAATTATTAAAATTCCAAACTCAATGCCTCCTGGAACTCTAAAAACTGTTCATAGACAGAGCACTTGACGAAACATAATATGTGCTGGTTCAAATTTTGTAATAATAAGTACCTACGCTTTACTTAATAATAATAGCCGCACTATTTATTATTATTTTTTCAGGACGCAAGCGTAACCGGCAAGATAGGCGTGGACGGAGTGAGCATATCTGTGGAAAAGCCGGGCGACGTGTACCCGCTGGTGGCCACGCCGTCGCCGCGGCCGGGCGAGGGCCCCGACCAGTCGCCGCTCATGACGTGGGGAGAGATCGAGGGCACGCCCTTCAGATTGGACGGAGGGGACACGCCCTTGCCTGCGTGAGTAGAGCTTTGAAATACTGCACAGTTGTGGTTGTGTTTATGTCGTTTCAGGAATATGGCATACCGCTTATACATGCCCGAAGGGCTAGGCAGGGTCGGTGTACACACACACATTTCAACAGTTATATTTTAAGTGTCATGTAATAGGGGGCAAGCCAATTGCCGTGAATCCGGCACGAATTCAAACTCCTGGCTGCTACTGAGAAAACCAGTTGGAAAAACGAAATAACACTTAACATGACCTGATGATCAGAAGTAGCCCTTGCAACCAGTAGACCACGAGACGAAGTGGACCTCAGAATGTTTACATTCTTTCTTGTCACACTGTCCCAGTGTCCCACTAATCCTTTTAAACGAGATGGTTTACTACAATTTCACTGTTAAACACATCAAACTAAAAATTAATTTGTTTCAATATACAGCGTGGGCGCGGGCGCGGCGTACCGCATCCTGGAGGGCGGCGTGCGCGAGCGCATCGGGCTGCAGCTCGCCGAGCGGCTCGCCAAGCGCCGCCGCCCCACCACGCCCAGGCAGGCGCCGCCCACGCCGAGGTAACTAAGCGTTGATTTATAATTTATATGTACTTTAAAGGTCAAAATCTCGCATCTCCATGTCGATACTTAAACACGATAAAACAAAAATAAACGGACACACTTCTAGTAACTACAACCATCATTGACCCCATAAAAGTAACATTTGCGGGGTTTTGCTAGCTAAATTGTGTTAAGTATTATCTAATATTAGCTTCCAAGTCTAATGATGCGCACAAGTTTTCTTAAACCGTGTTTTCAACTTTTATTATCGCAGAATCGGTACTCCGTGTAAAGTTCGTGATTACAAAGACCATTCTGTTTACTAGAACATAACATAGATGTCTTTTACAGTTTCAGATCAAACACCGAGCGCCTAGCTAGCATGTCGCCCGCAGCACGAAAGTTGGCAGCCAAACACTTGCTGTCTCCGCGCCTGAAGCTGACGCCCAACGACATGGGGATCCTGTCCCACGCGTCGCCCAAGCTCTCCCCCTCCCCGCGCCGCCCGCTCGTGGCCCAGCGCGGCACCCCGCGCCCCTCCCGCGCCGGCAGCGTCAACAGCAACGTCAGCGTCACAGAAGATAATAACCTCACAGACAATCTACTGCAGATCAATGTCGCTAAACGCACGAGGCTAAAAGCACAGGATTTCTTCAAATAAAATTAGTGTCGAGGTTTAATGTGTTTTAGTTTTCTGAAATTAGCGCATATATCTCTCCAACCACAGTCTCCAAAAACCTTATAATTTTTTAGAAGAAGCAACAAGGCATACAGTCGTCAGCTCGACCTAATACCATACTTGAACCCAGAACTCTCCGCGTACCTCCGCGCCGGCCTAGGAAGGTTGGCTTTTGAGGTTCCTATTGGTCTAACATTTTCAATGCAGCCAATAAATTGTTCGGGCATATTTCCGTTCAGTCTGTTCAAAACTGACCCCTATGCGCTGCTACTATTATTGAATACGCAGCGCCAAAATTTAGGGGACGCCCTTTTGGTTGGTTGGTTCCCTGGACGGTTTCAGAATATTTTTTTGCGCCTAAATGCTCGTATCCGCTTATACGCGCCATTTTTTACGCTACAAAAAACCAAACGAACGTACACGTGCTAATTCCGGGGTGTTCGCGCCGGGTGAGTGCGTGCACGAGGAGACGACTTTCGCGGCTCGCGCTTAAGGATCATATGCTATTTCTGTTACTACTGCATTACGACCTCAGAAATAAAACAAGATTGGATTCTCAAATAATATATGTATATTTTGTTGAAAAGCTCCCAATAGAACGTAAACAATGTCAACCATTTCAAAATCAAAATGATAAAATATAAAATTACCTAACATGATAAATAACATTGTCATAATAAGTTTTATCTTTACATCAAAGATGAATTTATTGTTGTCTCATAATTGATATTTATACAAACAATGCATTGTTTTGATACACTTTCATTTCTTGCGTCACATCATTGACGACAATTTTACATAAGAACATAATAATACTATGAAATTACATTAAAATATAACATCAATTTATTAATTTAAAATACATTACAACTTCTGATACTAAAATAAATAATAACAGCATTTAATTATAATTATTTGTGATTACATACATATTAAAATTTAATGTCTGTTCAAACAAGTGTTTATTTTAAAAGTAGGTCATGTTTTGTTCACTTAACTATGTCAAATACGTGATATTTAGAAAATACTTGATCATGACATTTAATTCACTGGTAAAAGTTAATACAGTAGGTACATACCAAATATAGCCAACTCTTACAAATGATTGCAATTTATGAATCGGCGTCGTTCTATATTTAGAACAGGTCATAAAATAAATAACATGTTTTCCTGAATTCTTATTACTATTATTAAGTATTTACATTATATAATGATCTACGTCTATGTACTAATCTCATAACAGCTTCTCTATAATATAACCCTGCACAATGAAATACAACCAATTTAACTTTGAACCACTATTAATACGCACATGTTTAATAATTTATTACAAAAGTGCACTCAGCCGCGGTTTCATTATGAATGAAATATACAAGAGTATGTTGGCAAAGATATCTTTTAAATTGATATGTTGTCATCATATTAATCGTTTTGCTATCACTAATAAGTCATAACGTCAAATACTATCTCTATTAATGTATTGTAGAGGTAGTTGTTCAATACATATTAATTGTCCAAGACCAATAAAACTAAATCAGCTATGACCCAACACCGTCATATTATAAACGCAGTATTTATCTATACAGTCTAGGGAATGACCACATACGATAAATAGTAATATATCTACGACTACAAAAAATTCACAACTCATTTCCATATGTTCCAAGATAAAAGTCAACATCGAAACAATGAGGTCGTTACTCACTTATCGCGTGATAAATGAACAAAACTGCATTCACTGTGCGCGTGAACTACCAAATGATACTGAGCAGAGCCCTCCACCACGGTTCGGGTGGCTGCGGTTTGTTGTACTCTGCGTTGGGCTTGGGATCAGTATCGTCTGTCGGATCCTCCTCGAAGATGTTAACAAGGGACTCTTTGATGCCGAATCTGATGAAAGCCAAGTACGGGAAGTACCTCATGAGGTACACACTGAACTTGAAGTTGAGGTTGAAATACAGTCGTCCCAAGTAGGAGGAGTAGAGCGTCATGTACAGGTTGTACAGGAAGATCTTGTACTTGGCCTTGAAGTTGAGTTGCTTGTAATAGGGCGCGCTCTCCACGGTGTCGTAGTCTTTGTAGTAGAGGAGGCGAGGCGCGGCCTTAGGAAGACCGTCTACTTCTGGTTTGCTCATCAGCTCCGTCGAGTCCACGCCTATCGAACAAAATAAAGGGTGTGAATTACTTCATGTTTGTGATAGATGGCATATTTTTAAAAGAACTGTGTTACAATATTGCTGTAGAAAAAGTATATTCTATATTTATCTACTAGCTGTTGCCCGCGAGCTTCTATTATAAAAAAAATTACTTCGCTTTGAATCAGATTTCATAACCAATTTCGAAGATTTTTTTTTTTTTGCACGGAACCCTAATTATTTTTAAAATAAAAGTCCCGTCAAAATCAAAATCGGTCCAGCTGTTTCAGAGATTAGCCGGAACATCGGACAGACAGACAGACAGACAAAAATGATATGAATGCTTCAGCATATGAGAATATACACGACACTAATAACAAAAACAGATTTTTATCAATTTTTGTCTGTATGTGTGTGTATTTTGATATTATAAACAGACATTTCAATTTTATTTATTTGTATAGATACTGATACTACTGCTAGCCTGCGTCATCCCACTGCTGGGCAAAGGCCTCTCTCCATGACTTCCACATTTTTCGATCCAGGGCCAATGTGGACCACTGATCGTTAGTTTTGTCCAGCTCGTCCCGCCATCTCCTGCGAGGTCTACCGCGTCGCCGTCTGGCTGTATCAGGGCTCCACATCGTGGTTATTTTGGCCCACAGCTCGTCAGGCATGCGGCAGACATGGCCAGCCCAGTCCCACTTTAGCTTAGCGGCTTTTTGAGCAACGTCAGTAATTTGTGTTTTAGAGCGCAGTGTGGTGTTGCGTACATGGTCGGTAAGTTTGACGCCTAGGATACTGCGCTCCATTGCACGTTGGCAAACCTTGAGCTTGGACTTTTGAATGTTTGTCAAAGACCAAGTCTGGGATCCATATGTCAGAATGGGAAGAATGCACATGTCCATGATTTTTCGCTTGAGAGACAAAGAAAGATTTCCTTTCATAAGTTCTTTTATGGACCAGTAGCTCCTCCAGGCGTTTTCGGTCCGTCTAATAACTTCCTTGTCTTGTCTGGACTGGAAAGAGACTAACTGGCCTAAGTAGATGTATTCATGGACATATTGCAATTCTTAACCATTCACTCGGATCTTGTATTTGGTGGTGTTTGACATCAGTTTGGTCTTCGACATGTTCATCGCGAGTCCAACCTCAAGACTTGCGTCACTGAGCTGGTTTAACATAAGCTCCAGTTCTGCCGACGTGGAAGAGAATACGACAATATCGTCAGCGAAGCGAAGGTTTGTTAACCGCACCCCTCCAATTTCAATGCCGCTTCTCCCAACTGGTCGTAAGCTTTGTAAACACTTCTTCAAGCGCGCTATTAAAAAGCTTGGGTGAAAGCGGGTCTCCTTGCTTTACACCTTTTTCTATGGAGAATGATGGTCCAACTGTCTGTAATCTAATTGAAGCAGTGCTGTTTAAGTACACGTTACGAAGCAGGTTGATGTAAATGGGATCGATCTCTTGGTTGTTCAGAGCGTCAAATATTGCATTGTGTGTCAAACTATCAAAAGCTTTTGAATAGTCTATGAAGGCAAGATATATCGGCATATTGAACTCTTGGTATTTTTCAATTATTTGGTTTATTGCATGCAGATGGTCAGTAGTGGAGAGGCCTGATCGGAAGCCAGCTTGTTGAGGAAGTT
The DNA here is from genome assembly GCA_905163415.1 of Noctua fimbriata. Lineage (NCBI taxonomy): Eukaryota > Metazoa > Arthropoda > Insecta > Lepidoptera > Noctuidae > Noctua > Noctua fimbriata. Next base: position 12,420,711 of record LR990934.1, on the reverse strand, counting down.
GATGTTTGTCCAACTGAGGTGAGATACGCTGGTCTATGACTTTGATGAAGGCCTTATACAGATGGGATATAATATTTGTATAGATGTAAACCTATATTTTATCTCACCTGTATCAAGAGATTTTCCTTTCAACTGCTTCTTCAACTTAATCTGCAGTTGTAGCCGGTCGTTCTCGGTGTAGATATAGCCGGGCACGTCGGCCAGGGCTCGGCACCAGTACAGGAAGCCGTCGGTGTCCACCGTGGGGTTCACGGACCACATGCCGTCCAGCATCACGCGAGCCATGTGCTCGAAGTGTTCTGGAACGTTCTCCAGGCAGGGCGTGTACACCCGCTCTTGGAGCAATTGGCAAACCTCGCGGGTTTCCTCGAATGTTTCGCGGCAGATGTTGTACCTGTAATTGCGGGTGACTTACTAATACAGCATGGAAGAAGGAGACATGTTGCGCCAATCCCAGACCTACCCTAATCTCAATTCGTCTGGGATTGGCGCAATTCTCCTGAATAATGATGAAGAATAGTCGTGTAGATATCTGATCTCAGCTCCGATATGGTTAACTATTGATAGACACGAAAAGTAGAACAAAGAAAATTCAGGACAGGCCAGCATTTCTAGTAGTACCTACCATAAAGTCTTTCTAAGATCAAGTTTATAGTAACCTTTATCAGATAAACAGCAGATTTCAACGGTCTTCTAGCTCATCCTGGTCGAGATAACAGGGGGTAAGGTCAGAAGTTGATACAGACATTAGTTGATAATTCTCTAAGATACTTCTTGTTTCCATACATTTATACGAATCATAAACGATATTTATAGAGTAATACATTTATCCGTAACAAGTTAATGTTTTATATCTCACGATTCTTGTCAACTACAAAATTGTTAAATTGGGGTGATGAAAAACAATTAAGGTGATCTAAAATTAGAATTTCGCGTAAGTGGCGCAACCTAATTGGCGTATCATAACAGGCGTTTTATTTCTGATGCATTTGTTTACATTCTCAGCTATTACTTTTGGAATAAGAGCGTAACTTATATCGAAAATAATTTTATTTCCATAACATAACATCACGCCTATCCCAATCCTATCAACCGGGCACAAATCCTGACTCCGTGACCGCTTCTAAGAAATTTCTGATGGAAAAACCCAATAACACTGCTCGACCTGGGAATCGAACTCAGGAACTTATGCACAGCCGTAGCGCTTGCGACTACTAGACCAACGAGACAGAATTTTACTTCAATTCATATTTAAAAAAGTGATATTAGACAACGCGGTCTAGACGTACATAATTGACTGATAGGTCAAGAACCAGTAAAAAATTTAAACAACCTGTTATAAAACCCACTCGATCCGGTTCGGTAAATCAGGTATTGGGGTAGTATATATCTAGGTTGTATTTAAGTATTTAAAACTGATGTCTCGTAAATTAATATAAAGTTTATCCAAACCACGATAAATACATATGTAAATGTTTTTCCCACTTGAGCTTCTACACGCGGCTTACCACAGGAACGTACTGCCTGGGAAACAAAGTATCCTATGTCGTAATCCTCACCTAGGTCATGGTAATCGCCGTCCTAATCCGTTCAGCTGTTTTTTTTCACTTTCGCATTAATATGAATGAGCCATTTCCAAAATTGCGTCAAACAAACCTGTCTTCAATCCCGATCATGTGCCCGACGACTCTCCAGACATAGTTGTAGGCGTCCCAGTCGCCAGGCTGCAGCTGTCTGATGCCAAACCTGTCCGGCTTGAGCATCGAGAATCCGACGAATCCGAACTGCGTGAGGGCCAGGTCCCGCTGTGATACCATGCCGGAGCCCTTCAGCTTCGACGCTAGTCCTGCCCGCAAGTGGCGACTGCGCACCGCGTATAGTGACCTCCATGATCTGTTAAAGTGTAGTGGTTTGTTATAAGTATCTAACTAAGGAATTTATACACTGGATTTAGGCAAGTGAAATAAGGCGGAAATTAGGTACGCCACAAAACACGCGTTATTCATGTCAGATGCAATAACCTACGAAACCATGATAGGTACACTCGATGGCACGTCCGTGGTAACACCTTGAGCTAGCTTAGCGTAGTACGGAAGTTCAATAGAAAACGAGGCCTGTGCCTATAATACTGGTTTAAGACATGATTACAGAACTCCCTTTGTTCATGGTTGAACAACTTTGGTTTTTATAGGACTTTCGGCAGAATATGTAGGCAGCTCTCCAGGCGAAACTCGGCCAGCAAAGCGTTAATAAGCGAGGTAGATAGTAATGAGTACCTACCTACCTAGCCACAGCTGTGGAATCCGGTAAGCTAATTGATTAAATTAATCGCCTGGGCCTACAGCTACAGTGACTGAATTCCAGATGGACGATCATAATCAAATAATCCTCGACTACTCACGCACAAAAGAAGATTATACAACAAATGATAAGATAAACTTGTGGGAATAATTCGGATTTCATTAAGGTTGTAACCACAGCAATCGATCGATGGTAGAAATGACGACGATCGATCAATTGGTGTAGTAGAAACTGTCGATCGACGTGGACTTATCCATTATACCATCGATCGATCGATTGGTATGGAACACCCTAGCAATCTTATATTCTTACTTGAGGTTGGTTAACAAGCGGAAGTCCTGACTATCAATAATGACGAAGACGAAGATAATGCAGACAAACATTTCTGAGAGGATCGCTAGGGTGATATATTCTTTGCTCGCTTCTTTGGGTAATTATGTCCAAAAGTATACTTACATGCTCCCAGGCTTGAGTTCGTTCTCGAACCAAGAGATGGTGTGCAGCAAGGTGGAGAGGTACCGCTTGTAGGCGGTGTAGACGGAGGTGGACCGGCGCGACCCGACCAGCACGCGCAAGATGGACGGAATCGCGAACACGGCCACCAGCCCCATCAGCATCGATGACGACAACGCGAAGCAGTTCTCCATGTAGAATTTGCGACCTCTGGAGAATAAGAACTTTGTTGACAGAGCTCTTAAATCGGAAATGAATGGAAATATGGCAGCCGGTAACTATGGAATCCTGAACTCAACGCAATCGTAAGTATGGAGATGGTCGATTACAAGAGATACAAATAACACATGGTGTAAATCAAGATTTTTTTCCATTTCGAAATTTACTTTGAGAGTACTTAGCACCTATTAATATTAACATTATTACTTAGACAGGAAACGGGATATTTACCATGTTTACAACAACAACAGGTTTGCTGGTTTGGCGGTTTGTTTTTAACATTGTTTTAAGAACCTATCGGTAGATTACGTCAAAGGTGACTAAATTATTACTGAACTATTGATGACATCTTGGCATTTTTCCATCAGTACCTGTTGGAAGGATCGAACAGTGTACCTACCTAAAATAGTACTGCATTTCTATAATAGTAAATCATAGTCCTAACTGAAATGCGTCTAACAGTGCTCTTTCAAAAAAAGATCAGTCCAAAGTTTAGCAGGCAGACTACACTAGTTGACGGCCTCGAAAGGACAACTATCGACGAGGTACAAGACTGCTACAAAAAAAAAGCTGCTCCTTCCTAATTAGTTGTAAAACTGCAGAAATAATCGCATGGCGTGACTGTCGATAGACACTAGTCTAAAGTTCTAGTGCATCAATTATTTTGTGAAAAACTAGGTGCAGGGCAGCGTCAGGAGTGTCCTTTAGAGGAAACTAGCAGAACAATTTGATTACACAATACGATTTCTAACGATGCCAATATTTGTTATGATGACTTTAATTTTAGCTATTATCGTAATCCCAACGAAGCACTCGCAAAAACATGTTCTTTATCGCTAGGTACGATATGAAAGATCAAACGCTTTATAAGGACGTATGTATGTTTTTTTGTTTTATACTATCTATAAATAGTATAAAACAAAGTTGCTTTTCGTGTATCTCTCTCTGTGACACAGGGAAATTTGAGCCTGTTTTCACCATATTGTATGTATGTAGAAAAATTCCGGAAGGTTTATGTCAAGCCCGCCACACTATTCCCAAACCACTGCAACTCCTGAAAGCCAGAATCAACAGTGGCGACCACCAGAAAAGCGCCGAGACAATGAAGCTCGACGAAGTCCCTGAGAAACAACTTAATCAGAAAAGAATAGCGGAGGAGTAGGAAAAACATAATTTCCACTTCCCTCCATATCAGCAGGAGACAACAAAACAAGGCCAATAGGAACGCCTAGCACCACGGATAAAGTTGTGAGCTTTATTAGCTCACAACTGTGCTTCCAATAATAGGCATGGTTTCTAACTCCGGTTCCTTCCGAATGGAAGGTTTATGCCAATATTACATGATTATTCAAACGGGGAAGAGAGACTTCTTATTTTTCTAGAGCACTTGCAGTGAATATTTGAGTTACGTACGGTGCCCGCTACGTCGCTCATCTCCCGAAATTATTCGCGTTTCTGTACCTCTCCGGATATGTGGATCTTTTTATAATGCCACGAATAAATACGTTGCATTATTTATTTATTTCCTTACTTGTTATATTTATTCTCGTCGAAGCACTCCGGCAATTCCATAACGAGTGCATCTGGCTTTACACTGTCGGAAGGGTGCTCTGCTGCCTCCTTTGTCAGGAGCGCGTCCACGAACGCTTCCGCTGAAAAAAAACTCAATATAACACCATCTCACAAAAAGTTCTTGGACATCCACTACCAGCTTGCCAAAGTTGAAAAGCTTATTAATTTATCATGAATTACAATTATAAAGATAAAGTGCAACATTTTCCTTTAAAAGAATCTACATCTATCTAATCTAAATATTTAAAAGCGAAAGGTCACTCACTCACTCACTAATCACGAAATATCGAAAACTGCTTGACGTATAAAGATGAAATTTGACAGGCAGATAGTTTATAGTTAGTAGACGTCCGCTAAGAACGCATTTTACGACAGGGTCGGATTAAGGAGGTCTAAGGGTCCTCGCAAGTTTGTATGAAAGTCCTTCATTTTGTGTGCTACAAACTTGAAATTTGGCCGGGAGGAAGTTAATAGTTAGTAGACATTTGCTAAGAACGGATTTTGCGACAGGGCCGGATTAAGGAGATCTAAGGGCTCTCGCAAGTTTGTATGAAAGTCCTTCATTTTGTGTGCTACAAACTTGAAATATGGCTGGGAGGTAATTAATAGTTAGTAGACGTTTGCTAAGAACGGATTTTGCGACAGGGCCGGATTAAGGAGGTCTAAGGGTTCTCGCAAGTTTATATGAAATCCTTGGGCTTTTTTTACCTGATAATTGGTAGAGATATAGAATATAGTTAAGACTAGACTAAGACATGTCAGATAGGAACATATTTTATGACAGGGCCGGTTTCTGGGAATATAATCGCTTTCGCACCCTATGTGTTCAAAAAACATTTATTGATGACTTATAATAGTTATAACAAAACAAACAGAAAATACAACTAAATTAAATTCAAACGAGGGCGTCGAGTCGAATCTCACCCAATCTCACGAGGGAGACAGCGGGTCTCGGCTAATATCACGAAATATTTTTCCCCCCTAGTAAAATTTCGAGAAAACTAATTAAGTAAACATGTTTTTCTACTAAAATATGGCCAAATATGGAAAACAAAATGGAAACAGTTAAACAAATTATTAAACGAAAAATCGCCAAAATTGCCTCACGGAATTAAGGGACGCCTAACACAAGCATCTCCTTGCTTAAAAGGTATCTCCAAATCATGTGTGTGATAACTTTATGTAATAGAAATAAACATTTTTTTTAACACTTTGCCGAACCCGGGAATCGATCCCTTAGCTTAGCTTAGTAGTCGTACTTGCGACCACTCAACCAACGAGGCAGTCTCACACATACGTCGCACCAAAATTTCCACGCGAACGAAGTCGCGGGCAACAGCTAGTACATACATAAAAGTATGAAACACTAACGACAGACAATTGAAGTCTCTGCAGCTCACAGCTAAAAATAATACAGTAGAGAAAAGAAAATATCAAGGCACGCAAGAACGCAAAGAAGTTGTCTGATTTGCTTAATATAACTGACACCAGCACCGTGTCGTCTTTTTTTTAACCTATATTGTCCCACAGTGGGTAAACGTCACCCCCACGTCATTGTTTTCTCTGACCAATCTCTCATTAACGAATCTAAGTAGTCACGCCAGCGTTTTCTAAGCCTCCTTCGTATCGAATGCTAATGTAAAATCTGCACAATGAAAGGAGTCCCACAGGGAGGTCCTTCCACCGTAAGTTATATTCAGTTATATGCTTCATAATCAGCCCATTAACTGTAGATAACGGATAGAACATAAACTATATTTCTTAATGAAAATTAATTGGTTAACTATCAATGAAATAGGTACCTAGCTATCCCACCTGAACAAGTTTTTTTTCAAAAACGCAATTCAGAATGGTAACAATGGTTTTGAACAATTATGATTGGTGGGCACTTATCAGTGAATTTGTAAACATTGGCAGGAACAATATGCATTTTGATGTCTACTCTCAGAGCAAAGCCACACAAGGCAACGATTTCACCATGGAAGTTATTTTCGTTCAGTTATTTATATTTTTACTAACGTCGCGTTTTAGCAGCTCTAACTGGGTAAGAATACAACAATTATAAAGATATATAATACTTAATTTTCTAGTAATTAATTTCTATCTATTATGTACATTATATACAGACTAAAAAAAACTAAAGTAATGATAAAAATAAGACTAAAAGTAAGAAAATATAAACATCTAAACAACGACGACAATAGGACACTTAGGCGTCAAAGTATTCCTCCGCATCGCTGTCATCTGGAAACGTGCCCAGAAGACTGGCAGCATTGCCACGCTGAATAGCAATGCTAATTCTTTGGCCAAAGAAAGAGCCAGTCGGCGAGAGATTTCCTTAAAAGGGAGACGCGCACTCGGTCCCCATGACCCGAGCGTTTCGACCCCAAACGGCTCAAAACTGTAGTTACCAATAAGGTTACAGTATTTGCGCCGCTTGAGGATCTCAGCAGCCGCAGCAGCAACGCCTGCACAGCCCGCCGTGCTTGCAAGGTGAGATGGCGCAAGGGTGTCGACACAGGTTGCGTACCACACCAAAGGCCTACCCACCTTCCAAGGCACCAACGTCATGCTGTCTGGTCTCTTGCCATCGTCACGTACCAAGCCGTTTGGTTCTAAAACCGCTGGTACGCCGGCGCTGGCAAGGGCTCGACGAATAATGTCGTTAATGCTGGCGTGCCGTGCAATGCGACCTGCGCTCCTGTAGCAGGACAGGCCATGGTGTCCGAGGCTGTCGACAGCTTCACCGCAGTGACATCGATGCGGGGCAACACAAGGTGCGCCTAAGCGTAGACTCGCAAATATATATATATATAGATCCTCAAGCGGCGCAAATACTGTAACCTTTTTGGTAACTACAGTTTTGAGCCGTTTGGGGTCGGAACGCTCGGGTCATGGGGACCGAGTGCGCATCTCCTTTTTAAGGAAATCTCTCGCCGACTGGTCGACACTTCGCGTGACCAGAGGGCTGGCTCTATATATATATATATACGTATTATATCATTTATGTAGTAGGGAGGCCGGGAGGGTAGTATATATATATTATATTTTTTGACGTTTATAGACTAGATTGATAATAATATGATCAAATAGTACAAAATCAATATGTTAGCGATATGTATGATCTACATTTAAAAGTAGTAATTACTTGAATTATCCGATGCCAGCTTGTTGTATCCACAAACCTACAATATTTCAGAATTTTTTAAATTATAAAGTTTCTCTTCTGAAACTAATATCGTATTCTAATATTTTACAAATATAACAGGTTTCAGAGTGGATGAGTCCAATTGAAGATCAATTGTAAGTAACTATATAAATGACGATAGTCAATAGTTTAAAACAGTTAATGTCCAAGAAGTACCTTACTATAAAAATTAACCAATACCCAACAATTTCACAGTCCTTAGTTTAATAAAACATATCTGATGAATCACCATGACTCAGCATTATGCAAGGCTCGGAACCGGTTTAAAATATACCGGTTAAAACTGGTTTATTTCGGTTTTCCTCCGAACTTTTCTTAAGAACGTGAACGTTTTAAGAACTTTATTTTAACCTAAATTAACCGGTTTATTCGACGAGCGGCATGTCGGCAAACGCTTTGCAACGTGACTACTTGTAAGGATGCCGCGCATAGCGGCGCGGTACTAGACGAACTTAGTACTTACGCTATTTCTTTTCATTCGATTCGTGACTTCGCAGTGAATTTAATTACCTGTTAATTTTATTATAATTGTGTTTAACATGGGTAGAAAGCGAAAGAATTTAATCTACACATACTTTGACTACAATGAAAACAATAAAACTTCAAAGTGCTATTTTTAATTAAGCCTCCTAAAATTGTACCTATATTAATGTAACGAGGAGACTGATTAAATAACTGATTTATTGAAAAAGCATTAAATTTTTCTTTTTCCAAATATTTATAAAAATGTCAAATTAACCGTAAAAAAAATGTATATCTACATTTGTACCTGAACATCCATCTAAGTAGGTACTAAGTACAGCATGCAAAATGGTGTCCACACATTAAGCAGATTACTAGATTCCTGAATTTAAAATAAAACTTCGCTCTTATTTTCCTTTATTTATTTTTATTGGTAACATTTCAGTACGAATGATTACATTGATATTTCGCATGTTCCTCCAGGCACATTATACAAATTAATATTTATTTTGTTTGATTTCTCTCGGTGTTGATGTTTTAAAGCATCTATATACTTTAAAATATTGATATATGCTTCAAGCGCATACATGGCGGCAAAAAATGTACTTCACCTATTAGCAAATTTCCAAAATAATAGTTTCTTTTATTTATCAAGGTCCTTATCAAATAAACATAAAACACATTTTTGACATTCGAAGTAGTTTCTTCCCCTGGTTTAGTACTGATATCTTCGCCTGATTTGTTTTCGTTACTATCAGAACTATTTTCTGAATCCTCTTTCAAAATTTGGGTGTTTATTTTATTGAGTTGATGGTACGGTTTTTAGGTATTAGCAATGATTGGGATTGATCTTCATCATCAGAATATTCCTTTCTTCTTTTTCGTGGTTCTCCTGTTACTAAATAATATAAAATTCATTTAAATAAACATTCAAATAGTTTTTATCACATAGTCACACAAAACGCCCGATCTAAGACCCAGTTTCACTGGTCGTTAATACCAACAGTGAAACTGGGCCTTATATCGGGCATTTTGTGGCCTATTTATCCTTTAATTTTGAGAGTTTAAGGCCCGCTTGCACCACGAATCACTAAACGCGTTTAACGTAGAATGCATTTAAAACATCGTTCTGTTTCTATCAATCGTTTAAAGATGACAAAGACAGAATGCTGTTTTAAATATGTTTAGCGTTAAACGCGTTTAGAGATTCGCGGTGCAAGCGGGCCTTAATGTCGAATACAGAATTGAAGTGTTTAGGTACTTACCGAGATATTGAGAAGTTTTCTTCTGCATTAAAAAATGACTGATTATCTAACTGGTCCATAGGATCTCATCGTCCATAGGATCAGTAATATGTATTATGTTTACCAATTATTTATCGTCATTATCAACCTAATTTCACCAAAAAAAATATAAGATACTTACCCATTTTTTTTTGTTTTTGCAGCGGAGCTTATTGATGCAATGACATAAATAAACGTCCGACCGAAACTAAAAATTTCTTACTACGGAATAAAAACAAAACAGCGCGCGACGTTGGATTATCGTGCGTCCGTATTAAACGGTTTTTATTGCTCTAAACCGTTTAAACCGAAAAAACCTTTATATTAATACTCTTCCAAATACCGGTTTAATAATAACGGTTTATGCGAACGAAACCGAATATAAAGGTTTTGCGTCAAAGTACGTAATAACGGTTTGAAAATTTAACCGGTATCCGAGCCTTGGCATTATGATACACAATGTACATTGTGGGGAAAAAATGTTTTCTTATAATTCTTAGTTTAGAATTCTGTAACCAATAATATGATGAACGGCGGAAGGAACAAATTAAAATAATAATAACTAATCAATATACCTATTAACCGTTTCATCAGACAGGTAGCAAAGAGAAGATTTGATGGTAACTCAATGATGGTCCAAATGAATCAAGACGGAGAGAACAATAGGAAGACGACGCCAGACCCTAAAACCTCTAATCAGATGTCAGCTGTTGATCTGAAGATCAAGTTGGACCAGACGATACGTACTGCTACAGTATTAGCTGAAAGTCTGAAAGCTCAAATTCGCGACTTGGTCGCGCGCGAAACCATGCTGAAGGAAGCCATCACGAAGGGCAGGTAACGTGGCACGAATCTTATACCGCTACATATTTTGTACTTCAAGATTTGTTTAAAATTTATTTTATATAGCTAGCCTCAATAGCAGAGGGACTGGCACTGAACCTAATAATAAATTTAGTGGAAATAATAGAAAATATTCCATTAGTGTTTATTAATACCGAAGTGCGAAACCGATAATAATACGAGGAGGGATCAAAAAGTAGTGAGAATGTCTTAGAATATAATGACTATTGATATCTTAATAATTTATTTTTATACATCGTTTCCGAGTCTCTCGCTCCGAGTCCAGCGCTTTTCCAAGGCTTCAATCCCTTTCACAAAAAAGTTGTCTTGGTCCTGCAAAAAGCTCTCCACGGCATCCATCACCTCGTTATCGTCTTCGAACCTGTTTTCCCGTTAAGTAGTTTTTCACTTTGGGGAACAGATAAAAATCGCTAGCCGCCAGATCTGGTGAATAAGGGGGGTGGTCAACCAATTCTAAGCCAGCTTGCTGAATGGCAGCCATCGCAACTGCCGACCTGTGCGCGGGTGCGTTGTCGTGATAAAACAGCACGCCCCTTCAAAGTTTCCCTCTCCTTTTCTCTTTAATGGCATTCCTCAACTTGGGAATTAAACCTGCATAATATTGGCCTGTAATAGTGGTTCCACGCTCCAGGTAATCAATCAACAATATCCCTTCTGAGTCCCAAAATATTGAGGCCATAACCTTGCCAGCCGATGCCACGACACGAAACTTCTTCGGGGTCGGTGATGATGGCCGTTTCCAGTGCGAAGATTGCTGTCTTGTCTCGGGATCAAAATGATGGACCCATGTTTCATCCATTGTTACGAAACGAGACAAAAGTTTTCAGAATCTTCTTGAAACTTGTCCAACAATATCTTCGTCTAATGTCTCGTTCGTAAATGTAAGTCGATTTTGTTTCTGACTGTCGGTGAACATTCTCGGCACCCATCTTGCGGAGACTTTTCTCATATTCAAAGATTGTTTCAATATGGATTGAATACTTCCATATGCCCGTTTCTTGAATTAAGTATCGGATAGTAACTCTTCGATCGCTCAATACAATTTTCTCGACTTTCGCAACCTTTTCTTGGTTGACTGACGTCGATGGACGGCCGCAACGATGTTAGTCTTCCGTGCTCGTTCTCCCTACTCGAAATTGAGAAGCCCACCTTGCGACAGTGGAATACGGCGGAGCAGACTCTCCTAATGTTGCCTCCAAATCGCAATGAATCTCTTGCGTCGTTAACTTTTTTAAACAGAGGTATTTAATAACGGCTCGCACTTCGTTTTTCTCCATTTTAGAGAACACGCTCCGACACGAAGCAAACAAATAACTACATTCAGAAAAAAACAAAAGAGAATCGAAGATTTTTTTTCTTTATTAATATTACAAATATGTATCTGAGCTATGCCTGCCAGTATTTATTTATTTTTCTTACCAAGAAGTATGTCGTTTTCACTACTTTTTGATCCCTCCTAGTAAATATGTGGATGCAAATGTAATTATGGCTACCTTATTTTCGGAAAAGAAGATATTTCGTGAATTAACTAATATAACCGCTCTTAACTATATCTGTCTTGAAGAAGGAAAATCGCAACATTTATGTCATTTACACATAAGTACCACACTGAAAACATACGTCATTTTAATGGAAGTTCCTTGTACAAAGATGAGAATTTGTGCAAATGTTTTTATTAACAATTTGACAACAAATTTGATAAGGCCAATAAATGTCTTTATGTACCACGCATACAAGGCACTGTAAGCCCATTTTTATGATACATTTATATCCATCAATTGAGATATCTTTATTAATACTATGGTAAGCTGATGGTAATGTTACATTCATAATTTCACTGTTTTGCAAGATATTTTTTTAAACTTATTTATGATAGTTAAATTAAAGTTTATTATGCTTTATCTTAAAAAACTTTACCTAATTTTTATTGTCGATAGGTGTAGAACGTCTATTTAACTTGAAGTTTTGTACGCATTCTCCGTCCGTATCTCTACTATCGCTCCGTGTGTTGAACACTTGAACTAGGCAGTGTTCATATTTTAATAGCCCGCCCATATTTACATTTTGAACTCATACATATTTACCAACTTTATTATACTCTGCCACTTTAAGTCCCATGTCGTCTATAGTGACGCACGTATAAATAACATCCCATTCAAGTCATTCAACATTATATTGATGTCAATCTTCCCGAGTTAGTTTTTTCTGAAAAGGGTATTACCTATATTTAAAAAAAAATTGTCAACATAAGAAATTGCAATTTGATAAAACCAGCAGTAGGCGATTAGTTTCGTCATGTAGTCAGATAAATTATTTATTATGCTTTGTGACAGAAGATCTAGGTAAGAAAGAGTCCAATGCCAACAGTGACACACTTGTGGATGTGGACGAATGCCTACTAATCATCGCACTGCCGATCGATACTAATGAGAAGTCGAACTGTGGTTCGGATTTGTTTGTGTTCTTCTAGAAGTTCTGTTATAAAATGAGGCACGTTTTTATACAAAAAATAAATCAGATCGTTCAATCAAACACGCCAAGCACAAATAATTAAAAAAAAAAAATAATAATAATAATTTATTTGCAATATAAAGGTGTACATTTGAACAACATTAGGTTACAAACAAACAGAAGGAGACGTTATACAGTAATATGTTTGGTGACTCTAGCACCCTTGCTAAGTTGACAAGACAACTTGTATTAAAGGTGCTAGGCCCAACCCTTTCATGGGTGCCTTGTAAAGAAAGTTTGTCTAATTTACGAAACTTATTTTCAGTTTTGCAGCAGGTAGATGGACAGACAAATAAATCATTTAGTAAAAAGGATAAATGTAAAGTGTGGGGGTGTGTGCGAGTGGGGGTGTGTGTGAGTGGGTGGGTGTGTGTGAGTGGGTGTGTGTGCGTGTGTGTGTAAGTGGGTGTGTGTGAGTGGGTGTGGGTTTGTATGTATTTATGTGTGATAGTGCGCTGTGGGATGTAAGGGGGCGCACCTACCATCTCAGTGCCCCAAGTCAACCTCACCTGCTCGTGGTGCATCCTGCTAAACAACAAACGAGGCTCTGACGACCGATAAATGGCGGTATAACCATTCGAAAGTTCGCAACTAAATAGCGCAGACTAGCGACGGGCAGCAGCGTCACTAGTGCGAGGAGTTGTGATCTGCGATCGCCAACCCGCATGCCCAGCGTGGCGATTATGGGCAAACCCCTTAATGGCAAGCCAGAATCAACCACGGCCCCCAGTTCCCGGCGGCCTTGCTATTCCCGATTTTGGCGGCGGTCACGGTAACGGCAAGGTAGGGGGTGCTAAGAATCCCCGGGTTACGAACGGCCGCCAAACCCAACTGACCTTGGCGACGTATAATGGACGCACGTTACGGCTCGACGAACATCTAGTGCAGCTAGAGGAAGAACTCGAAAGGGTACGGTGGCACATTCTTGGGTTAAGTGAAGTCCGAAGAGAGGGGGAGGACACAATAACCCTTGAATCAGGCCACCTGATGTATTTTCGAGAGGGAGACCAGCTATCCCAAGGCGGAGTCGGGTTCCTGGTACATAAATCCCTTTGTGACAACGTGGTAGAAGTGTCTAGTGTCTCGAACAGGGTAGCGTACCTCATAGTGAAGCTAACAGAGAGGTATAGCCTCAAGGTTGTTCAGGTCTACGCACCGACTTCGGCACACTCGGACGACGTGGTAGAGGAAATGTTTGAGGACATCTCCAAGGCCTTGCACTCTACTACTAAGGCCCACTACAGCGTTGTCATGGGGGATTTTAACGCTAAAGTGGGAGTACAAAATGGCAGTGAATCGGTAGTAGGATCCTACGGGTTTGGCAGCAGAAATCATAGGGGGCAAATGCTCGTCAACTTCCTTGAGAAGGAGGGGCTTTTTGTGATAAATTCTTTCTTTAAGAAACAGTCTCAAAGGAAGTGGACGTGGCGAAGCCCCGACACTATGACGAAAAATGAGATAGACTTCATCATAGCGGATAAAAAACATATATTCAGAGATGTCTCGGTGATCAACAGGTTCAACACCGGTAGCGATCACAGACTTGTTCGTGGAGCGAACCCGTTTGATGAAGTCTAAGCTCCGTCCAAATATGCTCCAAACCATGCTAGGGTCTGAAGCGTTCCAGTCAGATCTGGAGAACCGATACGCGGCCGTGGAAACCACAAATGATGTTGACCAGGCGCTCGACCAAATGGTGGAAATCTTCAGAGAGGAAGGGACGCGTTTTTGTAAAATGCGGCATACGGGCAAGAAGTCCAAACTTTCGGAGGAGACTCTGGAGCTTATGACGGAACGACGTGAAAACCCACCCATCACTTCGTCAGAACTACAGGCACTCAATAATAAAATTAGAAAATTGATACGACGCGACCTTCGATGCTCCAGCACCCGCTCAATAGAAAAAGCGATTGAGCAAAATCGGGGGTCGAAAGTGTTCGTTCAATCACTTGGGAGGAGCCACCTGACGAAGTTGACCAAATCTAGTGGGTATATCGTCGTTTCGAAGCCGGAGATTCTTTCGGAAGTCGAAAACTTCTACGGCCAGTTGTATGCATCGCATGCATCTCGACCTGATCCCGAAAATGAGGATTCCAGAGCCACCTTAACCCGCCATTTCACAGAAGACCTGCCAGAAGTCAGCCAAGACGAAATCGAGGCGGCTCTTAGACAGCTTAAGAATGGAAAAGCCCCTGGCGAGGATGGGATAACGACTGAGCTCCTGAAAGCGGGAAGAAGCCCTGTTTTAAGAGAGCTTCGGGAGCTCTTCAACTCGGTCCTGTTCTCTGGGAGAACTCCAGAAGCGTGGAGAAGGAGCGTGGTCGTTCTTTTCTTTAAAAAGGGAAACAAGACCCTATTAAAGAATTACAGACCCATTTCGCTCCTTAGCCACGTGTATAAGCTGTTTTCAAGAGTCATCACGAATCGTCTAGCGCGAAGACTCGACGACTTCCAGCCACCGGAGCAGGCCGGGGTTCGAGGAGGATACAGCACCATAGACCACATCCACACAGTGCGGCAGATCATACAGAAGTCCGAAGAGTATAATCGGCCGCTGTGTCTTGCATTTGTGGACTATGAGAAGGCTTTTGACTCTGTCGAGACCTGGTCAGTTCTGGAGTCTCTGCAGCGATGCCAAGTCGACTGGCGATACATCCAAGTGTTGAGAAATCTTTATGAGAATGCCACAATGACCGTCCAAAGTCAAAACCAGCAAACGAAGCATATCCCATTGCGTCGGGGGGTGAGACAAGGAGACGTTATTTCCCCGAAATTGTTCACCAACGCACTGGAGGATGTGTTTAAGACGCTAAAATGGGAAGGACGTGGCATAAACATCAACGGCGTGTACATCTCACACTTGAGATTTGCAGATGACATCGTCATACTGGCTGAATCGCTGCACGACTTGCAGCAGATGCTGGATGGCCTAGTTGATTCTTCAATACACATTGGTCTCAGGGTGAACTTGGACAAAACCCAGGTTATGTTCAACGAACACGTCACCCCAGGACCTGTTGTTGTCAATGGCGGTCCTCTCGAGGTTGTTCGAGAATATGTTTACCTCGGGCAAACTCTGCAGTTTGGTAAGAACAACTTTGAGAGGGAGGCTAACAGAAGAATCCAGCTGGGCTGGGTAGCATTTGGGAAGCTTCGCCGGGTCTTCTCGTCGCGTATTCCACAGAGCCTAAAGTCTAAGGTCTTCAATCAGTGCGTCCTGCCTGTTATGACTTACGGAGCCGAAACGTGGACACTCACAGTACGGCTGGTCCATAAATTTAAGGTCGCTCAGCGAGCTATGGAACGAGCTATGCTTGGAGTCTCTCTGAGGGATCGCATTCGAAACGATGTGATCCGACAGAGAACCAGAGTTGTCGACATAGCTCACAGAATAAGTAAGCTGAAGTGGCAATGGGCCGGTCATATTTGCCGTAGAACCGATGACCGTTGTGGTAGACGTGTTCTTGAGTGGAGACCGCGAATCGGCAAATGTAAGGTGGGACGCCCTCAGGCTCGGTGGAGTGACGATCTTCGCAGGGTGGCTGGTAGCAACTGGATGAGAATTGCTGAAAGTCGAGTTAAATGGCGTGCGATTGAGGAGGCCTATGTCCAGCAGTGGACTGCTATAGGCTGATGATGAAGTGCGCTGTGTAGTTTACCTAATTGGTTAAGTCAACAACAAGAGCTCTGTGTTGTTATAGTTGAGAGTCTGGAGCCAAGTATGAATGGAAATTTAAAATTTTATTAATTTTGTTATACAGATGGGGGCCTTAAAAACAGGGAAACCTTCTTGTAAAAGAATAACGCGAACGGTAGGGTTGGCCTATTTTGTCTTTGCGTCTTGTGGTGATAACCTCGTAGGGAGTTATATGGTGCTGAAGTAGTACAGTGCTAAGCACAAACAATTGCCTGACTGTGAGGACTTTACAGTTCTTATATAATTGCTCAGTTGGAAAAAGGATAGATCGAAATGTACTGACTTTCAGCACGGCTCTCTGAGCTCTTTCCAGCTTTAAGAGTAAGGCTTTGGGAGCACCACCCCAGGCGCATACACAATAATTTAGGAGAGACTGACAGAGAGCGAAGTAAGTACTTCTCATAATTTGAGGTTTTGCAACGTGGCGAAGTGTTTTAACGACAAAAATAAGTTTTCTGACTCTTTTTGTTAGAGTCTCTACATGAGTTGCAAAACTCAGGCCATTGTCAACTGTCACTCCGAGATATTTTATTGTCCTGCATCGCTCTAGTTTAGGGCAGGTACAAGCTACCATACCCGGCAGTAAACACGAGTGTGCTGTTAAAGTTTGCGTGGCAGAAGGTTGTGTGGAGTTTCGCATAGAGAAGGTAAGGAATTTGGTTTTGTCAGTGTTTAGAGTGAGGGCATGTGTCTTAAGCCACTGCAGAACAGTATTGAGTCCTTTTTGTGCCGAGTTAAAGGTGTCGTGCCAAGAATCGCCGGAAAAAGTAAGGACGGTGTCGTCGGCGAACGCTATTATATTTCCGTCTTCCAGTTTTATGTTACAGAGCTGGTTAAGGTAAATTGAAGCTACATTGACGAAAACATTATTGAAGAGACATTGTAATACGGGAAGAGGGCAGGAAGATGATGATGACGATTATATACATTGAATCTTTCCAATATTTCACAGGCTAGGAGTTTCAACATTGACAGTATCTACGATGAGCCAACTGCCTCGGTCATACATCATTCGCGATGGCCACTGGACTCTCTGCAATGGCATGATACAGTTTCCTGTCGCCAGCCAGACCTCAGCGATTAACCTCTTCAATGAATTGTTCTTGGAACCAAGATGCATCGGGAGAGAGGTAAATATAACAGACCGTTACATCCCTGGGTCCTCCTAAAATGTAAGGTCACACTATATAAGGAGGCCCTGAGGAGGAACGCCAGTAGAGACAGTTTGTTTGTACTGCGGAATTAAAGTGATCCCACTCGAGTGAGGTCACACTTATAAGAGTCTTATCGTCCATGCGAATTCGATGCACCGTGCATTACGAGGATTGAATAGATGTGGAATAGAATCTTTACGATTCTGAATTTGTTTGTGCATTTCCTCAACTTGAAAGGCTAATACTACCTATTTAGAATGGTTTGAACACAGCGTTTGAACTCAAACGTTACGCTTACATGAATTTTAATATTGCTCATGCCAAGAAAATAGTACACAACTACGCCTTAAGAGCTCGCAATATTATCTAAGTGACTGTCAGTTACCGCAGGCACCGTCTGTTATTTGACCAGCCACTTAAGTTGTAGGCTATGTACGTATTTATTGTACGTATCATTAAATAACACGTCGCTTGTGCCGAGAGCTAAGAAACTACTTATAAGCTGGTTTCCGCAACCTTGAAACTCGACAAATCATATCAGTTCAGCTTAAATAAAACCCGGTTGAAAGATGTAGCCTTGAACTTGAACTCTTGATGCAAATCTGACTAACCACCAAGGTAGGACAAAGAAACCCGAGGTATTTTTAGTTATTTACCATACCATATATTTAAAATAAATATCGATGTGTAGGTTTTAAAGGTATGATTAATGCAAAGATGAAATAAAACACAAAGGCCGATTTATAGTGATAAATGAATTCGGTCGGGGATAACAATGTTCAAATAATTCATGCAATAAATCAATGTCGTTGCAAGGAAAAATATAGGGAAGAACAATGTAGACATAACTCACATACACCCTCACTAGCTACTCACACGCGTCCTAATATTTCCACAATAATTTTTGTTTTTTGTTTTTATATTTCGTGTTTTAACTTAGTTTCCTGCACTCTTTTTACCATGCAAAACTATCACATTTAAAGTAGGACATAGGCAAATAGCTACGGGAGGGCCCTGGTGACTTGTAATACAGGTTTTTATAGAGATCTACTTCAGGCACCAGTCTCTCACAAAGTTAATTTCATGTTCGTGCGCCTCTGTAACCCTAGCATTAAGTAACTTGTCTAGAGAGAGAAATTAATGATTTATATTATTTATTTAATTATTTAACTATAATAAAAAAGAAAATTGTAGGGATTTAGCAAAACAATTTTATTTTGTTTTGATCTGGCAGTAGTATCGTGACAGCGTATCTTTCTCAAGTTTTTATTTTTGTAAAACAGTTATGAAATCAGTCATTCTTAATAATATAACCACCGAGCATTTATTCTAAATATAGTACACGTGCACAAACAATAGTGTGCATAATGCACACTGTTTGTGCACCTATACTATATTTAACTTCCACATTGAGTGCTGTCTGTACTTTTTACTGTGACATAGGTCCCATAATTCTTATCAATTTGTAATCGTAGTATGTGTTAGCACAGCAGATTGCATCCAGAATACTTCGCACGTACCCACATTTAATCTAATATGCGTGGGTATTGCATTATGCAGAAAAATGTTTTGTAGAACTACGATGCGAACGATACATGAAAGAAGATCTTTAAAAGGCATATTTACGAAAGACATGTACTCATAATATTAGCATGTAACATTTATACAAGGCTCGAGTCAACATGACGAGCCATTTTTTTTACTTCAGGTTTTTGCAAGAAACTCTGAAGTTCATTTTCAAAGGCTATCTTGTTAAAGATACTGTTGATCATAGAATAGCTACTTTTCGAACTGCTAGATAAAATATCGAAATCTACGTTGCTTAAGATCGTGGCATCGTATGTAATATCTATAAGCAGTTTTTTAGGTTTGATATTTTGACATTATTGTAATAAATTTTCATGTAAAGCAATGGAAGCACTTTGGTCACATTCTATCTACTACATAGTGTTTTCAACAAGAACCTAAGCCATAAGATCTACGGGAAAATAACTTGACTCGATATATGTTTTTACCAATTCTCTATTGTAAGACGATAACGTTATCGTCTAACACATTTGTTCCCAACGAGTAACACCCTCAAATGTCACACTGTTACTCGATGGGAATGTTTTTAAGAAAAAATTCCCAACCAGTCACACTGTTACTCGATGGGAACTTTTTATTACTAATTTCCCAACCAGTCACACTGTTACTCGATGGGAACTTCTTATTAGTAATTTCCCAACCAGTCACAATATTACAGT
Organism: Noctua fimbriata; assembly: GCA_905163415.1. NCBI lineage: Eukaryota > Metazoa > Arthropoda > Insecta > Lepidoptera > Noctuidae > Noctua > Noctua fimbriata. The sequence goes on along the minus strand of LR990934.1, from coordinate 12,400,741 downwards.
AGTTAATGAAAAGAAGAATTAAATCGGTTTTTACTTTAAAAACATTTATTCGTCATATTGCTGGTGATTCTCCTTTGAACGTTTTATTCTTAAATAATTAAATAAAATTACAATACCTAAATACATACATACATACATAGACTCACGCCTGTATCCCCGAAGGGGTAGGCAGAGGTGTAATATTACACCCACATCTCGCCATCTATATTTAAGTCCCACGTAATAAGGGGGGGGGGGGGGGGAGGTACCTAAATACAATCAGCTTTATATAATATATCAGAGTAAATCATCACATTTTACAACAATTATCAGTTCTAATTTCTAATGTTAATTTGAACTTTAAACAATTTTCCAAATACATATAATTAGCCATAAGTATGTTGTGACAATTAAAATTATGTATAGCAAAATAAAGTTATGATAAGCCGGCAACATCAGTTATCGCGAGTGTGTAATGGCGGTTATTTTCCATGCACATTTAATGTAAAAATACTTTTGCATCCCTCTTTCCGCGGCCCCGGCGGCGGCGGCCACGTGTCGTAAGTGGGGGAGAGGGACGCAAAATGAATTAGTCAGAGCAGTGCAACGAAGCAAAGTGCACGTTGTCGACAATGTCAGAGCCCACCGCATCTAGTTCGTCCGGTCAAGTGCCATTAAATTTAATTAAAAGGAATGGTGGGACAATTTTGCTACGAAGTGGACATCAATTTTATGCTAGACGAAAGCATAGTAGCGGATTAATAGTGTGGGCGTGCACAAAACGAAACATTTGCAAAGGAATCTTGAGAATAAAAGTAAGTACCTATATAATAAAGTTTACTGATAAACCTATGGTTTGTTTGTTAATCAATACGTTTATTTGTGAATGAATGCTTTGCATTATTTTCATAAAACTATAGATTTGTTTTATTTCAAGCTACTTAAAGTCCTAAATACTTATTCGTTTTCATTTCTTCCAAGCATACGCTATTATTAAAAGCGGCTTAAAACATTTTTTCTTAAGGCTTTTAAAATTGCTTAAAACTTGTTTCAAAATGTATTATTAATAAAGCCGAGTTTACACTATAAGACAACATTAGGCGCGCGACAAGTGACGTTCAACATGTATGCTAAGTAGTAGTAGATGCGTCATACACAAACGCGGCATAAACACTTAATCGATTTATTTGGAACTGTTATAAACACGTGTTTTAAAACAACTTGTTTTAATCATACGCAGGGTTAAACAATATGACGAATATTACTAATACGACAGCTTTGACTCCTGTTATTATTGTTGCTATTTTCTATTTATAGGATCAACGAATACTAGACGAGACTGCTCATAGCCATGCTCCAGACTTTGCGAAGAACGAAATTGATGAATCAATCCATAAATTAAAGACTGAATTGTACAAACCGGACTTTCCTAACATTCCACAAAAATACAATTCCATGATAGGCAACCTTAAAACCTTAAAAATATTGTATCCAACATACCAAAATTTACTAGCGTTAAAAGTACACTGTATAGACAACGGAACAAAGAAGCTGGAGTTTCAAAGATGTTATTTAAAAACGCTCTTGAAGTCGAAGTGCCACCAAGATATAATAACTTTTTGTTAGCAGACTACTCAAATAAAACTAATAATACACGAATAATAGTATTTTCCTCGGTGGAAGCAAGGCAAATTACATGTGAATCAAAAGAATTTTATGGCGATGGCACATTCAGAAGCTGCCCTTCTCCATTCGTGCAATTGTATACAATTCATGTAGATACTGGTAGTACAATAAACCACACAAATATAACCCCTGTGATATATGCTTTAATGACCAACAAAACAATGCAGAGCTACTTAATTCTGTTTCAAATGATTAAGTCGCAGTTGCCGGATTGGAATCCAACAAAATTTAAACTTGATTATGAAAAGGCTGCAATGAATGCCATTATCAAAGTCTTTCCAACAGTCATAATAAAAGGTAGTTATTATCATTACAACAAAGCCATTTTTAAAAAAGGAAAAAGCCTGAATATGACCTCACGAACGTCACAAGATTTGAAGGAGGTGCGAATAATTGAACTTAGTGCGATTCTTCCATTATTGCCCGAAAACGAGATAATTAATGGATGGGTTTACATAATTGCTAGATACGGAGATAGTGAAGGTACAGGCACAAAAAAATTCATTAACTACATGGAAAAACAGTGGCTCCGTGAGGAATATTTAAAAGTGTGGTGCGTTTTTGGTGACGCCCATCGCACAACAAATGCACTCGAATCTTGGCATAATAAACTAAATAAGACCATTGGAACAAAACACCCGAATATTATGCATTTCTTGCACACAATTGAAGAAGATTCTTCTCAGAATACTGTCAGAAATGTTCTGAAACAACAAGGCAAACCGTCAAAAAGAAAACGGGGTAAGAAATCTATATCAAGAGACGAGTTTATTCAGGAAGTGCAGCTGGAATTAACACAAGGTCTTATTTCAGTTGGCCATGCTTTGGAGATTTTACGACACTAGAATTAAGAACTGATACTTATTGTAAAATGTGGTGATTTACTGTGATACATACATATAGGTACAAACATAAGGTTGATTATATTTAGAAAATTGTTCTTTAAAGTTCAAATTAACATTAGAATTAATAACTGTTAATTGTTGTAAAATGTGATGATTTACTGTGATACATGCATATAGGTACAAACATAAGGCTGATTATATTTAGAAAATTCTTCTTTAAAGGTTCAAATTAATATTAGAAATAAGGACTGTTAATTATTGTAAAATGTGATGATTTACTCTGTTATATTATATAAGGCCGATTGTGTTTAGATATTGTTACTATGACTAAAACATTAAAATGAGAATTACTAGCAATATGACGAATGTTAACGTTTAACGTCCGTAATTAAGTAACTGTATTTACCAATGTTGTTATTTTGTTGACTTTAATAAAAATTTAAAAAACCGATTTAATTCTTATTTTCATTAAGTTCTGTAACAGTGTGTTCCCATCGAGTAACAGTGTGACTGGTTGGGATTTTTTTCTGAAGAAATTCCCATCGAGTAACAGTGTGACTGGTAGTGTGACCGGTTGGGAATTTTTTCAGAAAAAAATCCCATCGAGTAACAGTGTGACATTTGAGGGTGTTACTCGTTGGGAACAAATGGTCTAACAATAGGTAATTCCTTTCGCAATCACGTGATTGAGGAAGTAATTAACTCAGTATCAATAATTGTAAGATAATTTTCCGTTGAGTTAATTTTGCTAGATTTATTTGCACACTCGGAAACGCTTAATTTCTTGTGGATAGATACGATGTGCCAATGAAGAAGAATTTTCCGATAGTGCGCTCATATTTATTTTTCGCTGTGCTAATTTTCTCTCATTCTTTAAGCAGTGGTGATCCAGTGGTATCAAGTGTAGATCGTCGATTGGAACTTGAGCAAGCACTTTAGTTTGTGTCATTTATTTCGTCACCACTGGTCTCAAAACGGTGAAGGAAAACATCGTGGGAAACCATGAAAGGCATGTCCTAGATCCAAACATTCGAAGACGCGTGACACCCACCAACCACTAATACTGGGCCGCGTAGCGGAACTCCCTCTCACATAGAGGAGGCCTGTTGTATCCCAGCAGTGGGATTGCTATAGGCTTATTATACTAATTTTCTTCTTCAATTAACTTAACAGGTAGTGACCATCCCAGACCCTTGCGTGTTCAACTCTGTCATCAAGTACGAGGTGATCCCGTCAGTTCGGGCGCCAGAGTATACAGAAGAGGAGTTTCTCTGCCTGAAGCCGACCTTCAACACCACCCTGGAGCGCTACATGAGCGTCACCAAGCAAGTCATCAACGATACGTGCAAAGATGGTGAGTCTACTTATATTCGGAATAGGACAGCAGTTATAATTATCACTTACCAATAAGAAATTAAGAAAAAAAGAATAAAGACAATAATTAAGGGCTACAGTTGCGGATGATTTTATAGAATAATAGTTTTTGCCCGCGGCGATTATTACAAAAATATTACTTCCCTATTTGATTTTTTTTGTACGGCACCCTCATTTATTTTTTCTAAAATAAAAGTAGCTTAAGTTGTTCCTTATAACATCAGCTATCGCCAGTAAATGTCCCGTCAAAATCGGTCCAGCCGTTTCGGAGATTAGCAGGAACAAACAGACAAAAATTTAAAAGAATGTGTTTTTGTAGTAAGTACCGTAATGCACACACACACACACACACACACGTACACTTCAATTTTATTTATTTTTGTAGATGTTGATTAGTGAAAGAATTTCCAGAATCGTATCTATACTTGCAATTTATTATTGATTGCCCTCTACATCCAAACTTACAAAAGTTTAGTTATAATCTATTCTATACTTAAAAACAAAATTGAAGTGTCTTTTTATAATTTCAAAAAAAAATATTTTTACTGTATGCATACGAAAGTAAATACGCTACTTATAACATAAATTCATTTTTTAAATTTTTGTCTCTGTTTGTTCCAATGTTTCGACTTTTTTCAATAGTTAAAATACGAATTATACGATGTTTCGGTACGTGTACATAGGGCGACACATCAAGCTATACATTTCCAGTATAACATGACCTCGCTTTGCAAAGATTTCCCGTACAATGAGAGATCCGCATAAACTGGTTTTGTATAGCTTGATTGGTGTGCGTACTACATTAGGATACCTTCATCGAGATACATTGAAACCTGTATCTTTACGCCAGCACCCTGGTGGGGACAAGTGATGCAGTGCAACTAAACACGTTAAACAGATTGTACATTTAAACAAATGGTTTTAATGATAATTTTATATTACGTTACGTTAAGTATAATTATTTTTTTACTACCGGCCGGTACATTAGCCCAAAAAGATGATTAAAAACCTGTTCGTTCTAAAAGTATTTAATCCTATATTTGTAAATAATTACTATGCTCAAGGCCAGTTAACAAATTACTAGAAAAATGACTTTGCGTAGTTTATTATAAGCCACCAGAATATACCATTATGTTGTAACTAGACCTAATTGTAGAAGCACTATGTCTGACGAAGGGCTTTCTTTGACTTCACTCTTAGGCGCCTGCGCCGCGCCTTTACCTTATGCCGTTTCTGTATAATTCGCGCCTTAGAATATTTTAAAATCTTTGTGGGTTTTCAGGTGTCGTCAGGAGCCTCGCTGATAATACCCTAGAATGCGGTGTAAGAATATTGTCTGAATACAGTTTCTACCCGCATAAAAGTTCTGCAGCGTCTACGTTGCCACTTGAATACTGTATTGAGAACGATGGGTCATGTAAACTAATAGTAGCCTGGCACGTATCTAACGCGACCATAGAGAACTTCGAGTTTTTAAAGAACGAATACAACTTCAAGAAGTATTTTATAAAAAATGGGCCGCACCTCGAACATGTAATTTAACTGTTTAATTATTAAAATATGTTAGGAATATAATGTTTTAACTAACAGCTGAATAATAAATGTAGAATTCTTATTGAAAAAGTATTGATTTTTTTTTTTTGCGGGGTGATTGTAGCGGTTGAACTTTTGACCATTCTCGGTCACTTGAAGTGCTTGATTATATGGCTACTTGATACATACATTTCATAGCTCTTCAACACTGTTCTTCCAATTATGAAGTAATTTTCAGATCAAATGAATCTGACTGAAGAGCACGGAACTGCCGAAGCTGTGACCAGCGCGCAGTGCGTACCACTTCAGAGACGACTCACTTTCAGAAATATTCTAATACATCCACTCGGACCATGTACACTTGTCTTTCTCAGGCTTCCTGATGCCGTTGTGCCAAAGGTATTCTGGGTAAGGAAACGAGTTGGTGTCGCTCGTCTTCCGGCAGTTCGTTGTTTTAGGCAACCGAAAGAGACCCAGCTTCCAGTACGTGCCTATTCAAATCCTAATTGTTCATGCTGTCTGCGTAAATAACCTGTGAGAAATCCGAATTCGGCTAAATTCTATAATCCTAAAATCTATAATTCTGTTACTTAATTTGCCATTATCCAATCGGAACTAGGACTGCCACCCATCTGCCAGTCTACCGGTTTGAATTGTGTAGATCCGGGGTAAAGATAAAGTCCACCATACAACAGGAAGTGGCGTGTATTGCCGAATTCTGCATTCAAACTATTTTAAAAGTTAGACAAATTACTTACAAAGATGCTGTAGAGTATGTTAAATCCATTGGTTTATAATATATATGGACGATTATAATTTGTGTAGATGACTATCGACTTCAAGAAGAGATAAATAAATTGAAATCCTCAGTTGGAACATTTCGATTTTTTTACATTATCGCAATTTTTACGGAACTGCCGATAATAATAGGATTTTTATTAATCTCCTTTTTCATGCATTCAAGCATTTTTCTTCAATGGGGAATTTATGGCTAGACGAGCGAAAATGCAAACGATATTTTATGGTGATGTCGGGATTCATTTTAATGTGAAGAATAATTATAAAATTACTTTTTAAACTTTTTAAAAAATACACAACATAATATCACGCCTAAAGGATTACGCAGAGGTTTATTTTAAAGTTGCGTTCACGTGGTGGTCAGATTTAATTTTTTTATAAGAAAAAACAGTGATGTATCGCTGAAAGGTGGCCCTTACGGGATTTTGGAAGTTTTCTACTCTTAACTCCTTTCAAATGCTTTCAATTTGTAAACAGTCACTAGATTAGTGGTAATTATCGGTGATGTACCTACATAGAGTTAGCAGGGCGGCGTTAGAAAACGTGATTATCCCTAGCTACTTATTTATCATCAGTTATTCAGACGTGTTTATCGTAAGTACAACATAGTCAATTATTCCTAAGCCCTGCATTTCATAAACTTAAGAGCGTTAATACAGAAAGTGGGCAACGTCGCAAATAAATGTCAAATATTTGGCTGTTTTGATTAATTTGGCAATATACTTTATGGAAATAAGAAATATATATATATAAATATTTATATATTTCATAATCAATATTTTAGTTCACTAGTAAGACATATTTCTTATTTATTTGCGACGTTGCCAACTTTTTGGATGAACGCTATTATTTAAGGCAAAAATCGACATTTATGATGGTATTATTCATGGTAAAAATCTTTCCTACCTATTTTACAAAACATCTATATTTTTACCGTGATTTTATTAAACGGAGTAAATAAAACCAAACAAGAGACAACCGGAAATACCCTGCGCTCGCAGTCGTTAAACTCTATTTACATCAACATTGTTCAAGATCATTTATCAATTCACTGGCGAAGTGGCGTTGCTCTGTGGCGGTCGACCTACGATTTTATGGAAATATAAGATCAGGCATGAGGCGCAAATTGTACACACAGATATCTACCGTGTTAAGATTACTTCAATTTGTAATCCATCTGTGATATTTGTAAATAACTTTATCGAAAGACAAAAGATAGTTACAAGATTTGTACGATTTTAAAGTATCATTATTTTCGTACAAATCTCTGTATTAAAGCAGTGCCTACGTAACAAAAAGACTCCTATGTGGGTTGACCTGGATATTCTAATAGTAATCTATTATGGATTTTCTAAGTTTTCACAATCAGTTCCAGAGAAGATGTTCAATAAGTCGTTGTTCAGCAAAAAATGACAATTAAGAAAGTTCGCGTGTCGAAATCTACTAATTAATTGCATTTGAATAACGGAGACGCTACCTAAACAGCAATAACAAATACATAACGGTCATACTCATAACACGCTCTTTCCACAGACGGGTTCAATATTTATTAAATGAATAAATGTAGCTCACCGCTCGAACCCATATTTCCTTTATCCCAGTCGCTTCAATGTATTTCTTTCTTAAAAACGCGTTTTAGTAACATGTAGTCGAACTTCCTCTCGCGTTGTTTGTATTCGATGCGCGACACGTACACTCTCCACCGCTTTCACTGACAGACTGACTCTATATTGATGCTCTGTGGACTGACCCATAGACTTAGACTTAGACCATGGACCATGAACTGACCAAAGACTTAATAAACCAACCTGTCTGACCGACACACCACAGACATGCATATAACTGACACCAACTAGTCTTGCTCATACTGTCTTGCTACCTTACTGCCTTGAAAACATTTTTGGGTATTCCAACTTTCCGTTCCCATTTACTTTAATATGAATGTTTCACCAGTGGGAACGCACCGCTACTGTGACTACACCCACAGGCCCAATTTATGATTAAATAATCCCAATATATAATTTATTTATTTATTTATATGCACTTTAGCTCGAGACGACCGCTTTGTTGTCACCATTATCTAAAGAGATCGTTTTAAGACGGCTAATGAACCTCGCAATCACGGTGAAAAATGTTAGTGTGTTGTTGCACTTGTTTCTGGACTAAGTAGAATTTTGGAATGTAAGGTAACAAACATTACGGGTGAATACTCTGGGTATGGGAGCGCCTTAATGGCGAGGTACCAAAAGAAGCTGAAGAATTTAGAACACATTAAGGTAAATCTGGACCACACTGTGGACTTGCTCTCGACCACCCTAGACTACTCATTGGTGATTGTACAAGTCAATGGAATGATTATGACAACTTACTTAGGATTAGGGATTAGGACTGACCGGAACATTATAGTATTTATTAATTCCATGGGTTGGTCTGACACTGACAGTGTTGACAGACAGACTAGAAGGAGAATAACTGTCAAAGTCAAACCAGACCGTAATGATCTACAACTGTTGCACTTTCAGATTATTTACATTTTAAATTATTTAATTAGTTATCAATACAAAATGAAATGCCATGTACCTGGAGCCAATGTTAAAGGCAAGTATAATGATAATTGAAAAAAACTGATTTCTGTTTTTGTAATACTATAAAAATTCTTTAAAAATAATTTCAATATTTTTAGTTTTAGCTAGAACTGTTCATGCTCTTGCAAGATTTGGGGATGAACTTTACTTAGAATCCCTTCCAGATTGTATCCTACTAAGAACTTTAAATGCAGCTGAATCGGCGTATGCTATGGTCAAGTTTAATAAAAATTTCTTCTCATACTTCAATTACAACTTTTACTCGACGGAGGATAATGAGGGATTGAAGTGTAAAATATCCATGAAATCGGCGCTTAACACGTTCAAGTCGCCTGCACACATAGACAAAATAGTCGAAAACCTAGAAATCAAACTGGATCCAGAATCCTGTAAGTTGATATTCCAGTTGAAATGCAGACATGGCATTGTCAAAACACATTTCGTTTCAATTTTAGATTGTAAAGCAATGCAGGCAGTGTACACGAAGGATTCTGTGCCAAACAGGTAAGGTGATCTACTCAACTGTGTTTATAATCTTTAGAACAGTGTGGAAACTAGCTGAGACAGCAATATTGTAACATAATTTTATAAACCTTTCAGGATTACATCTCCACAGAGAATATTATCAGATGCCCTCAACAACTTCCAAAGTTCAGATGATCAAGTTACACTAGAAGCTACGTCACTCTCTATCATACTGCGGAACTATATTGATTGTAGTATAGATCTGACTAAAATCATCAGAACACAAATAAGTCTGAAGCCAGCAGAGTTTGATAGTTACCTCATAGGAACAGAAACTACTATTACATTCTCACTAAAAGAATTCAGAGCACTGCTTACATTTTCTGAAGCTCTTAATTTGCCTCTGCAACTTCATTTTGAGACTACTGGACGACCTGCTGTTTTTATTGTACATAACGGTACCACCTTTGAAGCACATTTTGTATTAGCAACAACTAAACCAGATAATGCATCACAATCAACATCAACACAGAATACTAACATTGAAAGAAACAAGCGAAAAGACAGCAGCACTCAAGGGTCTGTGAAGAAGAAGCCACATTTAGACATGGACATTTCAAAATGCTTGGATGAAGACTCTCATCTATTTAACTTTGTAGATATACCTGGAGAGAATGAAATTAATGTAAGTAATAAATTAAATGGTAGTTTAAACAAAGATGCCAGTAGCAAAGACATAAGGATAGATTTAATGGACTGTGATAATATACCAGCATCACCTGCTGCCAGATCAATGATCAAGTCTGTGTTTAAAAGATGCTTTGAAAGTACTTTCGACCCAAGAAGCATTCATGGTGCAGTTTTAGCAGAGAACTCTGATAGTGAGTGAAATATAGAAAATCTGCTTCAAAATATTGTATATTTTTTAAGTATTTTGAATATACCATCACACTTGAATCCCAAGAATTAAGATGAGTAACCAGAAGTGTATAGATCGCCCACATATTGCAGCTATGTAATGTGTATTTTGATAAGAATAACAATTATTAATTAAACTAGTTACCAATGCTACTTCCACTTTTTCAATATTAAACTTGTTTGTGTTTATGTCCTCATCTAATAATAACTCCATACTGTTTGTGGGTTTGGGCCAGGTATTCAGTAGCAAATAAAATTACATTATCACTGCATTATGATTTTATAGCAAAAAATATACATACACAGGGAAAAGTATTAAACACACGTCACAAATCAATGTTCGATGATATACGAGCATATATGAGGGGTTTTTCATTTATCATCTTTATAACTATTATTATAATTTTCACATCCAAAATGGTAACAAAGCTTTTCTTCTAATTGTACAAAAACATAATTAATTGACAATATTGAGAAGTACTGTACAAAATTAAAAAGGGATCAAACAATTTATAAATAATGCCTATCATCTTCCCGCCATGTATAAACGTTGAGCAAAAATATTTTGATGTGTTGGGTGTGACACACCACAACTAGTTCGCTTTGCGAAAATTTAACATCTGCAATTCATCAACCTGTGCTTTATTCATATGTGCATAGAGGGCAAGGTATAATCCATACAATGATAAGTTTACAAAAGTCATATTTATTCAGTAAAAATTATAATTAAGTATTAAATTTACTACTAAAATTAGCACTAGAATAAAATTGTAATTCAGAGAAGCAACGTTACAAAAGCTACCAATGTGTTTGCATCGCATTGAATCGGTAACTAACAATTATTATCATGCAAAGTACAGCTCATTTTAATTTTTTTTATAATTTTGCCATGTTCTTAGTACCTATTGCATGTTTATATTTTATTTATACAATAGCGAATTGCGATACGTAATAAATAATTATTGTTTAAATTACTTCAGATTTGGTTTCTACTATACAGAGATCAAACTTGTAATCATATAGGAAGTAAAAACAACAAAATGCAGATTTGTTTTTCTATAAAAAATTACCATACATATTTCATTATTATAACAATAGCTAGCTAACATGTCTTAAAAAAGATGAAAAAGACCTTGGATTCTATTTTTATTTATTATTTATAAAATACGGCAGCGATACCATTTAATTACAATAAGTATTTATTTTAAATCAATTTCAATATTGTCTCTGGCCCGGGTGGGAGGGCTCGCACTATGAGTCACGCCGGGGCCTGCTCTCAACAACGTCCTAACTGCATCACCAAACACTCACTATCCAACTAAATAATGAAAAAGGGCACTGTTACTTAAGAACAATCCTCTTGGCTCTTTCTCACACACTGTGCTACTTTCCTTTTAAACTCCGAATATGATTCTCTCCATTCTTTCTGTAAAAAGAAACAGAATGAGCACTCGTCTACTATTGGCAGACGCGAGGTCGTGTTTGTGAAAATATTGGTTGGTGGGTGCAGCGACCTAGCGTGAAAAAACTATTCAATATAGTGTGGTACAGTTGTGTCACATGGCCCTTTTCCAATGATAATATTTTGTGATCTAAATCCCCTCGCTCTCCTAAAAACAATCTTCTTGACTTTTCCTAACACATCTCGCAACTTTCTTTTTGAAATCCGAATATCGATCTCTCCATTCTTTCTGTGAATGCAAACAATAGTTACATGAGAATGATAATAATTACAGATGCAGATCAAACACAAGAATATTGTGGAGTCTCCTGTGGAAAAACTAAAATTATTATTAATATCAAACACAAATGTAGGGGTAAAGTGGTATATTTAAACATCTACAAAATCTAGTGAAAGTAAACTTGCAGTCATTTAACTAAATTCGCCATTTTTTACTGTTTTGTAAGCTCTTGCCTGTGATAAGAGCTATTTTGTTGTCATCAGTAAATTGAATGGGAAAGATAACTAACCAGCTGTGAGTCATTGAATGCCCGATTTGGTTAGATGGCTGCATAATAATAAACACAGTAGCCCAAAGGTAGTCATACTATTTTTGAATGTAAGATATTCAACCAGGCCAAAATATTGTACATAAAATTAATACTGAAGGTTTGAATCAATCAATCTAGCAAATTCCTCAAAAAATTGGATGTGCAGAATACTTCTATTGGTTTATAAAGAAAATCACTTATTTTAGATAACATGTCGACCAATGGATTACTCTGTACAAAATCATTTTATTGCTACTAATGGTTTCTTTGTACTAAGGTGTAGCTGTGCTGCAGGTTACAGCTTTACTTTACCAGCTTGAAAATCTTTCTAAGACATTAAACAATTACTAACTTAAATTTCCTAAACTATTTCATTCCACTACACTACCACTTAACCATATTAATTTCCCTATAATACAAGAATCCTCTAATACAGAATTAAGGGTTGATCAATATTGACAATCTATTCATATTTTCTATCCTAATTATATAATTACTCATTCTACAGACAAAAAATAAACTACTGTGATCACTTAGGATGCAGCTGGTAACAATACATGCCAAAGTGAGATAAATTGGCTTAGAACTCATGAGCTGTTCTCATGTCACACTGCATGAGGTCACTCCATGCAGACTATACCTCAGTGCAGTAGTTTTATTGCATTGCTAGCAACTGAAGAATCAATAATGTTATTTGATTCTGGTGCTCTATGCATCTATTGCACATGGTTCATTTGACATATGCAGACTTGTTAAGTAAATTAGGAAAGAACACATACATGCACATACAAGTTTTGCTACACTAATGTAAATAAATAAAGTGACATCACTTTACTCACCGCAGCGTCAACATTAGCAGGGCTCTCATCGTTTGGGTCGGCCAGCATGGAAATAACACTTATGAGAATGGTCTCCACTGTGTGCACTGGCAACCACCGTTCAGATGCCTTCTCATAGCCCCACTTGTCATCTCCAGGTTCATGTAGTATTGATATGCATACATCACCATTTTTTTCAACTGAAAATAATTATGTAATTATCTTAATCAAACTATGTTGCAGAAACTATTTAATGAAAAATAACTTTTACTTTATTTTAATTGCCACATGTTACAGAAGAAGATTTTGATTGTTTTAGGAAAGTTCTCTTATTATATTTTTAGTGATTGATTACTCAAATAAACATGGTTGATGCTGCCTACTAAATAATTGGGGCCATCACAATGTAGAATGCATGCAATGCACCACATTAAAACTGCTATTTTACATTTTTACATTTTCTTTTCAATAAATCGCCTAAAGACTTGGTCTGTTCATGATAACATGAATAAATTTTAAGAATTATGTTCAAAGGTTATTTTTGAAACATTAGGTATGAGAAAAAATAATTTCATGTAGGTCAAGAGGCAGCTCAGCCCATTAAAGATAGTCTTTTAGTAAAATGTTGTACTTTATTCAGTTTTTGCTTAGTTACTATAAATAGGTATTCAGCAAAAACTATAGCAAATTCGTTTTCCAGTAATAATGATTATTTTTCTTCTGATCAATGTTTCACTAAATACTTCAACATAAATGACTTACTATTTGGATGCCATATTTCAGTAACAAATTTCATCCGTGGTGGCCTCAGAGGATATTCCTTAGGAAAATGTAAATGTGCCTTGAAGAACCCACCCTCACTGAAAATGGAGTTAAACACACACTTCATTGTAGCTAAATTATTATTGAATCACACATACCATTGCTTTTTCATTATCAAACAGTAAAAATGCCTAAAACTTATACTGTCACTTACAGGATAATTTTTGTGATTATTCATAATTTTGAGTTGAGTTTACTTTTAAACAGTGAAAGCTTAAAACAGTGTTTAAATATGCAATAATTTATTACTCAGACATAAATATATCTTCTTTAAAGTTTTTGCTCTAACAACTTGGGAGTTAACTGCCTACATGAAAATTGCTATCTAAATAAAGAATGCCTAGTCATGAGCTGAACATACTTACCTGTGACTGGAAATAATTGTTAGCTGATAAAATACCATGCCCTAAGAGGTTAACTATTGATTGTCTGGGATCCAATGCACATTAATATTGTTTGCTACTTACTATAACGTGTCTGGAGGACCAATGATGAGGACTTCCCATCTGTATATGTCATTGTCATCTATCAACCCAGCAGAAAAACCTTCCACTGGATTTTTGTTCAGTTCTGAAAACAATAAGTAGAAAATCCAATATTTTTATAGAGATACTATTGTTCTTTACACATTATAACTGTAAGAAACACGAAACTCTGCCAACTGTGAACCGTAAATATACTTGTAAATAGTTATTTTACTCCTTTGACTTTGGCACGAACACCTGTCATCGCTGCGAATATTGATTTTACTTTATAGAGTCCATTTTTCGCCAGAACCATCAAAATTACCACACGTGCAGTACAAAGGAAGTTCCAAACTTACAGAATCATCCGAATCACAAAGATACTCAAAATTCGACCCGCTGAGGTCAATGATTGCTCGAATAACTAGTCTGACGGCCCAAGCGTAATACATCAGCACAAATTAATATTAGATACGCATAACAAACTTACCAGCTAGCTGCTTTTTTAATAAAAGCGAAGACTGTGGCTCTGACATTAATTACAATTGTGAAATTTACCCTGACGACACGAAACAAATGATTTTTCCACAAAAGATGGCTGGCTGAGTTTTAAGCAGGTTGTGAAACATATGAGTTACTGCTTGTTTCCGGTCAGTGTTGCCACTGCATAGAAATAAAAAAAACAAGTTTACACGCATTTGTTCACAATCGTAAATGAAAACAGTTTCTTGTCACTATGTGGGTCATAATTGGGTATGTGCGTAGCATATTTCAGAGCAAATACTTAACTTGTTCATCAACTAGTGTATGAATATGATTATTTGATGAGTTGATTTCATTACAGAAAATGTGAAGCAAAAGTAGGAATCTTACTATGGAAAAATGGTAACATTAACGGGAAACGTTGAGCGCCATCTGTTAGATGAATAAAATATTAACAACTATTACATTCCGCTTAATTTAAAAATATCTACCGCCTTCGATCTAGTCATTCTGAGTTATTTATACTTCATAGTATTTCAGTCTTTACATATATAAATACGATATGTGCACTGTACTGGGTTTTAATTTAAATCACCACTATGTCCTTTACTACTCAAGTGTAATATATTGAAAAAGACAGCCAGGTATCTCGGAAATGCCCCTAAGTATGATGATAGACTCTACGGCTGGGCTTAGTCCTCCTCTCCCATGTCTTCCACCTATTTTGGTCTAGTTCTGATATGAACTAATGTTTGTTTTATAAAGCTCGTCTCGCCATCTTCTGACCTGACTACACCAAAGCCATAAGAAAGAGTTCTGATTTGTTATGTACATATCTTTGTTGCATTTTTATGTTCCACCCGACTAGCGGTTCCAGACATTAGCGCATTCAAACAAAAAAGCTCTTCAGCTTTATTAGTACCTATAGATAAACCCTTTACAAGTGAATAATGCTCAAGTAGTTGGGCAGGACACCTAGCAAGGCGCAGTGATAACAGGTGGGCTAAGGCTGTCGCCGACTGGCGTCCAAGAACTGGCAAGAGAAACTAGGGTCGTCCGGCGGCGAGATGGGCAAACGACATAGTTGTCATCGGGGGAAAAACCTGGATGAGACTAGCACAGGACCGTGGAGATAGGCACAAGAAAAGAGAGGCCTAAATCCAGCAGTGGGCGAGTTCAGGATGTGGATGATGATGATGATGTCCGTCGCCCTGCGTGGAAATCTAGTGCCTAGATGACTGGGCTGACCAGATTATCAAGTCAGCTAGGATAATTATGTCATCAATAAGATGACTTTATCTTATATGCATAGGTACAAACTGATGCAAAATACTACCTGAGTGACGAAGTGATCATTGGGCAAATAAATACAAATAATGTTTCTGTATAGTTTATTATTATAAAATTCATACTTAATCTTACTACAGTAAAATTATTCACTTTCATTGATCTTTTTCGATTTTTTTTTCTGTGGTTCCGCCTTCCCATTCATCTGTTCGATTTTTCTCTTCTTTTTATTCTTCTTTGTTTTTTTTTTATTATTGTTCTGTTGATTCTGATTATCCTGAACTTGTTTATTCGGATTTGTGTTTGCTGCAACTTTACATGAGCCGACAATATCTAGTAAGTTCTTAAAATCGAGTTTTGTTTCAATATGGCAGCTTTCATGGAACTGTTGGACTGTATTTATTAACTTTTTAAGTGTGGTAAAGAAGGAACCTTTTACAGTGGATTCAGCATCACTCGTAAGTGATTCTGTTAAAGTGGTTTCGAAGTTGGCCTCTAAACTGGCTAAAGCTTTTAGAGCTATCTCAGAAGTAGGTTTGTTTCTTTTCAAAGAACGATAAAATCCTGCCATCAATTCCAATCCTTCGTTACGGCGAAACTGTCTAACATTATTATTAAAAACATTGTCTATTATTACCGGCACCAGTTTGTAACTGCCAATCCATTCTGTCTGCAAGACATTGTGGAAAAAAATTATTGGGAGCATACAGCTGCGATTCTGAAAGTAACTTTGCAATGATTCCTTGAATATGTCAAGGAGGGGTGAGGCAGCCTTGCTCTTTTTCGGTGATTTGGAGGATTTCGTTTCTATCTTCTGTGAACAATTTACTATGAATGTAGCAAAAAATGTAATGACGTCACCAAGAGCTTGAAATAAAAAGTGGCTTCTGGCTCCTTTATCTATTGTTGCTTTCAGATGGTCACATAGGATACCCATATCAATATCATCTACAGAGGAAAATTTTCTAACTTTAGCAAGAGTTTTAATTGTTTTTCTGACTCTGTTCTCCAGTTCATTAAACTGACCATCTTGGATACAAAATTCCAGACATCTTGTCAGAGGTGCGATCATACCGAGACATATATCCATTGATGGATCTTTTTCTAAGTAAATATCAATCAGATCAAGAACCTTGATTCTGAAGTCTGACAAAGCCTTTTTGTCTTTGCGATCTTTTTTGTTTTTTTTTCCTTTCCCTTGATGGAACTGTTTAAAGGCCTCTGCTAAAGCTTCATCGAGTTTTTTGCCCTCTTCTTCATCTATCATGTCGGCATCAACACTCTCTGTGTCAGACTCTAGAGCTGCCGCGCCCAGCGCTTTCTGAACTGCTAATCTCAACTGGTCAGGTGTTCTCATTTCCTCATCGTCGCCGTCCTCGTCGTCTTCTCCACCTTCACTGTCGCTTTCTTCCTCTTCTACGCTTTCATCGTCACTTTCCTTTCCATTTTCTTTTCCTTCAATGTCTTCCCCTTCGTTTTCGGAGTCAGAGTCCTCATTCGTTAGTGGATTCGATTCATTTTCAGGATCCAACACCGATACTATCTGCCCTACTGATGATGGAGTCAAGTATTCCCACAATAATCTAAATACGCATTGTACTACAGATCTGAGAACACTAGACTCAGCTGATAATATAGACAACAAAACTTCAACTAACACTTCAATCCACTCTGGTTCAGTTGAAATATCTCCTTCTTTTACTGCTTTGGATTTCTTTTTCTTTCCTTTCCCGTAATGTTCGTAACAACTTTTAAGTTCCTTAATCGAACTTCTTGCGATTTTGACGTGAACAGGTTCAGAGAATAGAAACAGTCCAAGTTGGTAGAGCAAAACAAGAAACACTTTATCAACTTTTGATTTAGTGTCATTCTTTTCTATATTCTGACAAACTTCCATGAGCATTTCCCAGCAATCCATATTCTCTTTTGGAAATTGTTTCTCTATTTTTGTCCTGACTTGTTCTTTTTGTAAAATGCTACAAATAAAACTGCTCAGAGATGACAGAACTGTGACAAGGTTATCCACATTTGAGAAGCGTGATGTGAAGCAACGGTAGAAACAAGACTTGATAGCTCCTGGAAAATAAGGTTAAATTAGTAACAAAGTTAAATTTTATACAGATATTTTTATAATTGGATTAGTGTAGTAAGAGTTACATTTACCTGATAACTCACTGCTGACTGCCACAGTCTCATCACCACCAACTTTAAAGAAGCCGAAACACATGAGTAGTTTCATGTAGGTCAACTTGAACTCTGTGTCATCTTTCACAGCTTCATGGCTCACCAAGTATGAAATGAGTTCAGCTGCCTTCACTCTCTCGTTATTGTACCAATTCCTCTCGACATCTTCTTTAATGAATTTCTTAGAAGTGTTCAAAAGTACTCCTTTAAATAATTTTGCCATTTTCTTCACTCCATCTTTAGTTAAATCAGAAACTATTGATCTCACAATTGTATTGCCTGTAATTTCGGTGAAATTAATTTCACCTGGATTTAATAAAAGTTTATTTAATATTTCAACTCTTATAGTGTCATCAACTTTGTCCGATTTTAATGCTTTAGCTAAAGCATTGAGTAGGTCTCTTTGTTTTTTAATCATTGTTTTGTTATCATCTTCGTCATCTCTCTTGCTTCTGATCTTGCTGGCTGTTTGGAGCCCCTTAAACCAGTCCACGAACAGTTTGAAGAAATTTCTGCTGATCAGCTGTGGTATAATATCAACATTTTCGTTAATGTTGTTAAGAACAGTGGTCAGAATGTTGATAGCTACTAATTCTCTGTTTCTGTTATGCTTCACTAGTTGGCTATCAATGCCTGATGTCCAAAACAGCTTTAAATGAGGTGAGTTGGCAATACTTGTAGCAATATCCTTGTAGATGGGATGGCCAACTGAGTTGAAATCTATTCCAGTCTGTAATTACACATAAAACTTTAAAAAAATTGCATTATATTGTGTGGTCAGTAGAATAGATCAAATGATGTTGTTTGAGAGACTTTTGTGTCTATAATAAAAACATATTTTCATCTCTTACCATTAGTTTGTCACAAATTGTATGAATGTTGTCTTCACAGAGTATTTCAGTAACACCAATCAATTTCCTCAGCTTCACTTTAGCTGGGAACTTAGAATTGACCATTGTAAGGAAATAGAGGGAATCCAATGTGTGCTGTTTAATATCTTTCTTGAAGTCTTGTTTTATTAGCGGCCATATTAGTGTTGCAAATTGCTCTGCATCCAACTAAAATGAAAATTGCTTAGTTATATAACTGAGTTCACAGAGACAACACATATTAAAAATATAAAAAACTATGCTCTATTAGTTTCTGTTAAACTCATTAGTTACATATTTGCACATAGGCATACACAACTCTCCAAGAAATGTCCTATAGGCTAGCATTGTAAATAAGAAAAATACACTTAAAACAAGACAAACATAAACAGGAAAACCAAGCTCTCCTGAGTAACTGCAAGATACGGGTTCAGTTTCACTTACACTATTGATGAAATCAAGTAATATGAGATATGCTACTGTGCTCAGGTAAGACTTCTTCTTGCCTGCAGTCATCAGCAGCTGAATAACTTGTGCCTGCTCCTCACTAGTGCATTTAAGGAAAAGTTTTGAACGGAACACTGCACCACAGACTAAAATCTGACCGAGGGCCACATCACCAACTTCCTGAAAGTATATAACAAATTTTGCGCATTTTAGGGACACTGCAATTGCAGACATTGGTCAGTCAGTTCTAAATGTGAATGTCTGACAATACTTACACTTTTTGAAGAGCCATTGCTGTGAAGCTCTTTCTTGATGAGTTCCAACACTTGTGGAATAGTGACTTTATCGAAGTTGGACAACAAAGCTACCAGTGTAGCAAAGTAGCCAGTCCTCATATCAGGTACATTGGCGCCTAAACTCCTTACGAGCCTTTTGAGGACGTACTGTAGATCTTTGTCATTCTAAACAACAAAACAGCACATGTTAGTATGCACAAACAGTATGTTAGTAACGGATCTAAATTTTATACAAAAATGTCGTAGGGGGTGGCGTTCCTTAGGTTCTGCCTACACCCATGGGAAAAAGGCGTTAGTTTAAGTATTTTTCCCATATTTGTATGTTGTACAAAATTGTGTAATATTTACAATTAAAATCATTGATTTTATATGCAACAAATCTAGAATACAAGCGGTTGAAACTGTTGAAGTCAACTTAGTCACCCCATCACTTCATAGTATTTTGAAGACTAACATAGTATAAAAACTAACCTCACTGCCGTGCAACTGTGATATGATTTTACTCCCTCCAAGAAGTTTGGCATCATCTTTCGGGGCTTTAAGAAGATCAAATGCATCTAGAACAGAAGCAGTCACTTTACTCTCCGTCGGAGCTTTAATGGTATCGGATTCTTCTTTCATTTTGGTATAATTATTCAGTATCACTATCACAACAATTTACATCCACATGGCCCGCACCATTCGTGTTAATTGATTCGGGCATTGGATGATTGCACCATTGGCAATTTGCTTTGTCAATGTCAATGTCACAAGCCTCTGTCAAAATGATAAAATCTAATAGAGAGGCAACGGATGAGAATTTTTGTATTTTATGATAGCATGAAGTAATCGCCTAATTTTAAATATAAAAAATGTCTGTATATTCAACCACGCCATGAAGGTGGTCGAGTAGTTTTAGTTACAAGATTTCTTTTACATTAAGAAGATCAATGGGAGCGATACACTTAAAAGTGTTGAATTAAAGACTTGCGCTCGTCTAGTGCTAGTCAAGTGCTAAGCCCAAAATGCCAGCCAATAAGAGAGAAAAACCATATATTTTATGCCTCCATGGAGGTCGAAAGCAGCCAAAGGCACAACAAATAATAAAAATATTTATTGCATTTCACAATGTGAACTTAGGTGGAAGGTTACAGACTCAGAGACATGATTATTGTGGACGCTGTCAGACACAAGAAGTTTTTATACCGAGAATGATTGTTACACCGTAATCGTAGCATTCACAGTTTCGTAGTTTCCGGGCCGCGCGTGGTCAAAAATCGCAGTACTGTTTCGAATGTATATGTTACTAAAGAGGATTTGACAATAAACATAAGATTAGCAACGGCTAAGAAGTAATCGAAGTAATAAATTCGGATAAAGTTGAAAGTGATTTTAAAATTAGAGTTAGATAGGCTCGAAATGTGAAAAAACCTGGGATGGGAGCGGCCGGCGAGCGGTACATCTAAGTGCATCAAATCAACAATATAGCATTTTGAAGTCACTGTGTTTTTTTTTTTCTTGTATAGTTTGTTCCTCTATGGCTGATAAAGAGTATGTTTGAGTTTTTCGGAAATATGAGGAACATGGATCGCGAATTCGCGACGACTGTGCATTCGTGAGACTGTCGTTTATTCCTTTATTTATTTTCATACGCATTTTTTAAAAATATTCCTTTATGTATAATATATTTAGTAAGGGGAGAGGACGAGAAATTTTAATGGTTGTTTTCCCGCAGCGAAATGGTTTTGTCTCGGTAGTACAATCGTTTTCTAACCAAATAAAATATTAGAACCAATAGTAATACTTCCCGATACCTACTTTCGACGCAAGCCGGGCACAGAACGGCCGCACGGCCGTTGACCCGCGTGCTTTTCAATCAGCTGATAACTTATGCGTTAATGAAACATAATAATAATAAGCTTTACCCAACAAGTTGTTCAGATTGTCCCTTCATACTTTTACGAGCTTAGGACCGTCAAAAATACTATTTAGTTGCAATTTACTGAACAAAAAATTAAACAAAAACCAGTTTATTATATAAGAAAAATAATTTTCTGAATTAGATACCTCACAAAGTATTTGAGGCGTATTTCTAAAATTTGAATCAACTTAATTACAATTATTTTAATTACCTAAATTACTTTCAAATATTCAGTATTTACAAAAGAACGTGTAGGTACTTACACTTCCCGGTAACGGAGTAATTGTTCGTAGTGCAAGCCACTGCGTTGAATGCACAATCGAGGACGTTTTAATTGATTGTCATTCAATTTTAATAAGGGGTCTCTTTCACTTCTTACGATATCGAAAGCGTCCACTATCGCAGTTATTAACGCGTCGATTTTCGTGTTCCTCACGATACACCAGGCACTTGAGCTCAGACCACAAGTAAAAGTCTAACGGAGTTAAGTGCGGGCTTTTTGCTGGCCAAGTCACTGGCCCGCCGCGTCCGATCCAGCGCTGGGGAAACACCGAGTGCAGGTGTTCTCGCACGGCGCGGTGATAATGAGACGGGCACCCGTCTTGCTGATAGTACAGATTGCCCACAGGCACCGCTAGCGGAACGTCGTCCAATAAGTCCGGGATAACGTTGCGTAACATTTCCAGGTAGGTTCCACCTGTTAAGTGGGTCCTGTCACAAAATGCGGTCCAATAAGGTGGCCATTTATTATGCCAGCCCACACAATAACACTAAAACGCACATAATGCGCACACTTGCGAATAACAGGTGGGTTATTCAAAGCCCAAAAATTTTCGTTACGCTGGTTGAAGAGTCCAACTCGCGTAAAAGTTGCTTCATCCGTCCACAAAATGTTCGTATTCTGATTGTCGATCAACCACTGACAAAAAACAATTCTGTTAGGCGCATCGTTTTCGTGGAGATCATGAACTCTGCGAAAATGGTAAGGATGCATTTCTTCAGAGTTGAGCAGTTTCCAGACGTAATATTGGCTTACGCCAAACCGAGCCGTAGCCTTGCGCGTACTTCGACGAGGATCTCGTTCGAAGTACTCGACGATCTCCTCGAGCTGTTACTTTTATATGTCACAGTCCAAACTGTTAATCAGTCAAAACCACTTTTGACCGCTATAAATCAGTCAAAACTTTTTGACCTGTGAAAACTATTTTAACAATAACTAACATTAACTTAGAAACTTATTGTGTTGTTAGGCATTTTTTTGACTCTTTTGACTCTTTGCAAAACATTATGTTGTAGTAGAATTACTACACTACTAGGACTAGGTAATTACAACGTTCTGAAACAACATATTTAAAATGGAGAAAACGCATTATAAGGATTTCGACTGACACCAGTCAAAAGTGGTTTTGACCAATTAACAGTTTTTACTGTAACATATATATTTAAAAATATAAAAAAAATAGTAGCCCACCGATATCTGGAACAGGGTCAAAGCTACCAGCGGTCAGGGCTCCAGAGGGAAGGACTTCCTAACAAAACTAACAATATGAGCCAAGTCAAAGAGTACCGCTTTCTGAATCAAGCCTTTGATCCGGCTGTGTAACAAGAACCTCGTCGAGTAATGTAAAATTAATGAATTAATCCAGTGGCTGAAAGACTGTCGCTTACTAATAGGACACGGGATTACATTATCATAAACAAACTTTTTGCCCGGCCAGTAGAAGTTGGGTTGCAGACCGTCGGTCATGTGGAAAATAACATTAAATAAAAAATAGGCATGATACCTTCGTTCCTGAATGTTATTTTGGTAATCATTCTTAGCATTCAAAAACGGTTGGAAACTTAATTTATTTATTAGGATTTGATTAGGATTCAAGACAATGTTTCCGGGTATCCATAGACTAAATAAAAATATCCTTATATTATCATTGGTCAGTATTAGTCAGTAATTTGCAATTGAATCTAGAAGTGATTTCGAAATTTTATGAATCATATCGATTGTTTTAAAATATTCTTCTTGTCTGTTTAGTGTTATAGAACTAGAAATACTGAAATAAATATAATTTAAGGATTATCACGGAACAAAATACTAAAGTTGATGTCGTGGTTATTATATTTTAGTTCAATGTTGACATGCGAAAAAAATCTTCGCTTCGTCTCTTCCAGACTTTGATGCGCGCGCCTTTAGTATTCCATGTTTCTAAACATGGCAGGTCGAAGTGGATATGATGATGTTAATCCCAGGTATTTATTATAGAATAGTACAAAAATCATATTTGATTTCATTGTACAGTGCGTGCTAAAGGTTTTTATTCGTTATTTTCATAAATGCTGCGGGATCGAACGTTTCTTACTGAAAAAATGTTCATGTTTTTGCTTTCCGATAACATTGAATGAAACTAGGATTTTTACCTATACCAGCAAAGTTATATCTATTTCTTCAATGTTATTAGGTGCTACAAAGTGTCTGTGATCATTTGTTTTGCGTCAGGAGTGTGTGTTTCATATTTTATAGGTTATGAATTACCTACGATTGTGGTGCTCTTTTCAGGGATTATGGTGGCGGTGGCGGCAGAAGAACGCTCGGCGGCCGCCCTCTTCCTACCGAGCCTCCATATAAGGCGTATGTCGGGAATTTGCCCTCTGGAATTATTCAAGGCGACATTCATAGGATTTTTCCTGTAAGTAATGCCTACCCTCTTATTGTCTTGGCTTCTCTGTTTGCGGCGTATGAGCTGTCACACTTTCAAGGATATCAGTCAATGTTGTTACACTACAAGTGGTCTGCTGCTCAACTAAATTTAACTTAAAATCGCAACTGAGTCACTAAGAAAATCAATCCATTAATAAAAAAAAAATACCATGCTTAAGAATAAAAATGTAAACATGTTTCATCTTTCTTAAATTAATGATTTAAATCACGAATACAAGTTAAGACTGTGGGCATAATGTGAAAATAAAGAGGCTGAAATCAGTTTTACTTTAAGGAAATATATTTGAACGAAACAAATTCTAAATTAAAAAAACTTCCATCCCATTATGCTATGCAACAGTTTCTATTAATTGCAATCTTATTACAACTGCTGCACAATTTATTTCAGCTTTTTAATATCTTCATTATTTCTTAATAAATTTATCTAAATAGCAATTGCAGGTATCATCATTCTTTACATACATAAACTCACGCCTTTATGCATGGGGGAGGCTGTATCCACAGAAGGCCACCTGCTGCGATCCTTACATACTCCTTTTGCCTCGTCCACATTCATACATCTGGTCATATATGCAACCAGCAACTGACTTGCTTGTATGATTGTCATTCTTTAATAAAATTTTTACAAATTATTTTACATTTTTAAATATTCCTTAAAAAAAATATATAAAAAACATTTAAAAATATAAAAAATTGTAGCCCACCGGTATCGGGAACAGGGTCCAAGCTACCGGCGGTCAGGGCTCCAGAGAGAGGAACCTCCTAACAATATGAGCCGTGTCCAAAAGTACCGCTTTCTGAATCAAGCCCTTGATCCAGCTGCCTAACGAGAGCCTCCTCAGGTATTGGTCGAGGCTCTTGGCAATTAAGCCATGGGCTGATACGACTATCGGCACAATGATCGCTGAGTCCACATCCCACATGTCGACAACCTCGCGAGCCAAGTCAAGATACTTGATTTTCTTATCTTTCTCGGCTTTCACGAGGTTCTCATCATGCGGGACCGTTATGTCAACAATCATTGTGCGCCGCTCTGATCGATCCACCACCACTATATCAGGCTTATTGGTGATCCCAGTACAATGTGATACTGCCATTTTCGAGAACTGGGTCGGGCACATACTTATAGTACGGCACTTCCGATTCCACAAGGTTGTATTTTAGAGCAAGTTGCTGATGGATAATCCTGGCTACAAGGTTGTGTCTATGCAAGTACTCTCCGTTAGCCAGACGAGAACACCCGGAGATAATGTGACGGATTGATTCGCCTGGACGGTGGCATGCCCGACATATGTCAACCGTACCGTCCTTCACAATAAATCTCCGGTAGTTATTCGTCATCATAACTTCATCCATAATTGCACAGACAAAACCTTCGGTTTCTCCGAATGTAGACCTATCAGCGTCCGTAGCCAGGTTACGGACGCTGATAGGTCTACATCGGGCCCATGCAGGGCCCGGAAAAAGCGTCCGTGAAGCTCCTTACTCTGCCATACCTCCATGCGGTCGTTAGTGTCAAGCACTAAGGGTTTGCGCCAGTTCTCTTTAGCCAAGGAAAGCGGGGTGAGGCCCTTGTTCACTGCGACCACATCTCGATGCATCCCCACGTCGGTTTCAAGAAAATATTCCCTGAGACTGCATATCTCGCGATTGTGGAGAGTCTTAGCGTTTAAAAAGCCTCGACCCCCACACTTCCGCGGGATATACAGTCTCATAACAGAAGAACGCGGGTGATGCATTCGATATGCCGTCAACAATGTACGGACCCTCCTATCCAGGGCGTCTAGTTCTGTTTGAGTCCATTTGAGTATGCCGAAAGAGTACATCAGAACCGGCATGACCCAACCGTTGAAGGCACGTACCTTATTGCCGCCTGATAAAAGACTATGAAATACTTTTTTCAGGCGGCCGAAGAAGCGCTCCTTCAACGATTGCTTCATGTCAGCAACATTGATGCCCAGCGCTTTCGACATACCCAAATACTTATGGGTTTCGGTTGCTGAGAGGGATCTAAGATTTATGGAATCCGAGAGCTGGGTTCCCACAGATTCCACAATCTCCCCTCGCTTTACATGCATGACCGCACATTTGTCCACACCAAATTCCATCCTGATGGCGCTACTGAAAGTTTCAGTTACCTTCAGTAGCTCCATCAGTTCCAAATCGTTGGGGGCAAAGAGTTTCAGGTCATCCATGTAAAGGAGGTGAGATATAACTTGACCACCTCTCCTCAACCGATAGCCTAGACCTGAATCCTCCAGCAGCGTGCTAAGAGGATTCAAGGCTAAGCAGAACCAAAGTGGACTCAAACTATCGCCCTGAAATATACCTCGCTCTATCCTTATCGGCTCGCTATTCCTCTGGATTTGCCGACATCCTGGATAGCGAAGGACTGTCCTCCATTGCCCCATACATGACATCAGGAAGGTGCGCAGAGTTGCATCAACTTTATACAACTCTAGCACCCTCATGAGCCATGTATGTGGCACCGAGTCATAGGCCTTCTTATAGTCTATCCAACATGTCGACAGATCCCTTCGGGAACGGTGAACTTGTTGACTAATGGCCATATCAATGAGGAGTAGCTCCTTAGTACCGCGGGACCCGTTCCTACATCCATTTTGAGAAGCGGACATGATAGAATTGTCATCAATGTGTTTGTTAATTTTAGCTCTCAAAATGGATGTAAGAACTTTATAGTAACTTTACAACTTTAATTTATTATTAACATTGTATCCAGTTGAGTGTGGTCTATCACTTACAATTCGTATTTTTAATTCTTATATATAACTAAACTAATAATGTTGATTATAGAATCAGCTAATAATATGGAATATATGCTTATCTTATATACCTACTTTACTAATGTTGCTGGGGACTGAAGTGGCAGGCTGTTACTAAATAAATGTCTACTAATGCCTGATACACATTAAAATAGGTAATAAAGTGGATATAAACCTGTGTGGAGGGGCTACTGAAGGCCTGACATAATAATTATGTTTATAGAGCTATTGTAAACACATCTCCATTCTTATTATAGAAGATAGTTTTAAGGTCACTTGTGATATCATACTTCCTAAGGTGTATTATCTACTTTTACTACATACTTGTACACATAGTTAAGTCATTGAAAAATTCTTTCACTGATTGGAAACTAAACTATTACCAAATGCCATAGGATGTGTTACTTCAACATGGACCAAATCTAGTAGAAGCTCAATTAATAAAATAATGGTATTAAAATAAAGCTAAAGGGAAGCTAATCACCACATTGAATTTTGGTGTTTTTTTATCACTCTGCCACAATCATCATTATTTTATTATGAGCATAATTAAGTATCCAACACCCATTTACAAATCCCTCTCTTGCTATATGCTAGTAGTTAAAGTTATTGTCTACATCAGACTCTACATTTTCGCACATAATGTGAGGCCAAACTTGTTAGTAGTAAGTATCTTGCATCATAAATTGATTGATTCATACATACTGAGGTCAACTCAACTTATAAATGCCAAACAAAAGAGTAGTTGATATCTTCATTAAAAATAGAATATATTTTTTTAAATCCATAAATATTGAATCTCTTTACTGCACACCGTCGTCTTCCTGCCCTTGTCCCATGTTAATAATATATATTATATTAATATGTATATATATGGTAACATGGTGTGGTATTATTACTATAATTTCCTCCTTTGTCTTTCACCTATCTTTTCTTTGGTCTTGCTCTTCCCCTGTCCCTCAGTATTTATATTCACTTCACTTTTAGTCACATGCATTTCATCCCTTCTCATCTCATCATACTACGTCAATACCAAGACAGACTATTCCTTTTCAACTTCCTTCTTTGATATAATTCCCTTACATGTAAGTTTACTGAACACCAAGAATATTAAAAATGATGGAGAAGAAACAAGCACTAGTTCTCTATAATTAAACATGTATTATACATGATTGTTTCAGGACTTAGAGATTAAAAATGTGAGGCTGGTGATGGATAGAGAAACAGATAAATTTAAAGGCTTCTGCTATGTAGAGTTTGCTTGCCTCGAACATTTGATAAAAGCAATTGAAATGAATGGCGCTCTAACTGTAGACAGGCAGTTTATAAAAATTGATGTGGCTGAGGAAAAAAGAAATGATCGGTGAGTAATTTTTTTAAATATAAAATTTTAGATATTATTGTAATAGTTATAGTTTAAAAGGAGTAAACCCAGAGTATGAGTATGAGGTATGAGCGATATATTAATAATTATCTAGTTATTTTAATTAATCAAGCTTGGAATTATCAATACTTAGTGTGGTGTAACTAAGTTATGATGTTGTTACCCTAACCTGTATATTTTTATTGTTAAATGTAAAATGTATGTACTGTTGGCGTACCTATTTTAAATAAATAAATAAAAGTCCATCAAAGGAGTTTTTGGGATATACTGGGAATGTAAAAGTCTCAGGTGGTCTTTGAGCACCCAACCAAATATTTATAAGAATGGTTCTTAAAAAAATATTTAACCAATCAAGCTAGGAATTAATGAAATACTAGTTTTAAGAAGAATTATTTCAACGTGTTAGATTAATTTCAAAATAAATGTTTGAAATTCATAGGCCCACAGTAGAATACCGTGGGTGTCATAACACATACACAGCGGATCCAGATTTAATACAAATATTGTACTGATGTGGGAATCGAACCCGACACGACTCGACCTCAGCCCGTGGACGCTCCGCTCCTACTCCACTGGTCTACAAAATGGTTACGTATCCTGTAAAGAAATGGTCTAGTGACCAATGTATATATCATTAGGGTTATAATTACCGGGTTCCCGGCGGATATTTTTGCCGTTTCAACAAGTAAGCGACAACATAAAAAGTCATTTTGCTTTTGTCAGTTATTTCAATGGCAAGAATCATCGCTGAACCTCACTAGTATCGCACGAAGTACTAAACAAATAAGTGCAAAAGTAAATCTTACCGATGCAAAACTCGAGTAAGAACGGGACTGGGATAAGAAAAGCCGGTCGCCGAGAATGTGTCACGATGTCGTCATCTATAAGTAACTTCAGTCACGATGTCATGATTCTATGCTCAAAAAATGCATTGAATTGTTTGCTACTCCGTGATGTGGTAGTAGCATGGTGAACTAACTCGATGGTGTAACAGGGGAGGCTTCGACCGCGGCCGGCGAGACGGCGGCGGTGGCGGCGGCGCTGGCGGCGGTGGGCGGGACGGTGGACGTGACGGCAGCCGGCCCGGTGGCGGCGGCGGGTTCCGGCGCGACGGGGGCGGCGGGGGCGGGGGCGGAGGGCGCGGTATGTACGATGGTCTCGACCGCCGCGCGCCGCGCCATCAGGGTGGAGGGCTCGCTCATGGTAACATCGCCTCATTACTAACATTTGCGGACAGACCACATTCATTGTATCTACTGAAAAATTCAAGGTAGTGAACAGCTTCCTGTGTAAGGAAGTTGGTTCAATTCTATTTGTTATCAAAATAATCTGTAATATTTTTTGAGTTTTTGGATAATGACCATGGTTTGAACTTTCATAACATTTAATAACAATATTTACACATTCATAGTTCATAGCGATCAAACTTAACTAGCAGATCATCAGTTATTTGCCACCACTATTGAAAAGTTTGGGCCATACACAAAATACAAAATGATCATAAAATACGCATCGTCGGTACATTTTCGTGCTGCGCATCACTGTTCATTGTCATTATGCTAAACACGTGGGCACAACCACAGTGAATAATTAGCTGCCTGCTTACTGTTCATAAGTTGAACCGATAATTTTATGGCTTAAAATCATTTGGTTTGGATATTGGTTTCTTTGGGCTGGATAAATGTACGTTTTGGTTTTTACTCACTAACCAACTTGTTTGACTTACGGGAAGTGAGTGGAGAGTGGTGTGACTCATATATTTACACTGACAGGGGAAACCCCTTTTGAATTACACTTTCTAGAGTAATGTTTAATGAATGTTCCTGCTGTCACTTAATAATTTCTAACATTTCACCATTCCAAGAGAAATAACCAAAATACCTATTGCTCTTTCAATGTTACATTAACACTCTTAGGAAATCTGCAGGCTGAGTTTTATCATTTGTGGTTTATCAATTATCAAACATGAATTTATAATATCATTGGCATTCTACATAATGTACTGCTACTAAAGCATGCAGATTTCATGTAATTGTTATTTTTTATCAAGACTGATAGAGAAACATGTGAAAATGTTGAAAAAAGTTAGCCACACTAATTGTGGCAACATGAATATTCACCAAAGCTCTAAAGTGTAGCCTTGGCTATGAAAATATGGAAGTAGGCTGACCAAACTGTCTTTAGTCGGGCGATACGGTCGTGTCTAAATCACAAGCGGACGCGTGTCAAGAATCCAAAGGTTCTTAAACCAAACCATCACAACTCGTAACCATTGGGTTCTGCGCGCTTGTTCCAAAGAAACGTAAGCTCTACTAACGACAGTGCTGGTGTGATGTGGGTCAGACCTCTGACCATACTTAAAAACTTGTTGTTCCAAAATAATAGACACGGTGGTTGCAGAGCGTGAGCGGGGAGGAGGCGGCGGCGGGGGCGGTGGTGTAGGCGGGGAGCGGTGGGCCGAGCACGGGGAGGGGGGGCGCGGGTCGCGCGGCGCCAGCGAAGAGCCGCGCCCGGGCGACTGGGGCCGCATGGGCCGCGCCGCCGCGCCGCCCGGCCCGCGCCAGCCGCCCGCGCGCAAGAACTTCGAAGACATGCCGCCGTCGCGTCCAGGTACTATTGCTTCATGATCGTTATTACCTTATTCCAAAAAAGTCCATCTGCTCAAATAGTGTTACGTTTTGAAATTGAGATTGAGTACTGACTTGCACCTTTTGGGTAAACCATCACTATTTGAGCAAATAGATCAAAAACAATTTTTAAAAGAAAATATCATTTAGTTATACCATCAAGATTTTTTAAAGTAAACTGGAATGTTTCCCAGGGTCTACTCACACTGAATAATTGAATGGAAATCATATTTTCACGTAATATAAAACTTTTTATAAATAAGCAGTGTGGGTAGACTACTTCAGTGTTGATAACATGCCCAAAATCAACACTTTTCTTACATAGTTGTAACAATTCATTATGGCAACGGTACAAAAGTCACAGACATACCGTTCGTGAATTGCAAGGATTAGACTACTAGAGCATGTAACTTGCATAGAATGTTCAACCATTAATTTGATTAATTTTGTTGTTTTGTTAACGTGTTTCTAATTAGTGTATTTTGGTTAGGGAGCTCGGGTATGATTTTTTAAAAGTGATCTGTACTCGGTACAGACGTCAGTTTTAGTAAAGATACACTCTTGAGGAACTTTATTTCATAGATTTTAATCTTTTAGTCAAGTTTTTGTAAAGTAGCAAATTGCATGTCAGACAATTTTTTTCTTTGCTGTTGTATTTTTAGAACATACAGTAATTCAACATTTTTTAAACAACATGTAGAGTAGAATTTCTGATCGAGATTTTTTTGCTAGATAAAAATAAAATATTCAAGGTTATGCTCGCATCTTGTTCAAAATACAGATGCCTGAACATTTGACGTAATACGACATATCTGACGTTTGTTTGTAGGTTAGGCTAGATTGCACTTTTGTTTGTAGGTTTGCGAGGTTAGATTGCACTTAGTCATTCGTTTCACTTGAATGTAGTTTAGTTTCTATAGCAGATCACCTGCTGATCTCGTCCTCAGCTCCCTAACTATTTGTTTTGCAGACACGTCAGGAAGGCCGAAGTTGAAGTTGCAGCCTCGGACTGTAACAGAGCCGTTGAACTCGCTGGCGTCGACCAGTCAGACGCAATCGATATTCGGCGGCGCGCGGCCGAGGGAAGAACGACTCAAGGAACTGGCGAACGAAGAAGCGCCCTAGCTACTCTATAATACCGCGTACTCTCATCTCCCGGTCCCGTGTGTATATGTATCGTCCCGAAGCCCGACCCTATGTGTGCCCCGATATTTACAAGCAGTCTCTTGTCTCCATTGATGCAGTGCGATAAAATTGTATATGAAACTGCAGACATTTTGTTAGGTTATATGAGGTTGTAAATCATTTTTATCGTATATTTTGTTAGCTTTATTATGTATATCGAAAGAGCTTCTTATTGTTTTTGCGCCATCTCCGCCTCGTTTTCGAGCCCGGGGACCGCGTGTCGGCGTCGCTTGATTAATCCGCAGTATTTAAATTGCTAGTATGTATTGTTTGTCTCATCATAAGATTTATCCGGGCTTGTGTGTACATACGATATCGGCTCGCATAATATTAATTAATTTTTCGAAATTAGACTGGAAGAAAAATATTTTTGTTCCTCATTTTGGGTTATGTGTATTGAAATATTGTAATAATTATTTTATTTTACTATAGCATTGTGTCGATAGAGGTTCGTAACCGATTCTCTGTTGTATTTGTTTTTTTTTTTCATTTATTAATTGTTTAGTTTGTGAGGTCATGAAAATTAATCATTGAACTGTAATTATGATACATAATTTAAGTATTGATATAATATGGTGATGTAATTACGGTGTCATTAATAAAATTAACTTGCACGTTATTGATTTTCTACTTTATTAC
Source organism: Noctua fimbriata (assembly GCA_905163415.1). Taxonomy (NCBI): domain Eukaryota; kingdom Metazoa; phylum Arthropoda; class Insecta; order Lepidoptera; family Noctuidae; genus Noctua; species Noctua fimbriata. The sequence goes on along the minus strand of LR990934.1, from coordinate 12,367,665 downwards.
ATAATTGTGCAATGGCAAGTAACATGGCCAAGAAATGAAAAAAAATCGCAAAACTGTAACAGAACATAGAAAACGAATAAAAAGTGAATTCTTTGTAACCGAGGGTTTGTCTAAAGCACCTAAATCCATGTCCGAATTCCGAAACTCACAAGAAAGTAAACTATAATAATAGACTTTCACAAAAACATACTTCCACACAAAGTTGACAGGAAAGAATAAAAGGAGGGTTTTAGCTTTTTGGTAGTCTAGTGGTAGCAAGTCGTACTGTTGTGCATGAGGTCCTGGGTTCGATTCCTAGGACGGGAAAAACTATTATTTGTTTTTCTCAGTAGCAGCCAGTTGATGGCAAAAAGGCTCGCCTCCTGTTACATGGGACTAAACAAAACTCACTCTCCGGCATCGAAAGAATCGCAGCGAGGAATCGTTGGTGCCTGTTTTGAGTCAGTATCTAGATACGTGGCGTGAATTGCTCGCAAATAGGTTTACCTTCTCGGTAGCGGAGTGAGCTAGCGACCCATCCAGTTTTTGCAAGGGACCGGTAGAAGTTGGTTTGGACTAAAACTGTTTACTACCAGAGGGGTAGAACGCAAGTTTAGCCCCTATACGACTGACGTCATTTAAACGTGCCTTTCGGATCAGCCGCTTGCAGGATTTTGCGGCAGAATTCAAAGCAGTCATGAAGTCGGAAGGAATTGTGCCCCGTTGATGGTCATGGGCTCACACCCTATCATATGGGAGTTAAACATAACTGGCGAAATGCGGGTGTACTATTAGGTACACCTCTGCTAGTTTAGAGGGCGGAAACATTAAAGTCAGATTATGTTTTAAATTCTAAGGGCAGAATGAGATGCGATCTCAGCATTAAGATACAAGGGGGGTGTTTTAGAGCTGTCGTAGACTAATCCCTATGTATGTAACAAACTTTGATGAGGAAGCAGGAAGGAATTGTTTTTTATTATAAGCCTATGTTGTCCCACTGCAGGGCAAAGGCATCCCTTCCCTCCTTCCACATTTCGCGGTCTAGTGCGATTGTAGGCCAATCCTTTGCGAAAGAGTCCAGCTCATCCCGCCATCTCCTGGGCCTGCCACGTTGTCGTTTCCTGCTATTTGGTATCCACTGAGTGGTCATTTTAGACCATTGCTCCTCCGACATGCGGCAGACGTGACCAGCCCAGTTCCACTTCAACCTAGCAGCTGTAAGGCCAGCATCAGCTATTTGAGTTTTGGAGCGAAGTATGGAGTTTCTGATGCGGTCCGTAAGTTTGACACCCAGTATACTTCGCTCCATAGCTCGTTGGCAGACCCCAAGTGCGGACTTCTGACGTTTTGTAAGCGACCATGTTTGCGCTCCATAGCTGAGGGTGGGGAGAATGCACATGTCCATGAGCTTTCGCTTAAGTGCGAGAGGGAGAGATCCCTTCATCAAATGTTTCATCGACCAGTAGCTCTTCCAGGCATTCTCGGTGCGTCGAGCAACTTCTTTATCTTGTCTTGCCTGGAAAGAGACTATCTGGCCGAGATATATGTATTCATGGACATATTCAATCACCACACCCCCAATTTCTATGTTACGCTTTGTGCTGTTCGTCATCAGTTTTGTTTTAGTCATATTCATTGAAAGCCCGACTTGCGAGACTGGCGTGGCTCAATTGATCGAGCATTAGGCCTAGCTCAGCTGCTGAGGAAAAGAAGGAATTGTTTTAGGTAATTTTAAATAATAGAATGAACAAAGGTGTTGTGTGAATTCATACTTTATTTTAAATATCAAGATCCTCATCCGGGTCTTCTTCATCCCAGTCATCGACTGCATCTGGCTCATAATAGACCTTACTCTCACCTTCATGGATCTTACTCATGTACGGCAGTTTCAAGTTATACTTCTGTATCTTCTCATTTTGGTCTACTTCTATTTTGAATGTGGACAGATTTGCAGGCAATGGTTTTTCAGGTTCTTCTTCCGTCTTCACCTGTCTTACTACAGGACTTAATTTTAAAGTTGACCCTTTAATGTCATATGAAATTATTTCTTCGCTTCTTATGACTTTGCTACCTTTCTTTAGCTTAATCCATACTTTGTGTGGATTGGTTTTATCATATGATATAACTACATTTACCAAATGATTTAAATGTGTTTGTAGTTTGGAACTGTGTGGTAAACAGTCTCTGTGCAGTATAAGTACTAGTCTGTTAACATTAGGATCATTTTGTAATTTTTTCAAGTACTTTATACACTCATTCCACCCCATACAAAGCGCCATTTGGTTTATTGAATCTATTATCAATGAACTTTTGCCACTTATATATTCATAGTACATATCAGTATTAAACTCATCGTAGTAATTAACGTTGGAATGGTTTTTGAAGATATTTCTCCAAAGGCTACTAGGTTGTTCATAACTAAATAAGTTAATGGATTTTTCTTCTTGCACAAGCTCTAACAGTAAAGGTAAAATATTATTGTTGTCATCGTCTTCTATTAGCACAAATGGAGCAGATTTCAATCTAAATAAAGTCATTATTACTAATGTATAAAATAAAAACTTTTATAATTTCACTGAAAAAAAAAAGAAAAAATATTGTAGAAAATCAAAACTGAAAATCACCAAAAAGAAAACGCGGAATTAGTCATTTGACATTCCTGTCAAGCAAGTTCGACTACAGCTAAAAAAATATCGCGTTTGATTTGAATGGCAATACTGGGTGCTTGTTAGTCTAGTAGATTTTGGCCATTCTGGTAAATATCCCGTTAGTTGATAATAGTAGATTTCTGCTAGTACTTGGTACATCAATCCACCACATCTAACAGCATTATGAATTTTTGACAGTGACAGTTCAAAGTCAAACAAATCATTTTGAGTATTTGACGCAAACGCAGGTATGAGTATAAAAATAAGATTTGACGTCTGTACATTGTTGTGATTATTTTTATTTATTTATACTATTTTAGCTTATAAGATAAACGAAATGCATAGAGTTAAGGTATCCAGCAGTATACAACAGTTCACTCGTCAGATAGTATATGTTCCAAAGCATAAGCCTCCAAACGATGCAGATTTTGAGGTTCTAAAAGATTTTTTATCTAAATACAAAAACATTCTTATTCTGACTGGTGCTGGTATTTCCACCGAATCAGGTAATTACTGTAGACTTGTAAAAAATACTTCGTTCTGAGTTAACCATTGTAATGTTTTTCTGAATTATCATAGGAATTCCAGACTACAGATCAGAAGAAGTTGGTTTATATGCTCGCACTAACCACAAGCCTGTACAATACCAAGAGTTTGTGAAGTATCCTAAAGTCAGACAACGGTACTGGGCTAGAAATTTCATTGGGTGGCCAAGGTTTAATGTTGTGCAGCCAAATGACACACATCTTGCTGTGAGAGAGTTAGAAAAGGTAATAGTAATTTAAATAAGTAGTTCGTTCTTTCGATCTTAGGTTAAAATTAATATTCCAACCTAAGAGCAAATATATTTGAAGAATATTTTAACTAAGGATCATCGTCATCTTCCAGCCCTTGTCCCATTTCTACTTGGGGTCGGCAACATGTTTTCTTCTTCCATTCTCCCGTCAGACATCATTTACTACTTTCTCTTTCAAATCATTCCTCACACAATCCATCTATCTTTTCTTTGGCCTCCCTCTCCATCCATCAACATTAATATCCATCAGTCCATCACTTTAGTAACATGCGTTTCATCCCTCCTCATTACATGTCCATACCAAGATAGACAACTTCCTTCCAACATTTTTGTAACAGGCGCCACTTTCAAACTTCCTCTAATACATTCCTTACATTATCTTAACTCATTCCTTACATTATCTATGGATAACAGATATAAAAAAGTACATTGTTTTTCTGTACTTGAATATTTATTTATTCATTGCAGTGTAACTCATACCAATTCGTTAACCTTTTGACCGCCACGTCGTCAATAACGAAAATGTATGTTCTCTATCTGTGCGTTTTGTGACAACCGTACTGCGATCGCCAACCCGCCTGCCAAGCGTGGCGATTATGGCAAAACCCCCCTCCTTGGGGGAGGCCTATGTCCAGCAGTGGACTTTTCGGCTGAAATGATGATGTTCTCTACGCGAAGTGCTTTAAAAAGTGTTATTTTTGACGTGCCATGCTGTCCGAGGCATCATGAGCACTTTTTGATTTGACGTTTGTGGCGGTCAATACGTTAATGATCGTTTGTTGGTCTTATTTCACAGATAGGAAAGGTGACATCAATAGTGACACAAAATGTAGACCGTCTACATCACAAGGCTGGTTCAGAAAATGTCATAGAACTGCATGGCACTGGGTACATTGTGAAATGCATGAATTGTCCCTATGAGATAAGCAGAGAGGAGCTTCAGGTGGAACTGATGAGGAATAACCCTTACATGGAGAACACCTTCACCATGATGAGGCCTGATGGTGATGTGGATTTACCTAAAGTATGTGTACTAATTTGTTATGCATATTGTTCTCTGTATCACACTGTGAGTATGTTTTCATAGTTTTAATTCTTATTATTTCAGGACCAAGAGGAAAAGTTCAAGGCACCACTCTGTCCAAAATGTGAAGGCCCATTAAAACCTGACATTGTGTTCTTTGGTGACAATGTACCAAAGCAAAGAGTGGAGGCAGTCAGGAGTCAAGTATCCTCCAGTGACGCTGTATTTGTTTTAGGTTCAAGTTTGACAGTGTATTCAAGCTATAGAATAATTTTACAAGCTAGGGATGAACATAAGAAGATTGCTTTATTGAATATAGGCCCCACCAGAGCTGATGATATTGTAGACATCAAAGTATCTACAAAATGTGGTGACATATTACCTGAATTATGCAATTCTATAACTAAGAAACTCAGTTGATAGTACCTGATCTTTTTGATAGTTTTTGTGATGATGAAAATTCCTACCTCAAAATAAGTGTAAATTTTTGTATAATTAGTCAAATGGTTTATTTAAAATAAATAAAATACGGAAAAAAATGATGGCATTTCATTTTAATAATTAATAGTATAAAAAGAAGTAGGGATACAAAACTGGTTATTGTTTTAGAATGGACAGCATTTTCACCAAATTAATTATTTTTAGACAATAACATATTATGGTCAAAAATAATATAATGGAAGAAAAATCATAGATTGTAAAATTGCCCTTGAAAAATCAGTTTGCTAGGAGTACTAAAAATGAATTGTTTGCTTTTGGTCATCTGCTTAGGACTGGTTGAGTTGAATGAATGCAAGGTATGGCATAAGATACACACTTTTGTTTCATTCATTTCGACATACAATTCGTAAAAAAACATATCAATCAAGCACCACAAAAATGAAAACGCCATAAAATTGTGCTGTGAAAGATAACGAAAATATTGAAAGTGTCGAAGTAAACAATCCATACCTTACGGTCAACAGTCCTAAGTTACATGTATCGACTTGAAAACATAACAAGAACAATGAGATCACATTTTAGTTACTTTTTAAACTTTTATCAAAATTTTTGTGAATATTTCTAACAATCATATTGTAAAGCCTAGTTCACGAGCCAGGGTGCTAAGTTGACATAATAGTGGTTTTAGTTTATTCAAATTATCCATCTTTATTCAATAGATAAAAATAGACATAATAATTATATACCCGAAAGAGAACATGAAGCATATACATATAAATGTAATTTGTTTTGTCTTCTAGGAATACTAATAATTGTAATTCTAACAATTTGTTTGAGTGTGTTATACAGGAATTTAATGGCATCTAAAATTATTAAGTTTCAATAACAGCTATAAATAGTATTCTAGAATTTGAAAATTCTCTACTTGTACTCAAAATCTAGAATAATTTTAATGTGCATTTTGCACTAGTTTCTATACCAATTTGTAAAGATCATCATTAACAATATTTGTCTACGATACGAAAATGTGTTATCTCTTGCATAGTTTAGGTATATTTTATAATCTCCTTAACATTACATAATAATAACGGCAGTGTTTAATGACATCACAAATCACATTATAAAGAACCTGATCTAAATATATAAATTAGTGTGGCAGTAAGCACTAGAGGCCGACAGTTACTCTTAATGCTTCTTAGTTTGTTTATAAACGTATGATAGGTACTATGAAATCGTTTTGACAATACGATGAGAGTTCATTGGACCTATCATGCTACTTTGCTAACAACTCTAGCGCGCCGCAGCGCGAAATATATCTGCGCGTATGCTGTTACAAATTAATACTTGGCTTATACTACTCATTGTTCGCTACATATTATCGGGTACTAAATATATATTTTATATAATAATGATATATCAGCTGGTCACCTACTTAATACGATGACTAAAAATATTAACTTAATCAATGGCATAGTTTAAAAATGGTAAAATACCATCTAGCTTGCAAGGGACGAACACAAATCAAAAGAAATGCCTGTTATTCAAAATATTATTTTCAGGATTAATTACACTAAGTCAATGTTACATTATAAATTATTTGCTTCAGAGGATTTAACTTAACTAACATTCAGTTGTGGTACTCGAAAGTTTGTACTAAACCATTGATTTTAAGTCCAAATGTCTTCAAAACGCCACGTCATGTCCACACGCGGAGGTTTTTGGTATAAGTATAGTGAAACTCGCGTCTCTTCTGTATACCAATTCTTTCGGCTGTTGGGAGGTCCGACGTCGCTACCAACTCGCGAGGCACACGGACAGTCAGCAAATGAATTAAACACGTATCCAATGACTTAAAATAAACACATTCAACTTACAATTCAACACCAGTCTTAAGATCACAATTAAATTATCTCCACATGAAATGTTTTGTCACTACAATAAAACCGTACATAATACTAGATGGGTCGCTCGCTCATGTGTCAATTGTCTATTGTAAGCAACATTATAAGAAGTAGTCGGCTTGCGGCTTCTTGGAGGGCACGCCTCGCGACTCCTGCGGCGCCGCTTCAAATATTGTGAACTCTCGCTGAAGATTTTCGTTCAGTTCTAATATTGCGGCCACATTGCCGCATCTGTGTACAGAAAACCCATAGTTATATTAAATCGTAAAGCAAGATTACATTGATCAGATGGGATACAAAAACACTTTAAAATTAAGTATGTCTGAAACAAAATAAATATCTACAATTGCCTGGTGTGCCAAAACACAAAATGCACACGATACGACGTCGCATCGTGGCACGTTGCGATGATGTCGTGTCGTTGCCATAATATTTGATCAGACCTGTAGCAGTAGTTAGGCGCCGACCACACCGTGAGCACGGTCTCGTTAAAGTGCCACTTGTAGCCTTCCATAACGAGCTGGTGCGCGCGGCAGATCATGTCGATGTCGTTAGACACGTTGAACTGCGCAACCACGTCCGAGCCGAACAGGTAGCCCGCACCGCGCGGTGACACGCCCCAGCCTTGTGTGTCTGAAATATACAGGCAAAATTAATAATACTATACTTTTTGATTTGTCAGACTAGTTTTAAAGTCAAATACCTTAATATTCAACTGAATTGACAGGTTGTAATGTTATACTATGTATATCCTATACCCAGGCAGATTAAGGTCTGTTCATATGTCAAATCTCATCCATGTTTGTTCAGCCGTTAAGGCGTGAAAAACCAACTCATTTTCACATTTATAATATAAGTCAGGATTAGGATTTACATACCAAATTCCACTGCAATAGCTGTTGTAAAAGAATATTAAGTTTTACAAATTCTAAAGGGCGATCATGTTGTTGACATACCTTCAGGGTCACTCCAGAGCAGGTCACACATGGGTCCATCATGAGGTACCTCCTGCTTGCGGTCGATTGTGCGAATTTGGTCAAGGGTCTGTATGGAAGGACTCAGTCCACCGTGCACACAGAATATCCGACCGTCTATGATAGCTGACAGAGATAAGTAGTCGAAAATTTCTGTGCAATACCTGTGTATATTCATATTGATATATTATTAAAATATGAGACAAATTAAGTATTAAGTAAAATGAAAGGGAACAACTTACATCCATTAATATCCCTGATGGTTTACAGTTGTGCCACCATAACTAAATTCCTGTTTCGATCCTGTGTCACCCTTCCTATGAGGATGGCTTGTCTGAACAAAGACAAGCTATCCATACAGGAGGGGCAAAGGAAATATGGTCCACAAGTGAGTGCACCGCCACAGGTGCACTGCTTTGTCACTCTCTTAGTTTGACAGGATGGCAATTCAACATCACCAAGATCAGTTGTAGGACCAACAGCTTAACATGGATTTCGAGGCCCAGGGGTATCATGCTACTGGCTACTACTGAGATTTTTTTACAGAAAAACTCAATAATACTGTGTTGTAATCAAACCCAGGACCCCAATATTGTTTTCATAAAGTAATTGCAAAAGGCATTGTTTAAAAAAATATGTATGAAAGATTTACCTCCAAACAGTTATAGATCCATATTTCCTAAGACATTCATCATAAAACCCATACACTTGTGTGATCTGTCTGGACTCATGGTTGCCTCTGATCAGTGTGATGCGGTCTGGGTACCGAACCTATGTGAAACAGATTATTAGACAAAAGTATAGCAAAATCATAGTTATTAAAACTATTATTAGGACCAAGCAACAAGTAAAATTAGGAAACCAATACTTTTAGATTTTAACTATTCCTATGATGTTTTATACTCAAAAAAGTTGTATATTTTTACACTGAGTGCAGTAGCCAATATTTGTCAGTGATAAAAAATATTGCCCAAAATATATTATCATTGTTGGCATTTTTGTTAATGTTTTGAATTCTATTTGAAGACAGTCATGATTTACAATTAATATAATTATTGTCATGAACCTAAATTAAGAATTCAAATCACTGGCTACCACACAACAATTAATACGAAAAACTTATCACAACTTACTACTTATATTACATACTGATTCATTTGATAAATTCAATTAATAATTTTTATGCTCAAATTGGTGGATACCAAATAGCAGGAAACGACAATGTGGCAGGCCCAGAAGGAGATGGCGGGATGAGCTGGACTCTTTCGCAAAGGATTGGCCTACAATCGCACTAGACCGCGAAATGTGTAAGGAGGGAAGGGAGGCCTTTGCCCTGCAGTGGGACAATATAGGCTTATAATAATAATAATGCTCAAATTAAATTGTATGAAAAAAGTGTACTGTTGTGTATCTGTCAAATCACATCATTTAATTCTTGGAAAACATGGATAATTGGTACATAGAAGTTTTTACAACAAAGTGTCCTGCATTTTCACCCTCTATTATATAGCATCATAGCGTGATGTTAGCCTATAACCTCCCTCATGAATTGGGCTATCAAATGCAAAAGTTCATTTTAAATCCAACTGGTTGTTTCAGAGATTTGCATGTTCAAATAAAAACAGCTTTATTATGTTGGTATAGATACTGTGTTCGTGTTCATGAAGAATCATCAAAAGCTTACCTTTAAAGCAAGTAGTAATAAGAATGTCTCTACTGAATAGAATCCTCTGTCTACAAAGTCACCCATAAATAAATAATTGGTCTCAGGAACATCACCACCCACTTTAAACAGTTCTTTCAGATCATAGAATTGACCATGAATGTCACCACAAACCTGAAATGAAGAGAATAAGAGTAGCTTGTACAGAATATTGGTAGGGCTTGTTTGGGTATATCTCTAATTCAGGTTAGAGACATACCCAAACAAATGCTTAGTAGTATTTACAAACAACTAGTGCCCTCACTAATTAGTCTATTAAAGAATAGCTTGATAAGGTTAAAACTTATTTACAGCCTGTCTTTAACAAGGAATTTTTTTTTTAAGAAGGAAATTAGTGTTTTGTTTGTTTAAAAGATTCAACAACAAAAACTAACCACTGATTTCAAAATTATTATTTAGAATGTAAATTCTGTGAATGCCAAATAGAAGTGTTATTATCAGTGTTGATCTCGTAACAATCGTGAAGATACGTGAAAGGTTAATTACCGTGACAGGAGAGTCTACCCGCTGAACATTGCTCTCTTCGACGAGAATTTCGCGGGCTTTGGCACAGAGCGCCTTAACCTCGGCCTCCATTATTATCTCACATCTCTTTAGCTGCTCGATTTGACGATCTAGATCACTTGTATCAGACATTTCTCTAAATAAAATTACCACGCTTTATCTGAAACAAAAAATTGTGAGTAATACAAAGATTACATGACAGAAGATAACATCTGAGCCATTAAGCATCTAAGCTTTCTAACAAAAAAACAGGCACTGTTTGAAGACTTACTATTTATAATTACTTAAAGTTATGTTTGCTTTTGGTTAATTCGCATCAGCAGCTCAAATTCTTTCAACAAACAATCACAATGCCTCCGCCATTTACAACGTTATTTCTACCATAGCCAATACTGCCAATTTCTAGTCTATGATTACGATGCACGTATAGACTTCGTAGTGTTGGACTGTGATGTTTAGGCAGCCCGAGTTCCACGCTTCAAGCATTGAAGCAACATTTATTTTCGTTAAAAGTTAGGCTCTGGTCATGGATATGCATGGATGTTACGTAATTATTGGCAGTAGGGTCGTATAATTATATTTGATAATCCCAAAATTCAAGACATGTTAATCATTTCAGTGCCATAGATATAACACGTGATAGCCGGGGATAGTGTGAATGCTACTTTACATAGGCAGGCTTTATCTGTCCATTTTGTCTATGGAATTCTTAAATCATCGTTCGTTCCTTTCATTCATTGTTGTTTGTTATATTTATTGATTTAGCGAAAGTTGTTTTTTTTCGTAAAAGTAAATACATAGTGCTGTTTGTGTGTTTTCTGTGAACTCTGAGGACAAAATGGGTAATATACACACCGTGGGACCGAATGCGGCGCTAATAGTTTCAGGTAAATACAGATAAGTCTGTCGTATACAATAAATTTAATGCGGAAAGATATTATGTTTTGCTGATTTTTAGGGTGTTCTTCAAATCTACTGCGCTATAAGTGCTTAATAAGTAATAAAATTACAGTGCCTTAATTTTTTGTGTATTTAATTTCGTGTTTTGTCTTACTGATAACAAAATAACCTCTTATCTGCTATGCCCTGTATTTGCATATCTATAGATTTGCAACCACCTATAGAATTGAGCAAGTATTCATATAGCTAAAGGCAGTACCAAATCCTTGTTAAGGTACACATTACTTAATGGTTAATGCGTAACAAATTACGTGTAAAAAATCGAGTCCACGCCCAAAATTACAGATTGCTTATAGGCACACTTATGTATCTACCTATTATCTCACTCTGACGGCGCTCCCGCGCTCGCGCATATTTTTAGCGAGCAGCTTGTGGATCTATATTATTGCAGCGCTGAATTAAAATTCGAGGTCAATTGATAAACAATTCACATTTTAGGCGCCATGCATTAAACTGAATATTCTTGTCGGTAGGGAATCTATTCCCGGGTTTGACCGGGATATGTGTAATAGAAGTAAAGTAAACTAGGCATTTTACAGGGCAAGACGTTGTGGGCAAGATAAATCTTTCGGATTTCTGGGTCTATGTAGAAATATTTTCGTAGAGGTCAGGTTTCGGAAACACAAATCAATTAATATTACCTAGGTACTTAGAAAAAGCGAAGCCAGGGTTTGTATTTGCCATACACCTACGAGAGCATTGAGAGCAGGGGCGTAGCTACCGGCGTATAAACCGTATCAAACATACGGGGCCCCGAGTAACAAGGGTCCTGACACGACGTGTAAAGGACAAAAATCTTAAAACATATAACCTCAAATTGTTATTGATAAAAGGCCCGTTCTGATTAAATAATGAATATTTAACTTATCGCAGTCTAGAAGGCTTCCAAATTTCGACAGATGCCTTCGTCGGCGTCGGGCAGACGAGGGTCGCAGTTTGGACCCCACTTTCGATCTCTTTAATAGCTCAAACGATCTTCTAAGAGTACAATAGACTAAAGACGGACGCACCTCACCCATTTTGAATACAATTTCAAGTAGCCCTTGCGCTGCTACAAATGATTAAAACATCGAGATTTGTCCTTGCTCATGCAGCGTTCATTACTCACCACACATGGCTCACTCAGAACTGATAAATTAAATAATTAAAAATGAGGATTCATCAGACAGACGGATTAAGACGTAGTTTTAATTAGGAACACGATCACAAAATTTAATTTTAATTTTGCTGCTGATCTTTACAAATACGAGTGAGTATGCGAATGAGGAAAACCTAAAGTTGGTAGGTATTGCTGTTGGGATTATTAGACACGACTTACCATTCCTCAGCCTAATACCGACTTGCACACTGTTGAGGAAAATTGCAGGAATATGTTATGCCTCGGTACTGCAGTCAGGTGTACCTATTGATTTTTTTTCGCGTTATCATATTTTTCACTTAACCTTTTGACCGCCAGAGCATAAAAGCACGCGCGTGCCCTCCACGCCAAGCCACAATTGCACCTACCTTTTTGTCACATATTTATGTCGTTTGGCGTACCGGGCACGCGCTTGCTTGTCACGTATATGTGGCGTCCAAAAGGTTAATGATGGTAATTGAAATAGAAATACTTACAATATAAGAGTAGGGGAAGACCAAAGAAACAATCCGGTTGTTCTATGTGAAAGATGACATGGCTAGAAAGCAGGTGTCAGCTCGCGGTAGTACACTACATATTTACGGTTTTCAGATTTTTTTCTTTACATGTGCTGTAAGACATTGCTTCTTGCCAAATTTCATGATTCAGGATGAGACAGGTCAATGGGAGCATGAGACAGGTCAATGGGAATTATCCTATAAATTTTGATTCCCTTGAGAGTGTCGAAATATACAATATTAGTTTTAGTATATGCGACACCTGAAACACGTGTCTAGTATGTAAAGAATCTATGTACAAAATTTCAAAACTGTATCATGAAAAATCACTATACTATAAGCTTGTTCTGTTACCTTGTTGTCCGCACAAAAACGTGGTCACCACGCGGCGCCGATGCGCACGCGCCTCCAGCTTCGTCTTGAGCTCATTGATAATAATAATTTGGCAGTAGGTATCTAAATGATTGCGATAGGTACTTAGTGTCGCTCGGTGTCCAACTTGTAACCTTATTTTAATATTTTTGGGACAAAATATAAAAGAGTTATTTCGTACCTAAGTATTAATACATTATTAGCATGGTCAATATTGAATGCGACAACGTCCTAAGTAACCAAGAATTGTGTTTTGCTACATTGCGATGCAGTTAGCTGAAAATTTTGAAAACCAAATCTAACGTATGTTGAAATAATGAAATCTACAAGAACAGAGATTGCAATAAACGTTATGTTCTGAAGTTTTTATAATAGTTGACTCATCGCTCATAATAATGTTCACCTTGCGTTTTTATTTTTTCCTATTTCACGACTATGACGTGTTTTCCTACAATTACAAGCTACAATGCGTCTGCACAAACATGTACAAAAATCCAAGCAATTTTCTATTTCAAATTGCTTGAACTGAAAATTATTATTTTTACAGCCATCTGGAATGACCTAGAAATAAATATTTTATTTTGTGGGATCACAAGAAGGAGTTAAAGATCTTGTAAAAACTAGATTGTGTTGTATCATTAAACTATTTATTCATTAAATAACTATTACGTATCTTACATTAAAATTTATTTTTATTTATTTAAATACTAATTACCTCAAAGCTACATCTACACGAATTTACAAACTTGTTATATTTCTCAACAAGTTTTTGACTTCCTGAATTACTCCATTGTAATACTCGTTTCGACGACTTTTAATTGAGATAAAACTCCCAATTAAGAGCAACCCTCGGTAAACTTTGCATTAAACTCTACATTATTTATTTCAGTACAAGTTCCAAGTCCTTTTGATCAAATCCGCTCCCTTTTCCCCAATCATGATGGCTGGTGCGTTAGTGTGAGCTACTATCGTCCTGGGTATAATACTACTGTCGACCACTCGCAGATTTTTCACACCGTACACTCTCAGCTCTGGGTCTACCACCGCGTTAGGATCGGTCGGTGGACCCATCTTGCACGTCGCTATCTGATGGTGGAGCGTCGCAGTCACTGCTCGTATAGCACACTCCCAATAATCATCGCTGCCAAATTCGAATTGCTTGCAGTTTGGGAACTTCTTTCTGTGTAATGTCGCTCCGTATTTTCTAAATGGTGGCGTGTCCACAAGTTTAATGATATACCTTATTGCGGCTATCATTGTATCGACGTCCTGTCTATGAGTTAAATAATTGCCGTAAAGACTAGGTGGTTCGTAGGGATCTGCAGATCGCAACTGTAAATAACCCTTAGATTTGGGATGTAACAGCATGAATAAAACGGTAAAGCTTTCGACGTCTTCTATTGATTTATAAACATCCTTGTAAAGCCAGTCGGCCATACGCATCCCTTTGGCTACGATGTTTCCTTCGTCAGAAGCTAAAGACGCACATGATCCGAGAAGTTCAATGTCAGGGTAGTCGCCAATTTCATTGGATATATTTGTTTTGATGTATCCAATAGTTTCAACTCCAGCCAGCGAAGACATAGGACCGTCTCCATAATGGTCGAACTGAACTGCAGTCTGTATTGTAGCTATTTTCTTTTCGACTAGTGTTAAACTCGTCTGGTTCAAAGTAAAAGCTAAAGCGGGAAACGAAATATGATCATATAACGATTCGCCTACTCTTAGATCTTGTATCACAGGTATTCCGAATGATTTAAGTTGTTTTTGAGGTCCAATACCAGAGAGCATGAGCAAATGTGGTGATTCTATTGGACCAGCAGAGAGTATAACTTCTTTGTTGGCTCTTATTTGGTACACTCGTCCATTTTTATGGAATTCAACTCCAACTGCGTTCTTATTGACAGGATCGATTATAACTTTGGTAGCCCTGCTTGTAGTTAATATGTGCAGATTCTTCCTCTTCTTGTTCTTATGAAGGAAGGCTTTGGCGCTGCTGGCACGTTGTCCTTTACTGATTGTTGCTTGAATGTAACTGAATCCAAATGCATCTGGGGTGTTGTAGTCTACTCGGCGATGGCCATACAATTTTGCTGCATCTAAAAATGCTTTGGAAAGCTTAGATCTGTAATAAACAAAAAATTATATGTATTAAAAGTCCTGACATTTAAATTTCTAAAATAATATTTTGTTCGACAGATACAATTTCTATTTTAGGATCTGGGCCATAATAACACTACAAAACGTTGATAAAAACCGCAATAAAATTTGATGAACTCGACAGACGATAATGCAACCATTTTAATCTTAAAAGTTCCTTCTCCGTATCCTGATTGATGGGGGACTAATTTATTCGAAATATTTGCTGGATCAATCATACATTGTAGTTATAAATAGCTCAAGTACTGTCATTCCAAATCATATGTTTTCACTTTTAATGCTCGTATCTATGAGTAATACTTTGTGTATCTCCTGATAATGATCTATTGCGTACAATACAATAATGAAGTGACAGAATGTTGATAATGACCTGAAAGGCACGTCTTCCACCGACAGTTCACCGTCGCGTCCATGCCACGGCGAGTTGTTCAGTCCTTTCAGATTCGCTCGTTCAGACTTGATGTAATATGGTATCACATCGTTGTAGGACCTGTGGTGGATAAAATATACTGATTAGACAAAGATACATTGTTCTTATCAAGACGCTTGTAGATACCCGAAGTCTATAATAAAGTGGCTTGAAGTCCTGCTTCGTCATTGGTGCTATGATTCAACGGTTTAGTAGAAAAGAGCCTTATCAACGTATAAAGATGCGGATTTCTAGGAAGGTAAGGCAATTTAAGCGAGAGTGCATAAAAAAAGTATCTACAGTAAATACACCCTGGCAATCTCCGGTATCGCATTAAACAGTGAGAGAGTGAGAGTGAGTGTGAGTGTGAGTGCGAGTGCGTGTGTGTGTGAGTGAGTGTGAGTGCGAGTGTTATTATAGTGTTTTTTTAATCTTATGCCAAAGGCCACCTTGATTTGTCACCCCGATACTGTCTGTAGATCCCATCTAACAAAAAATATTAAGGGCATTACATGGCTCAAATCCCAAAAACAGCGTATGTTCAAAGAAATTTATTGATGAATCCCTTCGTACGTTTTCCGTGTAAAAAATATATGTTATAGTTAAGTTCATAACAAATAAATTGTATTGTTTAAAATTTTAATAAACCTTCTCAATTTTTTTTGGTTAATCGTAGAAAATAGGTCCGTATTCAACCTTAATTGTAAATTATCTCTGTAACGGCTGAATAGATTGGCATGAATTTTGTAACAACAAATACGTAATGATATACTTAACAATCTGTATTGTTTTTTTTTTGTAATTTCTTTTAATATTTTTAAATAATAAATAAAAACCGAAATTTCGCGAAATGTGCGGAGCAAGCCCTGTGACGCATGCTCGGGACCGCGATACGTCAGTGCCTTGACGGCTCTTGTGGCGGGTGGACGTACGCGTGTTATTTTTTCCAAATAAAATTCAAAACTGCACGTTTTTAATGATTTCTGAATGAAATAATATTGTAAATGGTACAGTTATTAATATTTCGTAAAATAAGAATAGAAAATACGTTTATAAAATATATTTAAAGTAGTTTGTAATTTCGTTTCGTTGTTTGAACCTATCATAGAGTAAGCCTGACAAGTGACAGCTATGCCTAAATCAACACTTCTATACAAATAAATCAAATTGAAATGTCTGTTTGTAATATCAAAATAACAGCTTTTTACTGAATGCGTATGAAAATATATCCGGCACTTATAACAAAAACACATTTTTAAAATTTTTGTCTATCTGTCGGTCTATCTGTCTGTCTTTCTGTTTGTGCCGGCTAATCTCCGAAACGGCTGGACCGATTTCTGGCATTTTTGGCATCCATAAATGATCGATTCATCTCATATAAGTACAGGATGTTATTTTTTCGAATTTTAGTCGGTTCGACTCCCGAGTGTGGCAAGCGAATTTTCGAAAATCTTTAAAACAGATTTGTATCTTTTGAAAAATTAAGTAATGTTTCCCTATGAGTAAAATTTGCTATCTCCGGTATTTAGAGTACTTTCCCTCCCGGTGAGGTTGTCAAATTCCATCCTGTATATTACAGGCAATTCCGTGTGGTCCTGGAATTAAAGAATACGACCACCCCATTAATAAAAGGCGACTAAGGGAACATTCGACCTACAACAAAGACAGCTCTATGATACACTGGATAGTCCAGCAGGCCAAAAACACCTTTACCGGCTTGCTAGAGCTAGAGAGAGAAAGGCGAAGGATGTATATCAGGTTAAATGCGTAAAAGACGAAACTGGAATGGGTATTTCGGATTGTGAGAAAATTAAGGATAGGTGGAAGGGTTACTTTGAAAGAGTGATGAATGAGGAGAATGACAGGAGTGGTGTGCTTGAAAATAAACCAGCGAATGAGGGACTAGTGAGAAAGGTTGGTTTGGATGAAATGAGGATTGCAGGAAATGGAATTAAGAATGGTAAGGCATTAGGACCGGACGGAATACCGGTAGAAGTATGGAAGTTATTTCTGATGGACGGATGGGCGTGGTTAGCTTTATTCTTCAGTAAACTGTTGCCGGAAGAAACGATTCCTGACGAATGGTGTAACAGTTAGCTGGTGCCCATTTTTAAAAACAAAGGTGATGTGGTGGAGTGCAACAATTATAGAGTAGAGGAATAGAGCTAATGTCACATAGTATGAAAGGAGCTCGTGGCTAAATAATAACAGCCACTCGGATCGATCTTTAGGTTAAGCCGTGCTTACCTAGGTTGGTCTGTGGATAGGCGACTACCCATTTTCGCTATCCGCCAGCTGTGCGAAAAATACAGACGTGCACATAAAAATTTGCACATGGTTTTTGTAGACCTCGAAAAGGCATACGACTGGGTATAAGTCATAAGTCCGGTCTATAGCCGGCAATACCCGGCAGCTTCAATGTGGCTTTCGGCTTGCACCAAGGGTCGGCTCTCAACCCTTTTTTTTTCGGTTCGGAAATCTTCAAATGATCCTCCCCCCGCTCTGGACGGAGCGGAAGGGAGTGTCAGACTTCTACTGACTAAAACCTATCCATGTTCCTTCTTTGCCCTTTGTGGTCCAGGGCCGCGGCATCTCTTTCGAACAGTCCCGCAGCCCTGGTAAGCATCGGCCCTTGCGGACCCCTTCATTGTTGCTGACATCTCTTTGAGGCGCGTGTGGAATACGAACGCACCGTCGACACAGCCTGTCGTCAAAAGACGGCCGGACGGCGATCTAGCCCATTACTCACCGTCCACAGGCCCTCGCCTACAGTGGCCGGGAGCGACCACGTGACCCCCGGCGCCCGGGGCGTTTCCCGCGGCGGCTAGGACGTAAGGCTCTTTCCCTCTCACGTTCCGCCACCTCCTTCTCTAGCATGACTGCTTCGCAGAAGGAGGTGACGGCTTCCCATTCTCGCTCGCTCCGGACCAGGGCTTGAACCAAGGCCGGACGCGAGAGATCGCCGCCGCCAATCGCCGCTACCAGGAGGCTCTCATCCCTTAGCTCTTCCTCCCTTACTTCTTCCTCGTGATAATGAACGCTCTCGCGTCGGACATCCAGGAAGAGGCACCCTGGTGCTGTTCGCCGATGACATTTTGCTGGTTGCTAAGAGCGGCCAAGAGGTCCAGAGCAGATTGGAGGTGTGATGGCAAAGACTGTAGTAGAGAATGTTGGTCTGCAATTGAGTAGAACCGAAACGGAATACTTGTTTTGCGATTTCGTCGGTCTCTCCAGTCTAGTGCCTTTAACTCTTGCCGAAACGCCCATACCGATCTGCTTCGACTGCCAGTATCTCGGATCGCTTGTCCAAGGGGATAGCAAAGTAGACCGGGACGTAACGCACCTGATCAACTCAGATGGATGAAATGGCGACAGGTCACTGGAACAGCAACTTACGACTCACGGATGCCTCTCAATTAAAGGGGAAAGTATACAAGTCCGTGATTACAACTGTCGTACTGTGTGGATCAGAATGCTGGGCTGTGAAAAATATGGATGAAAAACGATTCCACGCAGCGGAGATAAGAATGTGTGCGGTGCTTACTTCAAGAAAGTCTACATGCACCATTAACACCAACACCAATTCCAATAAACGACCAACCGACCTGTTCAAGATATTTGAATTTTATTGACTTTTTTGTGAATGGAAACATTTTGTTCTTATCAGAGCGTGGCAACATTAAAACAAAGCTATATTTTATTTATTACGCTCATCATCAGACATCCAACTTAATTTCTACACGATGTAATACACAGTCAAGTTAAATTATCTGGCGATACCCATCATGCATGTGAAGTTTCGCTATCAAAATTTGATCTTGTAAAACTATAAGGTGTAAATCTCAATCATAAAGGTCATCATCAGACCTTCAGAATGTGAAATGTAGAAGCACCCGTGGTCAATTACATTAAAGTTGAAAGCTATATCATTGTAACTATTTCTGTTACTGAGAACCGATAAGCACTTACCTAGTCATCATCAGACTTTCAGAATGTATCAAGTAGGGATACCCGTGCTCAGTAAAATAACTGATCAAATGCTAGCTCATTAGTCAAACTGTATAATTTATCTCAAAATAAATATAAATTGGAACAAAATGTATTCAAGTCTCTCAGAGAACGAATAAATTAGGCAAAAACGATGACAACAGTGCGACACATCTGTGTTCTTGCTTAATCTTTATTGTAGTAATGGTCGTTTGCCGGTAGGGGCGCCGAATAAACAAAAACCAGTACAGGGGTCAAATCATCAAGGTCATCGAGCAATGTAATGCCCTTAACTTAAAGCCGTTTTAGAGCTGCCTAGCTTTTGTCAAAGTGTATCATTTGCAGACTAAAAACTAGAACAGGTCAGACTAGTAAGTTCCTCTCCATCTGGCTCTGACCGTTGTTATTAAGGGTTCGCGCCCATTCGGCCGAACGAACGAACGACCCGAAGAATAATACCTGTATATTTCTGTTTTGATAGGCGTAAAAACGTCGATGTATAGTCAGACAGAAAAGTGACGATTTAACACTTGCACCACAGAGAGTAAAATTTAAATAATGTTTGGATAAATAAATGAATAATTAAACAAGTAAGTCTAAGCTGGTCGAGTGGACGCAGACCCGTTATTAAATTGCAGATAAAAGATAAATGCCTGACAAAATTTTTTGCTTTTTTCAGGTACGTTACAGTCTCACAGATACTGTCTTGTCATCCGTATTTTGTTAACAGAAGTAAGTACAACATAATTAATAGACAAAATTATCTCATGTGTAGGCTCACCATCCATAGTTGCCGGCGGCGGCGATCCTGTCCCAATCCTCCTGCATGCCTCTGGTGTAGATCATGTAGTTCACCACGCTTGTTCCTCCAACTGCTTTACCTCTCGGCCAGAAGCATCTCCCATCCACCATCCCTGAAAATATCCAAGCGAGAAGATTTTGGTATGGCTCTAAATTTTATCCATTGAGTACTTTATTTGGACTTGACCTGTTTGATAAATTAAGCACTCAGTTTTTGCGAGGCGATAACCACGACTCACGATTGGCATCCCGAAACAAAGGGGCACAGGTGGCCCTACCATGACGAATTAAAGCAGGAGTAATTCCAGTGTGTGAAAGACGTGGCGCTAGACGACCTGTATAGCTATGACTCTTTCCCACACTGGAATTACTCCTGCTTTATGACGTCAATGTAACACCTCACGTCATATAATACCAGGAATGCAAACAGTGTGCGCAAGTTGCAAATCAGGCAAGAATGCAAAGGAAGTAGCTTATCATTAAATATCATAACCACCATAGTCGTCAAGGCATTTTGCATACCTTAGGTCTATTTCGAGATCTTTCAACGTGTATTGTGTCTATTTACTGTCTAGTTCAATTATGTTAATCCAGCAAGTTAGATTCATTATTACAATCTTACTATAAAAAGTGTCCACAATTTACCTGTACAAACTCCTGGCTGATACTCCATTACGTAAGGCCACACATAATCGGTCTGTTGAAGCAGTGGTGCCAGGATCGGTACATCAGTCAGCAGCGACTCCCCTCGGCCGGCTTCGATGAGTAGCACCGATGCCTTCTTACCCTCAGTAAGGCGAGAAGCCAGTACGCTTCCTGCGGACCCTGCCCCTACGATGATGAAGTCGTATTCCGATAGAGGTCCCTTAAAGCCTGGAATTGATAGACATGTAGGATGAATAAAATGGGACTACGAGATTTCATACCGGAATGATGATCTTAATTAGACAAGATATCTAATATACCGCGCCTTCAGTACGGGGACGGCGCAGTGACAATGATGATTAATATGAACAATTAACACTCTGACCAAGTGTCCATGATATCATTCCAGCTCGTAAACATTGTTTCTAAGGATGTGCATGACCACGGGGGCCACTGTTTTTATTCCCAGATATATAGCAAGCTGGTTTAGTGGTTTAAGCATTTTGAATGGCTAGTATTTAACTGTAAACCAAAAACTCTTCCTTTTTATATAAAAAAGTCCCAATCTTAATCAATAATATTAACTGTTAACTGTACAGCAAAATTGTTACCTCAAAATAGCATCAATTTGAGTTCGTGACGCATCGTTATTAATAGAAAAGCGGAGCATTTTTATGAATGCAATCTAATTATAATAATTAGCGCACAATAAAATTTGTAATTCATTTTTGTGAAACACCATTTTATCTTGTACCTAAAATGATCACCAAATAATTAAGAATAGCCACTAATTATAACAAAACAACCGTAGCATTTTTTTTTTGTAGAATAGATTGTCTATTCTCATCTATTTCTACTTCTTTTATGGTAAACATCAATAATTTGTGATAGGCCGAGTCGACGTATTTTTGTCAGCATGGTTTAAAGTAACCTAACACGAAGTCACTAGACCCCGCCATCCCCTTAGAACCTAACCTGTCCGAGACGGGGTGCCACAAGTCCCGAGCTCGCTTCGCTCGCTCTTGTATCCTTTTTTCTTTGACGCAATGACTATTTTACGATGAAAACATGTTGCAAAAACAATTAATTTGTAATATGTGTGAGTATTACGTTTGTACGCCATGGTAAATGTGATGTGCAATCAGTATATTTGATATGAAAATAATATTTTTATACATTGGGCAATTTTTTTGTCGCGCATTAGAGGAAAAAATGTAATAAGTATTGATGCATATTTTCGTAATAATTTTTGGTACTAACTTACTAGTTTTGTTAAAGATTTGGTTTATTTGCATTACAATAATTATTTTGATGTAAAAAATATTTTTAATTGATGTAAATAAATTGAAGGGTGTTAAGTTTTTTGATGTGCATTCAAAAATAAATCATTTTGCAATTCAATTATCTACCTGTAAGTACTATTACTATGTATGTATACTATTATTATTTGTTCTATGCTACATGTAAATGACTCCGCGCTACAACAAGGAACACTATTTTTTATTTTCAAGCTTTTTTATACACTACTAAAATATATTATGTTTAATAAAATATACTCGATATAAAAAATACTCATATATTTTTTATATCGAGTATATTTTATTAAACATAATATATTTTTACTAGCTGTTGCCCGCGACCTTCGTCCGCGTGAAATTAGCGGTGTGAAATATACTTTACGACCTATTCTCATACCTACCAAATAACATAACAAATTTCATAAAAATCGGTCGAGCCGTTTCGGAGGAGTGCGACCACAAACACCGTGACACGAGATTTTTATATCCATTGTTGTTCATTTTCCTGAAATATTAATGCAAATTAGTTTTATTGTCTTTATTTTACAATGCTAAATTTGATACGTGTAAGATTTCAAGACTAAATAAAAATAGCTCTGAATTAATTGTGATTACGAAATTAGTAATATTATTTCCGATTTCGTATAATATAACGTCGACGATGGAACACATTCCGACGCACAAATTTTTCACTTCCTGTTTTTTTTACTTGCTGTTTTTCAAGGTCTCTTCCTCTTCCGTATATTTTCCATTTACAAAAAATCTGAGGCAGTATAAAAAGACAATTAGACAAAGTGGGTATGGAGACCGGTTTGACTTGTAAAAAATAAAGCTAATACTTGTTATTATTTACACTTCAGCACCAACGCACACTATTGACATATTTGAGGCAATAGCTTAAATATTGAGAAAGAACTTGGCCAATAATACATATAATCTTGTCAAAATAAGTTAAATATACATTTTTGGCTTTAACAGTTTTATGTCGCCTGATAATCAATTCAGCTATATCGGGCATCGATCAATGTGTGTATACTGACAGAAGACCCCTGCCCGGTGTTACTAAAATTGTGTTAATAAACCAACAATATCAACATTTCGTTTTAGTGTTAATTGCGATTCGAACTAATTAAAATTAAGTAAACGGTGTGTGTGAACCAGTGCTGCTAAACCTAAAAATATCTTATCACCTTACTTTTATTCTAAGATAAAAAAGAAATGATAACAAGATCAAATATTATTATTTAGACTACGAAACGGGATATTTGCCATGTTTACTGTTTTTATAGAGATCCCGATATTTCGGCGCTGTTGCAAGCACCATGATCACGGATAAACTGAAGTTATGGCGGCTGGGTGTTTATGAGCAGACAAATCGGTCTACCCTCTTTTTTGTTCGTTTTTTGCACTCAGTACCGCTACCACTGTCACTCGCAACTCGATTCTGTTCCCGACACACGAAACTCACTGTGTCAGCTCGCGAAATTTTTTCCGCAATTTTCCGCTTTTTACACAGCGAACAAGAAAGAGGGTAGATTGATTTGGGAACTCTATAAAAACAGTAAACATGGTAAATATCCCGTTTCTAGTCTAAATAATAATGTTAGTGACCATGATAGTTTAAAATCTTAAGATCAAATATATTTAAAATCCGCAGTGAGCGTTCTACTTAAACTACGCATATATAAATATACTACTTCTGTATGATAGAATGAATTAATTTATTAGTCCATTAAATGCTCTAAATGACTTTGAAAAATGTGACGGAGGAATTTACTTCCTTGATTAATCCACTTGTGTATTTGATCTATTATAACATTGTTAGCATTTCAGGTTATTTTCCATAGATTGTTCTTGAGTGATTAAATATTATAAATAAATGTAAGTATAAATAGATAGTAATACTAAATTACAATATTTACATATTTTTTATCAAAGCTTAAATATAATATTTGGATGTCAAAATAAGAGAATTGTATGAATTATTATGGACAACAAAGGTAACATAACTTATTAAAAAAATATATTCACTCAGAATAAGTTTGAACCGATAACAGTTATTCATTTTTATTTAAAACCCTGACGTAGTACCTCGCACGTAGCCGTTTAAGGGCGTTTTTTTAAAAATGTCTCCAATGAACAAAATCAGCACATTTAAACTGCGTTCAAGAGCTGTCAGTGTCAACATAGCTCTCAAATATAGGCACTAACAGGGGGCCTAAAAAGGCCAATTTAACAGAATCATAATAGGGCAATAATATGAAGCACGTTACAATTCGTAAAATGGTCATAAACGCAGTCAATATTATGAATTGTCATTCGTGACCATTCTACGAATTGTAACGTAGTAATTCATATTGTTATCCTGTTATGATTCTGCTAAAGTAGCCATTTTAGGCCCCCAGCTCTTGAATGTAGCCTAGTCCTTGTTGCCACCCATACGCTTGAAATCGTCATTCTCCTGCCCTTATCCCAATTTATTTGGAGTCGGCGCAGCATGTGTTCTTATTCCATACTTCTCTATTACTTGTCATCTCATCATACACTTTCTTTCTTGCCATATCATCCTTCACACAGTCTATCCATCCTTTCTTTGGTCTTCCTCTACTTATTATACCATCCACATTCATACTCAAAACTTTCCTGTTACATTTTCCTCATTCCTCCGCATTACATACCCATATCAAGTCAACTGATTACCACACAATATATCAGTCACCGGCGCCACTTTCAGACTTCCTCTTATGTACTCATTTCATTTATCCATTCGCGTAAAATCATACATCCCCCTTAGCATTCTGATCTCAGTCACATGAAAATGCCTTTTATTCATCCCTTTTGTAGCCCGTCATTCTGATTCATACAAGACAGCTAACCATTGTTTTATTAATCTTCCCCTTAAGTTTAAGGGTCTATACGCTCGAAATATAACAAAAAAATAATTGTATACTGGTAAGTACATGCAGTTGACATTATCAAATCATCATAATCAGCCTATAATGTTCCCACTGCTGGGACACAGGCCTCCTCTCTATGAGAGGGAATGGGCTATAATCCACCACGCGGGCCCAGTGCGGGTTGGTAGATGTCACATGTCTTCGAATTTTTGGTTCTAGGACATGCCGGTTTCCTCACGATGTTTTCCTTCACCGTTTTGAGAGCAGTGGTGATGAAATAAATTACACAAAGTAATGCGCCTGCCAGGGTTCGAACCCACGACTTACTGCTCGTAAGTCGGGACCGCCACCACTGGGCCACCGCTGCTCCCATTATCAAATGCTGACGCTTAATCGAGAATTTATTTCTTTGTCAGAAAACCGTATAATAAAACTAAATCCTCCATCGTGCGTTATAAATGTATGAGCCTTAACATTCAGTTCAAGTTCATTGACTTCGCAGTCGTTTTCCTTTGTAAAGACTTATTTACCGTTAGGTGAAGACACTTTATTATATGAAGTACTTGAGGTAACGAGTTTATCTCAAGGAAATTACAGTTAAGCACATGTGAGATTTGAAGGATTTTTTTTTATCACAATATTATATCACAAGCACGTAAAGTAGACACAGGGAACACAAAGACTGGACTGTGGACTGTGTTCCAGCAGTTGAACTGCTATAGGCTGACGTTAAGCATAGTTTTTCAGACTGCATCGACGGCAAAATACTCATATCACCTATCAGTCTACCTGTTATGGTGATTAAAAAGCTACTGCATAACTCGCAATGTGGTTATTGAGGGCCCAAGCTTAACAGTCAACAGTGAATTGCTGATTTGACAATCAGCAATTCACTGTTGACTGTAAAATTATTCGCTAAATGAAAAGTTCATAAAATAATCTTAAAACGTTGACAAATGTACTCACAATGCTACTTAAAATAAAATAACCGGTTTATATATTAAATGGGCCTATAATAATAACACAAGATCGAAAGAAACAAAATTATTTTTACACTGAAACCAAAGGACAGCTCCTAGTAGTACAGTCAGGTATAATAATATAATAGAAGTTGCGTACTCACCCTTAGGTAGTTCATATTTGTCCCTCAAAAACGCAAATAAGTCTGGTTCGTCTGGTCTCAAGGGCAATATCTTGGTGCTCATCATCACGTCTACAATCCGACTCTTCACCGGAGAATTAGATCTTTTTGCTCTATAACTATTTTCTTCACAATAGCCTCTACATGCACTTGGTCTGGCATATTCTTCTTCATCAATTGACACATACGCGTCGTCATCGTAATTCGAACTTGAACCTTTTTGTAAAAAATATAAAAATGTAAAAAATATTATTTTATTCTTCATTGTGTCTCTATTTTATTTATCACACTGTTCTTGACCGTGATCAAGTTAATTCTGAGCTCTGCTTGCGATTTAGATGTTTGCATTAACCGGTTGTACTGTTAATGATATTATTTTTGTTTTTTATAAACTGGAAATGAGAACTATGAACTTTAAATAGGTACGCATAGTCATCAAGTCAGAGAAAGAAAATCTTTTAATAACGGACTGTTCTTACAGGTATTTTTTTTAGACTGATCGTTTTGCTCGCAGTAGGCCTTTTTTGATCCAGAAACGTATTTTTAATAACAGCAAGGTAATCGAGTAAGTATGTTGTTACAAAAGACTTTGAGTTACGGTATTCAAGTTTTATATAAGTAATGCAATTTGTGCTCGTGCGTTGTTATGTCCATGATCGAGAATGTGTGCATTGATGGAGATATATCATACCATTGTAACCATGTACCTCTGTGATGGAGCCTTTAAAAATGCTTCAACTAGTAATTGTTTGCCGACAGATTTTTCTATTATTCATAAAAGGATCTGCGGTGTGGACTCTCTCTCATTTTCAGTAAAGTCAAGTGTATCATTACATATTTTTGTTTAGCCTATTCTGTCCCACTGCTGGGCAATGACTTCTCCTATTCCTTTCCAACTCACTCGGTGTTTTGCCTTCTCTGGTCGATCAGTCAGGAACAAGTCCAAATCGCCACGCCAGCGTTTCTTGGGCCTGCCTCGGTGACGACGACCGTCTTCAGGCAGTCACTATGGGACAATTCTAGCACATCTGTCCTGTATCAAATAAATTCAGTAAAAAACGAAAAGTGAACGTTATGGCCAAAACTCGTACGTACACAAGGTATGTCGATATCAAACGTATTAAATTGGTCTTACAATCTAGTAACCTTTAAAGGGTTTTTAATACTTCATAATTTTTATTTTTAATTAGTGTCCTTAAGTAAGTCCCAATGTTCCCTTTACCACAATTTTTTACCCTCATTTTTAGGGTTTCATAGCCGAATGGCATAAAATGGAACCCTTATAGATTCTTCATGTCAGTCTGTCCGTCTGTATGTCAGAGGCGTCACAGTCACTTTATTCCGAAACTATTAGGACTACACAGTTGAAACTTGGTAGTAGTTAGTAGTAGGTAGACGTATTCTGTGAACCGTTTTACGATTTTTATACAAAAAAAATAAAAGATTAACCCCCATACATGGAACTGAAACTAAAAAAATATTTTTTTCATAAAACCTATACGTGCGGGGTGTCTCTATATAGGTCTTTAAAAATGAGGTTCCTAAAACCATTTTTTCTCAAAGTCAATCGTTTGAAAGGTAGACACTTCCAAAGTGGTAAAATGTAACACCCCCCCTCTAATTTCTAAAGTGAGGGAAGGAAAATTCTGAAAAAATGTAGGATTGTAGAACGTAAAAAAAACTTTCAACGAAAATTGGTTTGAATAAGATTTGATGTTTAGTTTTTGAGATATGGGACTTTTTCATTAAACTGCAGCAGTAACTTTGTTTTTCATTAACATACTATGAAAAACACATTTAGTTTTGCTGCTGAATGTACTAAAATAAAACATGAATGAGCCTTCAAAATATTTTTATTATATTGTTTGGTGCTACGGAACCCTGTGTGAGTACGAATCGCATTTGGCCGGTTTTTTTTTATTGTGAAACGGGCGATGACTGGTTTTCAGAATTCTTGTTCTTGCAGTTTCGTGTGCGTCCAAAATTAGGTACAAGCAACAAAAAAGTAAGCAGCAAAAAAAAAAATTAGTGCGCAATAAAGTTAGCAGTCCAAGATTGATTTTTGTTACGTTTTAGACAAAATTTTTAAAAACGGGAACACCCAAATGCTCCGAAATATTTTATTCCGAATTTCGATATTCTGATTTTCAAAAGTCCGAATTTCATAATACCTAAGAATTATAATGTCTATTATTAAAAATCTCGAAATTTATTTTACCGAAAGTCGTAAATCCCATTTTTTTGTTTTCCGATTTTCATATGTCCGAAGAATCAAATGCTCGATGGGTTGTCAGTCCGAAAAACGACATTCCGATTTCCGATATTTCGAATAAACTGCTAAAATTAGGGTGTCTGTGATACAATTGGTACTTCCTTTCTTCTCCTAATACATTTGCTAAAAATGAGGTTTTAGTGACAGAAACGAATCACTGTAAATCCGACTCTACGCAGTCTTGTCTGCCCTACCTCTAGAGTGTATTTTAAGCCCGCGTAGGCGCGGAGGGGCGAGGCGGCCCACGTGCAGAAGAGCAGGTGCTTTTAACGCTCGCCGCCGCAGCTGAGGGTGGCTTAGCCGGCCAGCAAGCCGAAGCTGCGGTGGTGAGCGTAAAACACATCTGCGACGATAAGCTCGCGTGGGACCGCCGGAGCCCCGCAGCGCCGGAGCCGTGACAGAAACCATGCCTGCTGCATGTCGCATGCATGCTCGCTTGCATGCTGCATGCTGGCTTGCATGCTGCATACTTACATGCATGGT
Source organism: Noctua fimbriata (assembly GCA_905163415.1). Taxonomy (NCBI): domain Eukaryota; kingdom Metazoa; phylum Arthropoda; class Insecta; order Lepidoptera; family Noctuidae; genus Noctua; species Noctua fimbriata. Next base: position 12,338,615 of record LR990934.1, on the reverse strand, counting down.
TTATGCTTGTTTACATGTTTGAGTGTTGCATGCTACATGCTTGGTGGATGCATTGTGTATGCATGTTTGAATGCAACTGACGTCAAACGTTACTGCTGCTGCCTGCTATTTCAAACAAAACTACACAATAAGAGTGAACTATCTCAAAACTAGTCGGTAGAAGAAAAAACATTGCCCGCTGCCATATAACTCGTATCTACTTAACGCCTGAGAGAAGTTCATAGCAAAAAAAAAAAATCTCTATGTGTTTTTTTGTCTTGAAATTCAGTTTTACAAGGCGTTTTTATTTCGGTATTCTAATTAATCAGTATTTTAATAATCGAAATTCGTATTTTTGATATTTCGTATTATCATTAACTTTACTTTTTGTTATTCGATCTATTGAAACTCGGTATTTTGACAATAGTAATTATGAACGTTAGGAATATTGAAATTGCGGAACGTTAAAAATAGGAAATAGATAAATCGCAGTTGTTATATTCGAAATTTTGAACCATTCGGAATTATGAAAATCGGTATTTTAAAATTCGGATCTGTTACTATCGGAATAAAATTTTTCGTATTTATGTAGTGTACCCTTTAAAAATCTTGGGGGACCTTTGAATACCGGAACGTAGATCTACGTGAGACAAAGGGGTTTGAATATTTTTGTATGAACACTGCTGCGGTGCCTACTGTCCGCCATTTTAATTTCAAAATCTTTATATGAATAGCTGGATGAATACATTCAGCGGCACGGAATGTGGCCCAAGCGCGTTTTGTGGTTTACTAGCTGTGGCCTGTGACCTTCGTTCGCGTCAAATTATTACAAAAAATATTACTTCCGTATTATAATCAAATTTTGTTACCAATTTCAAGGCTTTTATTTTTTTACGCGGAACCCTAATTATTTTCTGAATTTTCTATGTTTGACCTTATAACATTAACTATCTGCCAGTATAAGTCCCGTCAAAATCGGTCCAGCAGTTTCGGAGATTAGCCGGAACAAACTGACAACCAGACAGTCAAAAACTGTAAAAAATGTGTTTTTGTTATAAGTACCGTATATATTTTTTTAAGCATTCAGTAGAAAGCTGTTATTCTGATATTACAAACAGACACTTCAATTTTTATTTATTTGTATAGATATGAGATTATCGAAATGAAACGCGAAACAGGGTTTTGTTTTGTTGTAAAACTTAAATGTTTATTCGATTTGTAAATTACACTGCAATATTTTTAGCTTTAAGTTATCTTGCTGCGCCCTAACAGGGTCATGTACTTACTAGTTTTAAGCCTAGCAAAACTGTAAAACTGGTTGTGTACATTAACCAAATATATAAATGCAAATGATTAAATAATAAAAAAGAAGTTAACTTTATTAAAATTTTACAAAATGAAAAAAAAAGACATTAAGCTCAGAAAATGTTTTTGAATTAAATTTACAAAATAAAGCTCTGGTACTTAAAATTTATAGCGGTTATTTCCACCTCAGGTCCTGATGACCGCTAGCCGCATCAGGCATGCTGTGAATTATGTTTTTAATGTCCACATGGGGTATTGCTTGCCAGGCGACCAACATAGTGGTTTTCAACTGACTGATGGTTTCTGGAGGGTTGAATCTAATGCGTCTTTTAAGCATCTCCTAGACATGTTCTATGTGATTCATGTCCGGGCTTAGTGCTGGCCACGCCAATTTTGTAATTCTCACCTCCGACAAGTAATCATTCAGGTATCAGTTAGGTCGGGCATTAACTTGCATTAAGACGAAATCTTCGCTACCAATGAGTCCCACTTCACGTGTTCTTGGAGGATCTCTTCAATGTATCGCACTGCCGTTAGACGACCTGCAACTACTGTCAACTCTGTGCGTGCGTCTGAAAAGATCCCTTCGTAAATCTTACCTGATCCATCATGGAAACTAACGGTTTGCGTGGTAGTGATTGGCAGAAACCTCTCCCCATGCCTTCTCCACACACGTTCGTGGCCATCTGGATCTCAGTCAATCCACAGAACTTTAATCTATTTCTCGTGAGTCGAATTTGCGTTGCGAAGTCGACCTACGCAATGGTGCCGGAGCAGTTTTGGTCTTCGAGCATGCAGATCCCGTTCCTCCATTCTCCTTCGTATTGTTTGCTCATTTACGTTGACCCCCTTTAAGGTATTTTGCGTCTGTAATATTTGTGAATCAAACGATCTTTCCTGTGAAGTAAAATATTTTAAGTGCCGGATTCCGGATTGCCGTGAAATAAAATTAAACATTTCAGCTCCCATTGGTTATTTTACTGTTTTGCTGTCTGTGCGTGCTCGTATGTTTCGGATGACCAGTCTCGGAGAGTCCATCGACCCTTTCATGTTTTTGGCACTTAATGATGCGGAGTCTTGATAAAAACTAAAATAACAGACTGCCAATTTAATGAGTTTTTAATTTTGGTGTCAAGTTTCAGATTGACTCTTTACTACGGTACGGCAAGCAGAACTAATTATAAAAAGACTTAATTATAAAAAGCTCGGATGGGATGGGTAAATAGATTTTCGGATCTCTAAAAACAAAAAGAAAAACTTGATTTTATTATACCGATTTGTAGTTATCGGTAGGTTAAATTCACTCCTTTGTCCCATAGACCGCCCAACAGGGAATAGGCGAGTGTTTATGAATTATTATCGTCAAGCCGGCACACAAACGCGAGCTTTTTATCATCTCTCTTATCTAACTGTTATTTACAGTGTGTAACACATAATCTTCGCTATAATTAATCACTTGAAGCTTTGCAAAAAAGGTAACTGTTTTTTTACTACTAATACCGGTTTATCTTATAATATGTATGTCAAATCTTCTTCATCTTTAAAACAAGTCTGTGGACACAATTGCTATAAACCTAAGTGTAGACTTAGGCACAGATATGCATACATTTGCAGGTTTTAAATGAGGATGCGCCAAGGTACCGAAATTCAGGGCTGCGGGACTGTTCGAAAGTGATACCGCGGCCCTGGAACACAAAGGGCAAAGAAGGAACATGGATGGGTTTTAGTCAGTACAAGTCTGACACTCCCTTGCGCTCCGCCCACAGCAGAAAAATAAATCATCAAATGACCCCCGTCATTTGATGATTTCCCATTATAAAAAAAAAATCTTGCAAAAAATGTAAGAAAACTTAAATCTCGCGGGCTACCCTGGTGCTCCCCCCACCCCTTAAAGTAAAGATTAATCACCTCAGCCTACTGAAGTTCACTGATGGAGGTAAACCTCTCCCAAGCTGCTCCACTATACCCTGTCCTCAGCCTTCTGTATCCAGTCTGCCCCAGCCACATTTTTGAGGTCGTCGGTCGACCTAGCTGGAGGGCGTCCCAAACTAAGCTTGCCGATACACGGTCTTCACTACAGGGAGCCTAAAATGGCCGCTTTCGCAGAATCATAATAAGATAATAATATGAATCACGTTAAAATTCCCAAAATGATCCCCAAGGAGTCTTGCTCCGTCGGCCATCGGTCCGTCGACATACATGGCCTTCATTTTGCACACTCTGTAAGGTATTTTATAACTCCAGTTCTTTTCTTGATAATTTGAATTTAATTTCGGATCTTATCCTTTAGAAACTCCGAGCATACCCCGCTAATACAGACTAATATACAGGGTGTAAAGAGACCCTTCACATAGCCGTTAACCAAGCATTCTGTACATCAAACTAAGTAAATTTACGCAAAAATTAATGCTGGGAATCGACTTTTTTTTTGGGGTGAAAAACCACGTTTTACGGAAAGCATTCAAAGCATTGTGCTGATGGATGGATTCAATAGTACAGGGGTTGTAGAGGTGTGTAAAGTAAAATGTTACATTAAAAACATGTATTTAAAAAAAAACTTGTGATAAAGTTGGAACTTTGACCCCCAATATCTCCGTAACTAGAAGGTTCCGAGGTATGGTCTAAAACAAAAAAAAACTATCGCAAAGACGGGGAGAACACGTGCCTTTCGGTTATGTTAAGGGTCTATTTACACCCTTTAGAATAAGGGAAAATGTTTGACCCTAACCGCTGGGCGTAGATGTGAATATGCCGAAAATTTGGTGAACTAGGATAGAAGTTAGATGGAAGAGTAACTTAGAGATCTGTATACGGGTCATTATGGACTGGTATTATTCAGTAACATAACATAACATCACGCCTTAGTTAGGCATAGATGTATACCTAACAGTACACCCACAGTTCGCCAGTTATTTTTAAGTCCCATGTAATAGGGGGCCAGCCTATTGCCATCAATCGGGTACAAATCTAGACTCCGTGGCTGTTACTGAGAAATTCCTGGTGGAAAAACGCGTTAACACTTTGCCCGACCCGGGAATCGAGCCCAGGACCTCGTGCTCAGCAGCTTTTTATATTATTCAGTTAAAAATGCAGTAAAATCCAATTTAGTTTCAAGATCATATTATGCTTCCTAGCAATTGGTGGCACGCACAACAAAACGAAACTCCTAGCGGCACATAACTAGCAATGATTTCGAGTCGAGGTTTTGTGAAATGTAGCTATGCTTTAACAAAATACCACCAACCAGCTTTTATCCGCTGCTTCGTTTTGCATGGTTTTCAAAAATTACCCATATAGAATAATTATTCTGTGAACTCAGGATTATAATAAAACATTTATTTTTCAGTCATTTATTCATCTTAAAACAGACATTTCTACTCCTTGGTTGTTCTTTTCGTACATATTATTGACTACAACTTATTGCTAAAATAATTTACTAAGTCTAAGCTTTATTGAGTACGTTCCACGTCCATTTTATTAAGTCAGCCGCTTTTTCTCCTATCATCATGGCCGGAGCGTGTGTATGTGCGGACACAGTGCGCGGTAACACACTGGAGTCCACGACTCGCAACCTGTTTACACCATGCACGCGTAACTCGGGGTCCACAACAGCGAGCGGGTCGGCGACGGGACCCATGCGACACGTGGCTATCTGATGATGCAGAGTTGCTGTAAGGGTACGTAACGCACACTCCCAGTACTCGTCCGAGTCGAAAACCGTCGAACGACACAATGGGTACTCCGCTCTGTGTAACTTAGCTCCGAAACGCTGAAAAGGTGGCGTGGCGACAAGCGCCTGTACGTGACGGAATGCAGCGATAAACGTTGCCACGTCTTTGGGATCTGTCAAGTAGTTTCCATACATTAGAGGATGGCTGAATGGATTACTATCCTTCAATTCTATTCGACCCACAGATTTCGGATGAAGCAACATGGGGAAGGCACTCCAAGTGTCTTTACTTATTCTATCTATCTCCCCAAAGGCTTCGTCAAAAACGTCATCTCTTATTCTTATACCTCGTCGTACAGCCCTACTTCCCTCCGGTCCACCATCGGAAATCAGTGATCCACCAACACTTATCAGTTCTATGTCAGGAACTGGATCAGGGTCATCAGATACCGGTGTTCTAATGTATCCGATACCTTCCACCCCCCCAGGCGAAGATAGGTCTGTTTCACCGTTTCGAAGCCATGTCACCGCTTCTTGAATATTTAATGCCTTTATTTCACTGAGACTCACTCCTGTTGTATTCAGTTCAAATATTAACCCAGGGAAACAGATATGATCGTATAGCGTTTGTCCGACTGGCAAGTCCTGTATTACAGGAATTCCAACAGATTTTAAATGATTTTTAGGGCCGACGCCAGATAACATAAGTAGTTGAGGAGAAGCAATAGGTCCTGCAGAGAGTATTACTTCTTTACGTGCTCTGACTGTAGACTTAACGCGTTTTCTGACATAGTTTACCCCATATGCGGTTTTCGTCTGCGGGTCGATCAAGACTTTAGTCACTGGGCTCACGGGCAGTATGTGTAAATTGCGCCTCTTCTTGTGTTTGTGTAGGAATGCTTTAGCAGCGCTGCATCTGTGGCCGTAAATTGTGGTAGCCTGCACGTAACCAAAACCTAATGCGTGCGGCGAGTTGTAATCCACAGTAGGATGCCCAAGGATTCTCCCAGCTTCCAGAAAGGCTTTTATTAATTTGGTTCTGAAATATTAAAAAAAGATTATAGATATTTTTTTTTTTTTTTTTTTGTAATTTTATGAAAAGTAAAACTCAGTTTTATTACTTTTTCGCTACGTGTTCTACAGGAACGACTCCGTCTCGACTTCTGAAGGGGGTTTTCTCCAAGCCATCTAATGATGCTCTCTCAGACTTCATATAGTAATATAGAACGTCGTTATATGACCTGCAAATTGTAATACGATATTATTTTAAAAGTAAGGAAACATTACAAGACAATTAAGTAGATTTATCATTAATGCTTTACATTCTGTATATAATTACTTCTTGTTATCCCACGTGGGAAAACCTTTTTAACTTCATAAATTTATACTACTGTGCATTAAAAGCGATTACAGACTCAATACGGAAATTTTAGCAAAATCGTTTTCTGCTTACGCATAAGCATTATCAGTCTAAATGTTCCCACTGCTGGGACACACGGCCTCCTCTCTATGAGAGGGTTTAGGCTATAATCCATAGTAGTTAGATGTCACATGTCTTCGAATTTTTGGTTCTATGACATGCCGGTTTCCTCACGATATTTTCCTTCACCGTTTTGAGAGCAGTGGTGATGAAATAAATTACACAAAGTAATGCGCCTGCTTGGATTCGAACCCACTTACTGTTCGTAAATTGGGGCCGCCACCACTGGGCCACCGCTGCTCTCTCTGCTTACGACGTGGTTGTAATCGCTTTGCATCAACTGACAAAATTGGGAGCAAATGATTTGACATCGCATGGAAAAAGCAAAACTTGCTAAAAGGCCTCAGATGAAACTAAATATAAGCTGCAAGTTACCAGCCCTTCGATTTTAATTGGTAGGTGCTGTTGTTGTTTGTCTTTGTTGTGTTTTCCGATTAACCCAGAGAGAAATTCGCCCAAAGCCTGGATTTCATTGCCCTAAATGACACTACTGTTCAGTCGAATTCATAATTTATATTCCATGAGCCTCTTCACACTCTAGGATCAAATGACGATGTTGGAACCAGTGTGATCTAAGTGTCATTTTTACCAATACTGAGGTTATGACACAATGGCAAAGAAAAATCATAATTCTTCCATGCCACACTTATCTAAGTGCTCTTCAGGGCTTTCTTCCTTGAGGGATCACAACATGTCACTATAGAATTGGTGCGGTCTCTAAAGTGAAGACCATGTCACACTGATCTAAGTACTGAGGTGCATCTGCATACTGTTGTGCCCTAGATCACTCTGGTTCCAACGTCGTCAAATGGACCGTCTATTAGCCTATTACCATACTGATTAATATTAATAACCAGGGGACTAGAAGCTGTGAGCATTAGATTAAACCCATATGGGTATATGATGCAAGTATTACTGTAAGGATTTCTGCTATTTAACAGATGCATTCATGGTTGTATAGAATACTCTTATAGTGACATGAATTACAATTCTAAAACGGACTTCCCATTGTTGTTTTGTCTTCGAATGCAGATACACGTGCCTTCCTATATTGGGATTAGATTAATGTTAATTAGTAATTACCATCCATAGTTGCCGGCTGCGGCGATGCGATCCCACTCTTGAGGCCTTCCTCGGGTGTAAATCATGTAGTTGATAACACTCGTCCCGCCGACAGCCTTGCCGCGTGGCCAAAAACAGCGGCCGTTAAGCATGCCTGGAATATCAGATTGACAAATAATATTTGGCATTGTTCGACCTTTAGTTTAATCGAATCTTTGTTATTTGTTCGATGGAATTACTTTAATTTACATTTCTATTAACCCAGACTATATTGCTCATAAATGCCTACATGCAGCCTTTAATGTCAGACATGATTTTATGTTGGTTTATTGTCATAATCAAATCTTTGTTTTGTGTAACATTTCAATTTCCGAAAATTGAGACAAATACAGGGTGGATTTTTGTGACGGGGTAAGGGCAGGTATCTTAACCGTCGTAACATCGAAAACGGTTGTAGACCGTCTTTAACTTTTTAAGACATTTCGTTCACAGAGTTTTAAAAAATGCAGATCGAAAATTTAATATATTTTTTTCATACCAGTACAAACGCCTGGTTGATATTCCATATAGTATTGCCAGGAGTAGTCTGTTGACTGGAAGTAGGGTGCCAAAGCGGGTATGTCTGTGAGTAGCATCTCTGGTTTGCCAGCTTCCAACAGTAACACCGTCACGTTCTTATCTTCTGACAGTCTGGAAGCGAGGGCGGATCCTGCTGATCCAGCACCCACTATGATGTAGTCATATTCGTCATATGGAGCCTGGAGACCTTGAAACAAGAAATTATAGGATTTCACTTTTGAGAGCGTGATGTGTTCTGTTTTACCAAGCCATCCAGGCTGTATTTAAAATCCTCCATTAAAATTTTCAAACATACCGCTAAATGGAGATTTTAAATATTTTGCGCAATCAAGGGTAGTTACAGTTAAAAGACAAGATAAGAATGAGGTGAGGGAGGGCTATAATGACCCCTTTTGTGATTTAAAACATGAGCACATCTTGTTTCGTGCGATCTAGGGATTATGTTTCTATTGCACCAGTAAAGCTGAGTGACCTGTTATGTATTACATGCCATATACCAATATCATGCAAATATTGCTAAAATCAGATAATCTATTAATAGTAGTATGCTATATGGGTCAAGTAATATAACAATGTTAACGTTTATTTTTTGAAAATTATTCATAGTCTAAAACTAGCTCGTACAGTAGGTACACAAATATTATGTTTACAATAATACATTGATGTGATTTCTTAATGCTGGAGCCTGCATTAGGAATACCTGTAAGACGACGCCGGTATTAACATTATCTTGTTTTATTTTTGGACATTTTATCATGTCCTTAGCCGAATTGTGCTAATTATATTAATAGAATTTGGCTGCTATAATGAATAACAACATACACATATATGCATCCAATATTGTGAATATTTGAATGTTGATTAGAAATATTAGAATGTCGTTGTCCTTTCAGAATTTAATCATTTTAATAAGAACAGCTATGATTCATAAAAAGCGGTGTAGGAAAACATATTTGTTCTTTTAATTCTTGAAAAACGGTTATAATCATCGTCCTAGAAAATACTTAGGAATTCCAAAGTATAATGTATGATGAGAAATCGGGTCGAATCACGGTAAAAATTTGCATTTTATTAATGGTAGGTACTGACCGGGTTTATAGATGCTTGCGAATTCCTGTTTTGTCCGTGACCATGATAGGGCTGGCCATAATATACTTGATTTCATGTTTATTTCTTTAAGGCTGAAGCGCCAGGATAGCCCGCGAAATTTAAATTTTCTTACGTTTTATGCAATTTGCAGGCCAGTGTCAGGTTGTATGTTAATGAAAAATGAGTCGCGCAAGTAACACGTATGTAGTTACAGAATTGTAATCATTAAAATCAACAATACAACCCTCTAAGTTCATTTAACCCCATTGAATGAGTTTTTTCATGAAATAGTTACTGAATGGGGAATTGCACGACTCATTTTTAATCAACATACAACCTGACACTGACCTGCAAATTACAAAAAAACGTTATCAAACTTGAATTTGGCGGGCTGCCCTGGCGCGTCTCTCCTAATCAGAGAAAGTTGTATTATTGTGTACCGATATATTTTATCAAACTTGTTTTGATGATAATAATGATATTTTTGATGTCATGAATGGCTTAATCACCTTCTTATCGTGCATACCTCCCCATTTATCATAATCCTAGCAATGACCTTCTCAAGAATGTTAAATATCTTCAATCGCAATCGCTCTTAAAAATATTATCTGATAATATGCTATTGTAGTCCCTACGGATTTTAATTATATTATCGATTGCGATAATATAATTAATAACCATGTTCTAGCCTAATTGATGTTCAATCGCTTGAACATCAATAAGGACTGAAAATTGTATAGATTCAGATAACAGTAACTATGCCAAAGACTAAATAAAAATCATCATCGTGTTGTGATCGTCGATCGCCGTAGTTGTTGTTAATTACAACAATTAGACTAAAATAGAGCATAAAAATCTTAATAAAATAATCTAACTTATTTCGTGAATACGTGACGGAATTCGCAATGAAAACCTGGGGTATTCCTCAAAGCGCAACTAAATTATTGCGCTTCGAGGAATAATTTATTAGCGCTTAAAAATAGTTGCGCTTTGTGGAAAGCCTTAGCTATTCGGTTACTATTTTACCTTTCGTGGTATAATATGATTGGTATCAAACTATGTAATGACTCAATATTCACTTAAATTTTTGCCACTGTTGTGTTATTTTCTTGTTCTTTGTTTATATGCATCTCTTGTATTTTTTATTGTTTAGTTTAATTAAAAGGGAAGTCAGAGGTAGGTCGGATTTAATTGGTTGTCTGCTCGTAATTTTAATTAACACGTCATAGTTATTTTGAAACTCAATCTGGCAAGGACTTTTGTTACATATCGTAGGTGCTCCTAATATAATTTTAGAGGTCATCTTAGAATAATTTTATGTTTGTGTTTTTTTATCAAGTTATTCACAAATAGGTCTAGATTAAACTCACCTCCAGGTAAAGGAAACGAATCCCTTAGAAAATCAAATATGTCATCAGGATGTTTGGGCACATAGTTGGGAGCTGCAGTCTGTAACATCATGTCGATTATAGGATTCTGCCGATAAGAGTACAACAGCCTCCCTTCTCTGCCTGCTTGCTCAGCTTCTTCATCATTATAGACATAATTCCCTGATTCTTCAGTATCATCACCGACTGTTTCTACTATAGCTTCTTCATCACTGTTTGTAGTGCTTCCAAGCGACAAAATTGTCAGCATAAACAATAGTTTGAACAACATTTTTTTTCTGGTGCCGATTTTTTAACACATTGCACTTTCAAATTAAATAAATATACACCGAATGCAAGTACACACGTCGAAGTCTTGTGAGACTATGGTATGTAGTGTTGTCTGTGCGGGCTCCGAGTGTAGAGGTGTGGTGGTGATAAGTAGGTACAGCAGACCGTTAAAGGAAGCGGACTCTTATAGCGCACCGGTACTTATATTCCTTCGCCGAATTATGTCTTCTTCATCTGTTTTTTATCGGCTCAAGAAAATAATTGAAAACTTTTATAGACCGTTAGAGTGTCTGGAGTAGCACTTGTATAATTGTTCAATGTTGTTTCTTTTTTATTTTGTAGTAGTAGTTCGAGGTTGATGTGAATGTTAAAGGTAGAGGCTGTGTAACACTTCTAACGCCTTCAAAATGGCTTATTGTCAAAATGAATTAGTTTATGAATATGGAAACCTATCAGTAGTTGGTTAAAATAAAACATCCACCAGCTATTCGTTTGATATCTTGATTTTTAGGTAGAAGTCGCATCGGTCTGTTTCAAAATTATGGGGACCAAAAAAAATTCATTAATAAAAATTGCATTCACAATTCACTTACAAAGTGTCAGTTAGTTTTACTTACAAGTGTATTTTGAGTAGAAACTGTAGAATGTAGGTATATACAGGTCGTTAAAGCTTTTATATATTAAAGGTCTTCGAACTTGCGACAAGCCGGTTTCTGGAACAGCCTCATTGGACACAATTTGGGAATACAAATATTTTGAGATACCGCAACTTGTCATTAAAAAAAATCAACTCTCTGTCTTTTGCTGTCATACGTTCCGTACGCGATACTATAACGTAAATTATAGGGCTGAAACCACCCTGTATCAATACAACGACAAGGAGATGTGACGCTCTATCTTAAAATGTCAGCCTCAACGGGTAAAGGAAAACCTAGAACATTTCTTAAACTACCTGTACCTATACTTAATAGCCACGTAACTGCGGGGGTCTAAAATGTCCGCTTTAGCAGAATCATAATAGGATAATATCCAATAAAAAATATATAATAATAAAAAAATTAATATAAAAAAAAAAAAAAAAAATAATATAAATATATAATATTAATATTTTATATATTTTTTTTTATATTAATTTTTTATTTTATTTTTTTTTTATTATTATTATTTTTTTTTTGTTTTGTTTTATTTTTTATATATTAATTATGCAATTATAATAATATGCACAATGTGACAATTCATAATATTAACTGCGCCTGTGACCATTTTTATTATGATCCTGCTAAAGCGGACATTTTAGGCCCCCTGATCTTGACGGGGTACCAAACCCGTTGTTGTTTGTGGTCGCAGTTGTAAAATTCATACGACACCATGGCTCCCCATATATGCAACTGATTTTTTTTTTTTTGTTTCATCAAACCTATACGTGCGGGGGTCTATAGATAGGTCTTTAAATGACATTGTGGTTCCTAAAACCATTTTTTCTCAAAGTCAGTCGTTTGAAAGATAGACACTTCCAAAGTGGTTTAATGTGTCCCCCCTCCGTCTAATTTCTAAAGTAAGAGGAGGAAAATTCTGAAAAAATGTAGGATTATAGAACGTAAAGAAAAACTTTCAACGAAAATTGGTTTGAATAAGATTTGATGTTTAGTTTTTGAGATATGGGACTATTTCATCAAACTGCAGCAGTAACTTTGTTTTTCATTAACATACTATGAAAAACAAATTTAGTTTTGCTGTTGAATGTAATACAATGCAACATATGAATGAGCCTCCAAAATATTTTTATTATATTTGTTGGTGCTACGGAACGTGTGAACTGTGTGCGTGTGAGTACGACTCGCACTTGGCCGGTTTTTGCAATTACACGAGCTGGAGTTCGTTGCACCAGCGAAAAGCCGGATGCCAAAAGTACGTTTTATTTTTGGTTTCTGAGTCAAGCAGGATTCCAAACATTGGCCCCGCAAAATTATCTTGTCTCCATTATCTCATCATAATAATCAGATTTTAAGTACTTATACAGGTTGGCGTCGACAATACGACAATAAATGAAAACACTGGTAATACTAGTACATAGGAACATTTTTAAACTGTCAAAGAAAAACTAACATCGACATTTAAAAAAAATCAAACAAACTAAATAGCATTAAACTGTTAACGAAATAAATAGAACATAAATTTCGGTTTAGTAACCTAAGGTATAATTTGCACCAATTCGTGTCTGGAAATAAAATTTAGAAAACAAATTTGGCAAAGGTTTTTGAAGTAGCGAACATGTGTTTAGTGTTTATACCGATACGAGGTGCGTTAATCTGTCGGTGCTAGCCTATTAATCTTCATCATGTAGAAAATGATGAAAAAGAAAAATAATGTCCTGTGACTAGACTGCTGGATATATTCGAATGAATTTTTGTATGTAGACTGGGAACGTCATGAAGTATACGCAATTTAATTTATTGTCGTATAGTCGGCGCCACCCTGTATACATACCAAGATGTACTTACTTACTGTTCCACCTTGGTGTTTTGACGTAAAAACAAGTTGAATTCGTTGAAGAGCGCAATAAAGCATGTCGTTATTTTGTCACATTTTTTTATGAATCTCACAAAGGCAAAGTAAACTAGTTTTAATGAAATTGTTACTTGAAATGAAAGTTAATGGCTTGAACTTGAAATTAATGTCTTTGTCACAAATTATGTTTTCATTTATTTTAAAGACTAAAAATCTGCCATGAATTTTGTCAAATAAAATGTTTAATTTTGAGCTAATGTGACCCCTAAACCATAAAATTGTTTTGGACCCCTATCAATAAGACACACTGTATATAAGTCCAGCAAAAGCTTTGTCGTAGTAGTAGTTCATAAGTAGGGTTGCCAAGCCTCCGAATAACAAGGACAAATCCGGAATTTTAGCTCAGCGTCCGGAATGCGGGGGAATACTAAAACGTTGGGAATTTCCAGGAACGAGAAATAACAGACTGTTACTGTAAAAGAAATAACGAATTATGTCTGGAACTTCAGAAATTCTGAAAAAAAAAAACATACATCAGGGAGAAAACCTGTTCATAAGGTCGAACCATGGTACTTCTGGCTACCTTGCTATGTAAGGATTTACTACCTAGATTATAATTTATGTAAATTGTTAGGTATGTAATCAAGGTTCAGCTGACCAGAATATGAGTCGGCTATTCTCGCATTTATTTTCTATACCACCTTCCTTGCTTACAAACTCAATGACATCAAGTATCTAGTAGAAAAACAATGAAAAATAATACCTATTTTATTTAAGCATGATACATCTTATGGTGACCATATTTGAACGTTAATCTTATTCAGGCAGTCTGACATGCGTCGATTTCTGTCAGATGTAATTGTAAATGCTTCAAAGGTTTTTATTTATGCATTTTTTAAAACAAGCAGAGGTAAGAGATTGAAAATCACTGGGTGAGCAAACATTTATTATTTTAATTTGTAACATATTTTTGGTTGCGTTTGTAAAATATTTACTTAATATTTTCTTATATTAATAAATAACACACTATGTTCCTTAATCTATCTACTTGTAACAGTTTTGTCTAATTCCAAGTGTTCTTAATCATATCTGCAGCCTTTTCTCCAATCATTACCGCTGGGGCATGCGTGTGCACTGAAACAGTCCGAGGCAAAATACTAGAGTCGACGACGCGAAGATTATTTATACCGTGAACTCGTAATTCTGGATCGACAACAGCCAATGGGTCGAATACTGGGCCCATGCGACACGTCGCTATCTGGTGATGCAGAGTAACCGTGAGTGTACGCAACGCACACTCCCAGTACTCATCAGAGTCATAAGCCATCCCACGACATGTAAAGAAATTCGCTTTATGCAACTTTGCTCCGAAACGCTGGAACGGTGGCGTTGCGGCCAAAGCCTGCACATACCGTATTGAAGCAATCATCGTTGCTACGTCAATACGATGAGTGAAATAATTGCCGTATAGAAGAGGATAACTAAAAGGATTTTTATCTTTCAACTCAAGATATCCTACTGATTTAGGATGTAGCAACATAGGAAACACACTCCATGCCTCCTGATCGTCTATTGATCCGAAAGCTGTGTCGAACAACTCTGGTGATATCATCATTCCTCTTCGCACCGCTTTGCTCCCTAATGCTCCTCCGTCTGCCGTAAGTGCACCGCCAAGACTTATTAATTCGATGTCTGGTATTAGGTCTTGTCTGTTAGATAAAGGAGTTTTTATGTATCCAATACCTTCCACGCCGCCAGGACTCGCGACTACATTGTCACCGTGCTGCGTCCACTCCAGAAAGTTTTGAACATTTCCGTCTCTATTTTCGTTAAAGCCAACATTAGTGGTGTTGATAGTGAACATTAATCCAGGATACGTTATGTGATCATAAAGCGTTTGCCCGACGGGTAAGTTTTGTATTACCGGAATACCGTGTCTCCTGAGATGCTTTTTAGGACCTATTCCTGATAACATGAGCAACTGAGGCGAGGCTATCGGGCCAGCTGACAATATTACTTCCCTGCGCGCTCTCACTTTATTACTCAATCGATTCCTGATGTATTCAACTCCATACGCAGTTTTTGTAAGTTTATCTATGAGTACTCTTGTAACTGTGGTTGATGGTAGTATGTGTAAGTTGGGCCGTCTCTTGTTGGGGCGTAGAAATGCTTTGGCGGAGCTCAGTCTTCTGCCGTTTCTCGTGTTCGTTTGAACGTATCCAAATCCAAGTTGCTCTGGAGAATTATAATCCACTGTAGGGCTACCCATTATTCTCCCTGCTTCTAAGAAGGCATCTACTAACGGTGTCCTGAAATCAGTTAATTATGAAATTAACGACGGTTTAATGGGTGGCCCCATTCTTCTGAAATGTAAGATCCATCACTAGTTTAGTCAACTTTGCTCTCCTTGGAAAAGCTACATAAACTTTTAACTTTAGCCGAGTCTCAATTCATTTTATTTGCGAGCTTAATAAAAATAACATCCTTGAATCCGTAAATAAAGTGTCAAATAAAAACACGGAATGGTCTATTCGTCTGATTCATGCGGCATTAGATATAGTCAGATTGTTTATTGGATCAGGGTGTCGCAATTCAAATCATTGGTATTCGGCATACACCCGGATTTATGCGGTTTTATATGCACATTAATTGTTTACAACGATGTCAGTGAATCATGATTTACATTATTTATGATTCGATATTATTAATAGTTTGGTTAGTAGATAATGGTGATATAACGTACTTGAAGTTGATGAATTCTATGTTCATTTCGCCAGTCGTTCCTCGGTAAGGGGTGTTTTCGTAGCCCCTTAGATTCGCACGCTCCGACTTCATGTAGTATTGGAGAACTTCCTGATAGGACCTGAAAGTACAAAATGAAAAGCGTTTTAATTTGTGAACAAATGCAAATGAATTGCAATGACAAAATAAATGGAGCACATTATAATTATGAAACTGTGAGCGATTTTATTTAAATTAGTGTCTTCCCTTATTTATTTCGGTCAGATTGAACTGTGGTGAAATTATCAGAACTTTAAGAAGTAATAAAGTGGTCGGAGGGAGTAGGTAGATTGATTTAGGGGCAATACGGGGTCAATGATCTGAGACGTATATGTTAATATGGACATATTTTCTGGAAACTGGAGTTTCGAAAACTTTTTAATTTTTACCTCCAGGATTGTAAAATTATGAAGACTTTAGTATTGTTCTTGTCATCGGAGTAGGTTGAGAGGTCTTTCGAGAGGAATTTTTTAACAACGATTTTTGCAAATGCCTGTCCATGTTATGATTGTATGATGCAAGTACCATAAAGCCCCCTTGTTCCGGAATCCGGTAATATTTTAATCTGGGTGTTTATTACCAGCCATAGTTGCCAGCTGCTGCGATTCTGTTCCACTCCTCAGGCCGCCCTCTGGTGTAGATCATGTAGTTTATAACGCTGGTGCCTCCCACCGCTCGCCCTCTCGGCCAGTAGCATCTTTGGTTTAACATGCCTGTAACAGAAGGAAGAAAACATTCATAAAGGCGGGTTAAACGCGCGCGCGTGTGCACGCTACGCACCTCGAATGGCTATGGTGCCCATCACATAAATCTCGCAAACGTGTCCATATTATGTGCCTAAGTTGCACGCGAACCGCACTTTTCGCCAGAGAACATTATAACTTGCACGCGAACATGTCCATACTATGTTCCTAAGACCCACGCGACCCGCGTTGTCCGTGCATGTGCGCAGGTGTGGACGGGCCTTCTTTATTTATTGCCTCGTTGGTTTCTGCTGAGCATGACATCCTGAGTTCAATTCCTAGGACATGTTTTCTACGTAGCCCGAAGTCTGGACTTGGGCCCGATTGATGGTAATAGATCGCTCCCTATTATATAGGACTTAATCATAACTGGTGAAATGTGGATGTACAAAAGGTACACTTCTACCTAACCTTTCGAAAGATTACAGGCGTGATGTTATGTTATTTTGAACCTGCTACGAGACCTGTAATCATGTAGGGTACGGTTGGATTACAGTCGTGATTTTCTTTCTCAGGTTATGGCTTACCTGCGTGCCGAATTTGATGTTGATCCATTTAGTCCTTTTATGCGTGAAAAGGTATGAGACTTATGAGAATGACATACAATATAAGATTTTAAACTATCATGGTCACTAACATTATTACTTAGACAGGAAACGGGATATTTACCATGTTTACTATTACAAGAAAGAGGGTAGACCGATTTGTCTGCTCATAAACACCCACCCGCAATAACTTCAGTTTATCCGTGATCATGGTGCTTGCAACAGGGCCGAAATATCGGGAACTCGTCAAAAATAGTAAACATGGTAAATATCCCGTTTCCTGTCTAAGTAATAATGAATGACATACAGACTACACATTTATACCATAGGTATGGATTATTATTATTTCAAATTAATTGAAGTGTTCGTGTGAGCCTAAGCCTCTATAAGCTGATAGTAATAGAATATTTACCTAAACAGACGCCAGGCTGGGGCTCCATATAGTACGGCCAAGAATATTCCGTGCGCTGAAAGAATGGGGCAATGGCCGGGACATCGGTGAAGAAGTTCTCCGGTCTACCGGCTTCCAGCAAGAGGACGTTGACGTTAGGGTCTTCTGTCAGACGGGCAGCCAGGACGCAGCCGGCTGAACCAGCACCGACGATGATGTAGTCGTACTCTGGTAGTGGAGATTTTAATCCTGGAATTGTGTATAATTTTTTTATGTCTTCTTAAAAAAAAAGACGGTCTGGTGACTAAGAATTTTGAAATGGATGTCTTTAAACTTTTCTTATTTTATAAACGTGAAGATATCGGCTATGCGTATTTTTGAACAATCAGATACGTCAAATAATCATCGATTATGTCTCTTATATTTTTTTTACAGTAGTAAGTAGCAACACAAAACGTTGTTAAAATTAAAGCGTTCATGAGTTTTCAATATTCAATAGCAATGATGAAACTGACAGAACGAACAAAATTAAAAACGTGTTTTATAAACACATCACGTGCTATACTAAAAATCACAAATTAAATGTTAAAATATTAAAAAAAAGTCGCCGAAAATCAATCTGAGAGGAGAACTATAAAAAATGTATTAATTGATGGTCCGATCATATTGAAGTAAAATAAAACAGGTAACTAAAATTGATCTCAAAGTTAACCTTGATTGGTCTGGAATATCATTCGTTTAAATCAACACAAATATTAAAACATTTGAAGTTGTATTTTAGCCTTTAGTATTTGAAGATAATTATTTTTTATTACGTACTTAAAAGTTTTAGAATAAACTCCATTTTAAAAATTAAAAAAAAACTTCATCAAAATTCAGACAAAAATTCTTACTTTTACAAAAAACGTGGGACGTTTTTTTTTAGATTAAGAATTTTTGGATAATTTCGTAGGAAGCAAATAAATGGTACATTAACCAAAGAGTTCAAAATACAGTTACTCACCATTGGGCAGTGGATACCTGTCCCGTAATATATCGAACAGGTCTCCAGGGTTCCGTGGCGTGTAGTTAGGAGCCGCTGTTTGCATCAGTAAATTAATTATAGGGTTCTGTATAAACGATACGTCATTCTGACAAATAATCCGATTGTGGTCGATCAACGAAAATATCACGATTGACCATATCACTTTTTGGAACATTATTTAACATTTCTGAAAAAGAAAATGGACTAGTTAGTGCCTAACCTGGTGTCAGAGTTTTTATGCCGCCCATGGGCCTCTGACTTGGCTTTGCATGCCGTCAAGAAGTATCTCTCAGGCATGCTGGTTTTCACACGATGTTTTCCATCACCGAAGCAAGTGGTAATTTTACAAAACGCACATGAATCCGAAAAATCAGAGTTGTCTTGGGTTCGAACTCGAGACCTATGACTTGATTCAGATGATAGATAATAAATAAGATCCCTGTTACTTTACGATATGATACAAGATTACCTTAGATTCTATTTTAGAATAGAATCTAAGGTAATCTTGTATCATAGTAGCTCAAACAATATGCTACTTGCAAGACAACTTATTTTTTTTAAACAATATTTGAGTGAATCGGAACTAATCAGATTCTGCAAACAGTTGACAATTTTATTGTTCATTGGCTACATCACTAAAATCATGAGATGCAAATCAAGCATTGATGCATATTACAAGTTTTGTACTTGACTGCGTTTTGTATGGCATGATAATTTATATGGTTATTGACACATGGAACATTCACATACAATCGTTATAAGAGGCCAACTGCGCAATGGTCTTTTAGGGCGAGCCATCGGCGCATGCGCCTGGTCAAACTGCAGTAAGTACAGAGTCAAAGCTAAAAAAAAAACTAAAAATTTACAAGGAAGTAGAATTAATTCTAGTTGTCCATTCATAAATGTAGTATGTGCAAACAGATTTGTAAGATTGATAAGCGTTCAAATTTATGAAGTAGCTATGAAGGCGTTAAAGAGATGGTTGTATAAAAAAACAAGATTCGTCTTTTTTGCCATCTGTACTACGCGCTTTTTTTCTGGGCAAGGTGTAATCAGAGTTCATTGCACTCATTTAAATTCCCAAGTCACTTAGTTATAAGTATGAGAAGATACTAATGAATAAGTTATACCATGGACTCGTCGTATGTGAAAAAGTTTAAATGAATTTTAATGGTTTTTATGGTTCCGCGATTATTTTTAGTTTTAGAGTAGTAATAAATTGCAAAGTTTAGGAGTTTGGTAACCTGTTTGCTTTGATTCGGAAGAAAAAAGTCAATTTTAAATGAATTGATATTATTTTAAAATTGACTTTATTGATAATTGGAAATCTACAAGTTGTAAACGAACCCTTCATGAAACCGCCAACCAAGCTGGCTTGGTTTCTACGCAAAAAAATTGCTGGGAAACGACTTTTTTTTTGGGGTAAAAAATCACTTTATAACCGATTTTAAAAAAGGACGGTATTTTCGGTAGGACGCAATGTAACACACTCAAAATCTTGTGCAGATGGATGCATTGAATAGTACGGGGGTAGTGGAGGTATTTAAAGTAAAGTTATAACATTAAAAAAAAATAAGTATTTAAAAAAAAGTTAGAACTTTTAATCCCACTATCTCCGTAAATAGAAGGTTCCCAGGTATGGTCTGGAACAAAAAAAATATCGCAACGACGGGGAATACAATAAATAAATTAATCGCATATTGCAACACTGTTTGACATTATCAGTTAAATCAGATCTCAGTGTCTTACGATCCATCGATGCGCCTGTGGTTACCGCACTTATTAATCATCCGTAACATATCGAGAATATAGTTAACAATATAGGTATTGCTTTACCTTATTTTTTAGCTACGTGGAGCATGTGTAAGTTTGAGATGTTGTCTTGTTTTCCGTACGGAACGGAAAAACCGTAAGGACTCATTTCTGTCGAATTTTTTTGTTCCGGAATATTTTTTATTTTTTTGTTCCTGCAATTGGAATGATGGTGTTTCCTACTGAAATAATTAACTACTGTCCTTTAATGTTGCACAAGTATTTATATCCGCCATCCGGACTTATGTTCTGGCTTGCCAGTCCTAAAAAAAATTAAGCGCCAATTTATGATCGGAACTTACATTCGTTCCACATTAGGCGTCCTTCTAACTGACGATATTTCAACATATTTAAGTACCTAAGTTTTTCTCAAGTTTGCACACTTTCCTGTTGACAATATGGTCTTTAAGTGTGGCTCGACTGGTTTCAGCTATGTTCGTTTTATATTCGGAAGAAGCGCGTAGAAGACCTCAGAAGTTTTTTAATTTTTTTTTCGTTGTGGCAAATCGCAGGTCAACCTATGAGGCTGGCTTCTGCTTAACCGGACTATCTGTGCCTTGAGTGTAAGGCCTCCAGCCAGGGGTAAAAACTTATAAACTAAGCTACAGCGCGTTAAGGGCACCACCCCCTGCCCCCGTAGCATGACCACCGTAGACAAGGATTTCTTTGACGGAAGAATCGACCAAATGACAGATTGTGTCGACACAATGACAGATTATGTTGCACTATCTGTCATTTTGTCGATTATTCCTTCAAGGAAATCCTTGTCTACGGTGGTCATGCTACGGGGGCTGTAGGGTACGAGCTTCGACTTAGGGTGTCGCTGGGGGGGACAGCAAATGGACAGGCTGGATCTGAGTGAAGACTTCAGAAGAGTTTCGACATCATTTAACATTGTGCGTGTTGAAATAATGCACGCGTTAATTTAATGTTTCGATCTTCTATTTGTCAAACTTAGAATAGTTCTCTTCAAGCTTGAGTGACTCCCTCGACCGATAATAGTATACGCTGAAGGCCACTGCTTAAAGTGCAGTTATTAATAACGTAAGTATTACAACATTATTCGCATTGAACTAGTGAGCGGCGTACGTGCCGCGTAATATCCGACGGTCAAACGAGAGCACTCTAGATTATTTAGGTTATTTTTAATATCTTAACAAACCAGTCTAGCGAGTGCGTGGTTCTGTAGCCAATGCAGCTGTTATCAACCCACATCAATACAATTAATCAACAAGTTCGAGTTAATTTAGGTTACCTTGATAATTGCTATCTTGGACAAAAATGACCGATGTAGCAATTATCTGAGTTGCCTAAATTAACACGTTCCGTAGAAAGCTCGGGTATTTTTACAAGGACCAGATTTTTGCGACGATTCTTTTAAATTAATAAAGGAAAAACCATGCGTCACGGTATAGGTGAATTCAGTATTTTCCCCTTAAAGCTATTTTTCAAAGAATTCGTGCTTGTCATGGAGGTTAACGTTCTGTGTCCGTGATTTTGACCCAAACTTAAAAAAAAAAACCATAATCAGACCGCAGATCTTCGGCTTTATAATCACAACTTAAGGTGGAAGCGTCAGGGTAGCTCGCGAAATTCAAATTTTCTTAGGTTTCGCGACGGTAACATAGATTTAGTGAATAAAATCATCAATACAACGCTCTAATTTCATACAAAGTGGAGCAGGAGGATTGACATTCCTTCAAACCACGTAAAGAGTGTCATGTTCTTTAACCGTAAATAAAATATCAATCAAATCCAATGAATAATTTAGCCACAGGAAATTATTTTTCATTTTCTTATTTTACATGATGTAGATCTGAGTCCGTAATAATAGGTAAACATTGTAAGGTCAAGAACCTGTGCAAAACGTACGATTATACGATCTTTTAATTAACAACGTGCAACTTAGTGAGTTTATGCCGCTGATTTGTTGTTCTCCGACTAAAATACCTACCTTCAACCACCTACCGCCATCGGCCGCTTCGCCCCGCACCGCGCTGCGCAACAGTGACTTTTCGTAGATAAAGCGTGTTTGCTTTTTATGCAGTTGATTCTGCTATTTATTTTGTATAATAATTGCAATTTTTGAATTTTCCATTAACTACTAATTTTAGTGTTTTAAAATATTTAGATGGACTAGTACTGTACTCGTTTTAATTTAATGTCGTAGTTCCAGATCCACATTGTATAATCCCATTGAATGACTTTTTCATGAAATAGTCGGAGAGTTTAATGACTATAACTCTGTAAATCTGTATTTGTTACGGTCGTCAATCATATGTCAACCAACTGTAATCAAATCAACTGCAATACGTAAGAAAATTTAAATTTCGCGGGCTACCCTGGCGCTTCCACCTTAAGCTAGTTGTGATTATACGAGTAAAGCGGAAGATTTGAGTCCCGACTGTGGTACGAATACTAAATTAAAACAATTGGACTTTGGAAGCTGAAATAAGTACTACCGAGTTTACTGACAGTCTACCACTTTTCACCCTTATGCCCTTAGTAATAAGGTTGAAAAGTGGTCAGTGAAATCTGAAGTACGCATTACGGCCGATCAAGCTATACAAAAAGTTTATGCGTCTCTCGTTGTACAGGAAACTTATACAAAGCGAGGCCACGTTATACTGGAAATGTATAGCTTGATGTGCCGCCGTGTGCACATAAGTAGAGTAAGTCATAAAAAAGTGTGCGATATTTTTGTACATGAACATTTTTTTATGCACTTATGTAAAACTTTATTTGTCGTTATACCAAGTTTTAAAGACCAGATTGATCATAAATAATAATTATGTTTGATCTTCTGACTCCTGATTGCAGGTGGTCTTGGAATTACCTACAACATATGTACTTAGCACGGTTATTTGTGATTATGTAACTATTTCTAAGCCATGTTAGCCCGTATTTCAGAGGTATTTAGGCTAGAGATTAGAATTGAACAATGTTTATTCATTTATGTTGGTTTGGAATGTTAGTTAAGAGTTTGACTTAAAATTTATTCTAGTTTGACAACAGGTTTGAATGAGTCACTTTATTGTTTGTAAATACTAACTGTTTTTTAAGTTAGGTGAAGTCTAATAGACTACAAAACACTGTTGTTTAATGGCATGACCAAACTGGTATTCTGGGGGCTTTCTTAAGGCCCTTCTAAATAAAAATAACTCTGCGAAGTTGATTAGAAATGTCAAAGACTTCCGGTAGGTAAGGTACGCAAAAAAACAATAAAAATAAAGCTTATTTTTAATTAAAATCGTTTACAAATAAAAGGACTGAAGGATGGGCTTCCAAAACGGAAGACCTCATTAAGAGATATTAGTAAAATTATTTATATTTATATCGCTTTATATGTATTATCATAAATATGCAATAAAACCTTCATTTTATAGCAACAATCTGAATTCTTTATAACTAGCTGTTATCCGCGACCTTCGTTCGAGTGGAATTAGTATAAAAATATTACTTCTCTATTTGAATCGGATTTAGTTAACAAATACAAGGGTTTTAATATTTTTGCAGGGAACCCTAATCCTTTTTCTAAAATAAAAGGAAAGAACATCAGCTATCTGCAAGTAAAAGTCAAAGCCAAAGTCAAAATCGGTCCAGCCGTTTCGGAGATTAGAACAAACAGACAGACAAAAAATTAAAAAATGTTTTTTTTTTTTGGTAAAACAAACACTCCAATTTTATTTATTTTTATAGATTCAATCAATCAATCAAATTTTATTTGTGATGAGATGAGATTATTAATCACTCAATGTAACCTTATAAACTTGTAAGTGCAATGACCCCACTAAGCTTACCGCAAAATATCTAATTGATTCTAATACATGGGTCCTATTAGCTGTAACAATGGAACTTAAAAATAATTGGTAAAATGTACCCTGTACTATGGCACAGTTCTGCCTAGCCCTTCGGAGAAATTCAAGCGTGGTTTTATGTTATGATTCTATTAAAAAAAAAACTTAAATATTAAAAACAAAAATTATTATTAAGCCTTAAGGGAAAAAAAGAATCCGAGCTAAATAAAAACTTACGTGGTCATGAAAATCCAAGAAAACACTAATCAGTATCTTGTTCACTATTATTTTGTGGTCCTACGATACACACGGTGTACAGTACGTATCAAGTTCGACTGTAGTGTGGCGAGGCCCGATTACGAACTGGCGCCACTAGTGACCAGCGTCCACGGATACAATCTATCTATCAATAACCTTTATAACACCACCAGGTTCAGAGGTGATTCCACTGCCTTTTTGTGATTTTGAACCTTTTGATATAGCTATGCATAATGTTTTTAATTATTCATTCTCGTTAACGAATTGGCAAATGGACGTTTTATTGATTAGAATGAAACTGATAAAAAAAGACGCGGGCGCATTTATGTGATCCTTCTACGACTATTATCATCATCATCATCATCATCATCATCTTAATCTAAATTAATTTGGGGTCGACGCAGCATGTCTTCTTCTTCCATTATTCTCTATCTCTCTTCTACATTCCAAATCATGTTTCACAAAGTCTATCCATCGCTTCTCTGTGGTCTTCCCATATCCTTATACTCATCCAAATTTGTACTCAAAACTTTTCCCACAGCATTTTCCCCATCCCTCTGCATCACAAGCCAGACTGCAAGTACCGTGATTGGTCTAAGGACATATATATAAGGTTTTTATTAAAATAGATGGACAAACTTTTAGAAATCATTCAGACCAAAATAAGGAAAATGGTAAAAAAAAAGAAAAAGAAAAACACATTAGACACTGGAAATAAAAAACAGCTAACGATACACTAAAAATGTAGGTTACTCAATGATTTTAGGTCAAAATCAGTGCTTTTTTTTTCTTGGATATATTTTGTTAGACGTCCTGAATGCTGTGTTAAAATTTGTCCATCTATTTTAATGGGACCTTATATACGCAAAGTAGCCAAATGCACAGTTTGTCAGCACTTTTTATGAGGGTCATGACTAATAAAACCAAGGATTTGTAACAACATACTGATATCAAAGAGTCCATGGAGTTTCTAGCGGTCTAGTCCCTTCTTCTCCATGGAGATCTACGCTTTGGAATGGGCAACTGCAGTCTTATCTCAGTTATTATGCCTGGTAGCTGTAAAGACTAGCTTCATCTTTTTGTTTTTGACTGATACATATTTTGGTCTAATAGAAATAAAAGTTCTCATACTTGCAAAGTCACGTTCACGTTTTGAGAGCGACGACATTTAATTATTACTTATTTATGCTGTCTGTCTGCTTATTGTTATTATACAGTATTTTTTTTTGTCTTAAATCTGAGTTGAGATTTCGCAAGGAAAGTTCAACATTTTCATTTCGTGGTGATTGATATAAAATGTCATGATTAGGCAACCGCACATACCACCGACGCAGAACTAGGGTTTTTTAACCTCAGCTTGGCAATCTGTGACACATTCGTAAATTTTCATAAAAAATCGAAAGTGTAGCCTTCGTAAGTGCGTAAAGAACGTGATTCTGTGAAAATAATTAGTCAGAATGCGAACCATTACGAAACCATGTGGTTGTCATTGTATTTTGTTACAATATGTTGCATTAATCTAGCAGTAGCGAAGGGTCAATTTTTGTAAGAGGTAAGATGGAGTACATATCTTTAATGTGATTATATTACTTGTCTATAGAATACTGACTGTGCCATTTTTCAAAGGGAAGCCGGTAGGAATCGAGTTGTATGGAACCTTCGCCACTGTAATCGAGATATAAACATCTTAAAACTAACGATGAATTTACTAACATATCCTTCTAATTGTTACAGGTACAGCAATTTTGCGGAGTGGGTCCTGGCGATCGATTCAAAACAAACATTTGCCTTCCATTATTTAAATATATTAGAAGTCAATGCACTTCATCGTTCTCTAATTTAAATATTTATTAATCGTCGAAAATCCTCTAAGTTGGCCCCACAGGAAAGTCACTCAAAAAAGTCATTTTGTATAACTATTCTTAGTTTTTTGTTTAATTTTATTATCCTGTATCTACATAAATGGCGGATGGACCGGTTGAGTAAGGTAATAAGAATAATACATTTTTATTTATTAACTAAGCGTCTATGCAACTTTGTACCATCAGTGACTACAAGGCTCCGTTTACGGATCATCTTGTACGCTCTAAGTTTGCCGGTAAGTATAAGCCGATCAACTGAAAGTAACCAAATACAATCTTGAAATAAATATTCTTATGTTTTCAATCAGTTCCGACTTAGTATGTTATGGAAAACGTTGACAAATATTGACAACTTATCTATAGCATTTCGCATGTAAATTGTATTACCTTGTCATCCACTTCATGCTTTTCTTCTTTAGCGTGTGGTTAGGATCTGACCTCCTGTCATAGTTTTTATGTCGTCCATGGCCCTCTGACTTAGCTTTACATGCCGTCGAGAAATATCTCTCAGGCATGTTGGTTTCCTCACGATGCCCTCATGCCCTTATAATGGTAAGGTCAATGCAAATGCCCTTTCTTCCATACATTTATTTATTTAACAATTTATGTACACACTAAATACAGAAAAGAAGAAAGGAACAGAAAATAGTACAAAGGTAATGTTTATTTCTAAAGAAATCTCTTCCAGCATACCTGAGAAAGGAGATACTAAAAAAAGAGATGCAGACATAGTGTGTAAAAGAAGAAGAGAAATATATATGAAATACGTAAAACATAAAGCAGAACTATTTAAATATAATATACCACTTTTGGAATTCTTATAAGAATATACTAACATACTTATAAATACAAAGATAAAACATATAACATTACTATTAGTACAATAAAATAATTAATAAATAATACTTATGCAACTATGACGAAATGGAAAGATGATGTTCTTTCACTCTTCTTTTGAAAACTGCAACAGTTTGGCAGTCCCTAATATCAGGCGGATGTGTATTCCACAGCCGCACGCCGTGTACAGTGAAGGAATAGGAGTAGAATTCGGTGTGGAGGGGATTTAAGGAGGTTCCTAAGATGCGACCTGCAAGGTGCATCAGAGGGACGGGAGTAGGAAAAGCGTTCGCGCAGATAGGATGGCGTTTTAGGATTATGAAAGATGTTAAATAGCAAACACAATATCCGAGAGTTCCTGCGAAGTCGTCTTTGTTATCTGTAATCTCTAACTTTACCTTCTGACAAGCCATAGGTACGATCTTTCACACAATTCAATTAATATTTTGTGCTACGTAGGTACATATTTTTCAATAGCCATTCTAATTCATATTCAATTTTTGGTCCTCATTGCTCGGCATCAAATAAGTCTAGTTTATCCAGACCTTGTAGTCTTGTTATTATTCATCTTAAGTGATTTTATCATTTACCCACCATAGATCTACTGAACAGTCGCAATCAGTAATCCGAAAGTATGAAATGTCAGTAACTGGGTTGCGAAACTTGCTCCATTAAAAATATTCAGCTTTATCCGGTTAGACTGGATGGAAGCCGATAGCCGACCCCAACTGTGGAAAGTCTAGACAATATTGATGCCTGCACAACAACAACTAAGTATAAAATATTGTAGTTGAATATAATTTTATTGCTCATGTCTAAACTTGGCATCAAACAGGGTTAATGCTTATTCTAATGCATCTATGTTCCATACGAGGTTAGCTATGCGAGGGCGTATTCAAATAAGATATTTGTTTGTAAACAATGGGACAGGAATTGTCAGTAATAGCAAAATTAGGTATCACTACATAGTATAAAACAAAGTCGCTTTCCTCTGTCTGTCTATCCCTATGTATGCTTAGATCTTTAAAACCACGCAACGGATTTTGATGCATTTTTTTTAAATAGATAGAGTGATTCAAGAGGAAGGTTTATATGTATATACTTCACCCGTACGAAACCTAAATATAAAGATCTAAAGACTAAGTATAATACGGTTAAAAGATCGTATCTAAGTTGCAATAAAACTGCCCAGTTGGTCTCGTAATCGAAAGCGCAATTGCTGAGCGTGCGATCCTTGGTTCATTTCATGAGTTGAGCAAAGTGTTGGGATTTTTCCGTTAGGAATTACTCAATAGCAGCTCCGTGTAAGGAAGCTGGTGGTGTGGCACCCCCGTGTCACGGATAGTCGTTAGTTCTGCGCCTGACCCTCCCCCAGTTGCTCTAGTTTCTGCACACTCACTTAAGCACTATAAATACTATATTCTGCGTTGGTACTAAGCTAGTCTCTATTGATCCTGGCTGCCATGACTGAAATTCAGCCGGTAGGCTATTATTATGTTGCATCTGCAGGGCCCTGAAAGAGAATCAGCATGGGTAAATACATCAATTGCAAGTTTTAGATAAAGAATGCCAGTGTAAAAGGCTAAATATGTTAAAAGAAATAAATTCAGTGCATAATGTTCAAGATCACGAAAAGATATAAGGTTATTAGAAAGTTAACTTTACATTTTATAGGAACAAAGACTACACACAATACACATTGCTATGAATATAATGCAAGGAATCTTCAAACTAAACAGAGTCTCTTTGATTGGAGTAAAGTATAGAACCTACAGCAGAAAAAAAAATCTTGTCAATTTCTGAACAATTTGTTAATAGTTGACTTTTTTCTGTCAAATGATGATGAACTGTTTTTCTAGAACAATACTTATGCGTAGATTGTTGTTTGCTAGCTAGACGCTTACTCGAGCAAGTTTCAGTTCGTAATTTAGCCAGAACATTACAACTAGGCGTCGCAACTGACTTGTGCGCAGATAGGCTCATGCTAGGTAGGCGCCCACTTGAGCAAATTTCCGTTCGTAGTTCTACTGAAATGTAACAACGACTAGGCGTTAAACCGGCATATGCGCAGATAGGTTTATACTAGCTAGGCGCCCACTAGAGCAAGTTTCCGTTCGAAGTTCTGCTAGAACATAAAGACTAGGCTTCGTAGCCGGCTTATACGCAGGTAGGCCTGTACTAGGCACTTACTTGAGCAAGTTTGCGTTCGTAGTTCTGCTCGAATGTAACGACTAGGCGTCGAAACCGGCACGGCGTACGCGCAGGTAGTCTTGGTACTGGGGTTAGGGATTAAAATTTAGTTTAGATTTATATGGTTTTCACTTTTATGATGGTTTAAGGAAAGTCTTGAACGGTAAGAATGAAATAGGTACATATAATGAGAATGGTAATTCTAGCGGTAAGAATTTTGACTTACGTACTTAAACGCAAAAACTTGATCTGACCATGTTGCTTCCATATTCAATAAGGCGTTTAAGTAAGCTATTTACTTAATGTTTGTTGGTTTGACTTTATCCTGAGTTTTAAGTTCAAACAAGTACCCAAATAAGTTAGTGACCCTCTTAGTCATCTAAACTGGACATTTATAAATAAATTCTGGATTTTTCATTTCGTTGACTTGAGAGGGCAATGAAAAGTCTAGTTTTCTCAAGTCTTTAATGAATCATTAGCAGCCTATGGGCTGATGATGAGGTGTAAGACCAGCAGAAGGCCTGCTATTGCAGATCACAGCTGGACATAGGCACCTTCCTCGAATCGCATGACTTTGTACTGTAGCCTCGCCTTACTCCTGTTTCTAAATTTGAAGGTTAATTAAGTCATACTGTGTGCGTGCGCACTTTTATAAATAAAACAATCCTATTTCATTATTATGTTTTATGCCATTGCTAATTATGATGTACATTATGGAGATACAATATAAAAAAAACACGTGCTTAATTCCTAAAATATCACAGATTTCACAAAAAAAATAACACTGCTTACCACAAACACATGGATATTGAGTTAATTGTTTATATATAACCCCAATCACTTTTGATCATGTCTGCTCCTTTTTCAGCTATCATATAAACTGGAGCGTTTGTGTGACCTGACACTATATCAGGCATTATACTAGCGTCGACCACTCGCACTCCTTCAATACCGTGAACTTTTAATCTAGGACTGACCACAGCCGTCTTGTCACTTTCTACTCCCATTTTACAGGTCCCGCTCAGATGGTATATAGTAAATGTAAACATCTTTGCTTGACAGGCGAAGTATGCATCACTGCCGAATGGTCCATAATTCAAGCAGTCCTTAATCGGTACATCGTAAATCTTGGCACCTATTTTTCTCATTGCCGGTTGCTTTGAAATTTCCACGGCTACTTTTATTCCTTCTACAATTTTCTGCAAGTCTTCGGGATACTCGAAATAATTTGGAACCAATGCCGGATATTCATTCGGATTTCTGTTTTGTAGCATGATTCGTCCCTTCGATTTAGGACGTAATAACATAGGAAAGATCATGAATGTGTCAGATCTTCCTAAAGGACCATATGTGTCTGTGTATATTTGTTCTTCAAACCCGAAATTCCAACGTAACAGTGGATCGGCATTCAAGCCACCAGCAATAAAGAGCAATTCCATGTCAGGCCAGCCTGTAGAGTTGAATTTATCATCTAAGTTCATAAAAATCAGACTCTCACATCCTCCAGGAACGGATAGAGGACCTCTGTGCGTTTTCATCCATTTGAATACTAAACCTATATTGTTTAATATGGATTCAGATGAAAAACTTGAATCTTGTTGTTGTACTACAAATTGTACACCACCCGCAGCAACATGATCCATTAAATTATATCCGACAGGTAAATCTTGTACAACATTGATCCTCATCGATTCTAAATGATTCCTCGGTCCGATACCCGACAACATTAACAATTGCGGAGAATTGATAGCACCGGCGGATAAAATGACTTCTTTCTTTGCAAATATTTTAAATTTCCTATTTTGCTTTTCGAATTCCACGCCGACCACTTTGGCATTGGTGTCGTCAAAGATAAGTTTAGTGACCATGCTGCCTTTGGACACATGAAGATTATTTCTTCCGTTTATTGTGTGTAAATAAGCTCTACTAGAACTATGACGAGTTCCATTTTTCATTGACAGTTGAAGAAAAGAAACTCCTGATGGTTTTGCTCCATTATGGTCTCCATATTTAAAACCCATTTCTTGCGCTGCTTTTACCCATGCTTTGCCTTTACTTGTGCGAAATGGGGCGTGTTCAATATTAACATATCCACCATGGCTATGATACTCCGTTTCATCAAACGCTGGTATATTGTAATTTTCAACTTTCTTAAAATATGGAAGTACATCGTCCCACCCCCAGCCGTCGTTGCCCATTGCTTTCCAATTATCGTAGTCTGGTTTGGCTCCTCTCGTATAAATCATATAATTTAATACGCTTGAACCTCCAATTACTTTTCCACGCGGCCAGTTACACTGCTTGTTTTCAAATCCTGCACAATACTCATTAGATGGCGTTGTTTTATAAGCCCAGTTAACGGATGTAAATTGTAGATAGCCAGCTAAGAGAGGAACGTCCATTACGTAGTTTTCGTTAGTTCCAGCTTCTATTAGTAAAACTTTCCAGTCTGGGATTTCAGTTAAACGATTTGCAAGTACGCATCCTGCGGTGCCGGCTCCAACGATGATGAAGTCATATGCATGCAGTAAGTTGGTTTCGTCGGGTGGTTCGTTATCGAACTGGTTCGTTACATCTCGCATAAAGTTCATTAGAGATGAGAAAGGGCTTGCTGATTGGGTTTTGATGGGATACAAGAAGGCGAATAACACCCATGTGGCTACTGCGAAACTTGGCACGCTGTGCTCAAGGCTCATCTGGAATGATCAAAGATAATTTTATTATACGAATCTAAGATCTAGTACAGAGCATATTTCAAAGGTTAAGTTACTTTTTGTGAACTGTTATTTTTTAGGAATACGGTTAAAATCATAAATAATCAACTTTTATTTTGGTTGCACCATGATTTTGCGCAATGGTCTAACTAATTCATGATGATTCACACTTTAATCTAATAAAGCTTCGAAATAATTATAACTCTGTGATTGTCTGAATCCATTCGATTGTTTTAACGACTGTCTACTAAAGAGAAACTTCAGTAGTGGTAGTAACCATAGTATAATAATATACTTCGCCTGGTATTCTCTTCCCGTGACAGCTGGGTCACGTGATTGGCCCATGCTGTCGATGTGTTGCCACGGTGTGTGATTGAATTACCCGAGCAAAATGCATTTTTTAACTTAACAAAGCAATTATGAACTAATAATTCAATATTTTTTAAAACTAAATAGATAAATCACACGAGTTACTAAATAGATAAGCTAGTTTGTAATTTATTTTATTTTCATTCACTAAATGAGAGTCCCTAAATTTACTGAAAAGGACAATCAATGGACACTTATCGTGACATAGTCTTGGGCCATCGTGGGAAGAGAATACCAGGCGAAGTATATTATGATACCATGGTAGTAACCATTTTTATCTTTGAAAGCAACGAAAGACTCAAAAGTACCTACCTTTTAAAATACACACTTGTGGTTGTCAAATCCCTTATGATTTTAAGATCCAAGGCTTTATTTTTGTATTAGAACCTAATTACCAGTAGTGGATATTATTGTACTCACAAGCACTTTAGCTCTTTTAAGCTATTAATCACAACACCAACGCCACTTGCACTGTAACCAAATGAATACTGAGAAGAATATTGATAAATTGACACCGTTTAGTTGTTTATAATAAGTATGAAGTCGTAGGTAATGCGAACAAAATGAGGATATTAATAAAACCATTTAAAACTCATTAATAAGAGAAATGGAATATGGTACCGGAATTTTTTGATTGGATAGTTCCATTGTCAGATCTCATTTCTTTTTATTTCTTTTGCTTGAAGGATCATCCTTCATAATATTTCGTTTTTTTTTGTGAAATCATACTGCGTTTTCTGATCAGTTCCTCAAGGGTGGTTGGTGGTGCTTATGGTACACCCTCACAATCCGACGAAGCCCATCACTATTTAGCGTCGGATTTTTGTAGTATAAGGTGATTTTGTAACAGACCTGCCAAATTTACGCTGCAGTATTTTGGAGTGCTTGCGCCTGTAAAGATTTTTAACCCACGACGCAAAAAGAGGGATGTTATAAGTTTGACCGCAATGTGTGTGCCAGAGACGTCTGTCTCTGGCACCGTAGCTCTTAAACGAGTGAACCGATTTGGATACAGTTTTTTTTATTTGAAAACTAGATTCTTGGCGATGGTTCTTAGATACGTTTTATCAAAATCGGTGCAGCCATTTACTAGTAATGGGGGATGAAAGTGGGTATGTAAAATTTAATATTTTCAAATATACCTAAGTGGGGTATCAAATGAAAGGGCATGATGTGTATACTACAATTATACATGTTTATCAAAACCGGCTCAGACATTTTATTGCCTTTTCAAATGTTTGTTCGCTTTTCTTTGCTGGGGTGGGGTTTTTTTTAAATATTATTTTATTAAATTAACAGCAATACATCAAGCAATTGCACTGGGTGATAACTACTAGGAATTCCGACGCAATATTTTGTCAGGTATAGGATAAGATGACATTAAAGAAAACAACATAGTCTTATTCGATTTTTTGTTTAATAGATTTAATAAATATTTTGTCACTTGTTTTGTTATTGAATAACTTAATTAAACCTAATTTGTCAGACTTAAAACTACCCTAGTTGTCGTTGTAGCTACTTAACACCTGTGCTCATTATTGGTTGTAAAATTACCCTTAGCAAAGCCGAAAGGCACTTGTTCTCCCCGTCATTGCGATAATTTTATTGTTCTGGACCATACCTTGTAACCGTCTAGTTTCAGAGATATTGGAGGTCGAATTTTGTATGAAAAAATACTACAAGTTAAATTAAAAATACAATTATTAAAAGTTTAAATACCTCCATGACCACTGCGCTTATTGTATTTTTCTTTTCGGTGGTTGTATCAATCGGAGCATGGGCAAATGAAGTTCTATCAATAGTACTAAAGGCAACTTTGTTCACCCGTGGTTCTATTAAAACTAATATGAGTATTTCACCTCTTTGCATGTAAACTTCATTCAGAAAAATGTTTGTTACATTGAGTCCCATCGTGATTTTTCACTCCAAAAAAAATATCGTTTTCCAGCAATAATTTTCGCGTAGAGTTACTTAGTTTGATGTACAGAGTGCTTGATTGACGGCTTCGTGAAGGGTCCGTTTACACCTTGTATAAGCAAGCATGTAGCTAGATTGTTTTCGTGGTCCCCATTACCATCCATGGCACTGCATAACTTATTTATTATTTTAAAATAATACCCGCTTGGGATAACCGTTATGTGCTCACTGCTGTACATTCCAACCTCCATTATATGAGATAGTAGACCGTAATCCACCACGGGGGTCCAGTGCGGGTTGGTAGATGTCACATGTCTTAATTCTTTTAATATCTGCATGTTGTGGCGTAATAATCAAGTAATTTATCTTGTTCAATAACATCTTGATTGATAACACAGCGTTTTGAAAATATTTTAAATTTTTCATTAGTTGAAATTAAGTTCAATATCAACTGCGTATCATTTGAGAATTAAGACAACAAATAAACAATTTTTTTGTATTTTTTATTTTTATTTTTTTATAATAAACATTGCCCCATACTAGGAA
The DNA here is from genome assembly GCA_905163415.1 of Noctua fimbriata. NCBI lineage: Eukaryota > Metazoa > Arthropoda > Insecta > Lepidoptera > Noctuidae > Noctua > Noctua fimbriata. The sequence goes on along the minus strand of LR990934.1, from coordinate 12,303,499 downwards.
TTTCTCCTGTATCGTGGGTGCGTTTACAAACATTTAAACTCACGTACACAAACAGCCAGACCCGGAACAACTATCTGTAGGCCGTACAAATATTTGTTCCGTGCGGGGATCGAACGCGCGACACGCAGCGCAGCAGCCAATCGCTTAGCCACTGCGCCAAACGTGCCGTCAATTATTTTTAACACATTTCTACCTACTTAAATTCTAATTACACATTTATATTAGTCATAAACTGGGTGGCACCGTCAATAATTATCATTTATAGTTCTATGGATAACTGGTTTATCTTCATAAACTTGAACTGCAGCGAGGTAAGACTGTCATATCACAAAATATTGACTACTTCCCTTGTTTTTAAACTATATTTAGTGATCCGTGATCGTGCTTGTACAATTGTTTGAAAATTAAATAAATAATTTTTAACAATCATTGATGATTGCACATTAAGATTACGGGAGGCAGCGAGCAATGTTTGCGAGCAATTTTATACCGAATGATATTCATTTCTAGTAGTTGTTTAATATATATCTACTGAACATCCAAATGATAGTCAGCTGCCGCACTTATGGATTAAACAAAAGTTACAGAATGTCAAAGTTAAAAAAAAAGCAATTTCAAACCGTGCCAAAACCTTTTAGTACTATTATTGTGGTCACCTTAAGCCTAAAAAATAATAGTCAGCTGCATGGATGTGGGGAGGTTATCCCAAAAATCATCCCAAATAAGTTTCGACGCAGTATGAAATTACTTTTTATCATTTGTTTTTACAACTTTGATTTGCTGTAACTTTGGCTTCCCCTAATTCCGAAGCAGCTGTCGCGCAGACCCATGATGTGCTATGGTTAAACTATTATTTGGTATGATTTCTTCTTTTTATGACAGCCGCTATAAAAAGACTTCGTCAGATTAATGGTACCTCCCGTATTAAACACCTAATCTTTAAAATATTGTGGCTAAAATAACATCACAGATGTGCTTTATTAAATAAATACTCCTCACATTGAATGTGTACTATCATAATATACCATAGTCTTGTTTGATCATGTCTGCTCCTTTTTCAGCTATCATGTAAACGGGAGCGTTCGTGTGAGTTGACACTATATCTGGCATCACACTGGCGTCGATCACTCTTATGCCTTCAATGCCGTGGATTTTCAGTCTCGGGCTAACCACTGCCGAGGGATCGCTCTCCACACCCATTTTGCAAGTTCCACTTTGGTGGTAAATAGTAAAGGTGAACATCTGTGCTTGACAAGCAAAGTAAGCGTCGCTACCAAAACGACCATGTTTCAAACAATCTTCAATCGGTACATCGTATAATTTTGCACCAATTTTTTTCAGAGCCGGCTGTCTTGCTATTTGCACGGCTACCTTTATTCCTTCTACAATTTTTTGTAAGTCTTCAGGATACTCGAAATAATTCGGAATTAGTGCCGGATGTGCCTTTGGGTTTCTACTCCTCAGCATGACTCTTCCCCTTGATTTGGGTCGCATTAACATTGGAAAAACCATAAAAGCATCAGATCTTCCTAAAGGTCCGTATGTATCGGCAAAAATTTGTTCGTCAAAGCCGAAATTTCGACGTATCAGGGGATCTGAATTCAACCCACCGGAGATAAATAGCAGTTCCATATCTGGCCAGCCCGTAGAATTGAATTTATCCTTCAGATCCAAAAATACTAGAGCTTCACATCCACCAGGGATTGAAAGTGGGCCTTTGTGTGTCCTCATCCATTTAAAAACTAAGTCTAAATGGTTCAATATGTATTCAGTCGAAATAGTAAGATTTTGTTGTTGAACAACAAATTGAACTCCACCAGCCGCTATGTGATCCATTAAATTGTACCCGACAGGTAAATCTTTCACAACATTGATCTTCATCGATTCCAAGTGATTCCTCGGTCCGATACCCGACAACATTAGCAACTGCGGAGAATTGATAGCACCGGCGGATAAAATCACTTCTTTCTTTGCTAATATTTTATGTTTTTTGTTTTGTTTTTCAAATTCCACTCCGATTACTTTAGTCTTGGTGTCGTCAAAAATAAGTTTAGTGACCATACTGCCTTTGGACACATGTAGATTATTTCTTCCGTTTATTGGGTGTAAATAAGCTCTACTAGAACTATGACGAGTTCCGTTTTTCATGGACAGCTGAAGAAATGACACTCCTGATGGATCTGCTCCATTGTGGTCTCCATATTTAAAACCCATTTCTTGTGCTGCTTTTACCCAAGCTTTACCCTTAGTGGTCCGAAATGGGGCATGTTCAATATTCAGATGGCCGCTGTGTCCATGATGCTTTGGATCGTCGAATGACGGTATGTTATAGTTTTCAATTTTCTTGAAATATGGGAGAACATCATCCCACCCCCAACCATCATTGCCCATTGCTTCCCAGCTATCATAGTCTGGCTTAGATCCCCGTGTATATATCATGTAATTTAATACACTAGACCCTCCAATAACTTTTCCACGTGGCCAGTTACATTGTTGGTTCTCGAATCCCGCACAGTATTTATTTGATGGCATTGTTTTATAAGCCCAGTTGGCTGATGTGAATTGCAGATAGTTGGCAACAATAGGAATATCCATAACAAAATTTTCGTTGGCTCCAGCTTCAATTAGTAGAACTTTCCAGTCTGCGATTTCAGTCAGCCGATTAGCGAGCACGCATCCTGCGGTGCCGGCTCCGACGATGATGAAGTCATATTCAGTCAGCATGTTGTTTCGATCTGGTGGTTCGTTATCCAACTGATTGGAGCCCTCATTCAGAAAGTTCATGAATGATGAGACTGGGTTTACGAACTGTGTTTCTGTTGGAAGCAGGAGGGCGAACAGCACCCATGTTGCCGTCGCCAGGTCAGGCGCGCGATTCTGCTCCCTCATCTGGAAAATTCAAAGACATTGATTAGACGCTGTACAATTTGATGAACTTAAATTAGATATATCTTGTAAAGTAGAGATGTGAATTGTAATTGAATATTTTTATTAAAATTGTTCCAAATTAAAAATTGTCGACGGTAAAGCGGAAGTTGACTTCTGAACCAAGTCTGACGCGGGAACAATATTTATTTTAATGGTAAGGATAATGCTAAAACGGAAAGAGATCGGACTTTCCTAATAGAGTATCACGATAGAGTTTTCATTGTTGTTGTTGTTATGGATTCAAAGTCGATGTCGTCGCCAAGGTTGGCGATAGGTACCTGTCCACAACAAAAGAACATCTACATCAATGTTTGCGTGACTTGGAGTTTAATGTGGCCAGTATTAGGCCTTCGCATGTCTGGCTGATTAAATCGACTTAGTAAGGAGCTGTTTTCCTGCTAACAGGTCCAACGACTGCACTTTATAAGGATTCAAGTTGTCTTAATCTTGAGATTATTGGCGTATCATTTTATAGTTCGAGATTGAGATCTATGATGTTACCGATTGTTGCTTATTCCAAATAGATAATTATTATAAATTATTAAAACCTTCCTACTAATCTTACATACAAAATTTGGTTTTATTTAGCGTCCCCTTAGTGTCAGAAGAGTACAAATAAACCTGACTAACTGATCATTAGGATGTAAAGTCCAAACGTCAGTTTTTGTTCTCTATGGCTGTGCATAATTAAGGTTATAATGATTATTAGTTATTCTATATATAACTACATGGTTTGACGTACCTGTGATTGACATAATTGATTGAATTTACAACAAATAACAATACATTGATTTATGGCCCTGTGTTGTTTGGTCTACTCTAGTCTATTGAATACATGCGTCTGCAGTACTGACCTGGTAACTGAAATCACAGTGACTTAAATGTGAGTCTTCGCCACAGGACCTACGAATGTTTAACTAGTCACTTATATTAGAAAAAAAAAAAAATTTCATTGACTGCTAATCGTACAACTTTCCTTGCTGGCAGACGAGCAAAAAAAAAATTGACAATTGAGACAAGAAAATCGCGTTTCGCGTCTGTGGAAGATTGATCGTTTGCACATATTATTTATATTGTTAGATATTATTTAAAATTTCGTTAACAATTACACTTACATGTGTGGACTGGAGTCAGATATGGTGACATTTTTATTTGTATCGCGAAGACCTTGTTATATTGTTAATATTACGCAATTTTTTCTATGCAACCCGTTATCTATCCGATTTTACATAGATATATTATCCAATAATTTACTAATAAATAATCTATGATTGCGTAGTTTGGATAATTATTACTAAACTAGAAGTCGAGGTTGCAATTTTTATTAGTTCCTTAACTCATGTCACTTATAATACAGTTTAAATGATAGATAGAAAGAAAAAATATTTATTTGTCGCAGGGACATGACGATAAATCATTATAAATACAACAGGACAGAAACAACAAAAAAAAAGTTAACAGCTTGCACCTCACATCGTCGATAGCATGACTTTCCTCTTGCAAATATTATACTAACCAGCCTTAGGTTGCGGCTTTGCCTCTAGTTCGGAAAATATTCCACGGGAACTTACTACCGGGAATAAAAGTATACTTTGTCCTAACCAAGGCATTGACTTCATTGACAAATTTCATCCAGAACCAGCCGAAATGTTGTGAGGAAAATGTTGAGTACGAATGAAGATGGCTATAAAAGTAGAGGAAGACCAAAGAAACGATGGATGGACTGTGTAAAGGATGATATGGCTAGAAAGGAGGTGTCTGCTGAGATGACGAGTAATAGATAAGTATGGAAGATGAATACATGCTGCGCCGACCTCAAATAAATTTGGAGAATGTTGATCCATTTAGCCGTCAACCATGAAACGGTAACAGAGACAACGTTGCTTTCGCATTTGGAAATTTGAGTATGAATAATCTAACTTCCCAATAGTTTTTTTTCTAAAATCTAACATCACAGGTACATAGTCTCATTTTCTCATTGATCCTTCCGTCCGCTTCTCACGGCCAGTTTCCTCTGAACGGATGTAATGTTCGCATTGAAATTCTGATTGGCTCTGATCCTGACCTTTTCCTCTTCTGATCATAGGAAAGGACCCAGTTCAGCATTGAGCATTGCTTTTCCTTATTTCGTGATTATCAGAAGCCAAATGTTTATCCGAAAAATAGTTTGTACCTAATTTGAATCAACATGCGTATGTTCAGATTTTGATGTTCTTTTTTTTTACTTTTGGTTGAACCTGGATGGTTGGATCCGGTAGGTGGCGCTGTAGAGTCAGCCAGTTTCTTTATAAAATTCTGAAGGAGAATTCTGAGAAAGGGTTGTCTGTGCATAGTATACAGGGTGTAAGGGACAGCCCTCCGCAGACTGATGGGGTGAATTCAGTATATCATACTACAATGACCGGTACAAGAAATTATTACAGGAACGTTATGGGAATCCAATAAATTTGATTAGTTTTATTTCCTCATACGCATTCTATCGTTACCGTGGTAAAACGCACGTAGCGAACGGCAAGCGCGACGACGAGTTCAATGAACTCTGTAGCTAGGCAGGAAGTGAGCAGCTGATTTCACGCGTCGTTCGTTAGAGTATTTCAACACCCATTGTTGGTTTTTATTTTAGCTGTATTATTTACGCGAATGGAGTGCTGCTTACAGAGAATGTAATTTTGCATTGAAACTGAAAAAACTGTTTTTTTTTTTGCAGAATGCACCCTTTCAGTTTGCAAAAGGCTGTCCCATACACCCTGTATATAGCGCAGACGACCCTTTCTGCAAAGAATTGCCTAAGCATGCCTACTTCGCTAAAAAAAGTGAATTCATTTCGATCATTAGTTACAGGCTTGCAGCGAATGCATAAAGTAAAAGAATAAACACGACACCGCGACCTTTTCCTTAATTACGAAAAAATGCGGTTATTTAATGTTCATCGACTGGTTTTTACTATACTACCAGAAGACAGTACTCTTTGTTTATTTTACTAGCTTATGCCCGCGGCTTCGCTCGCGTACAGTTCGATAATTGCCCTACAGGATCATACTACCGGGATAAAAAGTATCCTATCTGTTAATCCAGGTTATATTCTATCTGTGTGCAAAATTTCATCCAAATTCGTTCAGTAGTTTTTGCGTGAAAGAGTAACAAACATCCATCCACACAAGCTTTCGCATTTATAATATTAGTGGGATACGTAGGTCCCGGAGGTTTTAAATCAACAAGCGTATCTTTGAAGTTAGTCAATTTGCCAGTAAACTACAATGTTATCTTAATACACGTGTCACTGTGTTCATACATGCTAATCTCCAAAACCACCCAACGGATTGCAATGAAATGTGTTCCAGTTTTTTTTTTTTTTTTTCGGATGTGAAGTCATCAAATGCTGGCTCCGCCCAGAGCGGGGGGATCCGCTCTGGGTGGAGCGGAAGGGAGTGTCAGGCTTCTACTGACTCAAAACACACCCATGTTCCTTCTTTGCCCTTTGTGTTCCAGGGCCACGGTATCTCTTTCGAACAGTCCCGCAGCCCTGTCAGGCATCGGCCCATGCATGTTCCAGCTTGAAATAATGTTACACTAAAGAGTTTTGGACCCGATTGGTGGTTCGGTGTGAAGCAGGGCGGCATCACTAGTGTTTTACATGAAAAAATACTGGTTTTAAGATATACTTATTAAATTGCTTACTTAAATCTCGTGACTGACTTCGTATCAAACTTTCAATAAATTTAGTCTCAAATCAACATAATTTTTTGCCTAGTTGGTCTAGTGGTCGCAAGCAGGACTGCTGAGAATGAGGTCCTGGGCTCGATTCCCGGGTCGGACAAAGTGTTATTGATTTTTTCCTTCAAGAATTTCGTAGAAGCAACCACGGAGCCTGGATTTGTGCTCGTTTGATGGCAATAGGCTCACCCCCTATTCCATGGGACTTAAACATAACTGGCGAAATGTGGGACCTCTGCCTAACCCTTCGGGGATTACAGGCGTGATGTTATTTTGTGTTTTTTGAATCCTAAACCTGAGTTTAACTCAAAAAGGTTCTGCGATAAAAGTGACAACAGGATGCACATGCAAATTGCATGGAATTGGTACGAGTAATCGAGTCAAAAACATACAAATATCTACGGAATCCCCTGAACTACGGGACCAGTTTCGGAAACTGGTTTAATTTCTTAAGTTAATGAAAAACATATTGCTGACGGCTTGAAACGGACGCACGAGTAAGCCTTGCGAACGGTCACGGTCATGATTAATTAGTTAATAACATAATCGTCACATTTAATGCGAATATAATGACGTCACGGTAGAAATATTTTTTTTTGCGGTTTCAATGCGGAATTGAGGAATTTCGTGGTCTTGTGTTACATCTACGCTATCGTAATTAGACATTTATCTAGTTTTTTTTTACGTTAATTATTGAACTTTGTTGTTTGCCTCATGTGTGGGAGTTTATTTAAATATCCAACAATAGACCGTCTACACGTAGTCATCGTCTGCCTAGCCTTTTCCCAACTATATTGGGGTCGGCTTCCAGTCTAACCGGATGCAGCTGAATACCAGTATTTAAATGGAGCGTCTGCCTATCTGACCTCCACAACCCAGTTAGGGGTAATACGTTACCCCTTGGTAAGACTGGTTGTCAGACTTTTTGGGCCACTGACTGCCTAACGACTGTCAAAGATCTACAAATGACAGCCGTGACCAACAACTTAACGTGCTTTCCGAGGCACGGAGGAAACTCGATATGTAATGGGCGGTCACCCATCCACAGACCAACCTAGGCTATCACGGCTTAACCTTAAGATCGACCCGCGCGGCTGTTATTATATAGCCACGAGCTCCTCCGTCTACACGGAATCAAAAGACATGTTTTATCTTTGAAAATTATGAAGGTGGCTGCTCCTGAACTGTACTAGTGAAAAATATGGAAAGCTGGTCATTACTCTTTTCCTATTTTACTTCTAGGTATTCATTTTAATTAGCCGTTTTCTCAGCGAGTCCCTGTTTTAGTGGTATGCATTAGTTTTATTTTATTTCGGCCACATGTAATTTAAAAATAAATATGCTCTTCAGCGAATTATTTTCCAATCATTATTTTCTTATTTTATATCATCCAATTTACTATCGAGAGCTTCCATACACATAGACGTATATCTATTTGAGATTCAAAGAACTGATACCGGTGTTTCGAACCGTTTTTTTTTTCAAGATCCAATCGTAAACTTGCAGACCAACTATCCACGATATTGACCTTCAAAGTACTTGGTGCCTAGACTACTAATAGTTTAACAATGAATATATTATAATAATTCTTGAATTATATAAGCTACGAGGTTCTTGGATCCGTAAAACAACGGAACTACTCATATTTAAATTGTTCAAAAGTTAAATAATTGATGTTTTTTGTTTATATGGCCTGAAGGGCGTTATGTAGTTTAAGTTTTAAATTGGCTTATAAAAGTAAAGCCTACTACAATTTATTGTTCTAAATATGGCATCTAATATAAATGCTAGAACTGATTGTAATTAAAAATGACTATAAAGGGTGTAAATAGACCCTTAACGAAGCCGAAAGGCACTTGTTATCCCAGTCTTTGCGATTATTTTGTTGTTCTAGACCATACCTGTTCCCTTCTAGTTACTATTAGGTAGATATTTGGGGTCAAAGTTCCAACTTTTTCACAAGTTTAAAAAAAAAAAAACATGTTTTTAATGTAATATTTTTACTTTAAACACCTCCACGACTCCCGTACTATTCAATCCATCCATCAGTACAATGCTTTGAGTGCGTTCCATCGAGTCCTACCTTAAAACGTGATTTTTCACCCCAAATAAAAAGTCGTTTCCAAGCAATAATTTTTGCGTAAAGTTACTTAGTTTGATGTACAGAATGCTTGGTTGACGGCTTCGTGAAGGGTCTGTTTACACCTTTTATAAATGCTAGAACTGATTGTAATTAAAAATGGCTTTTGATTTAGCGTTTTAAAACTAGTTATAATTTCTGACACAGTCTTCCTGAACTGTTCAAAGTGACAAGGCGGCTTCACAGGTTTAAAAGAATATCAATCTAATACTTTTTAGTCTGCACGTCAGTTTAAAAAAAACTGGTTTAGAATTTGATACTGACTACCTGCTTCAAGACTTCCTGATTGCATTGGTCTTTTTTGGACAGAGTTCAGACTGATCTTAAAGACAGTTGGATAAGATTTTAATTGACTTATTGATAACAAGAACAAGAACAACAAAATCCCTGTTGTCCAGACAACAGGGATTTTGTTGTTCTTGATATGAGATTGGTTTTAGGTTGGCCTTATACCCAGCAATAACGAAAAATTAACAGTTTTTGGAGATCAGCTCTAGTTATTTTTTAATACTATTTGAAATTTCTATGAAATAGAACAATATATATATATGGAGGAGCAAAATATTATTATGATATTTTTTTTATAAAAATAATAAAAATCGAAGATACTGGTACAAAAATAAAAAAGACAAAAATAATAAAAAAACGCGAATTTATGTTTTACATCAAAGTTAAAAAAAGTTTTGTTCATTGTTCTCAATTATATGTGTGCTATGTAAAACTTATCTAATTTATCTAGCCTATATTTTTACACTGCTGGGTAAAGAATTCCTCTGCTTTAGTTTCATATTTACACTCAACTTGTAATACCCAACAAGCATAAGTATACCCTAATTACTAAAACACTAGAGCTGATCTGGTACACTAATGACTTTATTCTTAAGTTATAAGTAATAAATAATCAAAATAAGCAAAAATATCGAAGGTAACACCTGTAATCCTGTGTAATATTTCAGAGGTCAGTTAGCGTATGAGGGTTTCATTTTATTGGTCGTTTATTTCTGAAAAATGTAAAAAAATATGTGCATTTGCAAAATTCTCATTCTACTGTAAGTTTGTGCCGACATAATTTAACATAGAAGGTATACGATTTTAATATTATATTATTTCTGCCTAATCCGTCGGGATTTCAGGCGTGATGTTATGTTATGTTAAATGATTTCGCTAGGTTACAAATATTGCGTTTGTTTTTTAAAGTTTCAAAAGTATTTAACATAGTTAAATCCATAGAATTAAAACAAAACGAAACCATTCAGTGAGCTAAAAAGGCGCGTGTTTTAAATAGCGCTACAGTATTGTTTGAACCGCACATGTCATTACCAACAGCAGATAATTAATTAAGAGAAGACACTGAGACAGCAATCCTTGCATCGTATGCTTAGAAGTGTTCTTGCGATAAACTCGATGATAAAATATCAGTTCATAAGTCTACAAGGACATGGATATAAAGCTGATATTAATCTTGGAGAAATAAAGCCTGGGAGTTCAAAGCATTCACTGTTTCTTTAATGTAAATGGCGAAATTCGAAACTTTTTACGTATTTTTTTTATCTTTGGATCATTTTAAACTTTACTTTGACAAGCCCTCGGCTTAAATTCAGAAACTGAGTTTTATATTTGGTCTGGTTTGACGATATGAAATCTATCGACTTTACACCAGCAGATAATGATTAGGATACCTTATCTACAGTTCAGTTTAGTATTAAAATAAACAACATCTGTTGTGTACTTTTGCGGCAATTTAGTACCCTTGTTGGTGTTATATTTTCACCATGTTCCGATTTTAACTCAGGAAGTTCTCTACATATTATTCACTGATTATTTAACTTTTATTACTTACTTTTGTAAATAAATAAATCAATTCCAATACGGGAAGACAACACAACACGACACAGATCAGATACAGTCACACACTGCGCGTTCTATTTAGCGCGCTACTCAATCGTTACAACTTCGGCGTACGCGCAGGCGGCGCAGGATCCACACTCCTTGCGCACCACTGCTGCGCCAGCGAAGCGCTGCCGATGTTTTATTCAGTCGATGGAAAAATGACGTACACATGCCCGTGACCTTTTCACTCGCGTTCAAGTACACCTGTTGAGCGCATACCGCATACCGCGCTGAAGTTTGAAGATGCGCGAATCGTGGAGTATGTGCTTATTGTTATTTCTCTTTCTTTGACATTGAAACTGGGTGTGTAGTTTGTGCCTAAGGAAAGTGAACATATTATTTTGCAATGTTTATTTGCAAAAACAAGATATTGAGTTATTTTCAGAATTTTCAGTCAAGCTGTCGTTTTGATAGATGCCCAGGTCAAACAGTCATGCACTTGTTTCTCGTTTTCTAACATCTTGGATATTAATTGGTTTAATGTTGGCAGCTAATGTGGCTATGACTATGGAAGAAGGAAATGTATTGCGCCGACTCCAAAATAGAATGGGACGAGGGTAGGAAGATAATGAATGTGGGCTATGGTAGCAAATTCCGTTTTATCTGTGCGCCATGAACCGAGCTTACACGTTACATAATCAGTAAACTGCATTAAATTGTAGTAGGTATATCTGCATTACAGTTTGTATCAAATGTGTAATATATTTCTAACTATTTTTGGTGGAAGCATTGCAATGCCAGATTTACGCTGATTGTATTAAAAAGCTTTTGTGTTACGAGTGTCAAAAGATGACCTACGACACCTAGTTTGATAGCCACTATAAAACAAAAATGATCCTTGAGAAGAACAACAAATACCTCGGCATCGAAAACAATAGATTTGCTAAAATTAATAGCGAATAGTCGCAGGTCTATTGTTTTAGTATGCTGGCCAGTAAATTTATTTTATTCTCTAGTTCCCAATGCACGAAGCTGCTTTTAAATTATTTAACAGTTTATTGTTTATTATGTAAAACAGTCCACTCATATACGCGGTCATTAACAGTTGCAATAAAAAAATATTTTGCTGTAATAATTTAAAAACTTTTTTTTGTTAGAACGGAATTAAACTAATTTTAATCGTTTGTAGTCCGTCTGTAGTAATTTACTTTGCAATTTAAATATTGGTGACTACTGCATATACAAGGCCATATGTTCAGTTATCTTTAAAATAAGTAAATGTGAGTAATTCCTCGGTTACTTATTTATTTTCCCATTTTTTTTTTAAAGTTTGATATTAATCACGACAATGTTGCCGCATGAAACGTTAATTGTGTCTAATTTTGAGTAGGTACATACACTATTATTTTATTTTAGCAAAACAGTGTAGTAAATGGGCAATGTTTAATGTATTTATAACAAAACATATAAGGGCTGTTCAACATTGGGTTGAAGCCACACTTGTATGGCGCGCTTTAATAAACAAAGATGCTTTAAAAAAATAGAAGGCCCGTTGTAGATACCAAATGCGCCGTTAGATTAAAAGTTCATCGGAATATTTTAGGACTGTCTAAAAAGTTTCCACTGCGACAAAAAAACTTGCTTATCCGACATGGAAAATTGGCGCCTAGTGATTTTGTTTTCAATCTAAACGCATTAAATCATTTGACGGGTGTGTACGAACAGTCCTTCCACGTATACTTTACCTCTGACTTTGCATAGCTGTCAAAATCACAGTGATTTTTATTAGCAATAAAGCTGTCACTGACGATTTTGTCAAAGAATAAAAAAAAAACGCTGTCACTAGGAATTCAGACACTCCTGTACCGTGGGTGCGTTTACGCACATTTAATCTCACTTACACAAACAGCCAGACTAATTTTTGTTACGTGCGGGAATCGACCCCACGACACTCAACGCAGCAGCCAATCTCCGCTGCCACTGCGCCAACCGTGCCGTTAATTTTTTTTCGCTACTTTATACTTACAGTAGCGAAAATAAATAAAAATGTAACATTGTCAATGCGGTTTGCAGCCATCAGAGGTAAAATATCTACGGAATGACTGTACTTAATTTTCTGATTTGGTGCAAATCAGTATGTTTTTACTTTTCTCGTGTGTTCCAAGTGCTAATGGTGAAGTTTACTGCACACAGAACCTTCAATTTGTTTAGGCCCTAATAATGTTTGTTTAGTACTTCTACCTAAATATTTTCTTTGTTATTCAGCTACCTAACTTTATGATAAGTGTTGTTATTCGTGATGCTACCTTGATTTTATTGACATTACACTTAAGAACAATGTATCAAAATTAATGTAATTTTTTTTTGTCTTGATGACCTCAAATAAAATGTATGTAAAAATTCGCAAATAAGTTTATCTGCACCTACTGCATGGGCCTATTGTCCTTTAAAATGTATTGGTGAATTTATTGGATTTCTTTATTAACAAACTGTAAATAGACTTAAAATAGTATCTTATAAAATATGTACCTACCATCAAAATGGGAAAAAAATTACAAGGCGTCAAAAATTCATTCGCATCGCTTTCTACAGGACAAGTGCCAAGGAGGCTGGCAGGATTGCCACGTCGGATGGGAAAGCTGATTATTTGGTCAAAAAAGGCCATCCTACTGGCTGTAGGTGAGTGGGAGTCGGGCTTCGAGGAACATAGGCACCATGCTAGGTGGCACAACATTCTGGCTCGCTACTTGACTGCGTTTGGGCGTTGCTTTTGGGTACTCCACATCGCTGTCAATAAAACAACATCCATTTATTTTCAGGCTACTTTGGCCTATACATATATACCTTACAGACTAACATACTTATCATAAAATACAATTTGTGTTAGTAAATAGAACCTTAAAACTATGTTAATAACACTTCACTTGTGCACTATCGTCGGGGACAGTGCAAATCCGCGGAACTAGCATTGGATAATGTAGCCAATTTCAATTACGCATTGTCGTAGCGACTAAATTAATGAATTTAATAGATTTCTTTAACAATACATAGAACACATGAATTGTTACTATTCATGTAAAAATGAGGTCAAAAATCGTTGAAATAAAAAAAAAGTATAAACTTATAACCTTCCCCTGTAAACCTACACGTAGTGCAGATACGCGCACTTTACTGTATGGTAGATTCGCGGATTTGCACTATCCCCGACGCTATGTCACTTTGCGTTCATGAGGCACTTGCCCGTGGAAGCAATGGAATACCACACCCAAATGCAATGCCCCAATGTGGTGCAGCAGTCGACTGCTTCGGACACCATGGCCTTTCCTGCTGTTAGGGTGCTGGTCGCATAGCACGGCACGCTAATAAATACTAATAATACATTAATAAATACATTAATGGCATTATCCATCGTACTCTTGCTTGCTTGTTTTTCTTGCTTGCTTGTTTTTCTTGCTCTTGCTTTTGCTTGCTATTATTTAAAATTGAATGTGGATTATTAATGTTTTGAATTTGTTATTCCATCATTGACATGTTTTTTGATTGTAATGTTTTAATGGTACTTTTTTATTTTACATTTTATTTTTACTAAATTTATATACAATGTATGTTGTTCTGAAATAAATGACTTATGACTTACCTGTTTTCGAAGCCAAAGTCTGCCTGTTTGAATTTTATTCAGTATCTTAGTTCAAGTTCTACCCACTGACCGTGGCATTGTTTTTTCCTGAGTCATTGGCAGTTTTTTTGTACTAACACATGTAATATTGTAATGCTTTTTTTTATTGCTAGTCAACTTTGAGCTTTGATGTTTGTTTTTTGCTTCCGTGCGAAAACGAAAATATCGGCTTCTTATGAATTAATTTTTATTGATGTGAAATTGCTTGATCATCTCTACGTTCTGACTGAAAAACTTAATGATGAATAAGCTATACAATACATACCTATCTTTTTTTTGTATTCTAAAAAAAGGGCTTTGTCGCACATGCGATTATGCCGCCCTGGTAGGTTTTGCAAATTTTAACAAATAATACAATATAAATCAACTAAATCTTAGCATAGCTACTAACTAGTCTGTACAGTGCTCCTCTAGGTGCGTCAGAAAGTGGCGCAGCCAGAATACATATCTATCTTAGAAACCTCTACTTTACCATATCCGATGGAAACCTTATCAAAAGGATTAAAATACGATAAAGGATTCTAAAGTCATGAACACATAAATTGTTGTCTAATTATCTATAATTCCAACAGATCAATTCAGGTAATTTCAGAGCACTCGAAACTACACGGTCATGATCAAATACTGCGAGCTATAAATTGTCTAAATACTCGTAGGTATTACTGATTTACGACTGAATGTAACGCATTGAATAATTGCAACCGCTGATTCTAAAATTAATAATAAAATTTGAATTGTGTGTTTGATTAGGCAGTTTCAACTTTAAATACTTTGAACTTAATTGAAATTTTGAATAGCCACGTAAAATCATTAAAACATAGCCAATAATCGAACACACGGCGGCACATGAAGCTGTACATTTCCAGTAAAACTTGGCCTTGCTTTGTATAGATTTCCTGTACAATGAGAGACCCGCATAAACTGGTTCTGTATAGCTTGATTGGCCGTCGTGCGTACACTTGAGACTTCTTACCATTCCCATGTGAATTCGTAAATAAATTATTTATTTCCATTTAAGCAGTCCAATTTTATGTGACAGTGGTGGTAATGACATTCTCCTTATGTATATGTCCCAATAATGAGATTATTTTTGTTAATTAGAGGTCGAGAGGCCGGAAATGGACGCAAAAAAAAACAATAATTCACACATAAATATGAAATTGTTTGCCCAAATACGGATGCTATACCAGAGTTCCTGAAAGGCTGGTAGAAGACCAGATGAAATATCTGGTAATACGTGCTACCTTTATTTTGTTTGTGCACCATTTGACGCATCCCCAATCATCCACCGCCCTTCTTCCAATTTTTTGGAGTATGTCTTCTTCTTCCATAGCTTTATCAGTATTCATCTCAGTGTGAACTAGGAGATGATCCATCCTAGGTGTTCTTCTACTCTCGCTCTCGTACATTCGTTCTCAAAACTTCAGTTGAAGTCCTTCAATCCTGCATATCACATATTCATACCAGAGCAAATAATTCCCTCTTAACTTTTTCGTATATTTTTCAATAGTTGTACCTACTCCTACTCAACAGTTTTATTGAAAAATGGCTGATGACAACAAACAATAAATACGTATTTTTACACACTTGCAATTACAAAGGTATGATCGAAGTCACTGGAACAACAAAAGGTTCTCGGAATTCTGGAAAACAATAAGGATATGGATGATAGTCAGCATCAAAATGTACATCCAATCTGGTTGGCTTGTAAAATACGCCACAGTCTTGCTCCTGTCAATTTTATTGAACTTCGATCTCTCTTTAAAGTGTCACTTTTATGCTTTTTATTAATGAGTCGTGACATTATGGCCAACCCAGTGGTACTATTCTTTACAGGTACAGGCAAATTGTCATAACGTTTTATTATTCCTCTACTCAACGTCACAGTAAAATCTTCAATTAAACCTTCTATATGTTGCACCAGGTGTCTTTTATTCTTTGCATAAATGAATCATAATATAGAGCCTGATTAATCTTGAAAGCATGCAATTGAATTAATGATTCATTTCATACACATTAATGAGTGTTGTTCCTATGTAGTGATTGTTCGAAGCTGGCATAACGCCCAAGCAGGTGTCAGTTTAGGACTTCGACTTTACCTATTTTAATATAAAGGCTTCATTACACTATTGCAAATGCAAATCATAATAAATCGTTGGGAAATTCTGTCATTCTTCCGTGATAATCACGTCACTATAAAGAAGTTATAAAGTGATCAACTTAGATTGTTCGGAGCACAAAGCGTATAAATATTCCGAGGCTAGCTAGTTGCCACTAATGCCTTGTTAGTCAGTGTAAAAGGGTAAATTACGAGCATGCACTCTGAAACGGTCACAACGTTTGCTGCATTAAGGCGGGGCCACATTAGCGGTAGCACACGCCATGCCATGGCCGCCGCACACCATCTAACATGAGCTCAGTTCGTTCTTTGTCAAAATGATTCTTACGTGCAGTCTAAGCGAAATACTGATAAATGCAGCTTCACATGCACCTTGTATTATGTAGGTCTTGTACACCAGTTTTTGCATTGACTGTGCTGATCACTATTTTCGTTCTGCATGTTGGCAGATCATTTTTCCGGCTAAATTTATTACCACGCAGACTTTTATTACACATCTGTTACTCTCGTAAAATAATAGTTCCGATAATAAACGTGATTTGTATGACTTAAATTATACATGCGGTTGTATTTTTATTGCATTTTTTTATTTATAATCACTTACGTGAAAAGATCAGGGATGATCGGTCTCTACAGAAGACTGCGGCATTTTTAGCGTGGACACTTCATTGAGCCTAACTGATTACCCTTTTTTTTGTACTTAGTTAGTCCATAATGCAAAATGCAATGGCACTCACACCTTGTATTTCTATCTGAATTATTGTATGTCAGTTTTTGCATTGATCATTTGTCTTACTGCTGGGATACAAGCCTCGTCTCTGTAAGGGTGTTACCACACCAATCGATCGATCGTCGACCGATGCCATAGATCGATGGTAGAAGGGATTAGTCGACATCGATCTCGCTCTCTTTTCGCACACACTAAGAGTGTGTCATACACCACAAAGGCCCAGTGTGGATTTGAATTTTCGGTTCTAGGATTTCGGTTTTCTCACGATGTTTTCCTTCACCGTTTGAAAGCAATTAACACAAAGTAAAGCGCTTGTCTGCTTTCCAACTTACGAGTTGTCGGTGGTAGGACCCGAAAAGTTATAAGTCGCTGCCATTTCCAGTAGGGGCAGTAGGCCACCACTGTTTTCTGTACCCTTGTGCGTTGCTTCGTAATAATTTCTACACTCCATTTTAGGCTAACCGCGCACTAATAAGTTCAATCGTTGCGGATATTAAAATATAATAATCGCCAATCTGTGAACAATACCAACAGACTAGAGTCCGAGCACTACGAAAAGAAATCGCAAAAATTATTACGAAGATTACATTTCGCATTTTAAAAATAGCAACGATTAATTTCGTACTTTAATGACGTTACTTTGTATGCCTATGATAGGAAAACGATCGGCCTTCATATGAATCTAATCAAGTTTTTTTTTTGTTTTGCTGAACTGTGCAAACCTGGCATAATAATCAAGTTACATTTAGAAAAAAGTAAGGCTAATTTTAATAATGATAATGTTATGAATTCACCACTTCCTAGTTGATTTTATTACTTAAGGGCCAGTGATCTTTTACGCGGCATTCGAGCTTGTTTTTTACATCGAATTGAACAAAGAAAATACATGTTTTATAGTTCAAAAACCTAAAAAAATGTGGTAAAACTTGTTATTCATTTGGTCAGTGAAAGGCACATGGGAAATGCCCGATGTCCTCGGTCATCAGTAACACGGATTTGAATGACACATCTTCCGCGAAACGGTGTAAAACTATTTTATTTTTACAATTTCAGCTAAAAACGAATCAAACTATCCAAGTAAAACAAAAAGGACAAAAGAGTACCTCCGTTTTTTTTTTAAATTTCGGTTCTCTGTGGATAGCTGATGTAATGAGGATATTTTCAGGATAAAATGTATGTTGACCGCCATAGAAACATTTTGAGCAAAATTGCCTTCTTTAACTTTAACACACACTAGTTCCTGATATTTGCGAATTAATTTTTAGTCACTTTACTCGTAAATGTGGTTTTCTTGATCATTTTACGTCCGTAGTTATCTGTGAAAAAGTATCAGTTACCAATGATAAACGAAATCTTAGTCTTTACATTCGGTATTTTGGAAATAGTTGAAGAAAATAAAAAATAAAAAACTTTGAATTATGCATTTCGTCGACAGCAATGAACAAGGAAACAGAACAAATTGGCGTTTAATGGTTGCGAACAGGTCACAATATTACGCCAGAATATAAATTCGGCGAATTTTAAGTTATTCCTAAAGGAAAAAAAATAAAAATATGCAAAAGGAAATAAAAAAGATCGTTTTTTTTTTATTTAACTTTCTTCTCCTTTACTCGATCTAAAGCTGTTGGAGTGAACTCGTAACAAAATGCGATCGCAAATAAATATTGCACAATATGACAAACATTCGAGATATTCATAAACGAAAAAAAAAAAAAATATTGAAACGGAAATAAAAAAAATCGTTTTTTTTTTAATTTAACTTTCTTCTCCTTTACTCGATCTAAAACTGTTGAAGTGAACTCGGAACAAAACGGGATCGCGAATAAATATTTCACAATATGACAAACATTCGAGATATTCATAAACGAAAAAAAAAAATATTGAAACGGAAATAAAAAAAAATCGTTTTTTTTTTTAATTTAACTTTCTTCTCCTTTACTCGATCTAAAACTGTTGGAGTGAACTCAGAACAAAACGGGATCGCGAATAAATATTTCACAATATGACAAACATTCGAGATATTCATAAACGAAAAAAAAAATATTGAAACGGAAATAAAAAAAATCGTTTTTTTTTAATTTAACTTTCTTCTCCTTTACTCGATCTAAAACTGTTGGAGTGAAGTCGGAACAAAACGGGATCGCGAATAAATATTTCACAATATGACAAACATTCGAGATATTCATAAACGAAAAAAAAAATATTGAAACGGAAATAAAAAAAATCGTTTTTTTTTTTTAATTTAACTTTCTTCTCCTTTACTCGATCTAAAACTGTTGGAGTGAACTCGGAACAAAACGGGATCGCAAATAAATATTGCACAATATGACAAACATTCGAGTTATTCATAAACAAAAAAAAAAATTAAACAAGAAATAAAAAAGATCGTTTTTTTTTTAATTTAACTTTCTTCTCCTTTACTCGATCTAAAGGTGTTGGAGAGAACTCGGGAACAAAACGGGATCGCGAATAAATATTGCACAATATGACAATGATGTTACGTAACAAACACAATAATATAATATCTCCAATTCTCCAGATAAGTTAATTCGTGGTTTTTCTATCACAAAAATTAGATAGGCGTATAACCTGTCCAACGAGAAAATAACGTCGTTGGATGAACCTGAAGATAATATAGTTCATTTTAACTGTTATTTTTTATTGTTATTATCTTGTGCCTAAAATATTTTTTGAATTGCTAATTCACCACAGATAAAGGTTATAAACCTTTTTATCGTTTTTCCAACTAAGGACGGTTGCACATTGGCTGCTACTGGATTAGGTTATGCAATTAGGCGTTACTTTGCGGATATCCATGACTTTAAATGTTATGCAAAATATTTAGTGTTAATTCCGCGAAAAAGATTCAGGCTTGGATGCTTCCCCGTAAAATATGCACATGCAGGAAAAGCGAAAATTAGCATTTGAGCATCGGTTTGGGTGCATAACATGCTTTACTGCAGCATGTGCTTTTTAGCGAAATTAACACTAAATATTAATATTGTGCATAACATTTAATGGTGCTGGATTTGCACTTTGTTGGTACATTAGTGACACCTCTTATGGAAGTATGCACAAACTTTTGCTCACTGTTTTTTGTGCCTAATATTAAAAACAAGTTTCCCAGTGTTTAGTGTACCGATCGTTCCTTAGGCCAGTATTTCGTACACGCCGACACAGCTCAACTCATCTGTACCATGTTAAAAATGCTGTAAGGCTAAATTTAAAATAAACAGGTTATTGCCCTCCAAAAGTATTTGTTCGATTAGCATACGCAACTTTAAAAGAGCTCCATATAAACTGCGCTGTATATTTCCTTCTCGTACATTTGATTTATTTCGCAGGCGCAGTGCGTGTTCATCTAAAAGTTCACAGTAACTTCCTTGATCGGCGCACGCGCATTTCAATGCAGGTGTCCTTCGCAGACACAAGGTCAATAGCGACACCCAAGTCGAGAAGGATATTGTCATGTACTATTTATATACCAGAATTGAATGAGAATATTTTTAGGTTCTTGGTTTATTATTATCGTAGGTTCTTGTCGTGAGTGACACACATTTTTAATGATTGTTTACGGTAGTACTTGCGTGTTTATAATAGTTTGACCTATTTATGATATCTAGGTATACAGATATCGTTTGAAATAACGATTTAAAGCTGGTGGAACTGAAGTAGGTAGTGAAACATAATTTTCATGTAATAGAAAAGTTTCTTTCCACTGATATTTTTTTTAAGTAACACTATCCTTTCATTTTTCAATTCGAAATCGACATTAAAACAGTTAGTGTGGCAACTAGCATACAGAATTCAAGAAAAACCAAGCAAGGTATAATTACCTAGCTGCCGATTCTTTGTCCTTCAAACGAGAAAAAACTTAATGAAAAACGCATCCGTCTCCAAAAATAAACATATATGTAACTACCGACCCGCCCCGGCTTCGCACGGGTGCAATATTTTTATAAACCTTCCTCTTGAATCACTCTATCTATTACTGAAAACCGCATCAAAATCCGTTGCGTAGTTTTAAAGATCTAAGCATACATAGGGACAGACAGACAGCGGGAAGCGATTTTGTTTTATACTATGTAGTGTATTATTTATTGATATCTATTGAAAAGAGGTTTCTAGAAAATTGGCTAAAATAAATGGTCATTAAATCATATCGGTAATCAATGGAAAAAATTGGTTGATCATCGCAGTTTATTGTCCTTTTTACGCACATGCGGATGCTGCTACTCACCACACAGACATTTCAGCCATTGCGTGTAGAAGAAAATTCAGGAAAAATGTCACAGTGGCCATGTTCGTCAAGGCTAAGTAACTGATTTGTAAGAAGGCGGATGATGGCTAGGTTGAAATAACTAGCCTTAATTAAAACGTCTTGTAATCAATGCCTAGGTAATTATAGCTGACTTGCACTTGCTTCGTATTACAAAACATGTTGTATCGTATCGCTACTGTATCACTACAGATAAAGTACGTATGGAAATCTTGGGGAAGAGGTGTGGATAGGGTGACCAGATCTGATTTCCGGTTTTACGGGACAACCGCATTGAAAATACGGGATTCGAGGTTCACTGGGTCCCGTATTGGTTTCGCCAAATTACGGGACAATGAAATATTCGTGCTTGAAATATGGGACAATCCGTAAAATACGGGACATCTTGTCACCCTAGGCATGGAGTGGAATTGTACTGAATCAAATCGTTAGTCGGCTGCCTGGTATTATTATTGTATCGGTAAAACCCAAATGTTTTGCTCTTCTGACGGCTATAAATAAATTGGTTTCGGTATATTATGTTGTTCTGTTTTTAGATGACATGGTAAATCCATAATTATAATCTTAATCACACGAATGTGTCAATACGAAAGTTCAATGAAGTGGTAAGCTTTATTTTTAGAAGTGTATACCTTAGGGGGCGTCCATATATTACGTGAGGCAATTTTGGCGATTTTTCGACTCCCCCTTCTCTCTTGGTGAGATGTCGTGAGATTTGACTTGACTCCCACACCGCCCTAATCCCACGTAAGATTTATCAAAATGCGTAGTTTAGTGTAAATACGTCAATCTGCTGGATTGCGTTGGATTTATTAAAAAAAAAACATAATTTGCTTAATTATTTTCATTAAATATTTATGATTAAATATTATTGTGTAGGATTTAGCCTGTGTTTTTTAGTGGAGAAACATGTTTACTTAAACCTAGTTTTCACGTTATTTTGAACTGTTACTTGCGGGAAAAAAAAACGTAATATTTGCCCCTCGTGAGATTGGGTGAGATTCGGTTCGACGCCCTCCTTCCCCCCTAAACGCCTCACGTTATTAATGGACGCCTCCTTGTCAGTTCCTTGAATAATTTATTGACAATATGACATTGCTGAAGGGAAACTACTACGGGTACAAATCAATTTTGGTGCTGGAGAAGAGCAAATTTAGTCAAATATTAAAACTATTACTATAAATATAAGCATGAAGCCCGACTGCGACCATTACGCGGTCAAACTAGACGGACATTTTTTAAAACTGCGTACGTGCAGATTGCAAGGAAACGCGCCAACTCGTACAATTTTTTATTTTTTATATGCAGTTTTGTTTATGGTTGTATTGAAATAAGACCCTGTTCTCGTTGACCTATATTTTAAGAACAGGAATTTCCCGTTTTTTATTTCCACGATTATATTCCAACTTTTTAGTAAAAAACAACATTAAACTGGAATTAAAAATGGCTACACCCGTTGCTTGCATACCAGGGCCATTTTAAGAGATCCCTTTTGCAGCTGCGAAATTATGTACCTACTCTTAAACTTCACACTTTTATTGAATCAAAGACAATAACTAAAGTTCAAAGGGTTAATTCCGAAATACTTATGAATAAGGGGCCCTTTTTTTCTTTATTTTTTTTTCGCATGGGACATCATCAAATGACCCTCCCCGCTCTGGCCGGAGCGGAAGGGAGTGTCTGTCTTCTTCTTTTTCTTTGCCCTTTGTGTTCCAGGGCCGCGCTATCTCTTTCGAACAGGGCTGCGGGAGCCCTGGGTGAATAAGGGGCCTTACATTTCATTTTCAATAACCTCATCAACGTCTTAACAACATCTAAAGACATCTGACATCCACCAACATGCACTGGATCCTCGTGGTTACAGAACATTTTCTATAGTTACGGTCCACAAAATCTCAGCGTGAGGAGGGCTGACTCCCAGCAGTGGGAACATTGTAGACTGATCGTGCTTCTACGACTAGAGTATCAATCAATTATATCCCTGACTTGTAAGTCTGATTGCTATCTACACTCATGGCATAATTAACCTAGTGCAGCCTTTAATTGACCTAGATAGCAGACATTGAACGGGTGGCCGCGGAGCAGAATAGTCCTTTGTGATAATGAAGGGCTTGTACGAGTGTTACGTGTCTCACGCATCGTATTTTATCAAAAGTGTATTATTTAAGATGGATACAGTACTTATCGTCACGGTATACTGAAGCAAGTAGCGGATCTAATGATATCTTATAGTTTAAGTTGACTTCATCGTATTCGCGTCTGTATTGAGGTTTTCCCAGATTAGTTTGCTTTGTATGGGCAATTCTAGCTTTCGGTTAATTCATCACTGGAATTATACGAAGTTTTTTTTTGGGACAAGCCCGCCACACTATTCCCAAACCACTGCTACTCCCGAAAACCAGCGAACCTGGCGACCACCAGAAAAGTAAATTGTACTAGGATTGTTGGCTACCTTCAGGATGAAAAGTAGGTAGATTTAAAAATATAAGAGGTTAATAAAGATATAAAGGTGACAAAATGTCGAAGTGAGATCATCATTATCTGCTTAGCCTTTTCCAAACTATGTTGGGATCGGTTTCCAGTCTAACCGGATGCATCTATATCAAAACGACGAAGTGAGATATTAACAGAACTTGACATATTTTAGCGCTATCGACTGTTAATTCATATTGTTAGAAATTTTGTCCTTCCAAGAACAAATATAATCTGCGGTCAACCATTAATGATGTTAAAATGTGGTTATACCACCATAGCCCGCGGAGAGTTGATGAGGGTTTAACCAAACTTTGGAATTAATTTATCCCACAATGCATAGTTGAGATTTCCGTATAAAACTGTTACACGTGTCAAATTAGCATCAAACCGGTTTTCTGAGATTGATAAAAGAAAAAAAAAATCTTCTGTACTTAAAGACGGAGGCGTCTTTAAGTACATAACATAACATAATCAGCCTATAATGTTCCCACTGCTGGGACACAGGCCTCCTCTCTATGAGAGGGAATGGGCTATAATCCACCACGCGGGCCCAGTGCGGGTTGGTAGATGTCACATGTCTTCGAATTTTTGGTTCTAGGACATGCCGGTTTCCTCACGATGTTCTCCTTCACCTTGTCTTTAAGTATAGAAGAATTTTTTGCCCAGAAAGAAGAGCCCCGAACTGAACGTATACCGCGAGGGCTGGTCTGAGATGGAACGAGAAAAGGGTCGTTGGAGATTTGGGGGTGGCCTTTGTCCAGCAGTGGGACACTATAGTCAAATATTCAAGACGAGCAAACGGACCGTAAATGACAGTAGCGTCACATTTACCTACTACTTTCTTTTTAGCCAAAGAACCTTCTTGAAACGAAATTCTTTGCGATTAAATTCTGCTTTTACAAAGACACGCGATAACATTTAATTCAAGCTTATCCATACAAGTTTCCATAGTATTGTCACACGGGTTATGGATTATAATTGACCTGTTTGACGTCAGTTGGCTGTTTACGGCATAATGATGTGGTTTCTTGGCAAGCTATCCGTGATCCTGATTGATTTATACGAAGTTTGTCCTAGACATCTGTAATTTTACCGAAGCATTTGCCTAAGATTTCTTTTTGAATGCTTCAGCAGAATTTGGCAATGTATTTAGTTGAAGCCTATATTTTTCCGCTTGAATCGGTTCATGAGACAATATTTCATTTTACTTTCCATTTAAACTGAATTAATTTGCATTGGTCTCGCCTTTATCCAAAATTATGTATCGTCCTGATGAATCTGCTATCAAAATGAAGGCATGATAAACTTTTATGATAACAACGTTTGTATGGATGGCTGATTTTTACAAAATGTCAATTGCTTGATGACAGTAATTTCACACCATGCCGTGATTGTCTCCGTTGGTTTAAGTATACAATCTTGATATAAATGATAGGGACGATTATCAACATGTTTACATCTTCGTTTATGAGTTTAACTACATAATTATGCCTACCGGCAATGACGTGGAGATTAAATCAGGATGCTAAACACTATACAGTATAGGTACAGTGCTTCAGAATTTATTGTTGAGCTCCCAAACTAATAAGTTTGACAATATGTTACTAATTACAAATAAGGATGTGCAAACAGTCGGCTCCATCCATATTATTAGTAGGTATAAAAGGAGCAGACTGTTGGCGTAATTTGGATGGCTGTCCATGGCAATGAAAACGAAAATGTAGATATTAACTTGAGCATATATTTGTACTGTATTCATCAGATTTGGTGTGTGAGTTGTAAGTTATTTGCTATCTGTAAGAATGGGACGTATAGACTAGGCGTGCAAAGTTGCTTTAAAATGTTAAAACGTGATATGTATAAAAATGTAATGACTTCACACTTAAAAATCTTAGCTCGAGTTAGCTAAGATGTTAAATCTAGAAAGATTTTATATTGTCGGCAGAATTGTTATGATATATCCAAGCCGCATATATTTAGCTATAAAACCGCTTGTAATTCATTCATCGTTGTAAGTACTAGCGTGTTGCAGAATATACATGGCTACATTAAATCTTTATTGCCACCGTTGGTAAAAAGCTATTCGTAGTTACCCCAGAGTCATCTAACTTTTAATATGTATATTCATGAACGAGCAAGTTTTTTTTTAAATACGAAAATAATACATATTAATCTTGACTTCCATATCTTTCGAATATTGCTTCATGTGGATTCTTCCATGAACAAAGACGATTCAAGAACCGTTATAACTAACGCCTACTTTTGGAAGAAGATTTATTATGCTAACAATCGTTCTTTTACGTTAAGTATTTTAGTCAAAACATCATCATCATTATTTGCTTAGCCTTTTTCCAAATACGTTTGAGTCGGCTTCCAGTCTAACCGGGTGCAGATGAATCCCAGAGTGCATTACATGATGCTATTGATTATCTGAGCTCCATAGGGTAGTTACTAGGCAATACGACACTAAATGGGAGGTAAGTGGGACTGGTTATCAGAATTTCGGGGTAGATTTCTGGCATTAAAAGATTATAACAAGTAACTTAGACATCTTTTTAATTTTTTACAACTATTTTTACGCAATGCGACTCTCTTAGTATGGACATATGATAAGGAGGGACGAATCATGTGACTAAAAGATTGAGTATAAATTTGTGTGACGGATGGAGAGGGAAAGGAAGACCAAGAAAACGATTTATGGATTATGTGAGGAATGATATGAAAGATGAAAGAAAATGATGAGTATATGTATTAGAGGAAGTTTGAAAGTGGTGCCTGTTACAGAAAAGTTGAAAGGAAGTTGTCTATCTTGGTGTAGACATGTAATGAGGAGGGATGAAACGCATGTGACTAAAGTGATGGATATTTATGTTGATGGATGGAGAGGGAGTCCAAATAAAAGATAGATGGATTGTGTAAGGAATGATATGAAAGAGAAAGGAGTGAATGATAGCGAGACGGTTGACAGAGGAGAATGGCGAAAAAACGTGTTGCGACCCCAAGTGACATGGGACAAGGGCACGGAGATGATGATTAACACAACCCCAAAACTTTGCCATCGTTAAAATTCAGCAAGTTATAGTAATTTCGGTATATAGTATGTTTACTTATTCAGCTGGCCTACTTGTTAAAAGGCTAAGATGATGTATCATTTGTTCATTAGCTATTAGATCACGTCTCCGTTGGGTCAGGGTGATCACCCTGAAGGCACATCTGTCACGATTCTCTCCCATAGTTTATCTGTAGGAAAACCTTTGACATATTATTGTGTGTAAATGGACATAGGGAAGACAATCGCAAGGTACTTAGATTCGTATGATATACTAACACTAACGTTAGTTTAAGCTAATTCATTCATCTTTTATTACATAAAAAGTTACTTAATGATAACTAGCTTTTATTATTAAATTTAATTAACAAGTAACGGGATCAATATGTTAGTAACAATATTTCATAACAATTATGTTAGTAAACTTAACCTACATAGTTAACCTAACACTGCCTTATAAAGGGTGTAAATAGAGCCTTTTTTTTAACGAAGCCGCACTTGTTCTCACCGTCTTTGCGATATTTTTTTTGTTCTAGATCATACCTGATAACCTTCTAGTTACGGAGATATTGGGGGTCAAAGTTCCAACGTTTTCATAAGTTTTTTTAAAATACATGTTAAGATTACTTTAAACACCTCCACGACCACCGTTCTATTCAATCCATCCATCAGCACAATGCTTTGAGTGCGATCCATCGTTAAAACGTTATTTTTTACCACAAAAAAAAAAAATCGATTCCCAGCAATATTTTTTGCGTAAAGTTACTTAGTTTGATGTACAGAATGCTTGGTTGACAGCTTCGTGAAGGGTCTGTTTACACCCTGTAGATGTGAGAATCCCTGCTACAAGCTCAACACTGATATAGAAAGCTTGCAGCAACGATTCACACACAAACAGTCCAGTCCAACCGCAACACACTGCAGTATAATGTTGTTCCTTTGCTCGCGGTTGCACCCCTATAGGAAATAGTCCCATAGGAACGTAACACCAAAATAAAACGATCCCATAACCCAGGTTATGGGAGGAGCTAGTGGCTAAATAATAGCAGCAGCTCGCGTCAGGCATCAGGGAAAGCCGCGCTTAATTTGGTCCGTGGATGGCTGACCACCTATTACATACCGAGTTTCCTCCGTGCCTCGGAAAGCACGTTAAGCCGTTGGTCGCGGCTGTCATTTGTAGATCTTTGACAGTCGTTTCAGGTAGTCAGTGGCCCGAAAGTCTGACAACTAGTTTTTCCAAGGGGTATCGTACCGTATTGTCCAGCATTAACTGGGGTTGTTGTCAGATAGGCAGTCGCTCCATGTGAAATTCAGCTGCATCCGCTTAGACTGAAAGCCGACCCCAACATAGTTGGGAAAAGGCTAGGCAGGCGATGATTCTAACCCGGGTAATAGTCTACCTATCGAAATCTATTCAGCTGTTAAGGCGTAAATCTCTTATAATATTAGTAGGGATTCATTACCATTCTCTTCGAGTACAATGACAAACGACGTGGTGCTCATAGAATTTAATGAAGTGCTTACAAAGTATAGTAATTAAGTCTTGTTGTTGTGCCGCGGTTCAGTAAGTTATGGCACTTGTGTGAGCTGGGAATCACTGCTACTAAGCAGCTAGACGCCCTAGACCTAGAGTGTCTTAAATCCAGGTTTCAAAACAGCAGAAGTTACATATTGATCTTCAACACTCACAATTATACAAATATTATATGCTAAAGAATATTTCAATTACTTAAATAAAATAACAAAATTCCATTTATTTCAGGTTCGAGACCCATATAAAGACCAAAAATAGAGGAAAATACAAATACAGATACATAAATTATAGCTAAAACTTAAATATTAGAATTACATTACATAAAATTAGAAACACACTCGCACACACACAAGCACACACACTCTTAACTTAAATAAATTTGGTTGGCGTTGATAAATGTTCTTATATAACGAAAAAAAATTTGTAAAAATTTTACGGTACGTTGCGCAGATCAGCTCGGTGGCACGACAAAGATATTTGGCTCGCAAATGTAAAAAGCTTTTCATCCCTAGTCTAGACAATGCGCCTATTAGATGGCTACGTCATAGGTCAGCACTATGACGTAGACGCTTAGTCATAGACATTATGGACAATCCTAACACATTCAATTCCACGAAGCAGATACAACAAGCTAACAATCGCCAATGGGATAATTCTTCACTGAGTATGTTTGGAAGGAAAGCGGTTTGGTTTTAAACTTCATGTACAATGTTTTACATACAGGTAACCTTTCCTATTTAATTTTGTACATGTTTTTTATGGCATTGGACAGTGTTCTTGAATGCTGGCCAGTACACAAAGTGGCATTGGTTTAAAACTGTTGGCAGTGTCAGAAAAGGAACGAATAGATGAGTCACACCACGAGTAGTTGAGTGCCTTATTGGTTTAGTGGTCGCAAGCGCGACTGCTGAGCATGAGGTCCTGGGTCCGATTCCCGGGTCGGGCAAAAAGTTATTGGGTTTTTCCATCAGGAATTTCTCAGTTTCAGTCACGGAGTATGGAGTTGTGCCCGGTTTATGGCAATAAGTTTGCCCCCTATTACATGGAACTTAAACATAACTGGCGAAATATGGGTGTACTATTAGGTACACCTCTGTGATGTAAGTTATGTAGATGAGTCACAGCGTGATTGATAAGACAGCAACAGTAACGATTCCAGGCGTGACTTCCTGACCATGAAACTAAAGACATAGCACCAGGTAATAAAGCAGTCGTCCGTGTCTATCCATCAACGTACTTAATGAGACTGTTTATTTTCCTCACAATCTCCTTACAAAATCTCATGTGACTTGGGTTCCCAACTGGT
Source organism: Noctua fimbriata (assembly GCA_905163415.1). NCBI lineage: Eukaryota > Metazoa > Arthropoda > Insecta > Lepidoptera > Noctuidae > Noctua > Noctua fimbriata. Next base: position 12,273,719 of record LR990934.1, on the reverse strand, counting down.
TGCCCACAGGTAAACACAGCTCCGTTTAGACAGGTAAAACTTGTATCATTAGATTAGTTTATCCTTGCTGACAGTACAATTCGTCACGCTACACTTCCTATTTTGTCATGCAAATGTTAATAGAATATTAATTAGATTGTAGTCTTACTATCCTTATCCTTGAGATCCGATCAATGTCAGAATTATTACAATATCGATAGCCCTTTCAAGGTTTTTAAAGGACGACATCAGTATGGCGTAACGTTCGAGTAAAATGGTTTCTTTTAGACAAGCGTGCTCCACTCTAGGCAGCATCATCGGCTTCACATCAGGCGAGTTGCAGCCAAATGAAAAACTATTTCGTGTAAAAGAAAAAAAAGAACGGTCTTTTGACTTTTTTTAAAATTTAGAACTGAGGTGAACCTTTATAAATATGGTAAATATGTGTATTAAAAGTTATTACAAAACCTGCTAAAAGCATCAAAGATAAAATATTGATTTTGTTTCTGTATTTATATTTAGTATGCATGTGATATTTCTTGCATAAACATCTGCATTAGAATGTCGTGATATGAAGACTTAGTAGCTTACTACATTTTTCTTGCTACCTTTTTGAAACCAAATGGTTAAAATAACTGCTATTAAATCAATATAAATTTAATTCGTATTGGCGGGTGGATAGTAAAAACATTAGGAAATTTGAATGATTGTCGAATGACGTCAATCAAGTTAGCTATCGCATATTGGTAGAATACTTTTTGTTCTTAATAATTTCTTCAACAAACATCGATAAAAACAACACGATTATCTTTGCGGTTAAAGATAATTAAATATGAGAAATAAAAATAATAAACAAAAAAATAATAACTTGTATGGGTTTTCCAGTGAACTAATGCAATATTTTATAATCATAAACCTACTACCGGTATAAGGAATTTTATCGTCGACGATTCTTGGCACGCAAAAAATGATGATAATAATACAAGTAGAAATAGTAAGAATCTGCGGAAAAATACACGATTGCAATAGTCACCGATTACTTACCTATTGCATTAATTAGAATAAAATAGACGATAATTACACAAGTGTCGTGAAGTACCTACCTACTTAACTAACTCGACATTGGTACAGTCACGCGCATCAATATGTACCTATAGGTACACTAACCTTAATTGAAAAACGATTTTCTCATAGAAAAATGATTGCAACTATGAGAATACTTAGACCTATTCCATAATAATAATACGGATTATTATGGAATAAGTAAATATTTTTTATATATTTTAAAATGTTTTTTAAATAGTTTTATTTTAGAATATTTAAAAATGTATTTAATATGTGTAAAAATAAATAAAGGAAAGAATATTCCAAAATACTATGTTCGAACCAACAAGACATTGCAATCAATTAAAAAAAAAACAGTTTTTAAAGTTGCCACGTGCATACATACTGGTGCTTATGTCTATACGTCACATATAATGAAAGAATGTATGTATAAATTTACATACCAGGTACTTATTGTTTTCGCCGCGATAAAGATGGCGCCGTGGTCTGCATCTCCAATGAACCTGGAGCCAAGGTCCACAATCCAGCGTGGAAGCACATTGTCAGCCCAGCCCGGTGGGACACAAGTGAATATGCGACAGCCGGCACGTCCACAAGCGATTTCTTGTACGATCACGTATCGAGTATCAAGTGTATTCCGTAATACTCTGATAAGCATTTCAAAATGGCGATTAAAAATAGTTGTAGCTTCTCTTTTGTTTAGATTGTTATCTATTTCATTTTTGTTCATTTGATCCAAGTTGTTTGATGGTGATGTTCGTTACTCTGAATGTCGTTGATCAAAGCACACAAATACTTACTGCAAGTTCGTTTCGTTATATTCAAAAATCTTGTGACATCTATTCTATAGCATGTAAACTTTTTGAAATTCCATGGATAGGCTATCAATAAACTATACCTATATTTCACATATTATAGATTCATATTCCACAGAAATTCTGATAAAAAACACCCATATTTGTAGCAATATAATCTATGAGGAGCTCGTGGCTAAATAATAACAGCTGCTCGGGTCGATCTTTAGGTTAAGCCGTGCTTGCCTAGGTTTGTCTGTGGATGGGTGACTGCCCATTACATACCGAGTTTCCTCCGTGCCTCGGAAAGCACGTTAAGCCGTTGGTCCCGGCCGTCATCTATAGATTGACAGTTGTTAGGTAGTCAGTGGCCCAAAAAGTCTGACAACCAGTCTTACCAAGGTGTGTCGTGTTACCCAATACTAACTGGGTTGTGGAAGTCAGATAGGCATGCGCTCCATGTAAAATACTGGTATTCAGCTGCTGGTGTTAGACTGGAAGCTGAACCCAACAGTTGGGAAAAGGCTAGGCAGATGATGATGATTTGTAGCAATATAATCAGTAATCTGATAGTTTTCAATTTCATATTCAAGTAGAGAACTTACTTTGGCAGAGCAGCAAGACAATGATGACCGAGTCGTTTAATTAATGGTTCCTTAGTAGCAGTTTACTGGAAATTAATTGTCTCATAAATGTCCCCAAATGACAACATCGTACAATGATATTTAGTATCTTGAAGACCTAACATCAAGTGATTAAAAGAGAGTTACAAGAAACGTGACTTTTGACACGAACGCTCAAAAGGGATCTTCGACATTAGACATAGTATCTATACAACATTATTTTTAGTATATGCGAAATCTGAATATAGGTTTGTTCAGATTAAGTAACTGATCGATTCCAATAATTTTTAAACCATGTTATATTTTTTCCCAAAAATATTTAAAAAAGTTTAAAGTTGGATGCCGAGCGACTTTGAGTACCTATCGCAATAATTTAGGTACCTACTGCCAAATTATTATTATCAATGAGCTCAAGACGAAGCTGAAGGCGCGCGCTACGTGGTGACCGAGTTTTTGTGCGGACAACTAGGTAACAGAACAAGCTTATAACTTTATGTTTTTTCATGATACAGTTTTGAAATTTTGTACATAGATTCTATACAAAAAAATACTAGACACGTGTATCAGGTTTCGCATATACTAAAATTAATGTTGTATATAGTTTATTTATAGTTTAGTAGCTAGATACAAGATGTATTAGGCTCTCCCCCTATCAGTAGCGAAGGGTCAATTTTTTTTTGTGATTATATTATTTGTCTATAGAATACTGACTGTGCCATTTTTCAAAGCGAAGCCGATAGGAATCGAGTTGTATAGAACCTTCGCCACTGTCCCCTATAACATAGGACTTGAAACATAACTGGCATAATGTTGGTGAAGCTAATACATATAAGGTACTCCTCTGCCTAACGCTTCGGGGATTATAGGCGTGTTGTTATGTTATGTTGAAATTTAAAAATAAAAACTTTTCGACAATGGGTTGGCCTGCCCGAATTATTAATGTGTAAACATTATTTCATTCGCTACACACGGAAAATGACTTTACATACTGTACATAACGCTAAGGATCTACTGATTTACATAATTTACTCTATGTTGAAATATCTGGTAAATAAAACTCTTCTATACATTCACTGTTAGACAAAAAGAAAATAAATGGACCGTCATATAATTATGAAGTTTTGGTTATGTGTTATTAATTAAACAGGGTCAAAATTACGTTAAAAACTAAAAAAAAAATATACGTGATAATTTTCAAAATAAATATAAATAGTATTTATCATTATCATTTAACTAGAACCTTCTACTAACAAATAAACAAATCTTTTTTTAGGGGTTGTGGGGACGGGCCGAGAGTCGACTAAACGCTAACGTTTAGTCCACTCTCGGCCCCAAAAATTCTACACCGTTCGATTTGGATTTTAGTGCAAAAAGATTTTATCTGATCTTATTTTTAAATTGGGTTTTACCTTTATCTGCCACTAACCTCACATAACAGCATTCGAGAAGTTAAAAATAAACTTTCTCGTTTTTCAAGTTTTCAAAAGGTATGACGTTTTTAGGTTTGGTATTATATTTAGAATGTCGTTTGGTTGGGTAACAAAACAGGGATAACCCTCCTTTTGGGCTTCGACGCAGTCATGTACAAATACCTGGAATAAGATACGATTTTGGTAACTTCCACTCAAGTACTTCCTTATGGAATTGATTCTGAAAGAAACACAAATTTAATCAGGTTTTTTTTTTACCAAATGGGCCACTCCATTACCTCGATCACGCTTGATGGAAAGCGATAGATGAGGTCTATGGTTTCCTATTTGTTATAGAAAGTTATTTTTGACTGACTTTGTCCCCATTTAATTTGCTAAATAAAAGTATTTAGGTACAACTGTTGTCTTGTCCAACAGTCGCCCCACAACACATTGAAAAAAAAAAAAACTATGTTGAAAAATAGAGCCGGTAAGTACTTGTAGGTACCTTTTACATTACGTATGAGCCAAGTGACGTTAGTCAGGCACAGTCAAGCGTCAATCATTAGTTGTTTTTGTTTGTGTACTGTAGAACTTTTTGTAGCTAAGTTTTGTACAAAAGATAATACATTTGTAGATATGTAATCCGTAAACTATTCATTAAAGTTTTTGCAACAGATATAAATTAATGTTTAATTTTGAATCGTATATTTTGCAAATTGTTTTTCTAACTTATTTTTACATTTACTTTTTGCCGAACTCTAGCGATTGTGAATGTGATAGGAAACGTAACAAATTGACAACATAATAGGGGACTGCCGGTTGTAATACATATTTTCATGTAGTTTATAAGGGCCTTTGCACACGACGTTTTTTTATGCGCTGACGACGCGCGTAGAACGCAATCAGGACGCTCAGCAAACGCATGACTGGAAAAAGGGAAGCTCTTCCGACTAGACGGGTGTTGTGTCTGGTGGCCTGTGATGTCGGGTTCCTAATGTGCTTATCTCGCGGATAATTTTGATTGCATGATGCAGGATTTTCAGTTCCTAACTTGCGTCATAGATGTCGCTACAGTTCGTTTTATTTTTTTGGCTATTTTGCTACACTATTAGTTCATGTCTGTTTTATTCATTCTTATTAAATCTATGGAAATCATCCGTTAAATAGAAATATTGTTATTAGGCTCCGTAAAGCATGTTTTAACGGTGTCGGCACAAAAGTAACGTTATTAATCTATACGTTATTCTTATTGCCTACATAGTTAAATATGCAAATCTACGAATAACGGTATAATCGGATCCAAGTTCATAAGGATCAAGTATAAGAAATTTATTACCATTATAAATAACCCATAGTAAAATCATGTAAGTATAGCAAACTTTCATTTATGTGTTTGCAATAAATGTCAAATAAGTTGAAAACTTGTCTATGTAAGTTGTCGACTTAGCACACAGAATAAGTTGGCTGAAGTGGCGATGGGACATAGTGACAATGGGAATAGAACTAATGACCGTTCGGGTAGACGTGTTGTTGAGTGGAGACCCCTAATATCCAAGCGTAAGGTAGGACGCCCTCGGGCTAGGTGGAGCGACGATCTCCAACTGGATGACCGTTGCCGAGATTCGAGTTAAGATAGTCTTTAACCGACTTCAATAAAAGGCGGAGGTTCTCAATTCGGTTGTATTTTTTTTTCATGTTTGTTACCTCATAACTCCGTCATTTATGAACCGATTTGTAAAATTTTACCGATTTTACTTTTGGAAAACGGTAGCAAAAAAGTTAATGAAACAAACAAAGTCACCGACTTCCGAAAGTAAAGTTATTTTAGCCTTTTTTTTGCGAAGTCGGCCTTTTTGCAGAAAGTTTTTTAGAATATCAGACTAAATCACGATTGATCACAAGGGAGGTGGGTGGTAAAATGTGGCAATCACGTGTTGTACGTTCAATTAAGAGAGGCTTATAAAGTTGAAATAGCGTTAATGTAAAAGAAAACAGATTCGTTGAAATCCACATCACGTCTTTCGTCTCTCCTGTGATTGCTTGAGTCTTGCACGTCTCCGCACCGCTCCGCTCGCCTCCCTTTGGTGATGTCTGGGCTCTTCTCCAGGCTTGCCACGGATAAGAACTAATGGGGTGCATTAGTTCTTATCCGTGTAGTAGAACTTATATTCCATTAATCTGGATAATACTTTCCCTCTCAGCTGTTGTCTGTCTCTATTGATGGCAGTTCCCTTTTTTTTTTTTTTTTTTTTTTTTGGGATGGGAAATCATCAAATGACCCCCCCCGCTCTGGGCAGAGCGGGAGGGAGTGTCAGACTTGTACTGACTAAAACCCATACATGTTCCTTCTTTGCCCTTTGTGTTCCAGGGCCGCGGTATCTCTTTCGAACAGTCCCGCAGCCCTGGCAGGCATCGGCCCGTGCGGACCCCTACGTGGTTGCTGACATCTCTTTGAGGCGCGCGTGGAACACGAACGCGCCGTCGACACGGCCTGTCGTCATAAGACGGCTGGACGGCGAGCTAGCCCATAACTCGCCATCCACAGGCCCGCGCCTACGGTGGCCGGGGGCCACCACGTGACCCCCGACGCCCAGGGCGTCTCCCGCGGCGGCTGGGACGTGAGGCTCTTTCCCTCTCACGTTCCGCCACCTCCTTCACCAGCATGACTGCTTCGCAGAAGGAGGTGACGGCTTCCCATTCCCTCTCGCTCCGGACCATGGCTTGAACCAGGGCCGGGCGCGAGAGGTCGCCGCCGCCGATCGCCACTACGAGGACACGGCGCTGCTCCGCCCAAGCGGGGCAGACCTCCACAGTGTGCTGCACCGTGTCCTCCGGACGATCCTCACAATGGAAACACCCGGGCGTTTCCACCCGCCCGATTCGGTGCAGGAACCTCCCGAAACAACCGTGTCCGGTGAGGACCTGCGTCAGGCGGAAGGTGAGGGCGCCGTGGCGCCTCTCTAGCCACTCCTCAAAGAGGGGACTTATCGCCACTATGGTGGCGTGCCCTGCACGGGGTTGCGACAGTCGCTCTCTCCATGTCACCATGAGATCGCTCCGGAGGTCTGTCCGCTGAGCGGCGATTTGCCGCGGCAGCGGAGTTTCCCCCCGACGTAGTGCCTCCGCGCGCCATTCGTGAAGGCGCGCGAGGACTATCGCCTCCAGATCCCATGGCGGCAATCCGGCAAGGAGGCTCGCCGCCTCACCGGAGATCGTGCGGTACCCCCGGACTAGCCTTAGGGCTATCCCCTTTTGGGGCGCGTTCAAGTAGCGGGCGGCTTGCCGCCTCAGAGAACGCGCCCACACTGGGGCCCCGTAAAGGGCCATGGACCGCACGACCCCCGCGTAGAGCCTCCGGCAGGAGGCGTTTGGACCCCCCAGGTTGGGCAGGAGCCGCTTGAAGGCAGCCCCGGTCCGTTCCAGTTTGGGGGCCAAACGTCGGAAATGCTCCACGAAGTTCCACCGGCTGTCAAGGACGAGTCCCAGGTACTTCAGCGTCGACCCGACGCCGATGGAAACCCCTCCTGCCGTCAGTAGGGATCCCGACGGTGGCGCATTCCAAGGCCCATGAAAACACATGGCCTCGGACTTGTGCAATGCCACCTCGAGACCCAATTGCCGGATCCTCTCCACGACTATCGCAACCCCGCGTGTCATGTTTTCGGCCGCCGCCTCGTGTGACCTCCCTTGTGCCAGTACCAGCGTGTCGTCAGCGTAGCAGACTACGCTGACGCCGCTAGGGAGGTCGGCGCGCAGCACCCAGTCGTAACCGATGTTCCACAAGGCCGGCCCCAGAACCGATCCCTGTGGAACACCGCACGACATCTCTCGCCGGTTCCATTCTCCGCTCCGACCGGGGTACGTGACGGCCCTATCCGTCAGATAATCCCCGACCACACGACGAAGGTAGGTTGGCACCCGGTGATACCGGAGTGCTTCCCCAATGCAGCTCCAGGGCATGGAGTTGAAGGCGTTGGCGATGTCAAGAGACACCGCCAAGACGACCCCGCCCCGGGAAACCGCGTCCCCCGTCGTGAGGGCTCTCACGCGCATGATGGCGTCCACCGTCGAGCGCCCCTTGCGGAAACCAAACTGGTGTTCCGCAAGATCCGGCCCCATTCCCGCGAGGTGCCCGGCGAGGCGGTTAGCAATAACTCTTTCAAAGTGCTTGCCCACCTCGTCGAGCAACACGATGGGCCGGTATGCGGACGGAGAGTCCGCAGGGCGCCCTGGCTTCCGGATGAGGACCAGCTTCCCCGTCTTCCAACGAAGCGGGAACTGGCCTCTCTCCAAGCATGCGCTTAGGAGCCCTTCCAGTCGGGGCCCGAGAGCCTCACAGGCCAGGACCCAGGCTTTGCCAGGCAAGCCATCGGGTCCCGGGGCGGTATTTCTGGCCTTCAGCCTGCGTACCGCCACTCTCAGGTCTACCCCAGTCACCTCCGGAACGTCGTCATCGGTGTGGTCCGCTTCCGGCACCGCAAGCGGCGGCGGAGCCATAGGCGGGGGAGGATGCCTCCCTCGCGAAGGGAACAGAGCGCTCACCACGTCCTCCACGAGCTCAGGCCGGAGACTCTGCGTCAGCGGGGGGGCCCGGGTGCGGAGTTTGTCCCGCACCATCTTGTAAGGGCGCCCCCACGGATCTCCGTTCAGAGACTCCAGCATCTCCTCGCGGGCCAGGTTCTTGGCCCGCCGGACAGCCTCTTGGAGGGCGGTCTTCGCCGCTCTGTACCCCTCGTAAAGCTCCGCCTCAATGGCTGCCGCATCCGGAGGGCGGATGCGGAGCCTGCGATGCCTGGCGTACCGGTGCCGCGCGGCAACGCACGCCTCACGTACAGACGTCAGCTCCCGCGACCACCAGTACACCTGACGTCGGGCGCTTCCTGGCCGAACTCGGGGCATTGCCACGTCGCAAATCTCGGACATGGCCTCCTGGAACCAACCCGCCTCGTTGTTGATGTCGGCAGGCCTGGCCGGTGATGACACCCAGGCCTGCACGATCGAGGCTTCCAGGAGGAGCTCCCGGTCCAGCTGCTTCAGCGCCCATCGCGGACCACTCGGGGCCTGTAGGACCGGCGCGCTTGAGGTCTGGGTGGAGACGTCGAACCGGATGTACCGGTGGTCGGAATAGGTCTCCACCCCCTCCATGACGCGCCAGTCAACGACACGCGGCGACAGAGCGGGGCTAGCGAACGATATGTCCACCACCGACTCGCCCCGCATCCGCACGCACGTGGGGACAGAACCCCGATTTAGGACGACCAGGCCTGTCTCCAGAGCCCAGTCCTCCACCATCCTACCCCGCACATCCGTGTAACGAGAACCCCAAGCCAAGTTCTTGGCATTGAAGTCCCCGAGCACCAGCACGGGGAGAGAATGGCTCCCGATGACGACACTCAACTCCCTGAGGGAGTTGTGGAACTCGGCGAGAGTTCGGTTCGGGGAGAAGTAGACTCCCACCACAACGGTCTCCCCGAACCGTGCTGCTACGCACCCCTGACCCTTCCTGACACTCTCAAGGGTCGGGGTACCGGCGGCGGCCGACGCAATTATGGTCACTGAGCCGCTAAGGTCCTCCACCCAGTCATCCCTGGGCGGGACAAAGTACGGCTCAGAGACCACGGCGATGTTAATCGACCACTGCGCCATGCTCTGGATCAGCAGATCTTGAGCGCAGGCGCAGTGGTTGATGTTCGCCTGGAGAAGGCGTAATGGGGCCGTTATTGGCACTCCATTTCAGCCCCCTCCCGGGCCCCCTGCGAGGGCCCCGCTGCAGAAGTTGCAGCAGTGGCGGCCGCGGCGGCGACGGCTGCGGTGGTGGCGACGGTGGGGGTTTTGGTGGTGGTGGTGGAGGGCCTTCCGTTGCCCCTGGCCTTGGCCTTGGCAGGTGTACCGCAGGCCTTGCTCCTTGCCCGGTGATCGGCCGGCTTGCCGGTTGCCGCACATGCAGCGCAGTGCGGCGCGGCGGAGCAAGCCGCGGCCATGTGACCGGGCTGGCCGCAACGGAAGCATAGGCCACTGCGGTCCACCTCCGAGGTGCACCGGACCGACACGTGGTGCCCCACATGGCAGCGGAAGCACCTCAGAGGTTTGGGTTCCAGCAGCTTAACCCGCGCCGAAACCCAGCCAACCAAGAGCCTTCGGCCCTCCATAATGGCTTTCGCCGCCGTCACAGGGCAGCTTACCGTAACGGTTCGCATGCCCGACAGGTCCGGACGTAAGGTACCTGTCTTGACCTGCTCAGCAGGGCACCCACCGGTCCTGGTGACGGCGGCCACCACCTCCTCCTCGGTCACCGAGTCGTCCAGACCCAGGATGCGCAGGTCTGCGCATTTGACGGGCCTGGACACTCGGGCCTCGTCCGCATTTAGGGACGCTCTAAGCTTTTCAGCCAGAGCGTCAGCGGACGAGCCACGGGTTTCGCCAGGGATCTCCAGCACTCGAGCCCCTGTCGCGGTGACCCTGAGGCGGAGGCCCCCGGTGATCCCGAGCTCCCCGAGATCCACCGTCGCCCTCGCCTTAGCGAGCACGTCGCGGTACCTCACGCCCCTCTTTTCCGCGTCCGGCTGTAGCGTAATCACTACAGCTGCGGTCTTCGGGGCGCTGAGCCTAGCCGCGACGCTCCGCTCCTTTTGTTGGCGCTTCCGCTCCCGCTTTCTGGCCTTTTTGGCTGCCTTCCGCTCCCTTTGCCTTTGTCCAGCCACCTGCCACCCGGTCTCGGCCGCGGAAGGCTTAGGGGGCGGGGGGGCTGTAGGGGGCGGGGGGGCTGTAGGGGGCGGGGGTGTATGTGATCCCTGAGGGGACGAAGGCCTTTCATTGCAACATCCCTGAATGTGAAGATGGAAGCCATGGCTTAAAGTATTAGACGAGCATCATGCAAATTTAAACAATCTAAATTTTAGTTTACCATAAACCATTGAACTCATCCTTATGAACAACTTTTACTCAACTTTTACTAAGAGACCAACTCTGAAATCGCCATAAAGAATTCAACTGACTCATAGCGACTATTTCCACGAACGCAAAATGTATGGGAAAACTTATTTATTTTTATAGTTCGGCCATATTTTTGCAAAACCGGTTGGGCTACTTAAAATACATTTCCTGCTCATCTAGCCAGTCTGCTTTAAATTCGTGAAGCCTATTTTTTACCATCCTAATCTGTTGTTCAGTTTTAAGTAGTCAATTACATGTCGTTAATGCTACGGCATTTACCTAAATCTTTGAAATAGTCTTAATGCAAATGCACGGAAGAGATTTACCGTCGAGATTATAGTTTTTTGTTTTGGCTGCTGTGAGATAAGCCATTTAATTTGATAACAAAACATCTACGTAGTTTTTGTTCGATGTGCTATGGGATTTTACTACAGAATTGAATTACAAACTGTTTGTTACAAAAACTGGCGTAATGCTGGTTTCACACGAGGGCAGAACAGTGAGTCAGAACAATTTGGAAGGACAGTGGCGTTTAAATATAGGACAGTCCGCGAGTGATAGCGACGGAGCGTCGACGACGACAACATTTACGCCACTAACTCGAAATTCCAGCACAAATTGCTTTGGATGAGCTAATTGAAATTGTAAAAAATGAAATAAATAGGAAATAAAAACTTAAAACAAGTCAGGACGGGCGCACTCACACCGTCCTGCTCTTTGCACTGCAATGCCCTCGCGTTCACACGAATCCAGCCACAAGACAGACGAGCGAGAAAATTGGTGGGGGGAGCAAACTGCCCCGAAAAAATTGACCGGCGAGCTATTAACTGTTCTGCCTTGGTTACTGTCAAGACAGTAATGTTCTGTTCTGTGCGTTCAAACAGTAGCAGTACTGTGCTGCCCACTGTTCTGCCCTCGTGTGAAACCAGCATAACATTCATAACAACAAGTTGATCTAATCTTACTCACGTGTCGGTTTGGGAAAGCCAATGTGATTTGCAATTAACCAAGCTATAAAAAAGGAATTTAGAAGTCAATCACTCCAATGTATAAATGTAAACAATAGATTAAGTAATTTTACAGGAAACTAGGTAAATAGAGAGAAAAAACCAATATCCCCAAAATACTCCACGAGTCTCAAAAGCAGCTTTAATTTTCACAATACCTAATGAAAAGGTTTTTATTCCAACCAGCTACCTTTAGCTGGCCAATATGTACACCACAGCATGCCATTTTCATGCTACACAATAGCTTACGTTAATATGAAAAGAAAAATAACTTTTGAGCACAGGATTCTTCGCCATACAGAAAAAGTCCTATGCAAATAAAGTACAATTTGGCTTAGCCTGTATGCATCCGACATGGAAATGTCGAGAGGAATTTAATGCACGAAGTCACTGCTCTAATGATGTTATGCTATGTGACTCCATTCGTCATCGTTGTAATTGCTTCAAGTATGGGGAAGTCCTGCTTGAGAGAAAAACAACTAAACAATAATAAAACATTTATATTTGTAACAAAAACAACCAACATGATCCGAACATGGCCTCGCTACGGTAATGTGATGAAAAATGATTATGTGTTATGGCAATACTAGCTAAATAAATAGGAGTATTATGTTACAGTGTTAACTACTACCTACCTATTTTACATATTTACATAATGTACACCTACAGCACATTTCTTATTTACCAGGTACGAAAAACGAGTTTCTACTGATGTTTATTGTATGCAAATTGATGGCAGTCAATAATTATGCAATCTTTTCCAAAAATGTATCTCAGTGCATTGGTTTCCGGTAAAACTTGTTCACAATTGCATTACAGTCTACATAATACACAGAGATACTAAAATAGGACGATTGTGCCACAACATTCGTTATATTATTATCGAGTTATCGAACTTATAATTATTACAAAATTTATTTCGGTTCGTTATACAATTACAGGGAATCTTTGGAACTTACATTATACTAGATTTACATAACATTACTGGTAACTTACAAGGTACACAAGTGTCACTCACTGTCATCGTCTTTTGTTCAACCAGTCCTGTTTGATTAGATCAGCACCTTTCTCACCGATCATTATGACTGCGGCGTTCGTGTTGCCGCTCACTATAGTAGGCATTATACTAGCATCGATTACCCTAAGACCTTCCACACCATGTACCCTCAGTCGAGGGTCTACCACCGCTTCTGGATCCCATGATGGACCCATCTTGGCAGTCCCGCTCTGATGGTATATCGTCATCGATATAGTCCGCACTTGACACTCTATGTACTCATCCGACATGAATTGATGCTGCTTACAGTTTGGCAAAGGCTTCATGTACAGTCGAGATCCAAATTGCTTAAAGGGAGATGCATTAGCAACTTTCAGAGCTATCTTGATTCCTTCGACCAGACGAGCGACGTCTAAGGAATCTTCGTGGTATCGGGGATTCATTAGAGGATAGTGGAATGGATTGGAACTTCTTAATCTGACGTATCCTCGTGTGTTTGGACGCAGCAACAGAGGCATGATCGTCCAAGCATCTTTGTTCGCTATCGGTCTGTATACAGTGTCGTATACCTCATCAGTAAGTCCGAGAATTTTCCGCACAATTTGCCCGTTGTCAGATGAGAACGATGCCGGTGCCATGTGGAACTGAATGTCAGGCCACAACCCGGACGTGTTCGCATACTTTGTGTTCACAAAGGCAATCCCTTCGAGTCCTCCGAGTGTTGTCATAGGACCTCTCTCGTTCACAACGTAGTTCATCGTAACAGGGAAAGCTTGGAATCTGTTTTGGACAATCGCAACAGGTTTATCCACCAAGAATGTTAATCCTCCGACGCCCACATGGTCCTGTAGGTTCTCCCCGACCGGCAAGTCTTTCAGGACTTTAATTCCGACATCTCTCAAATGATCTTTCGGTCCGATACCAGACAACATCAATAATTGCGGACTGTTGATGGCTCCGGCTGCTAAAATCACCTCTTTTCTCGCATAAACTGTGCGTTTTACTCCATGTTTCACGTACTCCACACCGTAGGCCTTCATCGTTACAGGATTGATAAGGACTCGGGTTGCTTGTGAATTCAAAGATATGTCAAGATTCTTTCTCGTTCGTACTGGCCTCAGGAAAGCTTTCGCTGTACTGCATCTGGAGCCTCGTCGTATTGTGCCTTGAGCGATCATGAATCCGGTTTGTACTGCACCGTTTATGTCTCTGTTCTCGTAACCTATTTCGACACCTGATTCTACGAAGGCAGCTACTAGAGGTGTCCTCCAAGGGGCTTCCTGAACAGTTAAATATCCTCCTCTGCCATGATACTTGCTTTTAGCCAGGTAAGGGTTCCTGTTGTCCTCAGACTTGATGAAGTACTTGAGCACTTCTTGGTAACCCCAGCCGGGGTTGCCGAACGACTCCCATTGGTCGAAGTCGAATTTGTTGCCTCGTACGTAGATCATGTAGTTGAGCACGCTTGACCCGCCGAGTACCTGGAATGTATGAGTGCTGATATTAATTTAATTGAAAAAAAAAAAGATAGCATAGGAGTAAAGGAGATTAATGATTAATTCTGGTTGTTTAACCCTTCAATGATTGTCTGCTTTGTATCGTACTTGTTAGTTATCAAAACATGAATAGCAATCCAACTAGCTGCAAAAATTTGCTCCTACTTTTATTGTAGGCGCTTTCGGAACGCTATCGACCGATCGAAAGGGTTATTCTAGTTATTATTGAACCACCTGTTTTTTTTTCTGATATTCATCATCTAAATAATAACAGCCGCTCAGGCCGATCTCTAAGTTAAGCCGCGCTTGTCTAGGTTAGTGGCTGGGTGACTTCCCATTACATGCCGAGTTTCCTCCGTGCCTCGGAAAGCACGTCAAGCCATTAGTTTCGACTGTCATTTGTAGATCTTTGACAGTCGTTACAGGTAGTCTGTGGCCCGAAAGTCTGACAACCAGTCTTACCAAAGGGTATAGTATTACCCAGTACTAACAGTGTTGTGGAGGTTAGATAGGCAGTCGCTCCGTTTAAAATGCTGGTATTCAGTTACATCCGACCCCAACATAGTTGGGAAAAGGCAAGGCAGATTCGTCTGCCTTTCCCTAACAATTCTCGGTTTCCACTCTAACCGGATGCAACTGAATACCAGTAATTTACATGGAGCAACTGCCTGTCTAACCTCAATAACATAATGTATTTGTCATTTTGTTTGTGTGGTACTTTTTGAATCTCAGTTACACTTTCGCGATCAAGTCTCATTTGGTCCTTAATGTTATTTTATCAAAAGCTGTTTACCTTTCCTCTCGGCCAGCTGCAGCGTTTCTTCTTGAACCCCAGGCAGGCGTAGGACGTGGGCTCCGTCTTATACTGCCAGTCCAACTTCGTTAGCTGCAGGTATCCCGCTAACGAGGGCACGTCCGTGATCTCGTTCTCGTCTGGACCTGGAATTGTATGCGGAGGACTTGAGTTTTATATCTGTCACTTTTGTAAGTTGTTGGGGGCAATGGATTTTCATAACTTTCGTTGTCATTTTACTTGATACCTTCTATGTCTTTTAGGATTAGTGGTTTTCGAAACATCATTTTATAATGGGTGTAAAAGTGCCCTTAACGACACTTGTTCTAATCTAGACCATACCTGGGAACCTTCTAGTTACGAAGATATTGGGGGTCAAATTTCTCCAACGTTTTCATAAGTTTTTGTTTTTAATACAAGCTTTATGCTTTACCTTTACTTTAAATACCTCCACGACCCCGAACTATTCAATGCATCCATCAGCACTATATTTTTAGTGCGTTACATTGAGTCCTACCGTAAAACGTGATTATTCGCCCCAAAAAAAAACCCAGCAATAATTTTTGCGTAGAGTTACTTAGTTTGATGCACTTAATGCTTGGTTGACGGCTTCGTGAAGGGTCCGTTTACACCCTGTATATTAACTCAACTTATACTTGATCGGGAGATGGAGTTAGCTGGTTTTTTGTTTCATGCAAAAAGAGCTAATGGTTGCTGAGAGGGTTTCCTGTATCTTTTGCGAATTCGGATTTCTCAATTTTTTTTGTCCACCACAATGTTGACCTATTAAACACAAAGGCTGACTAATACAGAATGTCCGGTGGCCACTAGCGTACATGAAGTTGTATTTTTTTACTCTAGATGTTGACACCCAATTCACTTGCAACAAATGATTGAATATATAGTCTGACAGTATTAATACTTCCGCCTTTAGGTAAAGTCTTGCATCATAACTTACCGCTTTCCAATAATAGTACGTTCCAAGTTTTAACCTCGGTGAGACGGCTCGCCACGACAGCCCCGGCAGAGCCTCCGCCAACCACAACGAAGTCGTACTCTTGAAGCGGCTGCTCCTTATCCAAAATCTTTGCTTCCGGATCGTGGGAGTTATAATTGTGGTATGTCAGAGCTCCAAGCAGCAGTGGTATCAACCACAGTCCTGTCACACTCACAGTCTTTAAGGCTGTCGACGCTAAAAGTACGTGTACGGCCATTTTCGTTTCGTTTTCTATCTTAGTTCAAATCAGTTGCCAATATCACAGCATTTGAACTTAACTTTGGTTTTTTGGTAGGACTAGTTTGTTTATGATTAGAGTGTGCGCTTGTGTCTGTCTGGCGGCTTGCTCCTGCGCATAGGGTGGGTGGCGGGGGGCGGGTCTGGGCGCGGTGGCCGCATGTTACGACGCATTACAGCGTCTCATGCAAGTGCGGTAGGACTCTCGAATCTGGAATTTGAGAAAAAATCTTTGAATACACAATATTCTGATAATGGTATTTTTTCGTTCGTGTATCTTAAAAAAAAGAGGGAACTGTTGCCCAAATGGTCTTTAAATTACATTTACTTATAACTTTTGTTTCTTGTTTCAGGTACGTGGCGTCCGCTTGTTGCTTTACGACTAACATTACGTGTTCATCAGTAAGTATTTTAATGTGTCATTAAAGATTAATATTAGTATTGTTCGGTAGTAAATGCCACAATTTATATCAGTGAGCTATCATCAAAATTAATATCAGTAATGAATGACGTAAGCTTTAATTCGAATGCCAAGGGAAAGCACAAACAATTTAATCTCATAATAACATTACACACACCCATGAAATATTACGCTGGTAAAATAAGAGAACGAAAGAGAAAACGCTATACACAGTGATTGTAGAAGGAAAGAGACGCAGAACGGGTGTCTATTTCCTACTTTTGCGGAAGATTATGATCTAATTTCCAGACATTACCCGTTCCTCAGGCGATCTCGTGAAAGGCATCGTTGATAGAAATCTGTGACACAATATTTTTACAATTCCTTCACAATGAGATCGAGATAGAGATGTTAGCTAATGAAACTAGTTAGTGATATCTAATATGGCGTACCCTTCATCGATACACTCCAAGTAAATAATATTGTAAAAGTTTGTCGATGGTCTTAGCTACATCGGTTATTATGCGCACAGCCAAGGAGTGGAATTCCCTGCCTGCGTCGGTGTTCCGAAGTTCATATGACAACAATCTATTTAAGTTGCGAGTAAATAGGCTTCTTTTGGGTTAGCCCGTTCCATCGTCGACCTCATCTCTGTCCTCAGGACAAGATTGAGGTCAAGAGTAGGCCCATTTAATATAGAAAAATAAAATAAAAAGAAAATCGTTCGAGCCTTCATCCTGCTTATTTGGTATAGAAATTAAATTCATTCTGAATTTTCCCAAATACGAAATTCTTCAAGAGCATTAAAATTAAACGGCTTTCAATCTGTTAGTTCTTTCTTTATCGTGTGGTTAGTGCCTAACCTGGTATCAGAGTTTTTATGCCGCCTATGAGCCTCTGACTTGGCTTTACATGGCGTAAAGAAGTATCTCTCAGGCATGATGGTTCCTCACGATGTTTACCTTCACCAAAGCAATCAATAAATCAATATTCAATCTGTTATAAATAGTTCAAACATTAAAAAACAAGACATAACAGACAGTGTAACAGAGTTGTTAAAGTTGAATTGTCGCAAAATAATATTGTGTGCTTTCCCATATTTTGAAAAATTGTCAACCAGAACAAACAATTATATTCACATGCTAAATAAACATGTACATTTTTTAGTAGGTCACTATAGTGACAAGCTTATATATCTTGATATCAACACTTTTGTTGATAAACTTCTGTCGACTCGGGGTAAAGTGTATCTACCTATTAGATGTAGACACAAAATAGCTCGGCTATTAGCTTTTAATATTCACTCAGACATAAGCAGTATGTCGAAGTTTAGTTATATTATTAACACCGCGACTATTAGTAATATTACTAATGAACAGGTTGTGACCTTAAATAAATATAGCATTAGTGCTATAAATGTTTACAAAAATTGTACTGAGGAGGATCCATGTGTCACCATGGAAAATTCTCATTTAGGGTATATTAGTAATAGGATTTTATTGCCTGGTGATGGCACGGGAGTCTCGGGACTCACTCCAGATATTAATATTAATTTAAACTAGGAAGTGAGACAACAGAAGGTGTCATTAACAATATTGTTAAACCTACCAACATCAAGTTACCTTCTTGCACTCATTTAGTTAGTAAAAAAGGGCCTCAGCAGAATACCTTAAAATTATTCCACCAAAATATCCAAGGCATTTCTTCCAAATTATTAGAAATTGAATTGTTTTTAGAAAAAAGTACTTTTGATATTATTTGTTTTACTGAACATTGGCTAAAGGATTACCAAATGCTTATTAATTATGAAAACTATTCGGTGGTTAGCTGCTTTAACCGTAAATTTATGCTGCGTGGAGGGTCCCTAATATTATTGAAAAATTGTGTTAAATATAAGCAACGTAATGACATAGTAGGTCTCTTGGCTGAACATTGCGTCGAACTGTCCTGTGTTGAGCTAGATAAGCATATAATTGTGTGCGCTTACAGACCCCCAAACTATCAAAACTTTTCCTTATTTGAATCAATAATCGAAGATGTCCTGGCAAAACTTGCAGCCAGTAATAAATCTATAATTGTTTGTGGGGATTTCAATATCAATATTTTAGAAGAAAATTCTAATAGCGGTCGGTTATTAAATCTTTTTAAATCATTTGACTTGACCAACATTTTTATAGAACCTACGAGAGTCACTCCATCATCTGCTACTTGTATAGATAATGTTTTCTGCAATTGTGATTACTTAGATAAAGCCATAGTAAATTGCCTGCCATCTGACCATAGCGGACAAACTGTAACTTTTAGGTGTAACATACCATTGCAAAAAGTTCAGATTCAATTTAGACCTATAACTACTAATAAATTAAATAGGTATAATATTTCCCTACAGAATAAGTTAAGTGCTATGAGCCATCATATGGACGATATTAATATAAATCAATTGTATGATAATTTCTTTTCAATAGTTCACACTGAGTTCAACAAAACTTTTGAAAAGAAGACAAAATGTATTTGCCCTAAATTTATATTTAGTGATTGGGCAACTAGAGGTATCAGAAAAAGTAGGGAAAGACTATTTGAGCTTTATGGCCTTAAGCCTTATATAAACACTGAAACTTTTAACAAGTATGTTGCTAAGTATTCAAAAATTTTTAGAAATACATGCAAGGTTGCCAAAGCCCTGCACATTAGCAACAAGATTAAAACAGCAGAAAACAAAATTAAGACAGTTTGGAAAGTCATAAATAACGAGACTAACAGGAAGAACATACGTAACACTAGCTACACATTAGATACAGCATGTGGTCCTAAAAGCTCTAATCAGGAAGTAGCTGATGAATTTGTAAATTTCTTTACCGTTAAAAACTACGGAGGCTCTAAATTCCTCTCCTAAAGTCTCAATTGGTTTATTAAAGGCGAATGTGTCTGGCTGCCCGGCTGAATTCAAATTTAAACACATAAGTCCAATGATAGTTATTAAAGCTTTCCGGCAAATAAAAGTCAAACTGACCGAAGATCTTTGGGGAATGTCTATCAAAGTTTGTACATCCATAGTTGAGACTATAGCACCATACCTAGCTTTAATTTTTAATTTGTGTGTAGACCAAGGAGTTTTCCCTGATTTAATGAAATACAGTAAAGTCATACCTCTGTTCAAATCCGGAGATAGTAAAGATACAAATAATTATAGACCTGTATCCGTGTTGCCAGTTTTTAGCAAGGTGTTTGAAAAGGTAATGTTAAATCAAATGCTCAATCATTTTAACACCAACAGAATCTTACACGATCAACAGTATGGTTTCACCAAAGGACGTTGTACAACTGACGCCGGTGTAACCTTATTAAAGCACATTTTTACTGCGTGGGAAGAGTCCCAAGACGCCATAGGAATATTTTGTGACCTCTCCAAAGCATTTGATTGCGTAAATCACGACACATTACTTTTGAAACTTGAGCATTACGGACTAGGTAAACATGCACTTGGTTTGATTAAATCTTATTTGAATGATAGACAAAAACAAGTTCAAATAAATGGTGTTAATTCACAGGGTTTAAAAGTAAAAATGGGGGTTCCACAAGGCTCAATATTGGGTCCTTTCCTCTTTTTAGTGTATATTAATGATCTACCCTATTTATTGAAACACCAACCTCAAAATATGGTGTTATTCGCTGATGATACTTCCCTAATTTTTAAGATAAATAGACGGGCCCAAAATCTAGATGACGTGAATAATGCCCTTCTTCAGGTCCATAACTGGTTCACAGCAAACAATTTAGTATTAAATGAAAAAAAAAACGAAATGCATTAGATTTGCTTTACCGAATATTAAAGGTAGCGATTGTGATATAGTATTGAATAAAGATAAGCTTGAATTTGTAGATAAAACAGTTTTCCTGGGGATTACGCTTGATTCAAGGCTACAATGGGGTTCTCATTTAACATCTCTAGCGGGGCGGCTAAGTTCAGCAGCATATGCTATTAGAAAAATCCGTCAATATACTGATGTAGATACCGCTAGACTGGTCTATTTTAGTTACTTTCATAGTATAATGTCTTATGGCATTTTGCTATGGGGACGGGCTGCAGACATTGAGTCTATATTTATTCTGCAAAAAAGAGCCATCAGAGCCATATATAATCTTCGAAGGCGTGATTCTCTAAGGGAACTGTTTAAGGAAATTAACATCATGACGGTACATTGTCAATACATATATGAAAACATAATGTATGTAAGAAAAAATCTACATCTTTTTAATAAAAGAGGCGACAGACACAATTACGGTACTAGAAATAGAGACCAATTAGTTCAGCCAGGCTTCAGACTCGCTAAAGTAGACTCATCTTTCATGGGGTACTGTTTGAGATGCTATAATAAAATTCCACAAAGTATTCTTGAACTGAATGAAACTAAATTTAAAACATGCATTAAACGCACACTATGTAAGCAAGCATATTACAAGTTGAACGATTATATCGCTGATAAAAATGCTTGGCTCAATGCCGGTCCTGCTCCACAAGGACAGGGGCGCATAAATGGATAGCATTAAACAGTATGTTGGAGCTGCTGAAGATTGTAGAACTATCTTTGCAATGTATAAATTCAATCTCTTTTGTATTATATAACCGCATAGCCCATATTGTGTGAGCACTCTGTACTAGAAAGCTGTCATTCGCTGGAAACCTACGTATTTTCTTGACTTAAATGCCCTGGCGGTTAAGAGTATGTCATGCTCACTCAAATGTCTCGCTGATGGTGGCGCGTGTGTCGGATCATTTAGTGCCCTTCAAAATGGTTGAGTTGAATGGTGCCGATACATGCGTCATGTTCGTGAACGGGCGCTGTCAGTTGTGACTGGTCATCTCTTGGTTGCCACGGTTTGTTTGAATTATTTATTTTTACTATGGACACTTTTAAAGTACACATCTTGCTACATCGTTCTCACATAATGTACCATCTCAACATAAATGATGTAACCAAGGTATTGTAAAGTATTCTGATTTAAAAGAGTGTCCATGGAGTTTCTTGCCCGTTCTTCTCCATAGAGATCTACGTTAGGGAATGGGCAACTACAGTACTTTCACAGTTTTTATGCCT
Organism: Noctua fimbriata; assembly: GCA_905163415.1. Lineage (NCBI taxonomy): Eukaryota > Metazoa > Arthropoda > Insecta > Lepidoptera > Noctuidae > Noctua > Noctua fimbriata. Next base: position 12,251,890 of record LR990934.1, on the reverse strand, counting down.
TGTGACTGGGACTGTAGCTATTTTTCATTGTTGTCTTTGTTTCGACAATTCAAAAGTGCCTGTAATTGGCCTATTTGAAATATACGATTTTGATTTTGATTTTGTTACCGCTTTCCGTTTAGTATTAAGGAAATCAATGAAATAGTCTAGCTAGGCGGTCTAGCGTTTCCATTGATATTGCTTTTCTTCGAAGCTGTATTATCTATTGAGTCATCTATTATTATATTATTATCTATTAAAATTGCAGCCGTTGCTAACGTAATTATTATTTTATCAAAAGAAATAATGCTCGTATTTCATAACGGACATCTGTTAATGTTTCATAAAACGATTCAGTGATGTTATTTGCAGTAGTCATTTTGTCGTCTTGAATGAAACCTCTGTGTAAGTCATCATCATAAGTGCATGTCGTTTGGTGATTTATATCGTCCTGGATTATAGCTTTAAGCGATAAAACATTTCAGTAATTTATTCTTATCGTACGAACTTTTTGTTTTTGTAGTTGTCGTAACTGATATTTGCATCTCTTTCTTCTTTAATGTCTGACGGGTAATTTTAATAGGACCTACAAGTTCGATCCAAAGTACCAGCAGACGCTGCATTCCTATTATTCTTAATGAATTATATTTCGAACCTATTAAAAATTCCTCGTTTCTCACCATACCTATACTTAGACACTTCGTAGTTAAGTCATTCTTTCACATCTTGTTAGAACGGAATTTCAGATGATTGAGCAATAATCACAGGTTCAGATCATATTCTATCGGTCATATAACATAATTAATGCTTACCTACTGTTACATCAATTTTGCTTTGTGGGAGAGAGTAATCCGCTCGTATACATCAAGATGCTAAACGCAAGTCACTTCCTACACCGTTCCATTGACTATTGGCATTTTATGATTGCAATAAATTATTTTATGGTCGACTTACGATTGTATTATGTGGGTCTTTTATTCGGAAATGCTGTCAACCATCACTGACCTATGATGAAAGGCGGTCAGTCACTTTAATGAGGTGTTGCTAGGCGAAATGTGAGGAGTTTGATATACGCGTGCCATAATGACTCGGTCGAAAGAGGTGAACAAATTATCTAATACTTGTAGAAGGTCCATTTTCAAGTCGACAGTGGCTTTTTTTTGTGGCAGTAAGGGCGATTTTCATAGTGCAAGTGTAACCACTGATGTGCAGTTGGTTTACAGACTAGCTAGACAGATACTTCCTTTCTATCCTATCCTTATAATTCTTTTGACATACTCGAAATGTTTGTTAGATAATGTTGATGGGAGAAGCAGTAAAAAGTCAATTTATAAGTAAAACTAATGATGGCGGCGTGTCACGCGAGCACAACGCACTTCACTAATTACTTATCGATTCTCTTCAAATTTGTTCGTGTTCTCTGTATTGACTTACTAGGCGACATTCGTGGATGGTATATTGGTTTTGTTTTTACAAATATACGTGACTTGATTGTGGTCAAGAGTAAGCCCAAATAGTATAAAAAAAAAATACGTGATGTTATTTGATATTAGTAAATTAATGACCTTAGTACTGTTTAATTTAACCTAAAGACCCATACTAAAGTTGCCATATTATTTCATATTTAAGGCAAAATCTGTTTTTTTTTTGTTCCAGATACGTTCCGTTTTCTTTTTATTTCTTTTTAAAGTCTGCATATCAGGGTGAATTATCGTGTTTAATTAACCAAAAATGAACTGCAGAAGTAAACGAGCAATAAATTAATACTCATTTCCAACACTGTTTTAAGCTTTCATGGTTTACAACTAAACTAAAACTGTCACTTACGGGATATCTTCCGTGATTGCCCGCAATCATGGCGCTTGCAACAGCGTCGAAATATCGGGGGCTCAAAATAATGAACAATCACGGAAGATATTCCGCAAGTGACAGTATAAGTTTAATACTCATTTCGTTGATAAGTTTTTAATAAATATGGCACGTTTTGGTATTTTATTTAAGCCACAATAGGTCCCCAAGAGTTCAGACGCGATTCAGAACAATGCTGGCATTAGACACGCTCTGGCGAAGTTATCAGAGCGTACGCTGTTTTGCTCACTCTTATATATATTCGTGCATAACATTTTCATGTAATAGTATTGTGTTTACATCTTAAATCTCTTTGGTTCACATACTATCTCTGTCTATTTATCATCTCTTTTATTTTTAATTCTAATTTTGACTAATTATGAGTAGTTTTACTTGATATTTATGTTCAACCAATAACTTGTATGTGTGGTGTAAACTGTTAGAATAAGTTGGTTACAAATAAACAAATAAAAAATCTCGTATTGGGAATTCACTGATCTCTTATTCATCTAAATTACTGGAAGATCTCTTAAAAAGGCTATTGGAGTCTTCTTGCAACGTCATTCCTCCTGCTTTTATGAGGCAGCGCCAATTATGTGCTTCCCTCAAAATTATTTTGCTTTACAACTTTGTCAGTCGTCAGAAAGGAGTATTCCTCAAAGCGCAACAAAATTATTTTGTTGCGCTTAGTTGGTTGCACTTAAAAATAGTTGCGCTTTGAGGAATACCCCGTCAGAAACTTTATTGTTTAGTGTAGTGAAATGACGCTGAAGTTTAGAGCCGTGGACGATACTCCTCACCAACTGAAAAGCCTTCGTTTTTGGGCGTTGTTTTTTGAAATCACTTTCCTGATCTTTTCTCATCACTACACTTTTTGATCTGTCTGCTCGTGTGAAAAAGATTGCATTCTTTACTAACATATTAAAAGAAAAATAAAATCACTTACCTAATAATAATCAATAGTTATGTACTTTTTCTACCTAGTTAATTTGTACGAGAAAATAAGCACAATAAGCAAAGTGAATGTTCTTAAGAAATAATAAAAAGAACTCAAATCATAACTGGTTTATTTATTACTAAGCTTGGACGATAATTTTGACAGCTACTTAATTCAAGTCTGGTTCGTCAGTAATTGAAGTCAAGAAAAATCCAAGATGGCTACCACCATTTTTGGCAGTCTATTCTATGTAACAGTTTAATGAATCTATGGTCAACTAGCCGGAAAATTAATCGAATATCGATTAAAATATGACCTAAATATATCCATCAAATATTATAAATACAGTGCGCTTTTGTAGTACTTATAATACTTTTTCATAGCCTGAAAACATTCGCGTAAAAACTACCAACTTTCAAAAGAGTAGGTAATAAGTGTGTAACCAACGTTTTATTTTTAAACAAAAGTAAACTTTATAGCTCATTACGTAATTACAGTCAACGATCTCCATTGCCGTTAATTATTCTGTTAAGTAAATCATAATGACAAATATAACGAAAAATTGGTTGGAAAGCGAATCGAAGAAAAGATCATTAAACAAATTGCCCGCTGACCGTAACAGGTCGTTTCTAATCGACTGTTATCTATCACTGACTATAGACTTACAGCTTTAATGAGTCCTCCGCCTTGCGCTATCAAAGGCATATTAAGCGTCCACAAAGACCTAACAATATCCCACAGGTTATTAGCTTTAAAATAACCATAATTCACGTAAGTATTACGATACTAATTGAACCAATACGTGGTCAACCTTCAGAATATTCCATTTAAATTGATACCTTTGCAAGGGCTTATTAAAGCGGTCGGTCTATACAAATTATCGCATTGTTTCAAGCTACTAGGAAGTGCCATGTGGGGCGGTCCCCCTAGGCACAATTATTGGCTTGCACATATATTATTTATTTATCTATCTGTTGGGTAATCTGTGGCATGTAGTCGCACCTACTTGTGCTGTAACACCAAACCGTTTTTAATACAGGTCGTGTCTACCTACGTGTCAGTTTGATGACTCATCCTCCTAGTTTACCTACGGGCTATATCTAGGCTAAGGCTGGTCCAAGTTATACTAGCTTTTGGCCAAATTCAGGTCATGTTCTGGTCATTGTTTACCTGTGTGCCAAATATCAACGAAATTAGTTCAGACAGACAGAGTTACATTTGTATTATCTTACTACTTATTATAAATGCGAAAGTTTGTGAGGATGTATGGTTGTTCCTCTTTCACGCAAAAACGGTTGAACGGATTTGGGTGAAATTTAGCACACGGATACTTTATAACCTGGATTAACATATAGGATACGGAAAAAACGCGCATTGACGTGGAGTTGCGGACACCAGCCCGTTATACATACAACATACAGGATACTTTTCATCCCGGTAGTACGATCCCGTGGGATGATCACCGAAATCGGCGCGGGTGAAGCCGAGGGCATAAGCTAGTTTATACTATACTTCGTCCTGACATAGCCCTGTTACCTGAAGTAAGATACTTATCAGCAAAAAGTATAGGTAGGCATTAAAGCTGACATCGTCTTCGAAAACTTTTCTGGGCAGTTGATAATTTAAAAACGTTTTGTATGAGAAAGATACAGCTTTATACACCTACAATAAATATGTTATTGAACTTGACCACGTTCAATAAACAATAACCATTAGTTGCGAGTTGCAACAATAATGCTGACATTTAAATAAACGATACTAATACGTTTCAACTTTTAGATGACGACACACGAGAAGTTTTACGATTTTTCGCAATAGAATGCTGTAATACTTTGAGAGTATGTTTGTTATGCTATGCTTATACTAAAACGAAGAATGAAGGAAATGACTATGCAGAAAACGAAGCAACGGGTGTGCGGTGGCGCAATTTGGGAAATTAAGCTGTGAATTTCGATAAATTATGCGGAACCTCACGCATCCTTACAATTACTCCTGTTACTTTGTTCACGTTCATACTCACACCCCGGTTGCAAGAACATACTACCCTGACCTTTTGATGAACTGGGTTCAATATCAATTATTTTTTTAGTGTTCTTGAAGCACAATCTATCTTGCCTGCCATCTTTAAGCTGTTTTGCTCTAGTTCAGTATAAGCCTTTATTATTTCAGTCCGTATACAGGGTGGATGGGACACCGGCGGAAAACGGTTACCACGTATTCAGTACATCATTTTGAGCCCGCCCCCCCCACACATAGAAAATTTTCATCGGTATTTTAATAAAAAAGAACTAAATACATACATACATTTTGATTTTGACCGTGGGGTATTGCAGTTTTTTAGGAAACAGCTGTTTTTTTAAATTAAATTATCGAGGATATGTGGGGGGGGGGAGGGTTGCACCACCACCTTGTATACTTTAATTCCTTACGTTTCCATATTTGCAAAAGAAAAGCAGCACGTTCTATCCCCGATCATAAATAAACAAACGTTATGCAAGCCAACCTGTTCGCATGCGGCTATCGGTGGCAATGGGTGAAGGCCGTTTCTCGAACTTTCGTCCGCTGACATACGGTGTCATAAGATGGCGTCGCGTTTGACATATGGCGGGAAAGTTGACTTTATGTCTACCGGCTTTCTGTGTCTATGGATGTATTAGTATTGCATGTGGTTGTGCAACAAGTCAGCATATTTATAGATTTCATGTTTTGTTTACCTATGGTTCATTTCCCACCAGGGTGGCACAAATGCAGCAAAATTAATAAGCGTTTGAAAATCGGTTGTTGATGTTTGTACATTTGTTTCTTTTTTAAATTAGTGCTTTTTAAAGATTTCCTCCCCTTCGCGGTCTTTTTAAATCATATTCAACCTTTCTCTGTTCTTAAATTAACTTTATTTTCAACGCTGTCTATCTGGTCATCCTAATACAATAGCTAGCTTGAGATTTCATACATTTACTGATTAGGGTCTTGAACGAGCTGAGGAGAATCGGTGGAGGCGACATCTTTATCAAATTAGGCTATCAGAAGCCTATAATGTCCTACTTCTATTTTATGGAACTTGGTCAGGGATTTCTAGGTCATAATTTATTAGCCTTTTTTTCATGTATTACAAGTTACAAGGTAATGGAGATAATAACACAGACCGTAATTTCAATGACAAAATTACAGGATTCAGCGCCAGTTCAAAGCCCTGACCCAACTTGACTGGTTTTACTTAATTATAACTTAAGTTGATAAAATCAGTCAAGTTTGTTTATAATTTGTAAATTACGTATATGAGTGAGTACTGAAAGAAATGTAAGTATGTACTTAGGTACAGTACAATTACCCAAGTACTTTGTTGAAAGAATTTTAAACACATTCAAAATTTTCATTATTATTTATTTGGCATTACATAAAACAGCGTCTTATATGCGCACACTATTATTTACAACTAATTAAATGCAAAATAATGCAGATGGTAAGATATCGTAACCCGATTAAGTTTAGTAGCACATTGGGTGAAGGCCGCCCCGAAATTACTTTCACTGTTGCGCAAGAGTTGTTCGGGCCGCGCGCGCGCATTGTACCTTGTGTGTGAGTGGTCAAGAATAAGGCCTACTAATCATATGAGCTACTCTACTCTTCACACTTTTTAACATGATCTGTTATTAACCAAGCACTCAGGGATAAGAATTAATTCATGTGGTGACGGCGGGATATCAATTTTTTTTAATGGACGTTATACTTTTTGGTGAACTTTGAAAAGCTATTCAACCTAATTGTGGATAGTTTCATTGAACCTGTCATATTTGACAGAATGCTTGAATTGCTGACTGAGTAGGGCACTAATTAGCTGTTCTGCAATTTTTTTTTTTTTATCTCTTGTTGTGTCCTTGGGCTTTAGTGTAGTACAAAAGCTTATCACGATACGTATTTTTGAACTATCAATTAAAACAATACGTTTCTAAAATATGAAGCACTGTAATGCCACCTCTTATCCCACGCGTAATCACGCGTTTTACCGTATAATCTACATACCTATCTAATATGAGTTGTTGTGAATGAACATCAATCTCATGCTAATGTCATTTGAATTGGTGTAACTCTATAATTTGACGTTTCAATTACGGTTACGTGCCAACTACAAGGTAATAATGTCGTATTGAATAAATTATTTACTATGCTCTTACTTTGTTCCGGATTTTAGAATCTTACATCATCTGTAATCTTACATAATCTTACATCATCGGGAGCTCTTCAACTCGGTCCTGTTCTCTGGGAGAACTCCAGAAGCGTGGAGAAGGAGCGTGGTCGCTCTTTTCTTTAAAAAGGGAAACAAGACCCTATTAAAGAATTACAGACCTATTTCGCTCCTTAGCCACGTGTATAAGCTGTTTTCAAGAGTCATCACGAATCGTCTAGCGCGAAGACTCGACGACTTCCAGCCACCGGAGCAGGCCGGGTTTCGAGGAGGATACAGCACCATAGACCACATCCACACAGTGCGGCAGATCATACAGAAGTCCGAAGAGTATAATCGGCCGCTGTGTCTTGCATTTGTGGACTATGAGAAGGCTTTTGACTCTGTCGAGACCTGGTCAGTTCTGGAGTCTTTGCAGCGATGCCAAGACGACTGGCGATACATCCAAGTGTTGAGAAATCTTTATGAGAACGCCACAATGACCGTCCAAAGCCAAAACCAGCAAACGAAGCATATCCCATTGCGTCGGGGGGTGAGACAAGGGGACGTTATTTCCCCGAAATTGTTCACCAACGCACTGGAGGATGTGTTTAAGACGCTAAAATGGGAAGGACGTGGCATAAACATCAACGGCGTGTACATCTCACACTTGAGATTTGCAGATGACATCGTCATACTGGCTGAATCGCTGCACGACTTGCAGCAGATGCTGGATGGCCTAGTTGATTCTTCAATACACATTGGTCTCAGGGTGAACTTGGACAAAACCCAGGTTATGTTCAACGAACACGTCACCCCAGGACCTGTTATTGTCAATGGCGGTCCTCTCGAGGTTGTTCGAGAATATGTTTACCTCGGGCAAACTCTGCAGTTTGGTAAGAACAACTTTGAGAGGGAGGCTAACAGAAGAATCCAGCTGGGCTGGGCAGCATTTGGGAAGCTTCGCCGGGTCTTCTCGTCGCGTATTCCACAGAGCCTAAAGACTAAGGTCTTCAATCAGTGCGTCCTGCCTGTTATGACTTACGGAGCCGAAACGTGGACACTCACAGTACGGCTGGTCCATAAATTTAAGGTCGCTCAGCGAGCTATGGAACGAGCTATGCTTGGAGTCTCTCTGAGGGATCGCATTCGAAACGATGTGATCCGACAGAGAACCAGAGTTGTCGACATAGCTCACAGAATAAGTAAGCTGAAGTGGCAATGGGCCGGTCATATTTGCCGTAGAACCGATGACCGTTGGGGTAGACGTGTTCTTGAGTGGAGACCGCGAATCGGCAAACGTAAGGTGGGACGCCCTCAGGCTCGGTGGAGTGACGATCTTCGCAGGGTGGCTGGTAGCAACTGGATGAGAATTGCTGAAAGTCGAGTTAAATGGCGTGCGATTGAGGAGGCCTATGTCCAGCAGTGGACTGCTATAGGCTGATGATGATGATGATGACATCATCTGTATACGCAGTTCTTTGTTCTATATTGACAAAACAGTAATTTTGCAACCACGGCGCTTGATAAACCGCGAAATAACTCTATCGATGTCAACCTTTTTGGCGCCGAAGTAGACAACGAAAATTGTGACTGGCATGAATTTTGAAAAAGAGAACCAATCGAATGTTTAAACAAAAAAAAAAACTTTGTTGTTATTTCTCACTTATGGGCAATCAAAAATTTTATGTCGGAAAATTACCAGTTACAACTTTATCGATGTAATTGTTTAACATTTTGCAGCGTCGGCGATGCCCAGACAGAAATAATGAGAAAATGGCGGTAAAGTTACAACTACAATATTACTCAGAAAGATACTGGCGTCCTGAAAACTTGGGTTATTTCCGAAAACCATGCTCTATATTGTGTCACAGAATTAACACAGGATCACGGGAACAATATGCGATTCCCGCATTCCCCTTAAACTCAAGGGGTAGATTTATAAAACCATGGTTAGGCCTGCTGTCTTGAATGGATCTGAATGTTGGGCTATAAAAGGAACGAATGAAAGAGATGTAGTGGGGTAAATGTTAAGTATGAATGTAGATGGCTACTAGAGTAGAGAAAGACCAAAACGATGAATGGACTGTGTGAAGGATGATATGGCTAGAAAGGAAGTGACTGATGAGATGACGAGTAATACAATATGTATGGCAGAAGGAGACGTGCTGCACCGACCCCAAATAAATTGGAATAAGGGCAGGAGAATGATGAAATGTGTTAGATTGTCTATCTTTTTATTGAATAATTATTTTTGCTAGTTGGGTGTTGCCAGAAAAAAGCTTTCATGTGCAGTCGTGGTATACTTAATGCCACAAGGCATTCTCTACCAGCCACCCTGACCCATGTTTCTGTTAATTATTCTAGGCGTTTAAACCTTTAACTATACTTTCTCGTTTAGTAAACGAATGGCGATCGTTTTCACAAAGAATTAAACTATAGTTCATACAATATGAAAATATTTCAAAACCTTAAAAAAACTGCTAAGTACCTAACCACAATTTGCTTGATAAAAAGTCGTTTCGATATAAAGACGTTAACAATGCTAAATAAAACGTAAATATTTTTGTATCACTTTAGCGGGTATTTCAATTATTTTACTATCAATTTGCGGCTGTGTGTAATAGGCACTTTGAGCATTGTTACAACATAAAATGTCTATTATGACCAACGGTGTTTTACTTTGACGAAACGTAATTTATTTTGGTTTTATTGAAATTACGACGTCCATTGTATCGAGCACGCATGATGTTTGTTTTATTGTAAGTTACATAAAACGAACGGTACGCACAAATTAACCTTCACCAGAGACTAAAAAAAAATTGTTTTATTTTTGAAAATGGTTATGTCAGTTTTTATTAGATAAAAGCTCACTATTAGACAATTTACATAGACAAATAAGTACGCCATTGTTAAAGTTAAAAATACTAATTACGACGTTGCAAAAAGTTTAGAATCTTGAGAAATTCGTTAAATAAATCATACTTAATGATATAATCGACTAACGCATCATCATGTTACATTCATTAGTCAGTGTCTATGCAGCGCTGCACTCAGTGTTGCAAGCCTTATGTAACGACTGGCGAGTTTGTTGTCGCAATATTTTCTGCCTTGCAAGGATTCGTGGTCACAGCCTCGACGTTCCATATTCGAAATTATCACAGTGGCACGGTCACGAACGCTATTAGCCTTGTTATTGGTTAATCAATGAGTTTTCGTTATTATTTAATTCAATTTCTTATTTTAATGAGATGACGACATATTAGGGTCACGTCATAATACCTAACAATATTGAAAAATACAAGAGATTGTGTGAAATAATGTGAAATGATTGCAAAGTCAAATACAGTATTTCACGGGATACCTTTCGCCTTAAATACGAAGATTTAAAAATTGAAATCTTCTGATACGATAGTTTACCCTACACAATGTTTATAAACAGATATCATTCATTCACGTCATAAACAGCGACTGCTCATGAACGCAGCCATGACTACCGGTAACCCTCACTGCGCACACGCCGGTCCTTCAGCGAGTATTGTGCCGTAATATGGACACGCTGTTACGCCGCACTGCTTATGTCTAGTAGGATGACATCGATACTCGAGCACTTGTTTGTTGACATTCTCATTGATTGTCTTCGTGGTTATGTGATGAAAGAGTTTTTATTTTGTTTCTAGGCTGTTAGATGTCGTATTTCTTTAGTGTTGTTAATAGCAGGCTAAAAAGAGCATTTTTAAGGCGAAATTGACAAGGTTTTAAATTAAATCTCCACTATTATTTTCATCAATTTTGAAGGTTATCTGCGTCTAACCTGTAGCAATAACTTGCTTAGTACGTAAACACTTAATGGGAAATAAAAGCACAATATAAATCAAGGCAATCAAATTGAACTTCACTAATTGGCGCCCAACAAGAAAATTATTATTCATTGTTGTTGGGCGCCATTATTGATCCATATAATATTGACCGCCGACTCCAACATAGTTGGGAAAAGGCTAGGCTAGGCAATGATGATAATATTGACTATATAGGAAGGACTCATAAAAGGTCACGCGGTCAAGTTATGGATAAGCCAGAACTAAATTATAAACTATCGCGTCATTGACAACGATTGCTGAGCAACGTAGCCATGACTACCGGTCACCATCAGTGCGCACGCACCGGTCCTTCAGCGAGTGCTGTGCCTTAACACGGTTACTGGCTGTTACGCCGCGGTGGTACTGTCTAGCAGCATTAAATTAATACTCGAGCACTTGTTTGTTGACATTCTCATTGATATGTTATGGTTATGGGCCAAAAAATAATAAAATTATTGACACACACAAGTTAAGTAACCCAAAAACATAGAAAAACAATAAACAAAGTTAAAACAATACAAAAGTAGTTGTGCTGTGGGCCCCAAACTAGGCTAGGGGTATCTTGGTAGTTCAATATAATTAATAAAGGCAAGTTGAATAATGAAAAAAAGGAGTTTTCACCTTGTTTCTAGCCGTTAGATGTCTGTGGGTGGACCAGGAGGGTTCGTGATATTTTAATTTTTGTCGGGTCGGTTTCATACGGGCAAAAACGACGAGATTTATTGACCTTTCGTGTGGCCTTTTTCAGCAATTTACAGGGATATCTGAGTCTACCTTGTAGCAAAACTTACTTAGTACGTAAAGTTAGATGTTTTGATAATTAAAACACAAAATAAACCTAGGCAATCAAATTCAAATTCACTAATTGGCACCCAACAAGATGTGTTGTTGTTGGGCGCCATTATTCCCCCACTCATAAAAGGTCACATCGACATTTTTTTTTATATATCGGTAGACGGATATTTTATGGATGGACAAAACTATTCACAAGTCTTTTAATGGTCTTGTAACCTTTTCTGCGGTTTTTAGTTACTGTTGAGCAAGCAAAGTAATTTTTTTACATTTTAAATGGGCCTACTCTTGACCTCAATCTAGTCCTGAGGAGAGATGAGGTCGACGATGGAACGAGCTAACCCAAAAGAAGCCTATTAACTCGCGATTTAAATAGATTGGGGTCATATGAATTTGGAATCACCGACGCAGGCAGGGAATTCCATTTCTTTTCGATTAATTAATCTGTTACTGACTAGTCATACATTTTGTCTATTTTTGTTTCAAAAGAAACTTCGTTATCTTTCTTGGCCAACACTGAAGTTACAAATCAATATCTTGACTGTGGTTTGTAATATTTGTTTATTTTATTTAGTTCCAAATGTCGAGGGCAATTCAATTGTCACAATATTGATGAAGTTCTGTAACTGAACAATTTGAAACAATCAAACGAAATAAATAACCTTTTGTTAACACTAGACGCAATCTATCATAGATGATATTAGGTGTCTCATATAAATATGGCAAATTGATTCGGAAAGGATTACTTATAGTTAATTGTACACCAAAAATTGCTAACTTTTTTTTACTACATTATCATTGCACATTTCATTAATTGGTGTATCATCATTACAGTTCTACATTGTATGTTGCTACCTACTACTCTGTTATGATTAAAGTGTTATCTGTAACTATTTGAAAATGTCAATTGTCAGACTGGTTGAAAAATAATCCACCGAGATAATTCGGTAATCACGTAACATCTTTTAGATTATGACAATACAAATCCAGAATTTTACGACGTAAAATTATGATCGATTCGTCTCTTTCTTGGGCTTTTAAGGTAACCATTACCTCAGCAATGCTCATGGGATGGTATTACCTGCCAGTTATATCATCGGACATTGGATTCACTTTCGTCGGCCAGTTATAGCGCTTTGAGGACGCTATTTGCATGGCTGGTCGTCATAGCAACGGTTTTATTTATGACAGGTCGCTATGGTTCGTGATTGCTTTTTGTTGGATTACGATGCTAAAATTAGAGTGTTATATTTGATAGAAACCTTATTTGTATAACTTTTCTGATTTCAATATTGAAGTTTCGGTTATTTGTTCAGGTGAGTGGTGAGTTTTAAGGTATGGTTATTGCACTTACTACCGTTTATGGTTACATGGAGTTGGTTTTTGGCATATTACGATCTTCGGGAAGTTTTTATTTTTCCATTGCACATACAAATCTGGTGCCATCGAGCAATTTAACGTTAATTATCTGGGTATATCCTGTAGCAATAACTTACTTAACAAACAACTAACTTAACGTACAAACTTGGATGTTTTAATAAATAAAAACACTAAAATAAAATCTAGGCAATCAAATTCGAGTTAACTAATTGGCGCCCAACAAGAAAATATTATTTGTTGTTGGGCGCTTAAATCAAGCCCTAACATCGATCTACTGAGTCGGAAAATCAATGTCTGCGATCGTGCTACGCTGTATTTCGGCCGGTCACGTACCGCAGTCACAGTTAAGTAAGCCTGCCCACTCTTAATAACCATTATTTACGTCCGTTTTTCTTCCGCACGCATATCTTTTTAATTTACAATGATTTAACCTCATTGTTGCGTAACACAATTGTTTCCTTCAGACCATAAATATGCATTTAAAAAGTTTTATGCCGTTATTGTCGCAGAATTTGCATGTTTTAAACGTTATTTTTTTTTCATAAGCGTTTTATTTTTAATGTAGTGTTTTCAATGGCTAGTTATAATTTTAAATGGCTTGTAATTAAGATAATTTATAACAAACATTTGCACTTGGATATGATTAAGCGTTACTTATGTTAAAAATAAATTTAAAAGTCGTATATTTATACAGCGTGAAGTAATTGCAATCCTGAGCATTTGACGTCTAAGTGCCTACCTGCTTTTAAATATCTAGTTAAAATCAACTATGGCTATAATAGTGTCAAAGACCTAGACAATTTTGGGGTCCATGAAGTATATTTTATTTATGACTATCGACAATGACTTCAATTGAACAGAACAGATGAAAAACGATAAAAATGCTCGATTAAACAACATTCAGCTCTTAAGAATGTAACGTTTAAAAATATTCGAAAAAAGAAGTCGTGTCTCACCGGGTCGCAAAGTTCCGCGCACTGAGCACGCAAGCGCAGTGCGGAAAATAGACGGAACTAATCAACTCGCTTCTTAACAAATACGCAGATTATCATACTTTTACTCATTGACATGTTTGTTGCTGCATTTAAAAACGAAATATTAGATGACTGTGGTTTTAATCTAGACCCTGTCTAAGATTGTGGTGGCTGTCATAGACGGAATTGTGGTTACAAAACAAATAGTAAAAAATGAAGTTCTAGTAGACTTTATACTTATCTAACATGAAAATAACAGTAATAGTAACCTACATGGTCACTTCAATAAATGTGTACTCTGATTCGTAAAACTTCATTGTCGAGGTGCATCCTCTTGAACAGATGTTCTACTGTTTTGACACTACTAGCATCTTAAGTTCTAATAAAAGAAATGCTATTATTAAATATCTGTCTTATACAAAAAAGTTGGAAAAATATATCTACGACAATTTTTTCAGAAATCTTTAACAACTTCTTCAACGCTGAACAAACACAATTGAATTGAAGTAACTAAGTAAATTCAGTTTTAAAATTGGAATGGGTACTTAAACCGTGTGCTGGCCGCTTTGTAGTTGCGCAAACGCATTACTGAGCACTTCCCGGGTGCACTATTATGTGTTACGTTGTGTTTGTTATTTGTCACTTGTTACGCTCAAGCTGTGCTGTGAGAACTCACTTTTGTGTGCTCGTCCAACTAAGGTAACTACGTGAATCATCATTAGTCATAAAAAGAAACTGTATTTTTTTATAGCAGTTATGCAGTTTTCGTTTTAGAAAAACCAAAAATTACTTTAAAACGCCTCGTTACTCAAAGAACAAAAAAATAAACTTTTAGCGAGTTCTTGTCTATGTCATCACATCTAAGTAGGTATTAGAAGAATGAGTTTGGTGTCAATGTCTGTGGTGTCTATTTTACAATACCACCGGACATTGGCCGGCTTTGACAGGAAGTCGCAATAGTTTTCACTGTTTTTTTTTAGGAAGTGTAGACCACTCCGATCAGAAAATTAGAGCCAGTAAAGGCCCAGCAAAACAAGGAGATAATAAGGGTAGTTTTAAATCAAAATTAAAACACAATTCACGTGATATATCATCTTCCTAGCATAGAAGGAAGTTTGGAAGTGGAACCTGTTGCAGTAAAGTTAAGGCTATCATCTATTTTCGTATAAGCAGCACGCATGCCACTAAAAGATTGATGAATACAATTAATGTTGATAGATGGAGAGGAACACCAATGAAATAATGGATGAATTAATTGTGTTATATGTAAGAGAAGGAGTGAGCAGGGCTTGATGGTTGGCGCGGGGGAGAACAGAAGAAAAAAAAACATATTGCATCGACCTCAAATAACACGGGACAAGAAGACAACAATCTTACAAACATACGCTTCTACGCACGTTTTAATTTGTTAAGTTACGAAATACAAGTTGATCTGTTTTAATGATACAAAGACTTCAATGAAGAATGCGTGATCTAGTTACGCAGCTTCTCCAAAGATTCTAATTGATGCGTCCCTTTCTAAAACCGTAAGTGATGTCTAAATATCAGATGATATAATATGCGTTAATGATATTCAATAAGATAATAAGAAACATTACGCTGTAATCGCTTCCTTATTAAAATACTTTTCAGTTACGTCTGTGGTTAACAGTGCATGAGTGTGTTTATAGTGTTAATACAAGTTGCTGATAGCAATTGATTGATGATTCGTGTGACATCGTGTGCAGGTCAGCGCCTTCGAAGAGAGAAGGCTTTGACCTTAAAGCTAGGCCACCTACAGCTATACCCTACAATTTCGTCAATAGTGTTCTGTCATGTTCTCTTTGTGCTTGAAGTTTTTCGGCCAAAGTTGGGTATGCTAGCCACTTGAGAGCACATGACAGAGCAGAACACCAAAGCTCTCGAAAACCTCCCTAGAAAGCCATCGAATGCAGTCGCTGTGGCCGAAATCGGTTAGATGGCATCATCATCATCAATGATTACATTTGAGATTTGAGAACCATTGTTGGTTAGAACAAATATCGTAATTTTAGAACACTCGCGTCGATCGAAGTCGCAAATGGGATCGCGCTCATTTTGACAGCTTAGCAGTGACCATTCTGATGATACAGGTGCAGAGATGTGAGATAACCATCGTACTCGTACATTCCTTGGACAAAATAAACTTATGCTGATAATGTAGGTGCCGTTGTTATTTTAACTTATTACGATTTCATTAATACCTAGGTTAATTGGAAAGCTTTTACATGGCAACCTTTGAAATAATGGAAATTGTAATCGGTAAAAGCTAGGGTAAAAAAAACAACAGTCTTAGTTCACAAGGTCGTTGACTTGACTTAAACTAGGTTTCTGGGAGCAATTTTAAATACCAAATACCACTTCCTTCGTTTAAACTAATTTATTACCAAAGATTATGTCAAAAAATGCAATAAAACGTTATGTAATATGATGCAATGACATTTGAATCTGCTTTGCATAATGCATAAACAAGCGATCGGCGGCGCGCGCGCAGACTGCGGTGTGGCGCCCGTAAGTCAGCTGTCCCACCGCCGACGATGCGCGACGGAAGGAAGCGACTATTTTGTCGCTCAAGAAACGCACTCTTATTTCTAGGGCTTAGTATGGGCAAACAGCAGCAAACGGTAGGTGCAGAAAGAGCTAGCAGGACAAACTCGACACTTTTCTAAAAGATTGGCCAACAACAGCAATCAGTGGATAAAGATTATTGGGGAAGGCAGGCCTTGGTCCTGCAGTGAAACGCAAATGGCTGATAATAATAAGTACCTGGGCGATCGAGTTCTGCTCGGGGTGAAAATAGAGAAAACAAATTTTCCCAGATATGAGACCTAACTAGATCGATTTTATGTCCCCCGCGTAAACCCCTATATTACTTTCATCGAAATCGTTAGAGCCGTTTTCAAGAACATACAAATATCAAATATTGGTCATTTAAATGTAAACACTGGGACTGTCTGAAATGGGAATGGGCAACTGGTACCCTGACACAATGAGGCAGGGTCGCCGGAGACCACGAAGGAGATGGTGGGGCGAACTGGACAAGTTCCGTCAGAATTGGAAGGACGACGCACGGGTTCGTGAGAAATGGAAGGAGTAGGAAGGCCTTCGCCCAGTAGCAGAACAGAGCAGGCTAGGAAAAAAAAGTATAGAAATAATAGTTGATTGCTGACTGCCGGCGTGGAATCTCTCTCGACTAGTTAGTTGCTATAGATTGCCAAACAACTCGTTTCTAATTGCTAGCTCTACTCGTTGTTCGTTAATCGTCGACGGTGGGACACTAGCCTTACTTTGCACTTCATAAATATAGATCTCAATTCATTTTGTCACATTTATTCGTTATGATTACCGATTCTGTAGACTCGGATTACGAGGTTATAATATTCATGATTGTAACAAGTTACTTGTCTGATTATGATTAGTCAAAATTGCATCAACATTTATTTGTATCGTTAGTTGTAAGATTTTCAGATAAATAGTGATTTAATACTTCGTGCCTTGAATTGGGCTGCATTAGATAATGATTAAGTAATCCTCAAAACACTTCACTTTTTTACTTATTTGTGGATGACTGCGCACTCTATCGCTCCGCTCATAACTTGAGCGGTTACAAATATTTACATGCACTTTTACCCTCCCTAACGAGAAGATTCTAGTCGAAACATTAATCTCGAGTCGGAAGTAAACGTGCGACTATTTGTTGGAGAATGGCAACAAATTGTGTACACACATGCTAGCAGTCTAATTATGTTTAGGTGTAAATCAGCTAAGACGGACACATTATGTACGAGAGATTTCACTCAGTGTAACTAAATTAGTTGTGCTTGTAAGTACTGACATTGTGAGACTTTTATGTTGAGCAATATACACTATAGAGGTTAGGTTCCGACAGTGTAAGATGTAGTTGTTGAAAGGAAAATTATGAAATGCTAAATAGAAATTGGAAAGAGGGACAACCAAACCTAAACTGAAATCTTAAGAATGAAATTTCCCATTAATGTAGGGTTGGCATAATTGCTGAAACGCCGAACGGGATATTTGTAATAGAAGTAAGGTTAACCAGATAATGATGTGGGAAAAAAACATTTTTTCGATGAAGATTTTGTTCGTTGAGGTCGTCAGAGGGATTTTGAAAAAATATTTTAAATCACCAGTTTTTGTCGCAAACACAATACAATTTAAATTTTTACTAGCAGGGGCGCTAGCCGGGATTTATATTTGAGAGAGGAGGGGATGACCAGTCTCAGCCTGGGGCTAGTTAGCTAGCAGAACATCCAGGTTTGGCATTGCGGTTAAAGCGGTTAAGATATTTCTCGAGAGACATATGTAAGCAGCGCCTTTGACACTTACGCGAGCGAAGCGAGCGCCTTTGACACCAACGCGAGCGAAGCGAGCGCCATTCTTAACTACTTTAATGGGACTCTTCTAGTTTGGCCATGTGAAGCTTTTTGCTGTCTTAGTCCTAATCTGCCATAGTAGGTGGACCGTTGATCCTAAAAAGAAGCAGACTCGGTGCAGAAGGCGAAGGTCAGATTGCTGTAGTGTTTGGAAAAGGCTTTTGTCAGCAGTATAGACTGCGATAGGTCGAGGCGATTTGATTGAATGAAACCTATGCTACCCCCAACCTTGATCCTCTTATTTCAAAACCGGTTTTCATAACTTTAACGTGGTTACCCAAAAAAAGCCGCTAATGTCAGAATCTACCGGCCACTTAGCACTATCAGCAAGTTACTGACAAAACCACTGCATTTCACAAGAACACTGCAATATTTGGTTTAGTTATTCATCGGCCTTGACACACTGATATTTTATATTAGTGTTATGTTATGAAACCGAATATCTTTTAGAGTAACATATAATACTTATAATTGTGCAATGCCATGGTTCACGGCACACAGTAATCTGTGCGAAGATAACAATTTGTTTACTCTGAAAAATCGTGAGAATGTAACATGAATTACGTAAAAAAAGTTTGTATTCTTTCCGCGGTTAAGAAATTTTGTAAATAAAAATATCGTTATGTTTTTGATTGCTTAAACTTGACCACGTAACTTTAGCTTTTGATAAAATTATGACTTTGTTCAATGGATAAAACAGACCGTTTTTATTAGTCGTTTTAGTATCTGAGAAAATCAACTGTATAAAATGTTGCCTGACGGTTTCTCATAAAATTCTTTTGCCACGATTTGCAGTCAAGAGCCATCGTTAGGATGACTTTATGATAGCCACGAGGTCCACAAACGCTTTCGTTTTTTCGTGATTAATTGTGCACACAAAGTCTCATCCTCCATAGCTTTTTCATCAAAATTTAAGTTTAACCCTATCAAAGTTATTAATATATCTTCTAGACTAATAACAAAAGACACTCACCATCATTTCTCTCGATTTTCATCCAAACACGCGAATATAAGTTCTACAGTAACTTCACTATCACGGGACACACCATCAAACTTCACTGATCAGCACTCACTGGTAGTCAATAGGCTCAGCAGGATTAGTAGCCTTAGTACCAGTAGTCTTAATGACCTCAGTGGGCTCAGTCTCCAGTGCAGGCGAATGATCTCTTGTCGAGTCGAAAGTAATACGTCTTATTATGAGTATTGTGACAATATTTCTCACGCACTGTCGATGCACTTTGAACTTGAATGTCGAACCTATAATTAGAAAAAGTGACAGTATAAGAAGTGGTATTATGTGTGGTGAATTTCATTAGCTGTTGTCTTTAGTCGTCTCGTGCTTCTGGTGATCTTGTGGGAATTTGGACTTGAATGTTTGGTGTTATTCTTAGATTTTTGAGGTTTTAATCTCACTTAAATTGAAGCCTCAGAATAAAGATCTTTTAGTTGCTTTTTGAACCAAAACATCGAAAAGTATTGAAAAGATAATCAACAGGAAGGACTGATCACGATTCCTTGTAAAATTCATTTCGACGTTGCTATAGAATAGTCTATTGTTAAACTGTCATTAATTAATTAGCTCAGCATAATTTGTATCTTCAAGCAATTAAGGTCCCAAAATTCAAAGGAATGTGGGTCAAAATCGTAACGATGTCATAAAATTGAAGTAAATACATTCCAGTTAGAGGCTTGCGTCAGAAGAATTAAACATAGCAGTTATATAATGGTAAATACGGCTAATTGCGCCCAATCATTAGTATTATGCTAGGGAAGCTATTACCGTTGTTTTGAAGTAATAGGTTAGCAGCGATTAATGTTTGACAGGTCACGTCAAACCAGCAGTAGGTCCCTCAAAATATACCAAAAGAAAACAAAAGTATGATGCGAATTTAACGATACGATAACGAGACTGGTCTAAAAAAGATTAAAGATAATTTGAAGACGAAAATTTTGAGATCAAGGAACTAAGAAAGTAATAATGCCTGTGAACACTCTCACGAAACACGCTATTCAAATTACTTTCAGCGACAAGTATTGCTGTGTAACAAAATTTTCAATGAAGCTAGGAAATAAGTTCACAGCTTCATAAGCACTTAGAATGCGCTTATATAACTTAGCGTTCCTAGCTTTTACTAAGTTTAACACCAAGATAACGAGAAATTCTTAGACCTTATCACGATCACGATTTATTGTTAGATACTATCACAATTACGTCTTACAAGTCGTTATCGTGATAACACGTTACAGACACCTAAACTACAGGAGCGTTGAAATTACATGACCTATCACAACACACGCTAACGTTCTTACGTCAAGCCAAGGGTGAAAAAGGAGTATGACGTTATGCAATAATCGACAAGATTAACCAGTCGTATTACGCTACGTTAGATAAGGCTCTATTACACCACATTACAGGTACAATGAGTGGAAACGATATAATCGATGAACTCAGACGCGAAACGAACAGCTATTGAAATTCATGACGCTGATTTTTTTTTCACAGTTAGTTGATAGAGGAGAGATAGAGAAGAAGGTTTTAGTTAAAAAAATAGAACTGACGTAATTTGTGGGTGGTGTTCCGGTTGGTTCGCGACAGCTGCGCGACGCGACTCCGCGTGGTGGACTGGCGCTGCGCGTGCGCAGGTCGGCCCGCCGCCCCACGCGCGCGCTCCCCAGCCTGCAGATCATTCGTAATGTGTGTTACGAGGTGGCTTATGTGGAGTTGTGGGTCGCGGGTATGTTATGGTTTGTTTGATGAAATTCGACTGAGAGATACTCTGGCTGCTGTAATCATTACGTTGTATAATGAGAGCTGTGACATTGATAGCTTGATTGGTGTGATCTGATTTGTGTACATTGTTAGTGTTTATTAGGCACGTTGCGACATACTGGTTTATTTATCAAATTACATGCTTTTCATACCAGGCTCAATTACCTCGTTCATCTCCGATGAACCATTGTTGTTTATTGAAAAATAAGCATTCTTCACGCTCTGATTTAGGACCAATAGAAGATAACTACAGGTAATAACATTAAATTACATAACGCCTATAATCCCCGAAGGGTTAGGCAGAGGTGTACCTATTACTACACCCACATTTCGCCAGTTAAGTTCTAAGTCCCATGTAATAGGGGGCGAGCCTCTTGCCAACCGGCTATAAATCCAGACTCCGTGGCTGCTACTGAGAGATTCCTGATGGAAAAACACCAATAACACTTTGCCCGACCCGGAAATCGAACTCAGGACCTCATACTCAGCAATCGCGCTTGCGACCATTTGACCAACGAAGCAGGTAATAAAGTAAGGTAATAATACAAACATAATTTATGATAGCTGGTTGATGCAAATCTGGAGGCTTCCCAATTTCTACCTCCTTTCTAATTACTTGGTAACGATGATTTCTATCCAAACTGACTGTCTTATACAGGGTGTTTGGTTAAACGTGGGCAATACTTTAAGGAAGTGAAGTACTCATAAATATGAGCAACTCTTACTATGGGGCTAACTATGAAATATGATTAAAAAATCTGCTGTTGCCTACATTCTTTCGAGTTACGCGACCAATAATGTGTGGAGCAGTTGACATTTTTTCACAATTTCATGGTCGGTCCCATAGTAAAAGTTGCTTATTTTCATGAGTACTACACGCCCCTAAAGTACTGCCCACGTTTAAAAAAACACCCTGTAGATATATATTAATAGTTATAAATCATAATAAAATATGTAAAATTATGCTAGTAAGTCCGCCAAGGAACTCATCAACATGTCTTCCTCTCTCGCGTGATGAGTTGTTCCGCTTGCTTCTAACGGTTTCTATTCAGTACTTAGTCTTAGAGGTACATCCTCAAAAGTGACATTGTTTGTTTCTGAATGACGTGGGATTCATTAACTAGTGCTAGCATTAATTGCGTTGCTGTATGTCGTTACTTGTTGTATAATATCATAGTTTGATTTAACAGGGGAGCTCGTGGCTAAGTAATAAAAGCCGGTCGGATCAATCTTCAGGTTAAGTCCCGCTTGCCTATGTTAGTCTGTGGATGGGTGACCATCCATTCGGTACCGAGTTCCCTCCGTGTCTTGGAAAGCATTTTAATGGTCCCAGCTGTCATTTGTAGATCTTTGGTAGTCGTTACAGGTATTCAGTGGCCCGAAAGTCTGACAACTAGTCTTACCAAAGGGTATTGTATTACTCAGTACTAACGGGGTTGTGGTGGTAAGACAGACAGTCGCTCCATGTTAAGTACTGGTATTCAGCTGCATTCAGTTAGACTGGACGCCGACCCCAACATAGTTGGGAAAAGGCTAAGCAGATGATGCCTTTCCTTGGAAATTTTGAGGTGTCAGTACTTTTAGGATAGTCCTTAGAATCTTATGGTCAAACATTCTATATAAGGACTTTGTTGAAGTAGAAATAAAAGCTACAGTAGTAATACAATAAAAGGTAGACAAAAATCTCTCTGAAAAAAAAAATACAAATGATAGTTCCCATGATCGTTGATAGTCCCCAGAAGATTAGATTCCATCAAGCACAGTTTCGGTTGAAAAACAAAACTAGGAAAAAAATCTTGAAAGAAAAGATAACAAACAGGAAAGGCAAAGAAAAACAAATAACTAGAAAAGTAGATCATGAACTTAAACTCAACTCTAACGTTACGGCAGATGTTGTAACATGTGCTCGTAAGACAAAGCCGACGTGATGCGAGGCGTGTCAGAATACCGATGACATCAATGACAACGACGACACTGGTCAGGTATGCATGTGACGAAAATCGCACACGTAACCGTTGCAAAACGATGCGATCGACCTAATTCCAGTATTGGTTGTGAAATACACAATATCGATACTTATTTTAATCGAGTTGCGCTTCCTGACCTGAGGACAGAATTTTCGGAGCCCTTTTCTCTCTCAGGTTTTTCAATTTTTTTTTTATCGTATTCTTCTAAATGAAAATGTCTTCTCAATTGTGGGTCGAAATCTTATTTTTCTTACTACTACATTCTGTCTACCTTTGATGATATATCTCCAGATTTCCAATGATTCAACTGCTAGGCTGACCAGTCCTGCAGCACTTCTTGAAAAGATTTTCCAAGTTCTTGTTGTAATAATTAGTAGGTTAATAACCAACACAAAGAGCAACTCCTAATGGATACCTGAGGCTTAGTCATGAATTATTTCTCGAAGTTATATTACCTTTCCACAAGGTTAACACTCGCTATGCGCCGAGTAAGGAAGCAGACTCGGTTTCATCCAGAAAACGAAAGTTGTGGGTAATCGGGCCGCTTACGACATCGACCCCCGGCCGTGGGCCAATGCGCTGTTCAAAATAAACACACATCATACTCAGCTTGGTACTTGATTAGCAGAATATCGATAACCGTTAATCGATATTCTATTATGAAATATTCATTGGAATATCGATTATGAAATGAATCTTAAATCGTCTAACCTCTTATAACTTTGTCATTTTTGCATCGCGTGTTTTGATATGCATTCAGTTGAAGGATGACACTTTTGTCAACATTGTCAGATTGTTCACTATTGTCATCTTCTAAAGTCGTGTACATTTAAAAACTTTTCAGAAGATTACAAGCATCCGCAGAGGAAGTAAACACAACTTCATCCAGAAATCGAAAGTTGTGGGTAATAAGACCGCTTACGTCACTGAGCCAGGCCGTGGACCCACAGTGCGAGTGTGAAAAGCTTTCACAGGCGTGCTCTCAAACCGTCGCGTATTGTTCGTGTTATATTACGGTTTAAACGACCAATTGTTGTGTATTTTATGTAAATATTCAGCTCTTGCATAATATTCGCAATACTTATCCTCAGGTGAATGAACTGCGAATGTTGACGATTCCTTTTGCTTGTCAGATTTATTGCACTTCTTCAGATACTGCTTTGTTTGCGTATGAACTTCAACCCTATAATTGACAAGTTCTAGGACAGATTCTCCATATGTCCTTCTTGAATACTTCTACACCTTCAAAGGAATCTGTACGCGTTTCTACATTCAGAGGTTGACTGAGCGTGGTTTCTCAGCCAATCAATCGGCCACGGAAATGTTCGTTGCCTCTTTTTTTGCTTGTTAAACCAACATTTCTAAAGGTAGCATTATAAATACTCACAGCCTGTACACAGCGGACGTGATAAATAGGAAATAGGGCCACGAAACTCATACTTCTTTCGATTACGTCAGGTAATACTAAACTTCTGTAATGTGATCCTCAGTAAATGTAGCAGTGCGATCGCCGATGTCCGGGGAATGATCCTAATTACTGTTATGTAGTGAGTAAGAAATAAATAATTATGTATAGGTTACTGATGCTATGGCGGGGGCTAGTTACGATTTGATTAATTGCTTTGTTTTGTCTCTGATTATAAAAGCTTTTATGTAATAACGATTGAGGTATTATAGAATGACGATTAGTGGGATTAGAATGTATTATTTATTTTTAGTCTTAAAACTGTCTTGCCTCTTTTATGTCGACTTGGTAACATGAAGTGGGGATATCAATACTTTTTAGAAAATTATGTCTCAGTTGAATTCATAACGTATTTAGGCTGAGACAAAACGAGCGTATTTTTTTTCAGTTGTGAGTCGCGTAAAATGAGTCGCGGCATTTACGCTAAATGAGTTGTACCACAAAGCGATGCAGAATGAGTCGCCGCGCCCTGTGGTACAAACAGGACTTTAGTATGAAACCGAATGCAGAGTAAATTCCGCGACTCATTTTACGCGACTCACAGCTCAAAAAATTACGCTTATTTGACCTCAGCCTTATGTGTGTAAATATTTTTGTCAAAAACGATTTAGCTAAGTTCAATGCAATTATTAATATTCCTATTGACATTGATAGTGACATTAAAAACTCATGAATCTGTATGAATCTCTTGTTTGTCAAGTTTTAATAAGCTGTTATTTATGAATGCTACAACGAGTATGGCGTTCAAGTAACTCATAGTTCAAGTAATACAGCTTACACTTGTTTTTCTTGAACTTTCAGTAAATCAGTAGGTCACTAGTACTGGGTAGGCAGTGTAGCGGTCATCAACTTATGTGCAGTGCACTTAAACATTTTTGGGAGACCTTGACGGTTAACCATCTGTTGTAGGCTTTAAGCCCTGAAAACTGCGTTGTATGAACTGAGTTGTCTCCTCAGCTCGACTTTATAGTACACTCGTTTGCAAATATTACTTTTTCCACGCTCACAAGATGGATTTGTTTTGTGACTACCTTCTAATCACTATAATAAATGTCGAATATTTTTATCACGTCAAGTTTTTTTTTATAATACTCACTCAGATGTTTTGTTTTAATCTGGTTATGTTTTGAACGTTACGAATTCTAAAAGCAAACATTGAATGTAATCATTGTTACTGATATTGATACTGTTAGCCTGCGTCATCCTACTGCTGGGCAAAGGCCTCTCCACATGACAACCAGTTGCTACGATCCAGGGCTAATGTGGGCCACTGGTCTTTTGTTTTGTCCAGCTCGTCCCGCATCTTCTACGAGGTCTGCCGCATAGAAGTACTCATTGTTAGTTACGAATATTCTCCAGACAGAGTGTAAATCAGATCCTAACTATTTTCTTTGTATCTGTAACAAAAATGTTGACAAAAAAAGTGTTCCTCAAATAGTATGTGAATATTTTGGCAGTATACCTACAACCGTACTGCGATCGCCAACCCGCCTGCCAAGCGTGGCGATTATGGCAAAACCCCCCCTTTGGGGGAGGCCTGTGTCCAGCAGTGGACGTCTTCCGGCTGAAATGATGATACCTACAATAGAATTAAAAACTCAACTCAATTTATCACTAGATTTTTTTGACTCTGATACTTTTATTGACCTCTGATAGTTGACCTGAACACGTGAAAACGTAAAACGTTAATCAATACAGTACGAGACAATCACTTTAAAAAGTTACTGCGTGTGATATTAGTGGTCGTGACTGGACAGCCAATTGTTAATCAATAGCAATCGTGTTGACGGTGAGAGTAGAGGAAGACCAAAGAAACGTTGGATAGACTGTGTGAAGAATGATATGGCACGAAAGGAGGTGTCTGATGAGATGACGAATAATAGAAGTTTGGAAGAAGAAGACATGCTGCGCCGACCCCAAATCAATTGGAACAAGGGCAAGAGAATGATGAATCATGTTGACGGTGGTTGATACATTTTTATTTGATAGAACCTTGACAAATAGAAACAAATCTCTACCTAATCTCGAGCCACCTTCCGACAATGTTATTTCTAGTTGCAAACATATTCGGATACCATATTTGTGTACATAATGAGTAAAGATTGCTGCAATCATCTTACGTCATCATTTCCCTGATTTAAGTCAGAATTTCTAGCAAATGTGAGTTCTAACCGGCAAATTTTGTAATAGGGCAATTGAAATGATTAAAAAATTTAAATGAACGACTCAAACCGGTGTGCTTGTGCCGATTACACACGAACGGATTTGTGGAACAAAGTTGCACATAGCAGAGATCTAAACAAAACATCTGACAATCAGATAAAAAGTAACAAATCAGCTACTTCCTTGCTTTTAAGTAATTCAGAGGTCTGGAGGAGAATCAAGAAAAATCTAAAATTACTACTAAACCAACTTTTAGCAATGAAGAACCACAATCAAAATATGCACCCGAAGCTCACGTTTTAATTCTGCTACTAAACGATCACATTGTAAGTAGGGATTGCAATTGCTGGATCCAGCATACAGCAATCCAGCTGGATCCAGCGCCTTTTTAAACATGCTGGATCCAGCATACAGTGCTGAATCCAGCGATGCGGATCCGCAAACGTATCAATTTCTATTGTTTAGTTTTGAGTTGCCGCCATTTTCATTTTGCGCCTCTCCGAAGTTACTGGTACGTTAGTGTACTTGAAAAATCCAAAAAAGTATGAAGAAGCAGTAAAAAAACCTGGCTATTTTCTTTTGCCAAAAAAGAATGCGATGCGGCAGGGGATGAAAACTTTGTTAGAACGAATAAATAAACAACATATTGTAGAGCCGGTGCAAGAAGATATCATGGAGTTAGAAGAGGATGGTCTAGATGATGACGCAGAACCCGTGAAAATGACTTTAGAGCAAGAGCTTGAGATGGAACTTAAAAGAGAGAAGGAGCACTTTAATAAACAAAAGCCAAGTGGTCCATTAGATTGCGAAAAGGTCCTGAAAAAAAGAAATGAGCGTTTATGAGACCGAAGGAGTGCGAGGTGAACATTTATCTATGGTTTATGAGTATTTAATGACCCCAAAACCGACCAGTGTAGAGGCCGAAAGGGCATTCTCAGCAGCCGGCTACATATGCAGTTCTGTGCGAAGCAGGTTGGGAGATAAGACTATAGATAAAATTTGTTTTCTAAGGTCTTACTTTCAGAGAATTCAAAAAAAAGACATAGTCAGTCTCTTATCGTCACATTTTATACTGCCTAATTATTAACGAATACCGAGTGGAGAAAAGATTATTTCGGAGCTTCTTTTGATACAAAAAAATTGATTGAAGATTAAAATAGTATTATTATTACGGTCCTTTTTTGTAGTTAATTTTAAAAGAATTTGTAAGACTGATTGCTACTGATTAGCCGTTCTATCCTATCCTATCATTAAACATAAACGTAATAAGATATTGCTTACTTAGAAACATTATCTAAAATGTTATATGAGGTTATATGTTTGTTATTTAATTTTAAGTTGATTCTTTTGATCTCAAATGATTAAGAAACCAAAGCAAATTGATATCAGATATCACCAAATGAGTGAAAGATTTCATAGATTATCGTAAGAAGTACAAATTAATAAAAAAAGTCTTAAAAATGTCGTCTTTTTATTTTCGTTCCACATTTTGCTGGATCTGCGCTGGACCCAGCTGGATTCAGGTCAATCCAGCAAGAATCCAGCTGGATTGAAAACGCCGCTGGATTGCAATCCCTAATTGTAAGGCCCTCAGAATCAGTATCAGAATCAGAATATTTCCCAGGATCGATTACTCTAGTGATCCTACTTTTGACAGCATAGTTAGCTGTTACGTGGTGTTGCTGATTGGTCAACATGATCCAGAGCTTCAACGTGGGTTTCAGATATATCCCTAGTAATTTGTTGCCTCAATCGAAGTGTATGTGACGTCACCGCCAGTAGTGTCAGTCCTCCGAGAGTGTGCGCCTGGTGTTATGCGGAACCCTGCGAATATGTGTGCGTGTTACATAAGTGGCGTACGTGAGCGCGGGCGCATTGTTGGTCGCGCTGCGGCTGCGGAGAGACGCGATGCGATGCGTCAGCGCACGCAGAGAAAATAAATACCGTTTATTTTAATATTCAAATGACTCACGTGTTTCTAAATGACCATTTATTTATTCTTATTATTTTTATTCACCTAAGGACCAATTTATAGTTGGTCTTTGATCAGAACAGAGAATTATTAATTTAAAACGGCTGAAGACAATGTTACGGGTACTAGCTACTATTTCCTTTAGTTGGTATGAATGGAGTGCAACCTTTTTGGATACAAATATTTTCATCTATGTCCAGTCATCATCATCATCATCATTTCAGCCGAAAGACGTCCACTTCTGGACATAGGCCTGACATGTCCAGTCACATATTTTAAATTCCAATAACTACTCTGTTGTTGTAGCAGTTAAAAAGGAGACCATAGACAGAATAGTTAGTGGTATTTGATAACTTTCGACGTCATCTTTCTCCTCTTGTCCCGTGTTACTTGAGATGGGCGCTACAATTTTCTTCCATAGTCCCCCCAGTCAAGCATCTTGCTATCATTCACGCTCTTTTCTTAGCCTGATAATAAATTACTGAATTAATGAGCAAACCCAAATCAATGAGCTGTAGGCATTACCAAAGCTTACTCAATACTTAATAATGTGTTTAATGGATAATAATGACCACATCCAGGAACGAACTGATTATTGTGATTTAATGTTTTGTAATGGTACCTAATGTTCCTTCTGTATTTAATGATGTGTAGCAATTAATGTTGCTGCCCTTTTATTATAATAAGGCTAAAGATTTAGCTGCTTTATATAAGTTGTATTTGGTACGGGCCCTTCACGAAGCCGTCAACCAAGAATTCTGTACATCATACTAAGTAATTCCACGCAAAAATTATTGCTGGGAAACGACTATTTTTTGGGGTGAAAAATCACTTTTTACCGTAGTAGGTACTGAATGTAACGCACTAAAAACATTTTGCTGGTGGATGGAAATAGGCTCGCTCCCTGTTACATGGGACTTAAAAACATAACTGGCAAAATGTGGGTTTACAATTAGGCACACCTCTGCGTAACCCTTCGGGACTACAGGCGTGATGTTATGTTATGTTATGTAAACTCTAAACGAAACTAATAAACTTTTCGATATAACCTTTAGATATGCGACAGCACGATCATGAATATTATATTATTTCTCGCCTTTGTCGTCGTGTAAATCAGAGATCTTTTGACCCCTCACAAAGGCACCACCATAGTCGAAGACCTATGGGGTCACAATAAACTTCCGTGTTTCTATGGAACCATGTAACTACATAAGCGCTATGTTGATGGATCGTTTTCTATAATACAGGGTGTAAACAGACTCTTCACATAGCCGTCAATTAAGCATTCTGTACATCAAACTAAGTAACTTTACGGGGTGAAAAATCACATTTTACGGTAGGACTCGATGGAAATCACTCGAAAGCATTGTGCTGATGGATGGATTGAACAGTACGGGGGTCGTGGAGGTGTGTAAAGTAAAAATCTTACATTAAAAATATGTATTTAAAAAAAAAAACTTGTGAAAAAGTTAGAACTTTGACCCCCACTTTGACCTCCGTAACTAGAAGGTCTAGAACAAAAAAAAAATATCGCAAAGACGGGGAAAACAAGTGCCTTTCGGATATGTTAAGGGTCTATTTACACCCTTTATAGGAACTGGTTGTTCTAAAATAGATGATTGCGGCTTACCAATGAAATCGGACGTTATTTTGCAACTTGACGTTTTAATCGGACGTCATGTCAAGACCCCTCCGGCCCTTAGAAAGCACATTAAGCCGTTGGCCCCCGACCTGTCAATTGTAGATCTTTGACAGTCGTTTCGGGTGGCCAGCATCCCGAAACATACAATCAGTCTTACCAAGAGGTACCGTATTACGCATTATCTATCTGGATTCTGAAAGTCAGATCGGCAGGCAGTCGCTCCTTGCAAAATACAGGTGTTCAGCTGCATCTGATTATTATGATTAGTCTGGTAGCCGATCCTAACACATTTAGAAAAAAGAGATAACCAGATGATAATCGATCAAATTTTGCACGTCTACAACTTTTCAACGACGCAACATTTTCGCCTCAACGCGTGTTTAGAAAAAAAAAGGAAGTTATACTTAGCTGTGCTAATATTTTATCTTCCTATATAAATAACGTTCTGAAGCCTAAGAGCCGCCATTATTTGCTAATTGGTAAACCTAAATGCAACACTTACATGATGCAGTTAGTTCAACACAAAGTGATGTAACTCGAGGTGTGAGTTTACTCATGTCTTATGCATTCTAGTATTTTGCAAGTGGTGTACGTGACTGCATAGGTAACAGTTTAGGGCTTACTCATAGCCATAACGAATTTAAGCTGTGGTCAAAATGAAGCTAATCCTGACGACAGTCGCTGGCGTAGATTTATTTTTATTTTTTTTGTAGCCTGTACTGTCCCACTGCTGGGAAAAGGCCTCCCCCAATTCCTTCCATGTACTCTTTTCCCGAGCCTCCTCGAACCAGCCTTCGCGGTACGCGTACAGATCGTCTCGCTGATTGTGTTAACTAATTTATATGGAGGTGTCCATGTCCAAACTGACTTCTGATTTAGTAAAACAGCAGATTCTCCTCAGTGTGGCTAAAATTTAAAAGGTACCTACTTACCTGATCTCATCACCTACCTAGCCTTTTTTCAACTATGTTGGGGTCGGCCTCCAGTCTTACCGGATGCAGCTGAATACCAGTATTAATGATATGATCATGAGTTTTAGTGTGTCATATTTATCTATTTAAGATAATGTAAATATTTTCCCATTACAGCCTTTTTGTATTTGCCATATTATGTCATCGAGGGGCCTCCATTGCTTAATTCACATAATTAGTTCTATTATTTGTTTTACAATTAGATCATTCATTCATAACTTAATTATTCAACGGTATTTACAAAAGGAGGGATCAGTATTGATATCAGTATTCGGTTATTTGTGTGTGTTTATCTAGTATAAACATTTACATTAAAGTAAAGTAAAATTTATTTGTAGATTGCAGGTACATAAAATAAGACAGACATGCACACCACACCACATCCATACACACCACAACCATCCACCACCCACATCCACATCCACCATCGACACAGACACCACCGAAAGAGGTCAATCATTTGTGCAACTAAAAATCAAATGCACACAATGTAATGAATATCAATTAAAATTCCCCAAGTTATGAAGCAGGTGGCGCTTATAGCCATAAATCAGAGCAGCCAATAATCGCACCTGATCGAGTTGATTGAATGTTGTGCAACGACTCGGATAGGGGCTCTGCACACCAAAGCCCGGCGACACAACCTAATAGTGTCCGACCAACGGCTTCGGGTTTCCGCCAAGTTCTACTTCAGCTAAACCTTCGGCCAAATTGGTCTGAAGATATGGCCCACGCCGAAGGTCCTATCAAGCGCCGTAATTGAACGAACTGTTATCTACATAAGTACGCATGCGTGAGAGCGCGTTGGAAAAGGCGACGCGGGGGCAGTGATCCTAATTGACATATACATAAACATTTTTACACACACACACACACATACATATTTTTGACATGAGAATGATGTTGATTATTTTTGACAAGTTGCTAGGTAATTTTATTCATCTCATAAAGCGGTTAATATGCAGTCAATATAACTTTTAATTTAAAAGGTTAAATACATACCGGTCAAAATCATAAACTTCCTTTTTGCTTCCTCGTAGTCGGGTAGAAAAAGTTATTGTATAATTCATGATTAGCCAATATTGATCTGATTTTCTTAGCGTTGAGGCGATAATCGGCTTCCGCCAGAAATTGACTGTCAGTCGGATACTAAAAAGAATCATGCCTGCTACACTCGCGCGTGGTACCCGCCGATTTGGTGTGTAGAGCCCATTAGCTCGTAGCTACACGTACGCGTAACGCCTCGTACGACCACTGGTGCTGGATTTACTAACATAATTATTATGTACAGACATGTTGGGATTACCAGCCGCTTCTGGTATCGATTGGCTGGAGCCGAGCCCAACGTTATGTAGAGTGGAATATGCAGCCAAAGTGCCTACTGTTACTATGCTGCAGTAGCGAAGAGGCAATTTATTTATTTGTCTATAGAATACTGACTGCCATTTTTCAAAGGGAAGCCGGTAGGAATGGAGTTGTATGGAACCTTCGCCACTGTAATGCTGCATTCTGCTTTAGTTTTTATGGTATTAAAGATTTTTGAATGGATCTCTGAAGTAGAAGATTTGCATACATGGTCGCTATATGGTTTCTAACTATTGGTTTAGGGCAGTACTGGGTACAATTTCCAGTGGTAAGTATTTTGTTTTTTGAATGTGGACGAGGCAAAAGGAGTATGTAAGGATGTAGCAGGTGGCGTTCTGTGGTCTCTGCGTATGTATGTATTTTGTTTTCCTGATGGAAAATTAAGAGCACATTGTGGTAGAAAACTGGGAGATTGCTAATTTATACTCAACTGCTTTCCATATATGCTGTAGGGGGGTCAGTTTCGAGACAACAAACTCAATTAAAACGTTTTTTTTTTTAATATTAAATCACGGTACCTTTTTAGAACGGTGAGCTGTCTACAACACGTTGTTAACACAAAGATATAATCAAAAAATTATAACGTTTATGCAAATATATAATATTATGCATTTCAGTCTATCGCCGAGGCAGTTTATGTAAATCCGCTGACACATAAAACTAGAAATCTAGATTCATTTGAATACTTATTAGATTCTGAATGAGGTGTGTACAGGAACTTATCTAACGGCTGTGAAATGATCATAAATGTAATTAATGTAGGTATAAATAATTATTAAGTGGCTGTTTTATTATGTGGATTGAATCTTTGTGACTTTTATGTCGTTTTGGTTCTGGTGATTAAAAGTTTTGTGTCAGCAAGCATAATATTTTACTCTGATATTGTTTTTCAGCCATGTAGTTTTCAGGCTGAAAATATGTCTTTCTTTCTTTATTATTCGTGTGGTTCGTGCCTAACCTGGTGTCAGAGTTTTTATGCCGCCCATGGATGGCCCTCTGACTTGGCTTTACATGCCGTCGAGAAATATCTCTCAGGCATGTTGGTTTGGTTTTCTCATGAAATTTTCTTTCACCGAAGCAAGTGATAATTATACAATACGCACATGAATCCGAAATATTAGAGGTGAGAGTGTCTTGGGTTCGAACTCGAGATCTATGGAGTTGGGCAGTCCGACAGTCACACCCACCACCAGGCTATCATTGCTTGACCATAAATAAAAATAAATGAAGCTGCCAGGAGCAACAGTTTCTTCAACTTAATTATTTTGGCAACTTGCAGCCTCAGTAGTCTGTTTATTTTTTAGGGCTTTTTCTGCTTTTATCGCGCTTTATGCTAATAAAATCGTACAATATATTTTGCCCCATCTAGTGGATCTAAAATGAACTATAGGAGGTTTTGGTAGTGTAAGTAGTACAGCTATTCGACAAGAGATGGCGCTTTATTAAATGTTTTTGCTATTTGCCCACAGATGTCACTATTAGCATGGAGGTAAAGAGGTTTTAATATACTGTGTAATATTTGACTCGAAATGTCCATAGAAAGTAATACTCGAACTCGCCATCTTATATGATCCAAAAGCAATATTGCGGTCCATTCTTCTTAGATTTGTCAATGTGCTTTGCGTTTATTTCTGCGCTGATAATACTTAATTAAAAGGGATGCGCCAGGGTAGCCCGCGAAATTAAAATTTTCTAACGTTTTTTGAGTTTTACAGCTCGGTGTCAGGTTGTATGTTGATTAAAATATGATTCGCGACCGTAACAAATATGGTTTTAGTTTTTTTTTTTTTTACCAGCCTACATAGTGTCCCACTGCTGGGCAATGGCCATCCCTTTCTGCTTCCATACCTCTCTATCCTGTGCGATCTTTGGCTATGTTAGCCCCGCAAACATGATCAGATCGTCACGCCACTTTCGCTGCGGTCGCCCCCGAAGGTGCTAGACTTTACAGAGCTATAAAATCATTAAAATCGCCAATAAATTCTCCGTAATTCGCCTTTAAATTAATTTAATCCCATGGAATGACTTTTTCATAAAATAGTGAATTTTGCGGGCTATCCTGCCTGGTGCTTCCACCTTAAGCGCAGGCCACACCGCCAGCGAGCGAGGCGGGCGAGGCATCATTTCACCTCTTTTAAATATTTTGGTACACACCGCGAACTTGCGAAAGAGCCGAAACGAAGTAAATGAAAAGAGCCTCGCTCGTCCCGCTCGCTCGCTCACTAGCTGGCGGTGTTAACTGTGCTTTAAATGTGATTTGTGCAAATAAAACTACAAACAATTCTTTATTTTTTATTTTATAGCGTACCAGCGGTTGGTAATTTTTATTACAATATATTACGCCTAATAGACTCGGAAAGTAAAATATTTACGTTCACTTCATCCCTTAACACTATATTTACAGACCTACAACAGGAATAACATTACTTTAAATAAAATAGCATTTTACTTAACGAGTATCTATGATAACAATTTTTGTTCATGACTGAGTATTTTTCATTCACTATAATTTAACACTGTCATAATACAAGCCAGTCCTCTTTAATCATGTCCGATGCTTTTTCAGCAATCATGATGACAGGAGCGTTGGGGTTCCCACTTATGATGGTGGGCATCACACTCGCGTCGACGACTCTCAAGTTGGCCACGCCATGGACACGTAGTCGCGGGTCTACCACAGCGTCGATATCCTGCTTAGGACCCATCTTACACGTCCCAGTAGGATGGTATATTGTAAACGAGAAGTGCTTCAAACTACACTCCCAGTATTCGTCACTAAACAGCACGTGGTGCTGACACCCAGGCATAGCAATGTTGTGCGGCCTCGACCCGTACCTCTGGAAAGATGTCGTGTTCGACAAAGCCATCGCTATCTTTATACCTTCCGTAAGGACTTTAATATCTTCCTTGTACGCGAAGTAGTTCGGCTCTATAGACGGCGCAGCGAACGGGTTCTTACTTTTCAGTTTAATCCAACCGGAGCTCTTTGGTCTCAACAGTAATGGAAGAATAGTCCATGTCTCAGCGTCCTCTATTGGTTTGTAGACGGTATTGTACACTCTATCGCGCAGGTTCAATATCTTTCTGATCTGTTCTCCGCCATCAGAATTCACTGAACTTGGCGCGAAGTGGAACTGTATGTCCGGCCAGTTGCCAGACGGTGGCGCGTATTTAGTATTCACAAATGCCAGTCCCTCTACGCCTTGAGTCGTCATCGGTCCTTTCTCGTATAGAATGTAGTTCATGGCAACGTTGAATGTCTGGAAACGGTCCTTCTTAAATGTTACGGGTTTGTTGACTACGAAAGTCAAACCACCGAGACCAACATGATCCTGCAAGTTATGCCCTACCTTTAGGTTGGCCACCAAAGGAATACCATGCTCTCTCAGGTGGTCCGCTGGGCCAATTCCACTCAACATCATTATTTTAGGAGTCGCTAGTGCCCCAGCGGACATAACCACTTCTCTTTTGATTCTAATTTTGTGCCGTTGACCATTTCTATAGAATTCCACGCCGTATGCCTGTTTTTTTACAGGATTGATAAGAATCCTCGTAACTTGGGCGCCGAGAGCTACGTGCAAGTTACTCCTCTGTCTGACAGGTCTGAGGAAGGCCTTGGCCGTGCTGCAGCGGCTGCCGCGCCGCATGGTCGCCTGGGTCAGCATAAAGCCCGTCTGTTTCGCTCCGTTTATGTCACGGTTTTCGTAACCAAGTTCCATCCCACCTTTCAAGAACGTAACCGATAATGGCGTGCGCCACGGTGCTTCTTGGACCGTGAGGTATCCGCCGGCGGCGTGGTATGGCGTGTTCACTAAGTACGGGTTGCGATTGTCTTCGGATTTGAGGAAATATGGTAACACTTGATCGTACGACCAGCCGGGGTTACCGAGCGCTTCCCAGAGGTCGTAGTCGTTGCGGTTGCCCCTGACGTAAACCATCGCGTTGAGCACGCTGCAGCCGCCGAGTACTTTGCCTCTGGGCCAGTTGCAGCGGTCGCCGTTCATGGCGAGGCAGTAGGAGCGGTTGTGTGAGGGCGTGGTCTGGTACTGCCAGTCCATCTCGGAGAGCTGTGTGTAGCCCGCCAGCGCGGGGATGTCAGAGATCTCAGTTTCGTCTTGGCCGGCCTCCAGAAGCAGCACAGTCCAGTTGCCGATCTCGGAGAGCCGCGACGCGACCACTGCACCGGCAGAACCGCCGCCGACTATCACGAAGTCGTAGATCGGCAACAGCTGAAACATTTAACAATATCATTATAACATGGTAATTGCATTTGTAACATTTTCTTGTCGTTACAACAAGTTATTATTCCTTCTAAAAAGTAATAAATGCACTTGAAATTTTAATGACATTACGTTTTACGAATTTCTAATAAAAAATAAAAATACTCACAGTATTGACATCCGTAATATAAGATTCTGGGTCGAATTGTTGGTATCTGAAGTACGTGATCCCGAGTGCCAGGAGTGGTATCAGACCCAATACGGTGATGGGCGACGGTGCCAAGCTGGCCAGCGCTCCTGCCGCCTCCATGGCTGCCCTTACAACTCATCTACCGCTAAACTAATATTTACAACTTAGCCTACTAGTCTTAGCTCTCTTAAATCCAATGCTGGCTTTTCTTTCTTTGCTCCTCTTCTGAAAGAATTTTAGGTGTATAATTCCTAATGCCAGGCTTTTTTATGGGCGTGGTTTTCGCCTTTTCTGTTTCGCTAAGATAGCTTTTGAGTCGTGCGCTCTTCAGTTCGTCTTTGTCGGCGTCGAAGAGTTGTAGCGTGTTATAACGCTTCTCTTTATGAAGTTTGACGGGTTTGTAGAGTTCTTTGTTGACGTCTTTGTAGTGTTCGTTTTTGTACAAGGACGTGCAGTAGTAGTCGCTTTTGGAGGATCTGTCGG
The DNA here is from genome assembly GCA_905163415.1 of Noctua fimbriata. Classification (NCBI taxonomy): domain Eukaryota; kingdom Metazoa; phylum Arthropoda; class Insecta; order Lepidoptera; family Noctuidae; genus Noctua; species Noctua fimbriata. Next base: position 12,214,338 of record LR990934.1, on the reverse strand, counting down.
AGCGATACTCGCAGGCGCTGGAGCCGCTCCTGTAGCCACTGCTCTCTGTCGAGGAGTTGTCACTCTTGAAGCTGTCGGCGCTCCTCCTTGCCTTGTGTCGCTTGTAGTCCTTGTCGAAGTCGTTGGCGTGGTAGTCGACGGGCGAGCTGCGGTAGTGCAGGGGCTCGTCGTACTTGTCCTTGTACCGTCTCACTTGTGTGCCGCTAGCGTGCGCGTACGACTGTTCCTGGCCCATGATGTAATGCGCGCTCGCGCTCTCGCGGGATTTCTGTAACGATAATAATTTAGTTTTAGTATAAATTACAAAAATGCTGTTTTACGCATCAAGGGTGGATATCAATATTTGTCAAAATATCAAACTATGTATACCCACATATAAATATTCATGATTTTGTATTTCTTTGTTACAGGTAAGATGACGATAAAAACTTTCTGATGACTTCATAATATTAAAGTAAGTTAATAAAAGTGGCTATGAATAATGCCAGGACTAGAATAATTGAAAGTCTGAAAAATCTGGTTGTGATGCATAGCGCGAATTTTGCGTGATCAATGCCATCTGCCGGCAAAGCGCAAAATCTAAGCGTAAAATACTTGACGGTCGTTGGCCCTGGCTTTGTCAGTATCGTTACTGATAACAATAACAACAGATTATAGATGAAGGCAACAATAGATTCAAAACATGAATGATTAGTTACCAATAATATTGATTTAAAGTTAGCACATAGTATGTCAGTAGAACGGGCGCTCAGTTTGGGAGTGGACCGGTCGAAATTAATACGAGAGAAATTTTAACAGGTTTTTCAAACCACTTGCATTGGAGGTGACGTGTTTCTACAAATAAAAATTTTTGCTCTAAGTCAATGAATTTGATAGAAATTAGGTATGATTTAGAAGAAGTCTGCAAATTGATTAATAGAAACAAAATTATTAACACTTTTACTCTCAGCTTGCTATTACATGCATGTGTAAATGAATTACTGTATGTTACTCGCTTGGCACCCAGAGAACCGTAGAAAAAGTGGTTTGGTAACTCTGAATTAATACGTTTCAAAATTGTAGTATTTACTTATGTAAGTGTTAAGAGTAATTAACTATAATCTTGTTGGTTTACTGCTAAATTATAAACTTTCTTTGGTAAGAAACAACTGCAGTTTTGTGGTTGTTCTGTGGTGTCAACTGTGAAATTATCATTACTTTCACTCACTGTTTTAGCTTTAATTTCGTATCTACATATTTCTACGGCGGTTTTATTGTTTCCTTGTCTGTTATTAGTTTCACAGTCAATAATCTTATTAGCGGTTGCCAAAACATGAATTAATTTCACTCTCTCGAATGAATCAGTACCGAAGTGCTAATTGCATGTTTGCGTATGTTATGGATGACACCCAAACATCTCTCTCTGTTATCTCTAGATTTAGAAATCTATGATTTATGCTTAATTTTGCTTGCATTTTGATTAAATATTTGAATCAAATACCTAATTCATATTTGTATTACATAGTTCATTATCTTTAAAGATATTACTTAAACCTCATAGAATTCATGTCAGACAACGACTTTTATCACAGTCTTTTGCATTATAAGAATAACAGCTGATTATTGTAACCAGTGCCCATAGAAATACAAGGTCGTTTCATCATCTTTTGAACCATCTTAATATAACTCAGTGACGTCTGCCAAGCTGTTTGAACTAGGATAAAGCGCTATTACTTGAAGCGTCCACTAATGTAGACAAACTAGCTGTAAACAGAACATAAAACCACTAAAACGAGCTGGCTTTAACCAACCTTGAAGAGTAGAAACTTAACGTGCTTGTCACGTTGATATTCAAAGCGGGCATGAAATGGGATCACCATGGACAATTCGTCACGGAGACATTACCGAGAAAACTGTCCCGGGACAACGGCGGTAACCACCGAGAACGACTCATTTGTTCACATGGTCGAACACTTCGTCTTGTGTTGTTTGAAAATAAAAATAAAGAAAACGGTATACGATTTGAAACCTTACTGGAACGAAATAAAAGCTACAACTGGGGGATCTACCAACGATTCTTCATAAAGTTTACTTAGTGAAATGCCGTTCAATTTGAATTCTTATGTCAAAGCAATAAAAGTCATGACTGCAACTGCCAGAAATCCTTTCAAGTGTTTTCTTTTCGATGCTAAGTGTGTAAGCTTGTTTTTAAAGATGCAAATTGCGTATTTATTGTCAGCGATTGTTCGCTAAAGCCTCAAAACCAATATTTTTATTTACAAAAGTACCTGAAGATTAAAGGCAAGAAATTCTTTAAAGGTATTTTTGTAATAAATAAGAAGCTCTTTCGCATTTGATCCTTTTAATCTTATAAGCTGTTGAAGTAGTAGGCGTTATTAAAATATCTATGGGACTCATGTTGTAGGCATGATTAAACAATACAAGAAATTCAGATTTTTCTAGAATGCACATACTATACAATGATATGTACATTACTTATTAGAATTTGGAAATTAACTGCTTATGACTCTATGTGAAATAGACGAAATAGTTTATCTTTAAGAATGCCTCGTGCGTCATTTTAAAATCCGTTAACATCATTAAGTAATTTTATTGTTCCCATCTGTGATACTGGCATTCTAAATTTTCAGAGCACAACGAAATCGGATTTTTATAACAATTAATGCTATGTTCTTTGTTAATAAGAGTTCCTACATAACTATTTATTTATTTAATAACAGTAAATTAAAGTGCCCGTTAATTTATTTCGAAAATAGCGGTATCTTTTGAAGAGTCAAAAGTGTTATAACGATGACTTGCGAAATGCTGCGGATAGATCTTCTAGCAAAATTGTATGGGTGTTAAGAGAGCCTTGCGGTTGGACGCCAGAGTAATGAAGATCTAACAGTAATAGAACTTACAGAACAGCTATTAGCATTTCGTTGGTGTCTATAATATTATCAACAATAGGTGAATTAAGAAACACGACTTCAATGATATTTCTCCTTATAATAGGCCCGACTTCAATGATATTTCTCCTTATAATAGGCCCGACTTCAACCACACTACTGGCCATCTTGGCATTGTCTAATTCTGATCTCAAAATATTACGATATAAGATTTTAAACTATCATGGTCACTAACACCGATTGACCGACCGACCGATTTGTCTGCTCATAAACACCCACCCGCAATAACTTCAGTTTATCCGTGATCATGGTGCTTGCAACAGCGCCGAAATATCGGGAACTCAATAGAAACAGTAAACATGGTAAATATCCCGTTTCTAGTCTATATAAAATATTACAGCTAATATTTTGTTTTTAACTGCCACCTTGACCAGAACTCGTCTGCAGGCGAGGCGAGTGCTCCGTTAGTTTGGCCTGCGCGTACGCGTGTCTGTTTCCGCATCGCCTGCCTGATATTAATTACGTGTAACTAACTGTCACAGATTCTACCACCACATCATGCACATGCATTTTCGTAGTTTAAACTCTTGTGAGTTTTACAAAGAATATATTTTTGTCAAGAATTTGTGTGATCAATGTAAATCAAAGGTCATCTGTTATGCTATTTTTATTTCGAACGCATATTCTTCGTTTTGAGGCATCTTATGAATCATTGCATTAGTTTGTAATCTTTGTGGTAAATCATAAGTATTGCCATTTTTGAAATTTTAGTTTAAAAACCATGGCCAATCTAACCACATTATGTGGCTACAAACTAGTTGCAATTCCTTTCGCGATCTCGAGAATACCAGTCTTTTTCGTAGCTACCATGTCATTTCCGTGGAACACAACGAAGTCTCTGAAGGTATTCTTGTGTTAACCAATGGGTTCTTTAAAATGCTTAGGTGTAATATTGGCAACATGATTGAGAAACGGTTAAGAGCGCTAACTGGGCTGACCCAAGTACATTATACCGACTAGGCTAACAAGTATTTTGTAATCGAATGTTGCACTAAGTATAGAGTCAACAGGTGCAAGCCTACTTCTAATTTGAAAAGAAGAATTTACAGAATATGTGCCCGGTTGATGGCAGTGGGCTCGCCTAATATTACGTGGCACTTAAAATATGTGGTCAAATCATTTATTTCTTTGCAAACATGGGTAATAGGTACATAGATGTTCTTTTATAATAAGGTTCTCCACATTTTGCCGTCACATGGGCATGCAAATATTTATTGGTAAGTGGTGAAATGTGAATGTACTATAGGAAGTACTGGAACCTCTGCGTTCCGAAGAACCCAGGCGCAATGCTATAGTTAAAGTTTACAGAACACATGGCACATGTTGCACATGGTAAAAAAAATACAAAATATATCTTAAAATGTTGAGTAATGTAATTAGTAAGTCTAGTTTCTACATTTGAAATTAAATTAAAAATGTTATCAGGCCTATTAACATAAATCATTGTCGAAATTTCAAAACACATACATTTAAAGAATGACCTTAGAATGTTGCTTTTGATCCTTGAACATGTGCAAGAGAGAAAGGAAAAGTTTCAGAAGACGCATTTTGGCTTGGATTACTCAAGTTAGACAAACATATTTCAAATAAGGCTTATACTATACTTATTTTGTCACAGTTTGATTAAATTAACAGAGCTGAACATGGTCATCATGGTCGTCATGGTGGACTTTTAATGAAGAAAGATCGTGAGAGAATCTTGCAACTGTAATTAAATCTCCTAACGCTTGTCCTATGTTACTTGGGGTTTTGTACGTTTTTGTCTTCCATTCTCCCCTGTCAGTCGTCACGGTATCATCCTCTTTTTTCTTTCATATCATTCCCAACACAATGAATTCATCATTTCTTTGGCCGTTCGCTCCCTCTCCATCTACCAACATTGATATTCATAATAAGAAACAATTAAAGGTAATTTGGTGTTATTTTGTCGAGGTGTTCGCACTCGCCCTTAATTCTCCAAGTACATTTCTGGTTGGTCGTAAAATTGCCATCTGACCTCCTTAAAACGAAATCAGGTTTTTGCTTTAGTAGACTCCAAACCAATCATTATCTTCTGTTATATCCATTACTTCATGCGGTCGGGCCCTTTCAATAACGTTGATTTTCTGAGCTAATTTAATATTTATTTCTAGATCTAGCCTGATTCTTCCTCTGGGATCAACAGATGCATTTCAGTCATACTAATTCGTTTCATTCAAAAATCCATCTATGAGTATCTTCTGTCTATCAACCTTAACTAGAAGATCCTGTTCTTTAGAACCCAGGAGGTCCTTATCACGGTTAAAATACAGGGCTACAAAATGTCCATGTAAATGCATGTCACGAAGAAATGTAAGTTTTTGGCCACCTGCGTCGTCTTGGTCCATAACGTGAAGAGTTTACACAATGAGGTGATAATCTAACACAACATGAACCTTTGGATATAAACCATTGTGCGAAGCTTGTGATCAGAATTCCTTGATAGGAAACACATAATTACAATTTGTATTGGTTGGTGTGCGTCTGGTAGCATCGCATTTAGATTAAAAAAGAAAATCCTATAGTATGTAGGTTCGTCGACTAAAGTTTGTTCTAACCTCAACCCGTGTTATTTTAAAGCTGGATTCGTGTAATTGTTGTCTATCTCTAGCTGCATTTGGACGATTGGTTTCATTTTTCAAATAACAAAAATTATCAGCTTACTGAGCTGTTTTTTATTTTATTTTGAAATCGAACAAGATTGCGGGTAACTGTGTCAATATACCGTATTTTGTATTTATTCTCCGTTTCCATGGCTCAACCTGAATAATGAATTATATTTCTTTATTCATGGGCATTGGCGGCCACGAATTATGCAGATCTTTAACGGTTTTGGACACGAGTCGCCTTTTAGCTCTTATATAAGATGAATAGTGCGGCTCTAAAGTAGGACAATGGGCTAGGTTTTGTCTGAAGTACTTCGAGTGCCATTCAAGATGAACTCTCCATGAGTACTAAAAGCTATTCCGCAACTAAATAAATGATGTTTTGAGTACTTATTCACTAACCCATTTGAACCTTGTTGTTCGAAATAAATAATTATTTGATTTGATTTTGATTAAACCTTCCTCAAACAATAATAGTGACTTGTTTAGTTTTATTTCGAATATATTTCGAGTATTTGATTATATCTGGTCATTGTGTTTGTGCTATCCTTACTGTTATTGTATATTTCTTTCTAATATGGGTGTCAATGCGTACGTAACCCCGCTGCTTAAAACTGACACGCAACAGTCCTATTACATTATCTGGTTCAGAAAACGTACGCCACGTCAACCGTATTCGGATTCATAAATGCGTTCATTAATTCACCGGCGGTTTCATTGCGAACTTTATTTGGAATGTCCACTCTACCAAGTGGGACACTGCCTTCATTTCCAACAGCCTACGTGCAGATTGGTTCGTCTCCAATATGTATTTCATGCCTACCACGAAATTAATCTTTATTGCAATCACGTATAGTTCATAATGGTGTGAGGTTGACATACAAATGCATCCACCCCTTGTGATTCTATTCTGAAGGCATTCCTTAACGTAAGAGATTGATGTGTTTGTGTCCATCCTCGTTAGAGAAAGCTTCAAGATAGTTCGGTGCGTTATGTTGGTTCAATAGTTAGCTGAACACCGCGTGCGTGTGGTGGGTAGTGGAGTGGCGTAACTCAGAATTATGGACGACACTCTCAATTTCTATTGACATGCGCAATTTGGGATCTAGTGTGAGACGTGTCGTAGACACAGTTGCACAAGAATCTTGTGGTATGGTCAGTAATGTATATCTGTGATTAAACAATTGTGTAATTCAGCACTGATTCATATTTTACTCCTGGAGGTCAGGCAATTCAAATCCCAAATTCCAATATTGAGCGGATCCAAAGTTCATGTTCAAATGTCTTAATATTCGAAAACCTTTTCACATATTTAATGAAATAGCGACCAATGTTGAAATGTTAGGCTCGCAAATTACGCCAGCGGCAGTAGATGAGTAGACTTAATGAGTTTAAATGAATGGTTAAGTAAGTAGAAAATAACTTATGTCGTAATAAGTTTCAACGGAAATACTCATTTACGTGATGCTAGTCATGCAAATTGCAAATCGTTCATACAAACCTCGCATCCAAGGATTATAAAACTATAGGAAGCCAAGATGTATGAACGTGGTAAAAATAAACAAGCTTACAAAGAATGAGACAGTCTTGTACCGGTTCAGGATATAGATGCAGTTTGATAAGACAAGGTGTGGAGCTGCTTTCTAGGCAATGTATGGTTGTGAGATGTATATCACTAATGTGCTGGGAAGAGAAAATCCTCTCAGACTACGACAACTATAAATTAACACAATCACTGCTAAGTTATCAACATACATAACTTTAAACACTATTTTAAGCTTTCACGGTTTACAACTAAACTTATACTGTCACTAACGGGATATCCCGCGATCATGGCGCTTGCAACAGCGTCGAAATATCGGGAGCTCAAAATAATGAACCATCACGGAAGGTATCCCGTAATTGACAGTATAAGTTTATACATAACTTTATATTGACGAATAACATAGTGGGTGTGAATGGAAAACCTCTAAATGTTTTGGCCAATGTTAATAAGATTACTATTGGAATAAATTTTAACATGTAAAGACCAAATCACTTTAGTATAAAGAATCAATATTTAAATACTTATTCAATTACCAGAAGCTTTGCTTACAAAGACTAAAGAAACAATCATGAATATGTTTTACGTAATGTTTCTCTATAAAATGTTGACATTTGGCTATTTAAATGAACTTTGGCCCGAACAAACTTTATTTTAATGAAAGGTTCATTATGTAACATATTTTATGATACTATGTGAAGATGGCGCGATGTAATTCAATACATGAATGTGTCGGCACACCTGTTTTTCTTTAGTAGTAAAAAAGCTTAGAACAATAGAAGACCACCCATTGAAAATACTATAACTAATATGTCGTAAACAATCTCGTGTCTTGTTAACTTGTAAAAGATGCGTCTCATTTTAAATGTTTATTTTTTCAGCGTGTTCACAATTATTTTTACTATGGACTTCTCTTGAAAACAGCTGCTTATATAATGATACGGCCTACACCACCAATCTTTAGATGGATTGCCAAACGCGTTATTTTAACTCTTAACAAATTCGATAAACTTTACAAACTCGTCAGATATTTCGTCAAGCTTAGATTCGACGGCAACATTATATTTTACTCCTACGTCTATGTCAGCAATTCTAACCGTGCAACAATCATTTGCTATCTTAACTAGTTTCATCTTATACTTGTTAATGATGACAGTTTAGGCTTGCAGTCTCAATTTCACCGTGAGTTTGTCTTTTCTAAAAATTAAGTTAGTCACGTATACGGACCGGTTTGAGAAAGCACTCGGCCTTTACAATCATATCGAGTTCATCGTCCTGTATCATTTTCCTTATTGTACTGTGTTCTTGTTAAGATCAAGATCATTGGCATGCTGTATATTTCTTGCAGGCCTACGTTTCATTCTTCCAACGATTCTTATTATTTTTGTTGATTTCCTGGACTGAATTGTCTCACCAACTAACTTGTACGCTTAAAGATCTTCTCTATTATTTTACAAGTCATCTTGTCAACGAATAACTCCAAATTATATATACAGTCTATTTGTTGATTTACTCTCCCAACAATCTACTGTAATTATTTACAATTCAGGTGCCGCCGACCTTCATGCTGATTCCACAAATCAGTTTTTTCTTAAACTATCAGTACCCCATTATTCATAATTATCTCTTTAAAGGCACGAAAGACAGAAGGTAGAAGGACTTTAGCCATCATCATAATTATTACAAAACTCGTAGTTTTTTTTTTGCAATGGAAGCCATTATCTCGATGGGTCAACATAACATCTGTGTCACTTGGTGCGTGTTCTTGCCATCTACCACCGCCCACTGCCTCGCGGCGTCACGTCAATATTTGTGTTCGTGTAGTGTTCAATTGTTTGTTAATTAGAATTCTTTAAGTACAGTGGTGGCGGCTAGATCGCGTGCGCATCTATGACTATCTTTGTCATCATCGGAAGAAATTATAATGGAAGTTTAATTGTCATAAACATTAATTATTTCATCGTTTACAACATTAATATTCTCCCATTCTTCATCAAATATGACATGCCCTATTGAAAATGATTTATGTAATCGTCGTTGTTTTATTGATACGTGTTAGCTAATTCTTTTTACATAACGATAAATCGTTGCAAAATGATTTAATGTCGCCTGTTAACATACTATTCTATTTCAAGTACTTTATGAATGAGTTAATGTTTATCTTAAGAATAATCTTGGTATGTCTCACAAAAAGAAAATATTTTAACAGTCAAATGATCCTTAAACGTTTCCAAGTTAAGTGCAGTGTGACTGCCTTAAATGAGGACAACAGACAAAGATAATTCAACATTTAAAAGTTAAGCCCCGAGTGCCCTTACTTACTTCCTTTCAACTATTTAAGACATCCATCTTAACCCAACTCGTAAAGTTACTCATCATAGCTCCGACCTCTTCAGAAGGTACTAGAAAGAAAGGGACAGCAACAGCAATGATAATAAAACCGACACTACTGGTAATATGGTTTAGCTATAATTTAAATAGGACGAAAGCAGGTGGAATCCAGTTTGACAAGTGGATCAGGAAGCGACGTGACCAGTCAACCGCTGACCAAGAGAAGGGCAGGCGAAATCAACTTGAGATTGCACACCTTATTTGTAAATTGTAGTATATGTAAGATAATCTGACAGTATATGCCGAAAGGTCAGGGCTAAGTGAAATATCAACAATAAAAACTTACAAAATGGGTTCAGCCCTTCTAGAGTATCTTTATCGAGAACTTTTGGACATTAGTTCTTAAATCAAAGTCAAAAACAAGATAATTATTTTGAGACTCGTTGAGAAATACTCGAGTAATAAATTGTGTGGTGATTACGCCAGTTACTAACCAAATTACGGAAGAAGAAGCAACTAGACATTCAATTATGTAGTCCGTCGTACCAGCTCTGCGTGCAATCCTAACTGTTTGTGTTGGCAACACTGCTATTATGTTGTTGCACTGTACATCATAATGTCAAGTGGTTTTGAATATTTTGTGGTGGACTTAAGTTTTGTATGATACTCATGACAGATGTATAGTTGCCGGTAAACATCGTTCTTTTACTGTTTCATTATGAGTATCATGGCAGAGAATCAATCAGGTACGAATTTTGCTAGACAGATTAGAAGAAAGAGGTGTCTGACGAGATGACAAGTAAAAGAGAAATATGGAAGAAGAAGGCAACTAAGTTGGGATAAGGGCAAAGAATGATGAGATTGAAAGCAAAATCCCATAAATGCTAAAAATATTGTTTAAGATACTGTGTTCTCCGGTTATAGCAATTCTATTATTTACTGTTAAAAATGTGTATAGGTCAACAGGCCTTGTTTAGCAGTGAAAAACTCTCAGTGTGATATAATAAAACATCAAGCTTGTCTACAAGCATCAGATAGTAGGTCACTCAAGACAAAGTTGCAGCTTTCCAAGCACGAATTAATGCTAGCCGCGGCCCGCACCTGCTTGGTAGAATAAATCACGGCGTGGTGTAGCAAAACGATTTTATGGACGTTACCAAATGGCTGCCAAAGATAGGCTTTAATTGCAGAAACACGTTCTATTGAGTCATCACTTGTGATGTTAAAACCGAAGAGGGTCTTTGAAAAGCTAAGGTGATGAAGAGGTCTTTATGAGATAGAATTTTTGGAATGAAATGAATTTATTGCGTTATAATTATAACCTTTTCAATGTTTAGAAACAGTTCATTTACATTCTCTTACACTATTCCATATCGATCATCTTAGAATAATTTTACACAATTGTTAAACATTAAACCGATATGGCCCAGAATGGTAATGGTGTTGATTCAATAGTGATCTAAGCATTTATTTTCTACAACTGGAGAAACTTGTCAGCTGTTAGATATCTTAGGTATTCACGAGTACGACAAACGTTCAATTTATGACGCTATAGTTTGGAGAAATTAAAACCGGTATGATCGTCCTCTCTAGAAAACTACTAAACATATTATAACCTATACTTATAGATGTACGCGAAATTGTTACGAATGTTATAATTGAATGTTACCTTGGATCCATTGTGATGTTCAAAATTGCAGCATCCAAATAGTAAAAAACAAACAATTCCACAACTGTGATGTTAAACAATGTCACTATTTAACTCAACTGATATTTCGGATTCCTCACTAAAAAATCACTTTCGTCAAACTAGTTGTCACTTCAATTTAAAATTCAGACAGTTAATAACGTTATTTTTTAAATTTAGAAGTCCATCAAAAAGAACACTGCTATAGTTTTGTTCTCGAATTCAAATGAACTTTATAAATTCCATTCGAAATGTCTCGGTTGATAGAAAGCCATGAGTGTTCCAGAGTGGACTTTCTTCGCGCGTGCGCCGACGTGCCGCAGCTCACGGTGAGTGAAGCGCAGTCGCCGCCACTGGTGTTGATACCGATTGGACGTTGCTCAATATATGTATTGAGTGATCCGAATCATGTTTGGAAATGTTTATCCAAAGAGCCTTAATTTGTTGACCTTCGTGGCAGGTGATTGTGGCTCCATGGCCCTTAAAAAGGACATGACTGAGTAGTCAAGTAATGTGTATTAATTATGGACTTAAATATTTACCTTAAAACCTTGAGTCAATAAATAACGAAAATGGTTGAATATGCTTCCGTATGCGAGTAATCCTTTAAAAGGTAGATCATGCATTTACATGATCTACACAACTGAAGTTTTATTTTTAAACTAAGCTTTTAAATAATTGTGGCTTGGCTCAATGTGGACAAATGCGACAGCACCATTAATCACATGCAATGAACACGATTTAATTTCTTGTAAGTTAGCTAGCGTCTTTCTCCTCAAGTTGTCCCTTTAGACAGGCTATCAGGTAAGAGGCACGATTACTATCTGACCTGCGCAACCCTTCAAAGCAGGTTTTCTCAGTGTAAATGAAATAGGTGTACGCTGCGTGTGTCTGGTCGTAAAACATGTGGTTGAATAGAATTATTTTCGAGAGAGTCGAATCATACTTGACAGGGAACTAAACCTTTACCAGACGTTGACAATCTTTTAACCAGTAAGTAGGACTTTAACATTTTCTTGGCAAAAATGAAAGGATTAAGGTAGATCAGTCTTTTCAGTACATGATGAAATCTGATGTCGATGCCAAGTCTCCCGTCAACAAATATTACCATTATGAATTCAACAAAGCACTACAAATAGCTGAAAAAAGAACCCGAAAATAAGAAAAAGATGTAGAAATGGATGATCATAAAGAAAGTGCAGACCTAAACTTACAAGCATGTGTTTAATGCTAACATTCTAATTTAAAAGAAGAAATAGCTTTCTTAATAGGTAAGCGATGATTTAACAGACATTCATATTTAGTACAAAAAACATTGACCACTCTTACGTACTGGATATACTGGTCCTAGCTACAGCTTATGACAGCGTAATTAGTTATTATTTCAATAAATCAGAGCATAACATTAAAATCATATCATTGGTCATGCATTCCGACGATGAAGCGGCTAAACAGTAATTTTTCAAACAGGACTTGAATATGCTCTGTTTAAATTCGGAAAATCACTTTATATCCAGTAAAAAGACAAACTAAACCGAGGGTTTTAGATAACAAGAGGACCTTTCTTTTGTCGCCGATTAATTCGTATGATATCGTTCATATGATATGATCTTGTACAACTGCACGATGCTCCATTTTGGAAAACACGAGGAATGTTAAATAAAAAGTATTTGAGTAATTATTTTATTCATTGGCATCTTATAGAATACTTTAGAATATTTTTTATTTAAAAAAAAAGACGGTTTGCGGTAGTATAACCATATTTTACGCGAAACGGTAGTTATGTGTGAGGGTACGTATTTTAAAATACCTATAGACGAAATCCCGAAAAATTAAACGCTGAATGATTGTTTGGTCGAAAGTTTTAAATCCCGAAAGTTCATTTGCCCGAAAGTTCATTTGCCCGAAAGTTCAAAATCCCGAAATTACATCCTAAAGCATAAAATCTCAAAGACAGTGACATCACTGTCTGTGCTGCACTGTCTGAACCTATTTGGTCGGAGTAAACTGAAACTGTGTTGTAGTGCCATCTATGAGTGTAATCGCGGGAACTACGTCGCCGCTCTTTGGGATTTCATCCATCGGTATTTCGTCCATTCGGGATTTCGTTCATTCGGGGTTTCATCCTTTCGGGTATTTAGACATCGGTATTTTATGTTTCGTTATAACGGCTATCGGCATTTAAAACTTTCGGTATTTTGAATTCCATTGTTTTGGAAGTCGGTATTTCAGTCACATTTATTATGTAATTTCAGGATTTTAATACGTACCCATGACATGTGTGACCTCTTCGTCATCCTATGCATATCCATTCATCCATCATTATAAACTTTTAAACTTATTTTCACTCTTGTCATGTACATTGACTGTTACTGCCTTATCATCAACAGCTTCTCTTTCATTCTCAGGTTGTTTATTAGCTTCACTTCCATTGTTTACAACATCTAATAAGTGATCAACAATAGCGGTGGCGCGTGAGTGGTCGATCAAGTAAAAGCCTTTCTCGCCAGCCTCCGTGTCAGTGGCCGCGTCGATCCCTCTGCGCGTTGCTGTGTTGGTGTGCAGGAGAAAGGCGTCGTTAGTGAAATTTTGCCGCAATGTGCGTTTTGGCGAAATGATTCCGTTCGACTAGTTTACGTGGGAATTTTTGGTGTTATACTCAGCTTGTTATTGAGATGTCCCCAAAGCCGTTTTTTGATCTTTTGAGGAGGCGAAAGAAGTTGTCTGTAGTGTAGGTTTTTGTTCAGTGTCGTTGCTCTCCTTTATTGGAAACGTTGGATTGGATTAATTACTAATCAATCAAAATTATCGGTGTTATTCTTATTTTGATGTCCCCAAAGATTGTAGGTATTGGTTTTGATCTTTTGAGGAAGCGAAAGGATTCGTCTATTGTCTGTTTTTTCCCGTGCCGTTGCTTTCATTTATTGGAAACTTTAGATTCAATTAATGACAAATTAGTTAATTGCATTAAATGATCATGTTGAAGTAATGACAAGGCGATGA